>OX104067.1:83955315-84111997 GCA_944474145.2 Dicrocoelium dendriticum | reverse complement strand
ATACGACACTTCAACCGGCGTAACAGATCCATCCTAACAATAACAGCAAACGGAATTTTGTCCGCAACAATAAACTCCTGGGTAAAACTCTGTTTCGCGACGTCAACTTGTGCGGTTAGGGATCCTCGAACGGACAACAATTCTCCATTGGCGGCAGTTAGTCGGCAGCGACAAGGCGCGTATACACTTTCTGCTAGCTGGTTAGTCAAACTAGATCTGATTAGGCTCTTACATGCACCTGTGTCGATGAGACCTATCAATGGAACCCCTGCGATCTGTAATTCTATTGCTAATGCTGAATCTGTGGTCGACGCACAAACAATGGCTGGTATGAAGTGTGAATGCAATCGGTGCCATTCACCTGGACGTCCGTTATTGTAGCGAGGTAGACCGCGATTCGGAATTGGTCGGCGGGGCCACCGGAAGTACGATTGCACTGGAGGTCGCGAATAATCCCCTCGAAACGGGACGCGATTCCAATTTCTTCGGTCTGGTGGTTGGAATCTAGCGGGGCGGTATCGATTCAGCACGCAACATGGTTCCATGGGGCCCATGGACTCGTCGACTTGCTCTAATTGATCTGCCACTGTTAAGGCTGACTGAAGACACGTAGGTCGTCGTAGACGGAACTCTCTTTTTACCGAGGGCGTCTGGATGCCCTCGAGCAACTGCTCTAACACTCGCTCGTCCTGTTGTTCCGGCGTTTCATCTGTGTAGGCATTTACCGCCATCCTCCGCAATTCGCGAACGAATGTTTCCACGTTTTCTCCCGGTCTCTGATACCGGGCATGGAAAACTGCGTATTTCATCGGGCAGGCCAGGCCGATCTAAGATGCGGCGAAGGGCAGAGAAGGTTTCCGTGGTGACTTCTCCCTCTAACACTTTACTATCCGTAACTTTGTCGAATGCCTCTCTTGCTAGCAGGCCCATGATCACCGTACCCCGTTGTTGGGCTGGAAAGTGCCTGACGTACATTTGCACCTGTTTTTCCCATCGGAGATATGGCATGCCTGGAGAGAACTTTTCTGGAGGGGGTAACGGGGGTGTGGAAGGGGCGGGTGTCAGATTTGTTGTCATCTTCTGCATAGCGTCCGACAAGGATTCCAAAGTAGAAGCAATCCTTACCCCCGGATCGGAGGTCACCGGCTGAATTTCATCACCAGACAGTTTACCTGGCTTTGCCATTATCTCTTGATCCTGGCAGGGTCGTCAATTGTAGAATGCAGACAAAGGAGAACCACAAGGATTGAGACGTAAGTTCCATTACGCAACACGTAGGCTCTATAAGAAAGAATCAGTAACATAGGAAGGGATGAAAGAAAAGTTACAGTCAACTGTTCGCTTCAGGTTTTTGTCCTTCTTCAATGATGGCGCAGGAATGTCTGAAAGGCAGACAAAAAGAGGTGTCGTCAGAGCAACGATTTAAATTCAACCACGCGCCAAACTAGTTTCGATCACTCTTTACACTTCTAGAATTGGAAGGTCAGCTGCCAAGGTTAGTGGTTCCCCATATCTTTTGCCGAGAGGTCAGGTGGATTTTGATCACGTGTAGAAGAACATTCAGGAAAGTTCGAAATCGATGCGATAATCGTTAATAATCGATTAATCGCTAAAATAGGGAATTTCCAAGGCAATTCTTACTTTCTCCCGGACACCTCCCCTCCTGAGATATGTTCCGAGGTGTAAGAGGAAAGCCTGGGATTAACTGGCAGTCTTCGGGACGGTGTTCTCTGCCTGTTGGTCCACCTCCTTGGCAGAAGCGCCCGAGAACTTTGTTCCGATGTTCTTGTTCCGGATTCGTTGCTCGAGCTTGTGCAGTCGTCCACTGTTACCTTCGGCAGGTTGGAAGTTTCTACCAGTAAATCGAACGGGAGGTCAGTAGGTTTTTCTTGTTCTGGCTGGCACAATGTGGGCCGTAACTGGTTTGCATGCCGCGGCCAGACCTGTGCGCCCACCTTCACGTCATACATGACGTTACCGCGCTTGCTTTTGATCGTCCCTGGCGTCCATTTTGCATGACCTTCCCGCTAATCACGTACTAGCACCTTCTGTCCAAGCGTGAATGATCGCTTCTTTGCTCCATGCCGCCGGTTAAACTCTTGTTCCATTCTGCGGTTTCTTTCACCAACCGAGAACTCCGTGCCCGGTCGGATGGTGTCGAAAGGCATGCGGAGCTTCCGGTTGATCATGGCCTGTGCTGGAGAGATTCCATCTGGCGCTTGTGGATTCGGTGTTGATCGGTAGAGGAAAAGGAACCGGTCAACCACCTCTATACGTCCCTCCCCTTTTGATTTGTGCAGAGCTCGCTTGAATGTATCGACAAATCTTTCTGCCTGGCCATTCGACTGTGGGTGAAACGGCGGCGAGCGAACGTGCTGGACGGCGCATTGCTTGCAAAACTCCTTAAACGCTGCTGAAGTAAACTGTGAGCCATTGTCAGTGACCATTGTCTCAGGACAGCCGAATCTGCTAAAGGCTTGGCGCAGTTTCGATATGGTGGCATTGGTGATTGTGTTATCCATGAGAAATACTGGCCACTTGCTGTATGAGTCGACTATAATGAGGAAACTTCTCCCGTTGATCGGCCCTGCAAAGTCGACATGAATGCGGCACCACGGCTTAGTAACTATTGGCCATGAACCGAGTTCTGTTTTCGGTGGCGCTTTCAAGACGTTGGCAAACTTTTGGCAGAGTCTGGCTATTTCTTCTAACTGTTTGTCCATTAAGGGCCAGTATACATAACTGCGGGCAAGCGCCTTCATCCGGTTGATTCCAGGATGCCCGGCGTGGAACTGTCGAAGAAGGCGCTCCTGAAGTGTCTTAGGGATGACCACTCTTTCCGAAAATAGTATGCAATCGTTTACAATAGCGAGTGTCTCCTCTGAAAATACTGTTGCAACTCGACAGATGAACATGAACGTGGCCAACTTGTTTTGTGAAACTGAGTAACCTTCTTGAGTATTGGGTCCCGAGGTGTTTCGGTCCGTACAGCTTCTGCGGTAACTGGTAGACAGTGCAGTGCATCAGTTACCAGCAAGTTCACGTCTGGTTCAATCTCCACCGAGGCAATGATTGTGTCTTCATGTTCTTGCTGACAGGTATCAATTAGGCGTGACAGTGCATCTGCTTGGCCAATGGAAACTGTAGTGATATTGGATCTCGAAATCATACCCCATTAAGGTAAGAGCCCAACGTTGTAGCCTGTTGGCTGTGTAGGCCGGGATGCCCTTTTTCAAACCAAAGATAGCGAGCAAGGGTTTGTGATCGGTCAGGAGCTTAAAGCGGCCGCCGTATAGCATTTTGTGAAATTTCTTAACCGCGTACACTATGGCCAATGCTTCTTTCTCAATCTGACTGTAGTTCTTCTCGGCCTTCGTAAGTGTTCTGGCGGCATGGGCGATTGCTTTTTGAGATCCATCTGTGTACATGTGTGCAATTACTGCACCAATCCCATGGCTTGATGCATCTGTGGTTAGGACGATCTCTTTGGAGGGATCGAAATGTGTCAAAAGCAAGTTTGAAGACAGCAGTGACTTGACGCGTTCGAAGGCATTCTGACATTCTGATGTGCAGTTCAAATGTTGTCCTTTGGATAGTAGCTTGTTTAACGAGGCACGCAAGCGGTGCATCTCAGGCAAAAATGCGCTGTAGTGGCTGATGAGCCCACAAAAGGAACGCAAAGACTGTAGATCTGTGGGTGGAGGCATTTTTCTAATGGCTCCGATGTTTTCCGGGTCTGGTCGACGTCCATCCTTTTCGAGGATAAACCCGAGGTATTTGATGAGCGGCGTGAAAAATGTGCATTTATCCTCACGGATCCGGAAGCCATACGACTGTATGCAACCAAGCACTTCATCCAAGCGGTTGAAGAGTTATTCCGGTGTTCGACCCATCACTATGATATCGTCCAGATATGCAGCGGTTCCAGAAACGCCCGCTAGCATGGTGTCCATCAACTGTTGGAAGATGGCTGGCGCCGTTTTCACACCAAATGGAATAGCCCACGATGAGTGTTGATCGTCAACAACTCCCTCGAGACATCGTCAACATCCACTTGAAGATAAGCGTCGGATAGATCAAGCTTAGCAAAGTACTTACCACCATTCAAATTTGCAAAGATATCCTCCGGTACAGGTATGAGGCACTGGTGGTCATCCAGCGCTGCGTTGAGGCCAGTTGAAAAGTCAGCGCAGACGCGTACCTTGCCATTTACTTTCTTCACTACGACAATAGGTGCGGCCTATGATGAGTAGTTGACGGCTGTGATGACTCCGGCACGTTCCAGTCGATCCAGCTCTTGCTCAACGGTTGACATGGCTGCATATGGTGCCGGTCTTTTAGCCTTGAACACTGGTTTAGCACCTGGTCGCAAGTTCAGTGTTGCCTTGAATTTCGTACAGTGGCCCCAACCATCCTGAAAGACAGAAGCAAATTTTCGCTTCAGGGTACGTGTCATGTCTTCGACGGACTTTGCAGATGGGTCTGGACTTGCTCGAACTCGGTTGCAGATCTGATTCAAGGGAACATCTAGGAGGTTCAACTTTTCAATCCAGTCGAGGCCAAGGAGATTCAAATTCGGCCGGTCCGAAATGTAGCATGTTCCCGACTTCTCCACACCCTGGAAAGCAATCTTGCAATTGAGTTCGCCCACTAAGTGTAACACACCGCCGGATGCATTATGTGCAACTTTCTGAGAGTCGACCATCTTCGGCCTCTTTATGTGATTCCATGTGCGTCTGGAAATGATTGTGATGTCTGAGGCCGTGTCAAATTGCAGTTTCGTTGGAATCCCATTGATTAACACAGTGATGAATCGTCGTCTCGGTTTACACTCGCTTTGGAATGCGGCGACTATGGACAGAGACTCAGCGCCGTCCCTTCTAGAATTAAAATTTCGATAAGACTTCTGCACTTTCTTCGACCGGACTTGACTGCAGCATTCCTCTTTATGCCCACGCTTATGACACCTTTGACAAATATGATGTTTGAAGGGACAAAAGTGAGCGAAATTCCATTCGCTGCATGACCAGCATGCTGTGGGCGGTTTCTTCGTAGGCCTCTTGAGGGTTTGCTTGCGTTGGCGGTCCTGGTCTTTTTCACGAGTTGCACGGTAGCTGCTGGTGCGAGACCATTTCGTTCGACCATGGCAGTGTCGTGTTTTAGAGTGAGAAGCCGTTTGCATTCGCTTACGAGAGCCTTCAGTGTCAAATCAGGATCCTGCTCCAGCTTAGCTAAAAGCCGCGTTCGGATCTCAGCATCACTGGGCGATTGTAGAGCACTGACGAAAATGAGACACTTAAACTGATCGTCCGTTAAAGAGCGTAGTTTGAATCGTTCACACTCACGGTTAATCATGTCTGCTAAGGCCCCAAAATCGTCCGCTTCCTGTTTGACAATTTTTAGGCATTGATAGCGAATACTAAACAAGGACACCGACTCACCAAAAATTTCCTTCAGTTGCGACACTGCTTCGTCAAAAGTCAGATCCTTCGGCTGTTTGGGCAAAATGCGGTCTATGAACCTTGAATGTTCACTTATTCCGAGCTTGCGGAGTAGCAGTCGCACCTTCCAGGAGTCGTCATGATGAACGAAGTCCGTCTGGAACATGTCTTCCCAGCGTTTGTACCAAGCTTCAAAGGTGCATCCAGAATCCGCGTCATAATTGAATTCAGTGATCGCGTTCGTGAGAAGATCAACAGAACTCGCCTGCGTGTCCCGTGCCGCTGCTCCTGTTGTCTGCAAACTCAAGCATTTTGTCAGATTTTCAATCGTTTTCATTTGCGCCTCCATTTGAGCTTGCTGTTGAAAAAGCAGCTTTTGAAATTGTTCGGCAGAAAAATTCATCACGTGTCCACTTTTCTCCGTCGCCATTTGTTATAATCTTCTCACTAGACGCAACTCCAAAAATAACAATTTACTGCTCCGCAAAACTTTTCAGATTCAGATGGACTGGAACGATAGCAAAATCCCTTGAGTGTTCCTTCTTGAGCAAATCGTTGAGCCAGGAAATGATAAAGTGTTAGTTCTTGATAGATCTAAAACGAAACACCCTGATCAACCAACTACTGCCCACGTTCCCTGCACTAGCAGTCAGCTGCCAAGGTTAGTGGTTCCCCATATCTTTTGCCGAGAGGTCAGGTGGATTTTGATCACGTGTAGAAGAAGAACATTCAAGAACGTTCGAAATCGATGCGATAATCGTTAATAATCGATTAATCGCTAAAATAGGGAATTTCCAAGGCAATTCTTACTTTCTCCCGGACACATTTGTCCAGTTCTCGCTGGATTTGAAGTCAGGATAGCGAGATATCCAAGTCGGTTTGTCCAGTCACTTGACGCACTACATTTCCGCCAAGTACGTAAGGAGTTGTGGAAGTGCTTGATCTTATGCGCATGACCGAACACTTGGCAAGATTGACTGGCATTTGCCACAATTCTGACCACTCCCAAAGCTTGTCGAGAGCTGTCTGCAAAGCCGTGGGTCCAACAGAATCGCTCACTATTCCAAAATTTTAAGTAATCCGTAAATATAAGGGATGGTACCTTAAACATCTCGGGGAGCTCATTGACATACAATGCAAACAGTAGAGGTCCGAGAACCGATCCCTGAGGAACACCACTCAGGGCGGCTTGTCTGAAAGACAGCCCGGAACCCACTCGAACGCTCATCTGCCTTACTACAAGGAAAGCCGAAATCCACTTCAATACTAGGCCTGAGACACCAGCTTCATTGCAAACCAGGTTGTGCCTGTTTGAAATAAACTTCCTTCTGCTCTATTAGCATGCAAAACTTTGGAGGAATTTAAACGTAGGCTAGACACACTTTGACTGGCCTTGTTTCCGGAATTTCCTTGAGCTTCAGTAACTGCCCCTAATCTCATTAGTTCATGACAGCGTGTTGTTCGTCTTGCACTATGAATCTGATGCTCTGGCCACCACAGAGGATAATCAACGGTGCCCTACCTGCTGCATCGAGCAGGGTGGATAGGGGTTTGGATGCTACTGCTCAAGCCTTCCCGTCTTCTTATTCCCTCTCTTACGCTTTTTCACTCTTGCCGTCCCGTTCTAACTTCACTTTTATCCCCCCAGTTTTCAACCCCCGATCCTTGGGCCTTCCATTAACATACTTTGCTAGGCGTCTATCTTCTAATTTCAATTCACATGCTAACGCGGAGCGTCACGTCTCTGCTGTCGGCAAACCCATGTCCAACCATGCGGTCCATTCCAGTTCACCGGCTTCCATTTGGAGCCTTCGATCCTCCCTCAAATTGGCATGCCTCAATGTACGCACATTGCTACAGATCGGTCAACAGGCAACACTTGCCCGAACATTGGAGACCCTCTCGATCGATATCTGCTGCTTATCGGAGACCCGCCTGCAAGACTCGAGCTCTGTGCTCACTCTGCGATCCCCTTCAGGTGACGCAAGCAGTATTTTCTCATTGCGCCTATCCGGTGACGATGCAGCTTCGAGCACCGGCCAAGCTGGTGTTGGCATTGCGCTGAGTCCCCGGGCTGAAGCTGCTCTGGTTGAGTGGATTCTAATTAGTAACCGGATGTGTGCGGGCCGATTGGCTGGCTCGTTCAAAGCTTCGAAGTCGCGCGGGACTAACATGTGTCTATTCATCATCGCTGCCTACATGCCCACAAACTGTAGCGATGATTCGGTAAAGAACGACTTCTACCGCCAACTGACCCAGCTCCTTCGCCACAGAAGAAGCACGGACACTGTTGTTCTGGCGGGGGATATGAACGCACAAGTTGGAAAGTTGTCCACTGATGAAATGCATCTGGGCGGTCAGCACGGTGTAGGCTCCCCATAATGATAACGGTGAGCGGTTACTTCATTTGTGTGAAAATGCCCGCTTATTTCTTGCGAGTACTAACTTCCGACACAACACCCGCCGAAGGGTGACTTGGCGCCCACCAGCCTTGGACACAGATCGATCACATTGCTATCAGTTACCGATGGAGAGGCTACATCCGGAACTGTCGCTCGATTTGGAGCACATGTGTGGACACCGATCATGCACTTGTATGTGCTGACATGCGGATGCGTTTTGGCGGACGCCCACGACGACGCTGTGAGCGCATTTACACTAGCTAACTGACAAAACCAGCTGTTCTGAATGCGTATCGAACTACGCTGACATGCGAGTTGAGTAAGCGCCCACTGGAGACAATTGATGGTCACTGGTCACATGTTCACCAGACCTTAGTAGCATCAGGCAAATCCTCATGTGGTATGTCTAATAGACAACATGGACATTGGGTCTCTTCTCGGTCTCTGGAACTTATCGATGCTCGCCGGCACATCCCGGCTGGAAGCGAACACAATGAAACTCGCAAAGAGCTCCGGGCAAGACTCCGTGCTAGCCTGAAGAGAGACCGCGAATCTTGGTGGTCTCATCATGTGTCAGAGATGGAAGTGGTCGCTGTCCTTGGCAACCATCTTATATTATTCCATCTGATACGGAAAACGGGCAGCAGGAGACCTGGTGTTAGTGAAACTATACGTGACGAGAGTGGACAGCCTATCCACAATTTGTCAAAACGTTTGGAGCGTTGGGCTAAGCATTTTGAAAAGCAATTTAATCAGCTAGAATTGTTCGATTCTTCGCCGGCCAGTGATCGCTCTGCTCTGTGGGCTGTCCCTTTGGATCCACCCTCTCGCTCAGAAGTCGAACGTGAGATCGGACTGTTGAAGTTGAACAAAGCCGCGGGACCAGATGATCTTCCTCTAGCCCTCTTCAAATTCGGAGGCTCTGCTCTTGTTGCTTTACATGAATTACTAGTAAAACTGTGGGAGCAGGAGACTGTCCCAACCGACTGGAGTCGCTCCGTTATTGTTCCCATCTTCAAAGGCGGCTCGCGTTCGGAATGCGGCAACCATAGAGGAATCAGTCTGATCTCCGTCGCCTCCATAATCCTTCACAGACTGACTGGCGCTCGTGAAAACCAGATTCGTGAGGAGCAAGCCGGGTTTCGTCGGGGTCGTGGCTGCATCGACCACATGTTCACCTTGCGTCAGTTGTTGGAGCACCGTCACACATATTGGCGGCCCACCGTAGTCGTGTTCCTCGACATCAAAGGTGCCTTCGATTCGGTTGATCGATGTGCCCCTTGGAATTGTCTACTCAGGAAAGGTGTGCCCGAGAAATATGTAAATATTATCCGAGCATTATACGCGCGTAGCACAGGCAGTGAGGGCTTACGGCAAGCTGTCGCCACCCTACAATACCTCCAGGGGTGAGACAAGGATGCCCGCTGTCACCTTTACTCTTCAACTTCGCTACTGACAAAGTCATGGAGATCGCATTTACAGGACATGACTTAGAAGGTGTGGAGCTACTCCAAGGAGAACGACTTCTTGACTTAGAGTATGCAGACGACATTGCTCTAATATGTGACAACTTCCAGAGGTGCCAAGCCGCGCTGGACAGATTAGCACTGGCTGTCAGTCGCTTCGGACTTCGCTTTGCACCATCGAAATGCAAAGCGTTCCTCCAAAATTGGCAGGGATCCCCTCCTGCGTTGACCCTTGGTGGAGATCAGCTAGAAGTCGTTCGGAAATTCAACTACCTGGGAAGTTGTATCAGCGCCCGTGGGATTGAAGATGAGATCACGAACCGTATACCAAAGGCTCGATGTGCTTTTACTAACCTTCACCACCTATGGCGGCGGCGGGACATTACTGTCACCCTGAAGGGTAGAGTGTACAATGCAGCGGTACATTCGACCTTACTGTACAGTTGAGAAACCTGTCCCCTAAGATCGGCGGACATAAAGAGGATAGTTACGTTCGACCATCGGTGCCTTCGCAGTTTGGCTCACACCTGGTGGGAACACCGCGTAAGTAACGAGCGTGTTCGACGCCTTGTTTATGGCACAGAAAAAGGAACTGAACCGCTCAGCACCGTTATTTCACGCACCAGGCTTCGACGGCTGGGCCACGTGTTGTGCATGCCAGCCCACCGACTTCCACGACGTGCGTTGTTTGCTCACCGGGGATGTGGATGGAAGAAAAGAAAGGGTAACCAAGCGATGACTTGATCCAGAGGAATGAAGGCCCTCACTTCTGAGCTGGCCTCGGTTGGTTTCATGGCTCCCTGGTTGAGGTCCAAAAGACGATGAACACGTTTGGTTGGATACACTTGCTGACATGGCAAGGAGCCGACCTCACTGGCGTTCCTGCTGTGAGTTGCTTTGTCCCACCCCATCCCTTTAGCCTCCCCCTCCATCTACGATCTCATTTTTGCCCAGTAGCCGGCTGGTAGCTTACCGGAACGATGCCTATCCGTTGCTGGTAGCTTAGCTGGCATGCAACTGTTGTGTTTATCTTCCTTTTCCTTTATGTATTGCGGCACAGTAGCTGAAGTGTTTCCCACCTCTAGCTAACGTGTATAATGATGATGATGTCTTGCACTTGCTTCTGTTTTTACACCATTATAGAACCAAGAATATTCTAACAAGTCACAGTGCTGGGAACTATTTTTCGCTTACTGGCACACGAAATGGGACGCTCGTTTAGCGGAAGCTTGTTTCGTCCCTGGATCCTAACCTGTAGGAATGGTGTGGTTTCGTGTTCGAAGACCTACAGTGCTCTGAGTGTGACGGATTTACATGGGAATATTGAGAGCAAGAGAGGTGATCCCTTGTCAGGTCCATCGGTTTTGAGTCATCACAAGGTGGGTGTTTGCTGTCGGGAAACGTTACTCTTTCGGAGATCACCTTTGAATTAAGAGCAGTATAACCCTGCCATGTGCGTTAGATGGGTGTCTAGCAATAGATTGAAACGTTCCTCTGTCTGCAAGTCAGTGATGTGTTTCAACAGCCTGTTCCAGTCAGTTACCACTCTGGAAGAGAGGGCATCTTGCGGACGGGCGCAAGTGTCGGCTTAACTAATTTCCATTTGTGGCCACGTGTCGAGCTGCCCACAGATGGAAGAAATGCTGCAGCTCACTTCCAAGCTCTCCCCTTAGGATGCGTCTGGTGTATAGGAAATCTCCGCGACGGTGGCGATATTCTATGAAGAACAGGTTCAAAGTCTTAAGTCGAAGAGTGTAAGAAAAATCCCGAAGCTCCGATATCGATTTTGAACCGCGCCTCTGTACCTTCACTATCAGATCAAGTTAAGATTTCGTTACGGGGTAAGCGGCCGGGAGACCATATTCTAGGATCGGACGGACATGCGAAGTGAACAGCGTTCTAAAGATTTCCGACGTAATTTTGCAGGACGATCTTCGTAAAGCCCAGAGCATTCGGTTGGCTGGCGCGACCTTCTGCTTGTCGAGTGATGTCTTGAGATCGTGCGAGACGATGACTCCCAGGTCCTTCTCATGTGTGACAGACTTGAGGAGATATCCTCCAATATGATACGCACCGAAAGGATCCGGGCCACCAATCGGGAGAACGGCACATTTGTCACGGTTTATCGGGAGTCGCCACTCAACGGACCAGTTATGCAGCTGGTCAAGCGAAGCTTGGAGTCTGTCGGCATCCTCGGGGCAAGATATTTCAGACCACAGCTTGAGGTCATCAGCGTAGACTAGACAGTCTATTTGTAGTGCTGCTGGAAGATCGTTGATTTACAGTTTAAAGAGCTCTTGTCCAAGGCCAGAGCCTTAGGGAACCCCACTAATCATAAGCACAGGGATAGAGGGTGTTTGGTTTACCTTCACTTGAATGGTTCGTGCTTGAAGGAATTCTGATGTCCAGGACAAAAGGTTTCCGGTGACACCAACTCCCTGTAGTTTGAGCAAAGGCCGTTTATATGGCACTTTGTCAAATGCCTTGCTGAAGTCAATGAAGACGACATATTGCCTGTTGCGACATTTCTCCTAACCTGTATGAGTTCCTGCAACGATAGACTACTTCGGCTGACTGATTCCTGTAGCCGCTGCCGTATTTCATTAAAAACCGGACTGCTAACCCTGAGCCCACATTCTACTCCGACGAAGATTGAAGCTTCCACTGCCTTGGACTCTCTTGTTTCCTCACACTTCCCGTCCACACCTTATTCCGACTCAGCTGCCCCTACGGGTAAACGAATTCGAGTTCTATCCGCTTCCCAGTCGGAGCCTTTAACATACGCCTTGCCCAGTGAGCCGACAACCGAGACATACACAGGTCAGGTTCCAAGGACGATACAGGCCTTCACCTAACGGGCGTCCTGTTTCTTGCACTGATAAGCGAACAAAGCCCACGGTACTTCGACTTCCGATTTAATTCCGCGGCTCCTGCAAGAGATTGTGACAAAAACAAGCACTCTGTACTGTGACGCAGTACAAGGTTACAGTGACATGATACAATAAATTACAATAATTCTGGATAAACTTCAGACAAACACCTATCTAGACCTCTATGGTGCTGCATTTTATTAATCCTGGTGATACCTTATTCCAGTTATTGACTACACGATTCACAAAGTATTTTGCCCTGATATCCAGCTTTGGTCTCTGATGCTTGTGTTTCACTTGGTGTCCTCGCAGGTCATCTGACCCAGATAGCTCAAACAGTTCAGTGTACTAGATACCACTAAAACCCTTCATGATTTTAATGGTCCCTATCAGATTTCCTCTTAGTCTGCGCCGTTCCATTGAATACAGACACAAGCTCCTTAGGCATTCAGCGTATGGCTTGTCACCTAGATTCTCAATCATCCTCGTCACCACTTTTTGTACTTTTTCTATACATGCCACTTCTTTCTGGTGGTATGGTGCGCAAGCCTGTACACAGTATTCCAAATAAGGTCTTGGCACCACTTTGTATATGGGAAGAGAAACCATAGCTCATGTGCTGTATACACATCTTTTGGAGCGAAACAATTCATTCCGCGCTTTGTTGGTAGCATGCTTACATTGCGCTGAAGGTTTGAAGTCGTTCGCAGCAATGATGCCTAAGTCTCGTGCTTCGCCTGCACGTCGCAGATCTAGAGGTCCGACAGATGTTAGCACCGTAATCCCTTCATTTCGAGAAGTCAGTAACTGACATTTGCTAGCGTTTAAAGGAAAATCCCATTTAACCGATCAGTCCATTGCAGTGCGAAGATCCTTGGGCAACATGTCTCGATTACCCCTGTTGGCGATCTTCAGATCCGCAAAAATATAACGGGTAATGGAAAAGAGGAGCCAGCACGTTGATAAACACAAAGAACAATACTGGTCCTAAAACGGAACCTTTGGGAACACCGCCGTGAGCAGTGCCGATGCTTGGTCTAGCTTCGCCGAGCCTAACGCGAAAGATTCTGCCGCAAAGAGGCTCTGCAATCCAAGTCAAAAGTTGAGGATGCAAGCCAAACCATCCCAGTTTCACAAGTAAGAAACGGTGGTTAACCGAGTCGAAGGCCTTGCTAAAGTCTGTATTCGCTCGTCAAGGACCTGGCTGGAGGCGACCGCGTGGTGGTCAGCCTTCCACTTGGCGGCAGCACATGAAATCGCTGACGTCGTGTCTAGCCGCTGTTGGATCCGTACGTCTTCCAGGATGGGGACCCAAAGATGAAGAGTGCCAATGGCTTAGCACTCTTGAAGACATGGCCCGCAACCGGAATCGGTGGAAGAATTGTGTACAGTATTGTATTGATTCACATGTTTAATACTACAAACATTGAAAATGACAAAAAAGAGAAAAGTCGGCGTGTAAAAAACAAACTACAAATGTTTTGTTCTACTTTTTGTCAAAATGTTCCATTCTTCCTGCGGCATATTAGCTGAAGTGTGTTGCCCACCTTCAACTACCATGCCACGATGATTATGACGCGATGACGGTCCATTATCCGCTGATCTCCATGTTTTTATGTTGTCTGTGTCTAGTTGATAGACTTCTAAGATGACCACTACAGGATATGTTCGGTCTTTTGGATCTTGACCCACGTGCTTTCACGGTATTATCCATAACCAGCTTTTCATTTTGTGGTTGAGTAAACTCATTTACCTTGCTGTTTCTCGTGCCAATTTGTTTACCCTTGCATACCTTTATAGGACCGTTCTGTGCGCCACTCATCCTGCTAGTACTCTGGGGTGCGGTGTAATTCACTCCCACAGATAGCTACGCCACCTCTGTTGATACTGTAGCTTCAGATAACTCAGAGTACCTGCATTTTGTCGAAGCTGATACTACGCTCATTTTTACATTTCTTTGTTCCACCGTCAATCTTGTGACTGCGCCGCACGTTCACCAGTTGCATGCGAGTCGTGATGCTTCTTTGCAGTCGTAGATTTATTATCTAAGTTTGCATCAGTACCACTAGTTAGGCTTGTTCGTTGGCGTTTATGCTTCAAATTAAGCGTGTCTGGCGCAACTTGATATCTGCCACTGGTATGACTCGTCACTAATGCAGCCCTGTTTGATAGGATGTCACGGTGTACAGGATTTTCGAACTCTACTAAGATGGGTCTAGTATATCCTTGTTGCCGCAATGCTCCTGCTTCCCTTCAATTGCCAACACGATGTATCCTTTTTTGCTGATATGAAACTGAAGACCGACTATTCGAAGGATATCATATATCCGTTTTTGTCTAAATCACGCCGAGCCTTAGCTTCCAGTATCATCGGCTCCTTGTGAATAGGAACGTTTCTTTGTCTGTCCATAACCAGTTCCGCATTGCATACGCAACACTCCAAGGACGACCTCAATTCATCAACTTCCGTACGCAAATAACCAATCACTAAACTCTGATCACGAATCAAATTTTCCGCAATGGTGAGTCTATGCAAATCCTATTTGTCATCAGTGTTCTGCTCCTTAGAGGCCTACGAAGTGGGATCGAGTAATATACCACATACAAGGTGCGCCCATCATCATCATCATCATTATACATGTCAGCTAGAGATGGTAAAACACCTCCGCTATTGTACCGCAATACAAAGGAAATACATACATACATACCATACATAAAGGAAGAATAAATACGACAGTTGAATGCCAGCTGAGCTACCAGCAACGGATACGCATCGTTCCGGTAAGCTACTAGCCGGCTACTAGGCAAAAACAAAAATTTAATTACGTTTTACCCTACGAAATAAGATCGAAGATGGAGGGGGAGGCTAAAGGGATGGGGAGGGACAAAGAAACTCACAGCAGGAACGCCGCTGAGGTCGGCTCCTTGCCATATCAGCAAGTGTATCCAGCCAAACGTGTTCACCGTCTTTTAGACCCCAACCAGGGAGCCGTGAAGCTCCAACTGAGGCCAGCTCCGAAGTGAGGGCCTTCATTCCTCTGGACCAAGTCATCGCTTGGCCACCTCTCCTCTTCTTCCACCCACATCCCCGGTGAGCAAACAACGCACGTCGAGGGAGTCGGTGGGCTGGCATGCACAACACGTGGCCCAGCCATCGGAGCCTGGTGCGTGAAATAACGGTGCTGAGCGGTTCATTCCCTTTTCCTAGGCCGTAAACAAGGCGTCGAACACGCTCGTTACTCACGCGGTGTTCCCACCAGATGTGAGCCAAACTGCGAAGGCACCGATGGTCGAACGTAAGTAGCCTCTTCATGTCCGCCGATCTTAGGGGCCAGGATTCGCAACCGTACAGTAAGGTCGAATGTACCGCTGCATTGTACACTCTACCCTTCAGGGCGAGAGTAATGTCGCGCCGTCGCCATAGGTGGCGAAGGTTAGCAAAAGCACTTCGAGCTTTCGCTATGCGGTTCATGATCTCGTCTTCGATCCCAAGGGCGCTGATACAACCTCCCAGGTAATTGAATTTCTGAACGACTTCTAGCTGATCCCCACCAAGGGTCAGCACAGGGGGCGAACCCTGCCAATTTTGGAGGAACGCTTTGCACTTCGGTGGTGCAAAGCGAAGTCCGAAGCGACTGACAGCCAGTGCTAATCTGTCCAGCGCGGCTTGACACGTCTGGGAGCTGTCACAGATGAGGGCAATGTCGTCTGCATACTCTAAGTCAAGAAGTCGTTCTCCTTGGAGTAGCTCCACACCTTCCAAGTCATGTCCTGTAAATGCGATCTCCATGACTTTGTCAGTAGCGAAGTTGAAGAGTAAAGGTGACAGCGGGCATCCTTGTCTCACACCGCTGGAGATATTGAAGGGTGGCGACAGCCTGCTGTAAGCCCTTACTCTGCCCGTGCTACGCGCATATAATGCTTGGATAATATTTACATATTTCTCGGGCACACCTTTCCTGAGTAGACAATTCCAAGGGGCACATCGATCAACCGAATCGAAGGCACCTTTGATGTCGAGGAACACGACTACGGTGAGCCGCCAATATGTGTGACGGTGCTCCAACAACTGACGCAAGGTGAAGATGTGGTCGATGCAGCCACGACCCCGACGAAACCCGGCTTGCTCCTCACGAATCTGGCTTTCACGAGCGCCAGTCATTCTGTGGAGAATTATGGACGCGAGTAACTTGGAGGTGATGGAGATCAGACTGATTCCTCTATGGTTGCCGCATTCCGAGCGCGAGCCGCCTTTGAAGATGGGAACAATAACGGAGCGGCTCCAGTCGGTTGGGACAGTCTCCTGCTCCCACAGTTTCACTAGTAATTCATGCAAAGCATCAACAAGAGCAGAGCCTCCAAATTTGAAGAGGGCTGGAGGAAGATCATCTGGTCCCGCGGCTTTGTTCAACTTCAACAGTCCGATCTCACGTTCGACTTCTGAGCGAGAGGGTGGATCCAAAGGGACAGCCCACGGAGCGGGGCGATCAGTGACCGGCGAATCGAACAATTCTAGCTGATTAAATTGCTTTTCAAAATGCTCAGCCCAACGCTCCAGGCGTTTTGACAAATTGTGGATAGGCTGTCCACTCTCGTCACGTATAGTTTCACTAACACCAGGTCTCCTGCTGCCCGTTTTCCGTATCAGACGGAATAACTTACGATGGTTGCCAAGGGCAGCGGCCACTTCCATCTCTGACGCACGATGAGACCACCAAGATTCGCGGTCTGTCTTCAGGCTAGCACGGAGTTTTGCCCGGAGCTCTTTGCGAGTTTCATTATGCTCGCTTCCAGCCGGGATGTGCCGGCGAGCATCTATAAGTTCCAGAGACTGCGAAGAGACCCAATGTCCATGTTGTCTATTAGACATACCACATGAGGATTTGCCTGATGCTACTAAGGTCTGGCGAACATGTGACCAGTGACCATCAATTGTCTCCTGTGAGCGCTTGCTCAACTCGCATGTCAGCGTAGTTCGATACGCATTCAGAACAGCTGGTTTTGTCAGTTGGCTGGTGTCAATACGCTTACAGCGTCGTCGTGGGCGTCCGGCAAAACGCATCCGCATGTCAGCACATACAAGTGCATGATCGGTGTCCACACATGTGCTCCAAATCGAGCGACAATTCTGGATGCAGCCTTTCCAGCGGTAACTAATAGCAATGTGGTCGATCTGTGTCCAAGGCTGGTTCGAGGATGGTGGGCGCCAAGTCACCCTTCGGCGGGTGCTGTGTCGGAAATTAGTGCTCGTAAGAAATAAGCGAGCATCTTCACACAAATGAAGTAACCGCTCACCGTTATCATTATGGGGAGCCTACACCGTGCTGACCGCCCAGATGCAGTTCATCAGTGCGTTCAGATCCCCAGAAAGCACAACAGTGTCCGTGCTTCTTCTGTGGCGAAGGAGCTGGGTCAGTTGGCGGTAGAAGTCGTTCTTTACCGAATAATCGCTACAGTTTGTGGGCGCATAGGCAGCGATGATGAATAGACACATGTTAGTCCCGCGCGACTTCGAAGCTTTAAACGAGCCAGCCAATCGGACCGCACACACCCGGCTACTGATTGGAATCCAATCAACCAGAGCAGCTTCAGCCCGGGGACTCAGCGCAATACCAACACCGGCTTGGCCGGTGCTCGAAGCTGCATCGTCACCGGATAGGCGCAAGGAGAAAATACTGCTTGCGTCCCCTGAAGGGGATCTCAGAGTGAGCACAGTGCTCGAGTCTTGCAGGCGAGTCTCTGATAGGCAGCAGATATCGATCGAGAGGGTCTCCAATGTTCGGGCAAGTGCTGCCTGTTGACCGATTTGTAGCTGTGTGCGTACATTGAGGCATGCCAATCTGAAGGAGGATCGAGGGCTCCAAATGGAAGCCGATGAACTGGATTGGACCGCTTGGTTGGACATGGGCTTGTCGACAGGAGAGGAGTGACGCTCCGCGTTCATGTGTGAGTTGAAATTAGAAGGTAAATGCCTAGCAAAGCATGTTGGGGGAGGGCCAAGAATCAGGGGGTTGAAAACTGGGGGGATATAAGGGAAGTTGGAATGGGACGGTAAGAGTGAAAAAGCGTAAGAGGGGGAATAAGAAGACGGGAAGGCTTGAGCAGTAGCATCCAAACCCCTATCCACCCTGCTCGATGCAGCAGATAGGGCACCGTTTATTATCCTCTGCGGTGGCCAGAGCATCAAGAAATTGTTTGAAGGAAAATTCATAGTATTGCGTGGGCAGGATACTGTCAGGTTGCCCAGGCCTAGACAGGAGAACGATTAGGGTTCTCAACCAAAGCCTTTGGTTCAAAAACCTGACCGCACGGCAGCGGGTTTGGCGTTGGGCTACAAGGAGTCCATTTTAAGGAATAAGGTGCCATCCTCATTCCAACCCCCAACCTGGAGGACCAGGAGGCTGAGTTTGTCTGGCCTCTAACCATTGACCAATCTGGTATGAGTGGCTCTGAAGTTGCAAAAGCACCACCCAGCGTAGCTCAATGGATCGCTGAGGCACACAAACCATCGCACCACGGTAAGGTCCAGCCTCATTGCGATGGACAAGGTGCTCCCAAGTGTCCGCTAAAGATACACAGTGGAAACAAATCCACTTCAATTGGGGATGTCGAGCTTACAGATCAATGGACCCCTGCTCTAATTTAGAACAGTTGTTGTGGTACCATAACAGACATCTGTCGCATTGAATTCTGTCTTGGACAACCATGTTGCAACTGATCTCGCCACATTTATAGCTAGCCTCCAAGTTTAGGGTTTAAAGTTATCAAAACGATTAGTAGCACAACTGCTTTTTGCAATAGACTAATTACTGTGTAAGTATCAAACCTCCCGAGTAAAAACAAAAATGCAAAGCAGTACGATGCAAGTATGACAGAAATATGAATAAATAGTCGCAACGAATTAATGTAAGACAATATACAGCAATATTAAATACAACAGTAAACGCAGTGAATTACTACGATTAAAAAGAGCAAGTACTGGAACGGACTCATGCGTTGTTAACGAAGAAAGCAGGACCGAAACACAGGACGAGGAATCCATATGCCCAAAGTTCCGCGATACAATAACTGTCGGAACAGAGTACTTTTTTATACTCTCCCTATGCAATATCCTTCTAAGTTAATTTGGAGAGCAAAAACAGCAAGAAAGAGCTTTTACAAAATTTCAGACCGCGTGACCTCAAAACACTTGTGTTTCTGCAGCCGTGGTGAGAAAAACTGTCACTGTCCTAATTGGTCGGATCCCAACTAGGTCTAATGTTCAGGCAAAGTCTGTCCAAACCCAAGACTACTGCTTTCCAGTCCCAAATAAAATCTGTTCTCGACAAAATCAACAAGTTGGAAAAGTTGATCAAGGATAGTGCGTTCCCACATCCGCAGATCTCTGGTTGCGCTCTACCACCATCTCGTGAACGATGTCTTGTCATTGTGAACGCGACAGAACTTACCAGACACCCCAGCAGAAAGGATACTGGATGACCAAATGTTTTTTGTGCGGATGATTTCCATTTTATTCGATGATGAATTGAGGATAAACATTATCTGGCCTTCCGCCTGGGCAGGAAACAAGACCATTCTAAGGTACGCCCCTCAAGTTTGTATGCCAAAGCGAAGAGGAATGCCGATGCACCCTCCGGCGAACCCCACGTCTTGAGCTATCTTTCTCCGGAAGATAGGATTAAAATGGAAACAGCCGTTGATGAGCTCCAGTCCCGCTGAACGAATGGTGAGACAGACCACCACATCATTGATTTTCGCGTAATCGTTGCAACGAGCCTGGACCTTAACGTGGTGCGACGGTTTGCATACCTCCTTGATCCATTGAGCTATACTGAGTGGTCCTCCGGGCCCCTTGAGAGCTACTCCTACCAGGTTAATCAATGGTGAGAAGTCAGACAAACTCAGTCCCCTGGTCCTCCAGTTTGGGGGTTCGAAATGGGATGGCGTCCATTTCTGTAACACTAACTCATTGCCACCTCCCTGCAGGCTTATGGACTGGCTTTTGAGCCAAAGGCTTTTGTTGAGGACCCTAATCGTCCTCCTGTCTAGGTCTGGCAATATTTCAGCCCACATACGACCATAACTTTTTTCTGAAAACACACTTCATCCTGCATCGGCCGTCGCGCAGTATATCAAGTGTCGCCTTGTCTGCTGCATACAGCAGGGCGGATAAGCGAAAACATGCTACTGCTGACACTTCCATTGTTGCTTTTCCACCTGTTTCTCTTACACCCATCCCGACCCACAATACTAACCTTCCTTCTGTAATTCCCGGCTTAATTGACAGCAACCGAAGTGCTACTGGAGTAGAACCATCTGCAACCACCTTCCCACAACACCCATCAGACGCCCATCGGTAACAGTTCCATATAAGGCCACGTTGTCCCGTTTCCCTGGCGGCGTTCAACCTTTGCATTCCAAGACCAATAGATCAACAGGCTGCACTCGCACGCACCTTGGCCACTCTGGGTATTGATGTGTGTTGTGTGTCCGAAACTAGTATCAATGACCCGAGTGGGGTTGTTAACTGCGCCCGACTTGTCCTCTCGCTATTGGTTGCACGCATCCGGAGACACCGAGGCAACACTCACGGATCAAGCTGGTATAGGTATTATTTTAACCTACAAGGCTAAGCCATCGTTGGTTGATTGGATTCCAGTGAACAGTCGTTTATGTGCGGCCCGTTTGACGACATCAGCTAAGCTTGATTCACGAATGAGTACAAAACGCTGTTTGTTTGTGATTTCCGTTTATGCTCCCACCGACTGCAGTTCAGAAGTTGTCATGGACACATTCTATGGCTAATTGAAAGCGCTACTACGCAGTGCTACTAGTTGAAATATTGTAGTACTTGCAGGGGATATGAACGCACAAGTAGGACGTCTGAGCACTTCAGAAGCTCAGCTGAATGATAATTATGGGCTGAACTCCGAACGGACTGACGACGGCCAGCGTCTGCTGCAACTGTATGTGGAGCACCAGTTGTTTCTTAGTAGCACTGCTTTTAGACACAGTGGGTGCCGAAGTGCCGTGTGGCGTCCTACTGTAGCTGAGCAGCCATGGACTCAAATTGACCACATTACCATAAGTTACAGTCGGAATGGTTCCATCCTGGATTGCCGCTCGTATTGGAATACCTGCATCGACTCTGATCATGTCTTGGTGCGCTGTCGTTTCTCCATGAACTCTACTGGAAGGCGCACCAAGCGTTTCCTCCGATTGGCAACTGAGAAATTGTCTCGGTCAGGAAAGCCTATCAAGACGCACTGCGTACCGAACTTTCGTTCGCTTGTCCTAATGACACAGCCTCAGTGTAATAGGATGTCAGACGCCATGAACGACGCAGGAACATCTGCTTGTGGCATTATCAATCCTCACCGCACCATTTACTGGATATCCGAGAGGTCGGTGAACTTGTTGGAATCCAGAAGAAATCTCCCAGCTGGCTTCTGAACACAATGTGACTAGACGGGCTGTCAGGCGCGAACCAAAGCGGAGCCTGCGTGCTGACAAGGAAGCCAGGTGGACCAGTAGGGTTCAAGAAATGAAGGAGGCTGGATCAGTAGGCAATTACCGCAAGCGCTTCCAGCTGATCCGTACCACTGGTCCCAGGAAACCAGACGTCAGTGAGACAATCAGAGACAGCGTGGGTGCACTGACACACAATAAGGCTCGTTGGGAGGACCACTTTCAAGATCCGTTCAGCTGGCCCCCTACTCCCGGATCTCCTCCCACTCAGGTGATGCAGGACTAGTCGGAGGCTGTTGTCCGAAACGCGATCACAGCTCCCAATCGTTTTATTACCGCTGCCCGGATTCCCTCCCACCCGCACTATGGACGTGAATTCCTCTGCAAAGCACTGCTTTCCATATTCGAACTTATCTGGAAGGAAGTGTCTCGGCTAATTGGAGCAAATTGATTATAGTGGCAATATACAAGAAACGTAGTCGCACAGACCGTTCTAGCCACATGTGGTATCAGCCTAACGCCAGTTGTGACAAATTACTGGCCTCGATCGTTGCCTCACTGTGGAACGGGAATCTCGCATTGGCGAAGAGCAGGCCGGTTTCCGCTCGGCACGGGCTGTAAAGACCATATATTCACTTTGCGGCAGGTGCTAGAGTAGCGCCACGCATAATGCAGACCGACACTAGATGTGTTCCCTGATTACAAGAGTGCGTTCGATTCAGTTGATCAATGCATTCTGTTCGAAGTACTTGTGCGGTAAGGTGTTCCCACAAAATATGTGAACATCCTACGTGCTCTATACTCGAACACAACAGGCCGCGTCAGGGTCTATGGTGATCTGTCGGATAGCTTTCCGACCACAAGCGGCGTTCGTCACGGTTATGCGATTTCCCCATTTTTGTTCAATTTCCTCGTGGATTCTATCTTGGGGTGTTGCTTTGCGATATATATATATATATATATATATATTTGACACGGCCACAACACACGAGTACCAAAACTTTTAAGCGGGGTGATTAGGGAAGCAATGGAGGAGAGTACAGCGTCATGTTTGCCATGGGTATAATTCTAGGCACATGCCGATAGCATTCCAAACCAGGTATGTTCGGTTACCTTGGGCTCCGCGAACTGCGGTAGGGAACACCCCGCTGTGGCAAACTAGTATGTTCATCTTGACACCCCGGACCTAAGTTGTGTGTCAGCCACATTTCCCTCGCTCGCAGTCAACGCTCGAAGGTGCTCCAGCATCTGGCGAAACTGACGCTGCTCTTCGCGTTTGCGCTGTTCGCGTACTCATCTGAGCCTTCGTAAAAGCAGGGAAATTAGTACTTTGGACGCAACGCATAGTTGACCTAGGTAGTCCGCGCAATCTGTTCGGTTCCATTTCTCGATTACGGGCATGATATCCGCTAAGCTCCAATTAGACGGGATGACTTCTGTAGCCCAAATCTCTTGAACAAGTGTAACTACTTTGAAAAGGTGAGATGAGTCCCCATGGTTACAAATAGTGCTAGGTAATTTGTCTGCAAAGAGAGTTTTGTGACATTTCCGAAGTTAATGCTTGCAGCAACGCTTATATTGGCATACCGAAGAGGTGCTTACACACCACGAAACACCGTGGATAAATGAATGAAAATTCGTAGGCGATTGTGGCCAGTGGAATAGCTGTTCCAAGTGCATTACCCAACGTGCAAGCCGGCATTGATGATTGTGGATTTATGCACCGCTGGTTTCACACAGCACTTTATTTACAATTGGTTGGTCAAACAAGAGAAAAACCTGGGGAGGTTTCTTGAGAGGGCCGTTTGTACCATTTTCATGACACGCCGCATCAACCAGCCTGCGAGATCTGCCACGATGAGGTGTTAGAACTCGGTGTTAGTAGTCCTGCATAAATTTGCACCCAACTTCAGGTAGAGTTGTCCGTCGGTCTTCCCACGAGTTAAACCTTTCGAGTAGAAATCCATCCATCGTTAATGTGCCTAATGAAAACAAGGAGGATGTTGGCAGATTTGTGCAGGGCATTCCGGATGGGTCCAATGCGTTTCAACATCTGCGAGTGGAAGGCTCTTTAGATTGGAAGTTTGCTCATTCTGTAAAGCTGACTGATTATTTGGAATGATAGGTTTGGATACGTCAAGCCATATCCTGTGACGCTTTTTGGTACCACAAAAACAGGGCGAATCTAACACACACACACACACACACACATCCAAGCGAGTGATCCGATGAGAGATACTTTTACTTGCTTCGCTGTCCTCCATACAGCCTCGCCAACATTAACTGATAGTGCTGTGGTCAATCGGCGTCGCGGCAAAGTGCGTCGTTAGGAGCGCCAAAGGTTTGTGCTCTAGAGGAATAAACCGTGAGCAGCACAGATCTGTAGAAGGCGATCTCCGCAATCCGTCCTGGCGAGCACCATTGTCATGCAGATCGCGGGCGTCGTGTTCATCAGCTTCCAATATGTGTGTTTGAATCCCCGGGGAGAACTATGATATCCGTGCAGCACTTCTTGTGGAATATTTCGCAGGGTTGACGGTGAAAATCATCTATAGCAGAGCGCCGTCTGCAATCCGTGAGAGCACATACTGTCACGACAAACAAACGGCGTGTGGTTGCCTCGTGCCTGAATAATCGTGTGGCGATGTCTAACCGATTTGCGCAGTGTTGACTATTAATTGGGCGACGAACAAGTAGCGCTGCTTCCGCAAGCTGTAAACGTAATTCTTACACCGGCATGGCCGACAGCTTCACCACTTTTGTCTCCCGATAGTTTTAGCGTGAATGCGTCGTGTTAGCAATCGAAGGACTACATAGACTCATGTCCATGTGTGTTGTGTGTAGAAAGCACTTTTCAGTCATGCAGGTAAGTGCAGAGGGTTGGCTTACGTAACCTCGCCTCGCGTCTTAGTTTGCAAAGACCTTACCCGTAAAGCAGCAAGTCGGGTACCATGCAAATTAAAACGCCTGGCCCTATAACACTGCTTTCCAGTGGAAACAAACTGTTTAGAACGACCGAATGGCTCGAGTTTTGTAGCGCATGGTCAAGCAAACGTTTCCTGGAGCGCTCAACCCGTTACTGAGTATGCACTGTTGACTGCCAAATGGCTCATGCGTCTTCTTAGTGCTCGATGTAAGTACACATAGTAGTGGTTAGTCATCGATGTTGTTCATTCACTTTCCGTTAGGGACTGAATTCCGGTCACATTCACTCGGTCACAGTGATGTACAATATATTATGATATTTAATGGATAACCAGGTGATCAACCTCGAACTCCCCACGCTCTGAGACGCTGCACTGATCGGGCGCGACTGCTAACCTGTGAACTAAACGATACTCATTTACACGCGCATTCACTAGGTAGGCATTTCCCGATCTGCAACATGAGGAAGCGCGCAACAGCGTACAAGGATTTCGTAAACCGATCTCTATGCACGCATCTCATTCTCAACTTCGTCTTGCATCGCTACACTTCCATACCTAGTGCATCATGATATTATCGCTGCATCAGTATACGCCAAACTGTGGTATCACTTTCAGAACGGGAATCTCGGATTAGGGAAGAGCAGGCCGGTTTTCGCCCAGGACGTGGCTGTATAGACCATATATTTACTTTGCGGCAGGTGCTAGAGCAGCGCCACGCATACCGCAGACCGACAATAGCTGTGTTCCTCGATTTCAAGAGTGCGTTCGATTCAGTCGATCGATCGATTCTGTTCGAATTACTTGTGCGGAAAGGTGTTCCCACGAAATATGTGAACATCCTTCGTGCTCTATACTCGAACACTACAGGCCGCGTCAGGGTCTATGGTGCCCTATCGGATAGCTTTTCGACTACAAGTGGCGTTCGTCAGGGTTATGCGATTTCCCCGTTTTTGTTCAATTTCGTCGTGGATTCTATCATGGAGTGTTCCCTTGTGGAATCTCACGATGTTGGCGTTGAAATGCTGCCTGGTGAAAGGTTAATTGATCTAGATTATGCGGACGATATCGTCTTGCTTTTCGACAATGTTGAGGCGGCACAATCAATCCTGAATAGCCTATCCAGAGTGGTCCCATTATTTTGCATGCACTTCGCACCTTCAAAGTACAAAGTGTTGCTGCAGGACCACCAGCCACTCGATGACCCCTTGACGCTTGCTAACGAGGAACTCGAGGTGGTTGATCAATTCACTTATCTTGGCAGCTGCATCAGCAATGATAGGCGCATAGAAACTGACGTGAGCTCACGCATTGCAAAGGCCAGAGCTGCCTTCTTGAACCTGCGTCATCTTTGGCGACAGAAGGGAGTTTCCCTCCGTCTGAAAGGCCGTGTATACACGGCCACAGTGAGGGCCGTTCTGCTCTATGGTAGTGAAACTTGGCCCCTTCGGTCTGAAGATCTGAGGCGCCTTCAAGTCTTTGATCATCGTTGTTTGCGAAGCATTGCTGGTGTCGGATGGCACCAGCGTGTCCGCAACGATGATGTGCGTAGGCGAGTACTATGTAGTGATAATCATGCTAGCTCCCTAGAACAACAAATAGCACTGACTAAGTTACGTCGGCTTGGGCACATGCTATGTATGCCTGGTCACCGCTTATCTAGGAGGTCCTTGTTTAGTCCGCCAGGTGTAGGATGGCGCAACGGGGCGCGGCAGCGTACGCGACTGCTGATCATTTTGGTCAACCTGCGTCGATACTGATCATGCACTGGTGTATGCGACCGTTCGTATGCGTTTCGGTGGTTCGCCTAGGTCAAAACACACCCGACTGAACACCTAAAAGTTGGAGGACATAGTGGTGAAGAAAGAGTATCAACAAACGCTTCGTGAAAAATCGCGCTCTCTCTCACACTCTGGATGTTGATCAACACTGGTCAAGTCTGCAACAAGTCTCGCTGCCGGCCGGTTTGTCCAGCTGTGGCCTCCTTCGCTCCAATCCCAAAAGCTGGATCTCGGGAAGATCCTCCGAATTGCTGAATCGCCGACGGGCGGTGCCTGCTGGCGCAGAGTACAACGAACACCGCCGGTCTATTACGCAACAGCTGAAGGCAAGCCTTCGCTCTGATCGTGAATCTTGGTGGTCAAAACAAGCTGCTGAGATGGAAGTCGCTGCATCAGCTGGCAACTTCCGCCGTCTATTTTACATCATCAGGGCCACTGGTTGCAATTTCCACGCTATCAACCAGACGATTTGCGAATCAGACGGCACGAAGATCATCAGCCTTCACAGGCGATTGCGTCGCTGAGCAGAGCATTTCGCTCTTCAATTCAACTACCCAACACAGCCCCATCTGATACCTCCAGCCCCAATGTTTGATGCTTCGCCTGTCTCCACAGCCTTCTCAAATGAAGCAGAGATTCGAAATGCAATCCAATTTTTGAAACACCACAAGGCTCCGGATCCCGACAATTTACCACCGGCTCTATTTAAAGATGGCGGGAGTGTACTTGTCAGCAAAATCCTATCGCTGTTTACGAAAGTTTGGACTGAGGAGAAGGTTCCGAACTCACGGGGGGAATCGGTCATTGTGCCGATTCACAAGAAGGACCCCGCGCCGATTGCTGCAACTATCGCGGAATCTCGTTAATCTCGGTCGCATTCAAAATCTTCGTGTCGGTCCTACTTGGCAGGCTTTCAACGACTAGAGAGGAGTTTTCCGGTGAAGAACAAGCTGGATTTCGTCCAGGCCGCGGCTGCATCAACCAAATCTTCCCGCTTCGACAAGTTCTCGAACTTCGTCACATCCACCGGCGGCCAACAATCGTATTGTGTTTGGATATCCGAGCGGCATTTTGATTCAGTAGATAGATCTGCGTTGTGGAACTGTTTACTGAAGAAGTGTGCCCGACAAGTTTGTAACTATCCTGAAAGAACTTTACAGTCACACGTCGGGCGAAGTCATGGCTTACGGCAAGCACTCTTCTTTATCTGCTGTGACCAGCTGTTTTCGCCAAGATTGCCCTATTTCACCTTTCCTCTTCAATTTCGCCATCGAAGATGTTGTCCAAAGAACACTGGAAGGTGTCCAGGACTGTGGTGTTGAGCTCCTCCCTTGAGACTGAGTCACGGACTTGGATTACGCCGATGATATTGCCTTGCTGGGGGACGACCCACAATCCGTCCAGAGCGCTTTGGACCACTTGGCGATGGAGGCGTCTAACTACGGCTTGTGCTTCACTACGAGAAAATGTAAAACGCTGCTCCAGGACTGGCAGGTGCCTGAACCCGCGCTCACCATTGCTGGACATGTTCTGGCGCAAGTCCCTTGCTTTACTTATCTAGGGAATTGCATCAGCTGGTGGCGGTGTTGGAGATGAAGTCTCACAACGGATTGCAAAGGCCCGCTTTGCATTCATTAAACTGAGACACCAATGGTGTCATCGTGATGTCAGTCTCAAGCTCAAGGGCAGGGTGTACAATGCCCTGATGGTCTTCCTCCAGCTCTATTTAAAGATGGTGGCGCATCGCTGGTTCGAGAACTCACCGCTTTGTTCTCGAAAATTTGGTCGAAAGAGAAGTTCCGTCATCTTGAGGTGAATCGAGAGTCGTCCCTATCTTCAAAAAGGGCCTGCGCACAATCTGCTCCAACTACAGAGGAATAAGTTTAGTCCCCGTCGTTTGCAAGCTGCTAGTGTCCATCATACTTCGCCGGCTATCCCCAAAGCGAGAATCGTTGCAACGAGAAGAACAAGCTGGGTTTCGCCCTGGTCACGACTGCATCGATCAAATCTTCACACTTCGCCAGATCCTCGAGCTCTGCCATGTGTATCAGAGGCCAACGATTGCTGTGTTCCTGGATATCCGTGCAGCCTTCGATTCTGTCGATCGTACGGCACTTCCTACTGAGGAATGGTGTCCCCGAGAAGTTCGTCTCCATACTGCGCGCTCTATATAGTCTGACCTCGGGCAGGGTTAGGGCTTATGGCAAGCTTTCGCCCACCTTTGTGGTCTCCAGTGGAGTTCGACAAGGATGCCCTGTCTCTCCGTTCCTATTCAACTTTGCCACCGAGAATGTTTTGAAGAACGCTGGCGTTGAGCTCCTCCCAGGTAGTCGAGTTGTTGATTTGGATTATGCTGACGATATCGTCTTGCTGGGTGACGATCCACACGTCGTCCAACTTGCATTAAACCGCTTGGCGATTGAAGCATCAAAGTACGGTATGTACTTTTCGCCATCCAAATGCAAGGCTCTCTTCCAAGACTGGCAGGTGCCTCTGCCTGCACTCACCCTTGCTGGTGAGACAATAGAGGTTGTGAAGAGCTTTGTCTACTTGGGAAGTTGCATCACTGTTGGCGGGACTGTTGGAGACGAGATTTCGATGCGCATCTCGAGAGCAGGCCTCGCTTTTTCTAGGCTGAGGCATTTGTGGCGTCGCCACGACATTCGTCTCTCCATCAAAGGGTGGGTCTATTGTGCAACTGTTCGTGCTGTACTGTTGTACGGATGCGAGACCTGGCCCATTCGTGAAGATGACTTGCGCAGGCTATCCGTCTTCGAGCATCGCTGTCTGCGGTCCATTGTCGGTGTGTGGTGGCAGCACCACGTATGCAATGTGGAAGTTAGACAGCGTGTCTTGGGACGTGGAAGCCACTCGCTCGAGGAGCTCGTCTCACTGCATCAACTACGGTGGTTGGGACACGTATTGCGCATGCCTGTCCAGCGTTACCCGCGTCGTGCGTTGTTTGCGGTTGCTGGACAGGGTTGGAAGAGACGGTCTGGTGGACAGCCTACAACATGGAGAAGCCGCATGAAAAAGCTGACGAAACAGTTGGCCTCGGCCGGTTGTTGTCGACTACCTGGTTGGGGTCCGAGAGATGCGGATACTTGCTGGTTGAAGACCTTGGAAGCCATGGCTCAAGATTGATATCAATGGCGGACGTGTGCATCGGTGTGTTGCGGTGTCCCTTCTTCCTCCCCCTAAAAAAGAACAAACTGAAAAAATTTCAAAAACTGTGAGTGGTAAAATAGACAAAAAAAGCTTTTGTTGTTGCGCTTTTCTTATTATTCTGCCTGTTTTCCTATTCAGCCATGATTCCGATGGCACAATATCTGTACCACAGATTATATATATATATATATATATATATAGGATGGCGCAAAGCTCGCGGTGCCGAGACAACCACAGCTTCTTGTTTAGCAGAGAGCGTACGGGGTTTCCTGGCTCTCTTTCGCTTTACTCTAATAAACCCTTGAACCAGCAATTCGGCATCGTTCAGGGTGGGATTAGGTACGACGTCAGAATCAGGTTCATTTTTGTGGT
The DNA here is from genome assembly GCA_944474145.2 of Dicrocoelium dendriticum. Classification (NCBI taxonomy): domain Eukaryota; kingdom Metazoa; phylum Platyhelminthes; class Trematoda; order Plagiorchiida; family Dicrocoeliidae; genus Dicrocoelium; species Dicrocoelium dendriticum. The sequence continues at coordinate 84,082,105 of OX104067.1, read as the reverse complement.
CCGCAGCCATCTGGACGAGTGACACAATGGTTGATGTCACAAGTTGATCTCCAGTGTAAGTGATCGAATCTGCCTTGTTGGAGACCGGAAACGTCATCATGAGCAGATCAACCTTGTGGTGAAGATCTGAGAGCATCAAGAACGAACGCTCTACATTTCACAGCCGGACATCAAGGGATTCATCTCTTTTACAATGTTCCGGGCGATTTTGCCGGCGGCTAAAGCAATTGACACCACTGAAAAGCAACCTGTCGCTGAAGGTCAGCGCTGCGTATTGCTCGGTATTCAAATCCGTATAAAGCTGGTGGTACCATATGCGGCACAGTAGTTGAGGTGTTCCCTACCTCTAGCTAACGTGTATGGTGATGGTGGTGGTATCATCAGCTGCAGACATCGCACTGCATGCCGGCAGAATCGTATTACTGGCATATTTCAGCTTGAACTCTCACCTGTTGTGATAGCCTCAGAATCTAAGTCTCCAGGAACAACAGCCTCGGTGCATTGCGTGACCGACATCGTGGCAAACACAGCGGAATTATAACACGTATAAAATTGTCAAACGGCCGCAAAAACTGGGAAAAACCAGAAAAATTACTGGTAAGCGTTAAGGAGACACTATGTCCAGTAGCACTTTAATTGATCCAACATATCTTGGATCAGTGAAAATTTGCCAATAGTCAAATTTCGATTCAAGTGTTTATTCAGACACTTTTTCACAATCTTTTAGCTAAAAATCTCGGTCAATATGGCACGCCAAAAAGTCGAGTTACCGCGTAGTACTCACAGTAACCCTTCTTATTTAAAGGCAAATAAAGCAACCGAGACGTTGAAATGCTGATAGAGAGCCCCGGGTTGGCTTGCTGGTGCACTAACCAGATCGCTCGTTAGGGGGAAGCTTGTTTCGACAGAGCAGGATCCATGATGACGGTCGAGGAACAAGATGTGCGAGGTGAGTTTGCTCGTGGACAAATCTCATCTAGATATATTTGTTTTCACTGAAACGTGGTTACCTGAGGAAATAACGGACGGCGGTATATCTGCTTAGCTACACACTGTTCCGCGCTACCCGTCCATTGGCCGTCAAGTGGGCTGGGTGGCACTTAGACGTATTAAGGACCAACGTTTTCTGTCGCTCGACGAACCTATTAAGGCTTTTACAGTCTTGATTTCTGTTTCCTCGGTCCAGTTTTCGGTCGTGCTAGTTTATAGAAGTCCTAAGAGCACCTCTTAGGGGATCCTTGTGTTTATACGCACTCACTCTGGGAACAAGCGTTTGGTGCTCAGCAAATTCAACCTCCTGGAGGTTTATTGGCCAGATTTGCCTTGTAACTCAGCGCCGAGATCGTTTTGTGCAGAACTACTGAACTTAATACTGGAGATACCACTACACTAGTTCATGGACCTCCCTACAATAGCTGTGTTCCTCGACTTCAAGTTTGCGTACGATTCTATAGATTGTTGCATTCTGTTCGAAATACTTGCGCCGAAAGGTGTTCCCATGAAATACATGAACATTTTACGTGCTCTGTACTCGAACACTACAGACCGCGTCAGAGTCTACGGTGATTTATCGATGTCTTTCCGACAAAAGTGGCGTTCGGCAGGGTTGTCCTGTATCCCCATTTTTTCCCTTCCGTCCTGGACTGCATCATGGAGTGTTCTTTTGCGGTTTCTCACGATGCAGGCGTTGAAGTGCTGTCTGGTGGAAAGCTAGTTGATCTAGCTTATGCGAACGATATCCTCTTGCTGTTTAACGATGTTGGGGCGGCGCAGTCAACCCTGAATAACCTGTGTAGAGTGGTTCCATTGTTTAGTATACGCATCGCACCTTCAAAGTGCAGTGTTACTGCAGGACCACCAGCCACTTGATGAGCCCTTGACCCTAGATAACGAGGAACTTGAGGTAGTTGATCAATTCACTTACCTTGGCAGCTGCATCAGCAACGATGGGTATGTAGCTACTGAGGGCCGTTCACGTATTGTAAAAGCCAGAACTGCGTTTTTGAATCTGCATCTTTGGTGACAGAAGGGGGTTTCCCTCTGTTTGAAAGGCCGTATTTACAGGGCCAAAGTGTGGGCAGTCCTACTCTATGGGACTATGACTTGGTCCCTTCGATCTGAAGATTTAAGGCACCTTCAAGTCTTTGGTCATCGTTGTCTGCGGAGCATTGCTGATGTCGGATGGCACCAGCGTGTCCGCAACGATGATGTGCGTAGACTTGCACTAGGTAGTGATAATCCTGCTAGTCCCTTAGAGCAACAGGTATCATTTAATAGCTTGCGTTGGCTTTGGCACACTACATATGCCTGATCACCGCTTACCTAGGAGGACCTTATTTAGTCTGTCAGATGTAGAGTGTCGCGAGGCTCGAGTTGGACAGAAGTTGACTTGGCAGCGGGAAATGAAGTCACTGACGACCAAACTGGGTGCCGTCGTTCTGTCTCGCCTTCCAGGTTAGAGTCCATCTAGTTCGCCTTGTGCTTGTCTCGAAACTTTACAGGACATGGCTCACAACCGACACCAGTGACGCGGCTGCTGCCGTCACCTAATTGGATTGCCTGTTTAAAGTGTGTTTGGTGCTGTGTTATCTGCGGGGTAATGGCTGATTATGACACGTGGCAGTGAAAGCCGCAAGGAGGTTGTCTCGCCGATGCCGCCTTATCTTTGCACAATAGCCAGCTGTTTGTGATGGTGTGTTCTTGAAATTTGTAGACACCTTGACTCTGACTGTTTGCTTAGGGCGTTTAGGTTTCCCGGTAAGTTCCCCTTCACTCTTATTATTCTCGTTCCGTGTTTCGTTATGGCTGTATGGCAGCGAAGCATCAGTTCAAATGGCTGATGTACTGTTGATGATGATGGTGACCACTAGGTACATGAGCACTCAGCAGCCGTCCATTTTAAGTCTTGTTTTTGCCAACCCACTTTAGAACTTACATTACTTACGATTCGTCTCTCGGCGCGAACGATCACGTTTGCTTGTCTTTTCAATGTGCCCTTACCAGGCTACTAGCATTTGGTATCCGAACATTTCGGCTGCGAACTCACAAGCGATGCAAACAAGACTATCCTCACCTTGTGTTGTCTCTGAGACCGACACTGTTCAGATAACTTGGGAGAACTTTAAGGCTTACCGCGTCGATATTTTTGCGCATCCCACCCCACTGATGAAAAGAAGGGCTTGAGTACCACCGTGGATAGACTCTGTGGGGAAGATCCTGCTGAAGAAGCGGTTTGAATGCTGGCGGGCGTATCGAACAGCTTCGTCGACCAACACGTCTGAAAAGTACCGGATGGTTTGGAATAAGTGCAAGCTACATTTTAGGTTGGCCCGGCTTCAGTATAAGTAGCACTTACCGGATACTGTCTCGACCAATCCTAACAAGTTCTCTTACGTTAATCGACGATGTGGTGCAGACTGGCCCCTTCTGGCGTTGCTTCGAAGGGATGAAACCCATGACTATAACGAATATGAGCGTTACTCAAGAATTCAGAAAGCCATTGTTTGTACTGATAATGTGCAAAGACTGGCCACTCGAATGATACGTCAGCGTAAGTGATCGTATGAAGATCGGTTAGCTAACAGGTTTTTTCAGTAAGGAGACGCAGATTTAGTGGTGACTTAATCAAGACGTTCAAAATTATGAAGCGTCTCAGTGGTTTCAGGCCCACCGATCTGTTTGAACCATCTACATCCGACAACTTGCGGAGTCATTGCCTGAAATTGTAGCAGTAAAGATCTAGTCTAGACTTAAGAGCTAACTTCTTCGCAAACCGGGTTGTGTCTAGTTAGAATAAACTTCTGTTTTATTGGGACGCGTAACTGTAGGGAAATTTAAACCCAGCTTAGACAAAAATCGGTTGGCCCTTTCCCAGAATTTCCTTGAGATTTGGTGACTGCTTCAGGTCTCATGACTTCATGAAAGTATGTTGGTTGTCTTGCACTTGCTTCTGTTTTTCTCTGTCATAGAATCAAGAACATTCTGATGGCTCTTTTTCGCTTACGGACACACGAAACAAGACGCTCGGTACGCGGAACCTGATTTTGTTTCTGAATCCGTCCTGTCAAATCCTATCTGCTTAACAAATACGCCTGCAGAGTACTAGCTCCACGAGTCCCTATTGACTCTTATCTGAACTAGATTGGTGTGTCTCAAGTTCTCCGGTTACTGAGTGAGGTGAACCCGACTGAGGCTTCCCGGCCAGATTCTGTTCATCCACAATTGCTGCACGAATTGGCAGCGGAAGTCAGTGGACCTCTGACTTGTGCGTTTCAGAAGTTACTCAACAGCTGTGTTTTGTATCCCGTATGGAAGGAGTCTGTTGTTGGCCCGATTTTCAAGTGCGGTGACAAAATATCGGCCAATTACAGGACTGTCAGCTTGACTATAACGTGTTGGTTAAATTACTTAGAAAATTAGTAACGAGATTCGGTGCAGAATCACTTGAATAAATTTAACCTGCTTAGTATCGCGCAATATGGATTACATAAAGGATTTTCGTCTCTAACGAACTTACTGGTAGCTCATGACTGCTGGACTGAAACCGTAGACAGTATACGTGCTGTTCATTGACTTCACCAAAACCTACGGCACGATCCCTTATTCGCGACTCTCACTAAAGTTAGCTCGAATGAGGTATCTGGTCGCGCCCTTCATTGAGTGTTAGATTTTGTGAACGGATGGGAACGGTGTCTTCATTTGGGAAGCAGTCATTTATTTCGACAACCTGTCCTTAGCGGCGCTCCGCAAAGCTCTATCCTAGGTCCGCTGCTGTTTGCAGTCCACCTAAATGACTTGCCTGGGGAGCTTGAAGGGCCATCGCTCTTATTTGATGATGACCTAAAGCTCTGGAACATTGTTGCTATCCCTGGAGGCCCTGCGGCTCTGCAACTGGCTCTGGATGGACTCTGGGAGTGCCTGTCTTGTGGTTACTGTCTATAAAGCGGACAGTGTTCAGGGCTGCGTATCGGAGTGTCTGATCGATGGGAGTGAACTCCCTCACGTGACTCATCAGGTTGATTTAGGTGTCGTCCACTGTTCCACTCTGCACGCTGGAGAAAACTGGAAGAAGGCATCTAGCAAAGCGTTCCGAATGTTGTGGTTTATCCGTCATTCTTTCGGGACTAACGACTAATATGTTTGTGAAGCTCTTTTCAGCTTTCGTGCGACCCTACCTAGTATATTGCTTCCAGGCTTGTCCACCATGTCTTGTTCTGGGAAAAAATGGCACTAGAAAGAGTGTGGCGTGTCGGTAGTAGGTTGGTCGAAGGGTTACGAGGACAAATGTACCCCGAGCACCCACTTTGTTTAGGATGCATTAAATGCACTGTAGAAGGATTAGAGGAGACCTAATCCTGACTTACCCTATTTTAACTGGGAAAGTTGGTCTGGATTTGTCCTTTCTATTTAGTCCTGCTATTTTATCTGGTTCTAATGGGCATTACATGAAGCTGAACATACCGCGATCCGATCGAATTGGACTGGAGCTTTGGCTGTCCCGTCCAGTCATTGAGCGTTGGGGCACGCTTCCAGAATGTTATCAAGGAAACTGCAGTTAATAGGTTTGAGCGTCAACTAGATGCTCTTGAGTGGCAACACGAAACCTTTCTTTTTTCCTGACTAACTCCCATCTTCATACTTTGATTCTATCTTCATTACTTTCCGTCACCATTGATATAATCCTTTATTAGCGAACGACTAACCAGACTAAAGATTTAATTGCACTTGTCCTCCCGATAACTTTGACGCTGTGCCCTCAGTTAAACTGTACTTGGGAATTTCTTCCAATGACAATCCAGAGAGCACGGGTGGTAATTCCAAAGATTAACGTCCTGCAACAGTCGCCGACCATGAAACTACCAACGAGCCACGTGGTCTGCCGCAGACAGATCTACAACAGTGACTCCGAGCACCGTTGAACGGCCCTCCTTGTTGATTGAAACCGGTTTGCTCCACCCACGCAAACATTTTTTGATGATCTTTCACGCACCGGTTTAAAGATTGAGACCCACAAATCCGTTATGTGCATGATGTTGTATTTTTACAAAGTTTGGTTGCTAAGCACTTAGACCCCGATTGCGTCTAGGAAAACGGACTCCACTTACTTCTCATCCTTTGAAAACGGTCTTTAAAAATGACCTCACTTCTGTTCGCCTTCTATCTCGACTTTTGCATCTAAAAGGTCTGAACATTCACGTGCGCACCGACCTCACTTTAGAAGGATGGGACTGCCTTCGAACTGCTACCAGCAACGAACACAACAAGATGCGAGCAACATGCAGATCGTAACTTCTCAACTAGTGTGCAAACGCCAGCCGACTAACAGTCCGGTGCTAGTAATGGCGCCCAGTCCAAGCTAATTACCTGGCTCATTGTGGCGCTTATGAACGTTCGCAGTCTTACCAGTAGACTTGATGAGGTACATCTCTTGTTAGAACAACATTGCCCAGATATATTTGGTTTGACTGAAGCATGACTCCATACTGATATTACTGATCCCGAAATTCACATCGATGGATATAGGGCATTCTGGTGCGAAAGCCCAAAGGGCGCTCACGGCGGCTCATTGTTGTACGTAAAGTTCCCAATGCGAGAAGTACGTATGTTTTCACCTCATACGGCTGACGGCCTATGCGAACAACTTTGGGCCGAGTGAACTGAATGCAGGGGCCGTATACCGGAGTCCTGCGAATACTTCTTGGGATTGGATCGACGTTGTGCAGCACCGCTTGAACTACCGTAAGTTTCTGTTGTCGACTGACCGGTTGCAGTATAGAACTCTGCCTGGCTGTAGTAATTTTGAATGCACTTTTGTTGACATGATGACGAGAATGCATGTTTCACAACACATCCTACAACCGACAAGACAACTTCCAGAGCAGCGCGAAAGTTGCCTTGATCTCCTTTTTACAAACAGTGAGCAACTAATCGAATCCATTTGATTCAGTGATCACTCCACAATTTCACTCGCCCTACGTTTACCATTTTTGGGATCATTACGACTGTCTCGTCCTAGAATTTTGCAGAGTAACTAGTGTCACTTGTTGAGTACTGCTGAAGACATGGATTGGTCACTACTCTTGAATGACTGTGTGGAAAACTGTTGGAAGGTACTGAAGCAGAACCTCGTTCAGTTATCAAACCAGTTCGATCCTTCAATACAAATTAAACGTTGAAAGAGGCCGCCATAAATTGATGTTGTACTGTCAAGGCGATGTGCCAAGATGTGGAAGTGCTTCAGGTAAACACATCGTCAAAGACTACGCAACTGACAAAACACACGTAATTTAAAGCACTGAGTTTCCTTTATCATTCTAAATACGACAATAAGAAGACTGGTATTGCGAGATGGTACCATTTCGTGTTATCTGTTCACTCGCAAACTAACAACAGATGAATCACGTGACAGTGAAGCCTACTCAACCGATCTCCGTCACAACCCATTGCATTTACCAATTCGTTTGTAACTGCGGTAGTAGTTACACTGGCAGAACAGATCGATCCTTGGGTAAGCGCATTGGAGAGCATATCCCAAAATGGATTGCCAAACTATCGACACAACAAGCAGGCGGACGAGAAAAGGTATTTAAGCTGCCGGCCTCATCGATCGCCAGACATCTACTCGAATCAGGCCATCAGGTTGACCCCAGGTCAACATTTACAGTTATCTATCGTAATGACAACCTCAAAGTGTTGAGGTTTGCCGAAGCGGTGGCACTTAACCGGCATCGCCCTATCCTATGCGTACAAAAACAATTAAGTCTCCCTGAAGCTTCCTTGGGGCTCATGACCCCAAGATCAGGATGCTAATCTGTCATTGTTGTGTCTACGTAATTTTTCCCTTGTGACCAGTTTCAAATCTTCGATTTTTTCTGTCACGTGATTCATCTATCTGTTAGTTTGCGAGTGAACAGATAACACGAAATGGTACCATCTCGCAATACCCGTCTTCTTATTGTCTTATTTAAAACACAAGTAATCGCTGCAACTCCATGAAACTACGAAACCTTGCAGAACACGAAACACGCTTATCCGAAACTGCGAGAGGCACCAAAAAGATTTTGCGTACATCAAATACAGGCTTAAGCCAACTGACAAATTAACTGCTTTGGAAAATTCCTTTGTGAGTTTCTGACCGCTGCCAAAGGCCTAGCTATAGTTTTGCTACATATATCGTGTTGGTGTTCGACACAGCCGTTCCAGCATTTGAATATACCCCAATCGATGCAATACTGTATTATGTTCCTGAGTTCACTTGTCCGCTGAGCTTCGGATTTGGGATGGAAACGTTTCATCACCAAGCGAGATGACTTCGTCAGTGCGCTGCTGGGTCCAATCTAATCCGCTGACTTGTTCGTCGATTTGTGATCGATCAGCAAGTGACTTTTGAACTGCCCCGTAACCTTCACCGGTCCGCCCAACTCTGATAGATACGGGCGATCCGTGGGATGGTTTTGCCCCGGCTGTCGTTGATGTGTTATGGATGGCTCATTTAGCCGACCACGAGGGTTTCTTCTTTTTTAAGGTGTTTTAGTTCCCTCCGTCTTAACGTTTGGTACAATGAATCAATCTCTATGTGCATGTATATCGAATGCTGCGTTGAGTACCATGCTTCGAGGAACTCTTTCTTTCCGTCTCTCCTTTTGCTAAGACTTCTATGTTGTTCCAATCGAAGTGATGTCCTTCTTCGTCTGTATGTATTGAAATCAGTGAGAGAGCGTAATGGTTCGTACAAGCTCTCTTCTGCTCTTGTATTCTTGTTGACAGTCGTCTTCCTGTTTGACCTACATAGTTTTTATCACAATCTTGACATCGTATCTTGTAAACAACATTTCGTCTTTCGTATGTTTCGGGTCTAGCTTTGGGGTTCGACAGAGTTCTCATCAATGTGGCAGTTGGTTTGCGGGCCACTGTAAGACCGTGCCGTTTGAACAATCTTGCTGTCATCTGGGAGTTTTTCTTTACATAGGGTAGAATGACTCTCTTTGTTGTCATCTGATCAGGCTGAGGGGTCGTAACTTTGTTGTTTAGACATCGCCGGAGGAAGCTATGTGGATATCCATTTAGATGAAATGATCTTAACGGATACATCTCTTCTTTTCGTTTTGCCTCAAGAGTGCTGCCATGTGTTTCGATTCTATGAGAGTTCGCACACAGCTTATTTTATTACATTTTGAACAATTATGAGCGCGAATTGCTCCGAACTGCTCGCCGTTGGGAGGATCTTGCATGCAGACATGCCTCCACACGGCAGCAACTGGCTTTTCTTCATGATTGTTTGCGCAGTGATACTCTTCCCCGCAGCGTCAGCTACAGACCTCCGATTAACCATCCACAGGCATGGACAGTTGCACGACAACTTGGGAAACACATGGTGCGGGTCTTGATCACGGACGCCCACAACCGTATCAGGAAATATGAGCGATGTATCAACGAGCATCGAACTAGTTGTCTGAGAGTGATGGGACAACAGTTAACAGAGCAACTCAGCTTAGCAATTGAACGCAGAGTGGAGAATACTAGAAGGAGAAAACAGGAGGCATTAAAAAACAAATATTTAAAATTGACTCACGACAATAACGAAGCTAACAAAGAAAACTGGATTCGAAATCTATCCAACAGGCCACTTTCCGTAGCAGAAAAACAAGTCCTCACCAAAGGGCTCAACTACAATTTAAAGGATGCTATGACTACAGAGTTCCTATCCGGATTCGAAAGCGCGATCCAGTCCAGCGGGTTTGACGATGATACGCAGAAACAACTAAGATATACAATTATTCCAGTCGTAGCACGTAACAAACAGCACAATTCCCTATCTCAACAAGAACGGGATGCAATAAAAGCCCTGAAAGCCGATGAATCCATTGTCATTTTACCTGCGGACAAGGGGCGCGTGACGGTTATATTGAATAAAGAGGATTATGTTAAAAAAGCGAAACAGCTTCTGAGTGACACAACAACCTACCGCCGCATCGAAAACGATCCAACAACGCAAACAGAATAAACAGAACGTTAAAATTGCTCCAAGAACGGAATCAGATCACAAAGGAAGACCGTGCTAGAATGATGGCCCACAATCCGAACATAGCACAATTCTACGGGTTTCCAAAGATGCATAAAGACGATGTACCACTAAGACAAATCGTATCGCTCCCAGGCACACCTACGTACAACCTAGCGAAAGTGTTGTGGAGACGTCTCAAGCACCTAACAATGTGATCACAGCACTCTATACATAGTGCACAGCAATTTCTTGAGAAGCTCAAAGGTATCCGAGTAGATCATGTGTTAATGGTATCGTTCGACGTGACCGCACTCTTTACGTCTGTCAATTTGCAGACCACGAAGCATGCAATTACCGAACGGCTGGACCAAAGTGAGAAAACAGTCGGAAAGCTGACGACTGAAAATCTGTGCAAGCTACTTGACCTATGCCTCGCGACCTATTTGATTTTGATGGACAGATTTCTGAGCAGTTGAAAGGAACGCTAATGGGATCCCCGGTGTTAGGGCTCTTGGCAGAGATAGTAGTGCAGAAACTTGAAGAAAACGCACTGCCCATAATCAACCCAAAATTGTGGATTCGATACGTTGATGAGACATTCGTGATACTGAAACGTAGTCAAGTAGAGGCTGCATGCCAGTTACTCAATAACATCAGTAAAGACATTCCTTTTACGACGGAGTCTGAAATAAATAACCAGCTCCCATTCTTGGATGTGTTAATCACTAGGACGATTGACGGAGAGTTACAAACATCAGTTTACAGGAAAGAAACACACACCGACCAGCTTCTAAACTACTCCAGCAATCACACGAAATGTCATAAAATAATCTGTGTGCGAAGTGTCATAGAATTGAAACACATGGCAGCACTCTTGAGGCAAAACGAAAAGAAGGGATGTATCCGCTAAGATCATTTCATCTAAATGGGTATCCACATAGCTTCCTCCGGCAATGTCTAAACAACAAAGTTACGACCCCTCAGCCTGATCAGATGACAACAAAGAGAGTCATTCTACCCTATGTAAAGAAAAACTCCCAGATGACAGCAAGATTGTTCAAACGGCACGGTCTTACAGTGGCCCGCAAACCAACTGCCACATTGATGAGAACTCTGTCGAACCCCAAAGCTAGACCCGAAACACACGAAAGATGAAATGTTGTTTACTAGGTACGATGTCAAGATTGTGATAAAAACTATGTAGGTCAAACAGGAAGACGACTGTCAACAAGAATACAAGAGCAGAAGAGAGCTTGTACGAACCATTACGCTCTCTCACTGATTTCAATACATACAGACGAAGAGGGACATCACTTCGATTGGAACAACACAGAAGTCCTAGCATAAGGAGAGACATGGAAAGGAAGAGAGTTCCTCGAAGCATGGTGCTCAACGCAGCATTCGATAAACAACCACATAGAGATTGATCCAGTGTACCAAACATTAGGACGGAGGGAACTAAAACACCTTAGAAAAGAAGAAACCGTCGTGATCGGCTAATTGAGCCATCCACAACACATCAACGACAGCCGGGGCAAAACCATCCCACGGATCGCCCGTATCTATCAGAGTTGGGCGAACCGGTGAAGGTTACGGGGCAGTTCAAAAGTCACTTGCTGATCGATCACAAATCGACGAACAAGTCAGCGGATTAGATTGGACCCAGCAGCGCACTGACGAAGTCACCTCGGCGAACAAGTGAACTCAGGAACGATCGACCCGAGCTACCAGTGCATCAAGTCATTTTGTACTGTATTATGTTCGGAGGAGAAAATAATGAGATTGCTAACTAATCTAGACCGGAAATTCGTGAACCGGGGTTCGATTCCCCGTCGATGCAGGTTTTCGTGTGGAGTTTAATCGTAACTTCTACCTTCTACGAAACTTACGTTACTCACAAACATCCTTCAAATAATCTAGATTGCTTCATGCCGCCGGGGCCGGGTGGCTTATACCCACTGCCTTCTTTTGAGGCTGGCACCTATTGTCGCACCGCCAGTGACGGAAGTATATATGATCTCTTTGACGCAGGTGAACGTCGCACGCGAATGGAAGCAAGCAATGGTACGACCGTACTCAAAAGGTGGCAATAAATCGTTATATTTTTCTACACTTGGCGAATTGGCGTGCCACAAGACATATATATATATATATATATATATATATATATATATATATATATATATATATATATATATATTCACAGTCTGTTAACAGACATGTACCATCAGAACCATAGCAGAAAACAATGGCGAAGGTAGAAACACGAAATGTTATAAAAACGTGGAAAACGCTTTTTTTGGTTTTGCACACGTCATTTTGCTTTTTTTTGTTTCGTGTGTTTTTCCTGTGCATTAAAGGGGGGATAAAATGGCAGAACAACATTGACGCCACTGAGATTCCGCATCTCGTGGTCCCCAACCTGGAAGACGGACTGGTCCGACTGCCGCCAAACTTGTGGTTGCCTTCTTCATGCTGCTTCTCCACGTCATAGTTAACAACAACAAAAAGGGGAGAAACAGGTACTCAGTGGAGGGGTTAAGAAGGTTTATACGTTGTGTGGGCAGAGATCTTCCCGGTTGCCCAGGCGAAGGAGGAGGGTTGACTTAAGGGACCTGACCCGCAAGGCAGCTGAGCGATTAACGAAGGCCGTTGACCTCCGGGTAGCTCAAATGCCTTCTTTGTGTTCGCTAGAACTCCACAAAGAAACCGGTGGCGAACAAGGTTGTTTATCCGCCCTCCGTTATGCACTCACCTCTGGTTGCAGAAGTGAGTGATCAGTGACCCTATGGTCGGTCACATTGGCTTCGGCACAAGGCCTGTACGTGCTCTTGTGGTATTTGATGGAGAACCAGGTGACCAGCCCAGAACTCCCCACGCTCTGAGACGCTGCCGCTGATTGTGCGCGACTGCTTATTCATCTCCCCTTCAATGCATACGAAACTTATTCGCAGTTACCTCCACAGTCAGTCAGCTGACATCCGTGTTCCTGAAACTATGGTGAGATGTAAAGGTGTCCTATACTTTGGGATAGTCGGCACCAACCACAGAGGGACCCTTCTGACATCGGTTGCCTTCAACTTACTAGCATCCACCATGTTTTGCAGGTTATCCCTAGCTAGTGAGAGACGCTAGTTGGAAGAGTAGGCTAACGGACCAAACGTAAACGTTTTGTCAGTTCCTGTTATATCGTCTATCTACAATAGACCTACCATCATCGCCTTTCAGGACATTCTGCATGCATTTTGTACTCAGTAGACTGGTTTGATTTATGACATGATCAACTATAGAACAGAGTTCCCGAAAGTGCGGCGGCATTTTTCTGGCACTATACTTTCATACTTCAGGCAGGTGGGCTTACGGAAAACTTTATGCACTCTTCCCTGCCGCTAGTGGTATTCGACAACAATATCCTGCCTTAGTTTCTCCAACCTTTCAACTGACGATGTCCTTTTGGGACTGATGCTTCGCTGCCATACAACCATGAGGACCTATGAAATAAAGAATAAGAAGAGGGAGAGAAGAGGGACTTACCTGAAAACGTTAATGCCCTAAGCAAATATTCAGGGTCAAGGCGCCTACACCTTGTGTAGACAATATACCGTCACAAACAGCTGGCTATCGTGCAAAAATAAGGCGGCATCGGCGAGACAACCTCCTTGCGGCTTTCACTGCCACGTGTCATAATCAGCCATTACCCCGCAGATAACTCAGCACCAAACATACTTTAAACAGGCAATCGAATTAGGAGACGACAGCAGACGCGCCACTGGTGTCGGTTGCGAGCCATGTCCTGTAAAGTCTCTAGCCAAGCACAAGGCGAGTCATGTGGACTCCAATCTGGAAGGTGAGACGGACCAACGGCACCCAGTTTGGTCGTCAGTGACTTCATTTCCCGCTGCCAAGTCAACTTCTGTCCACCTCGAGCCTTGCGCCACCCTACACCTGGCAGACTAAACAAGGCCCTCCTAGGTAAGCGGTGACCAGGCATGCGTAGCACGTGCCTGAGCCAACGCAACTTATTCAGTGCTATCTGTTGTTCTAGGGAGCTAGCATGATTATCACTACCTAGTACTCGCCTACGTACATCATCGTTGGGGATACGCTGGTGCCATCCGACACCAGCAATGCTTCGCAAACAACGATGATCAAAGACTTGAAGGCGCCTCAGATCTTCATACCGAAGGGACCAAGTTTCACTACCATAGAGCAGGACGGCCCTCACTGTGGACTTGTATACACGGCCTTTCAGACGGAGGGAAACTCCCTTCTGTCGCCATGATGTTGTATACATCATGCTTCTACTCCACATTTGAGCTATACTGAATTATACTTACCCTAGTGCTTCCTACACCAAGTACGAAGTACTCCACTTCATTTGATTTGCTCAGTTTTCTCACTGCCGCCTTTTCCGTTTCAATTTTGCATGTTTATTTTCTTTCCATTTCTGTGTTATTTGTTGGATATCCCCGGTATGACTGCGCAAGCGCCTGTCGAAAAAGCGCTACCTCGATTCTGCTAGCTCCAGTTGGTCGTTTCCTAGGGAGATGGAGTGAACGGTTTTCGTGACGGTGCTAAGCTCGAAGAGTGGTTCCATGCATCCAATGTGAAACGGGCTACGACGCAGCCAACGCCTTATGCACGTCTGGAACGCATGACTCCTTAATTAGGTATGAATGCTGCTGCTGAGGAAGTGTGGCTCGGCTCCGTTTATGCAACGTGATTCCCATCCACATGCCTCCTGGTCTTATTCCTTCGAGTTTACACCTGATACGGAGGGTGTGGGTTGTGCAGCGTAATCCACCCATAGTCCCTCTGTAGGCGCAGACCTCCTGTGGCTTTCGTATAGAGGCCACAGTGACAGACAACTCGGGAACCGGATGCTTCCAACTATATATACTGGGTGCTTGTGTCAGTCGGTATGGTGAGTGGGATTTTGCAACCGAGCGCCCTGTCGTGTACACACCATTTTTTAGCATCTTGCGAATAGGTATGGAGTCATCAGAAGCCTCGAAAACCAAGGGAAGAATCGGTAATCGTAAAAATAAAGCCAAGCTAACACACTAATCCATGGATTCTCCAGAATGTATAGTGCTATCCGCTTCTCGGCGTCATAAATGGCGAAAATCGGCACGCGCGCCTCCAACGTGTTATATGCGGTTCATTACCTCGTCTCCTATTCCATAGTCACCGATGTATTTGTCAAGGTAGTTAAGTTTCTAGGAGAGATCTAAACGCCTTCACTAAGTGTTAACGCAGGAGTTGGTCTTTTCCAGTCCTACATTAAGATTGCACTTTTGGGGTGCAAAGCACATGCCGAAATAATTGGCTTCCAGTAGTAATCTGTCCAGCGCTGCCTGTCACATATGTAAGCTGTCTCAGATACTTCCAGTATCGTCGGCTTACTCCAGGTCGATAATCTGAAGCAAATTCCACACTTAGGTCGTTTCCGATGAATTTTGGTTCCACAGTTTCGTCAATTGCGAATTTAACGCCACAATAAGTGCCTCAAAACCATCTGGTGAAATCATGCTTATCTGCCATAAGTGTTACTCCCTCAGCTGTATGGTCCATTGGTGAAAGTATCTACTGGTTAATCCGGGGGGTTTTGCTTTGTGGCTATGACCACAGGTATCTTAAACTGGAAAGCCATAACGAAAGTGATGCCAATTGTTGACTGCAGTGACTGGAACGGTCGCGATTTTCGAACGGATTGTGGTTGGCTTCAGATCAAATCACTGTCTAAATTGCGATGGTATGTTGCACTCAATACGCTCATCGAATACTCTAAACCCTTTTGTTGCTCATACTTCTGTCTTTTTGCGATTAGGTCTATTTTTAGTGTATTTATTCAGTCCTACAATATCACATTTTTTGATGTTGTATAACTAACCAGCATTCTTTACTTTACCAATTTAAAAGTCTGCAGTTTCCGCATTTTATCCTGATTTTGACCCATTTTTTTACAGCCGGTCATCACTCTTGGACTACGGATCGCCAAATGACCACAACTATTGCCAACCAGAAGTTGGCCGAACGCCTTTTCATTTTGAATGATCGTCAGTTGGGAGTGCTCACTCGGTTACATCATATGAAACAAATATTGAACTCCCCGGATTTTCGACCATCGGTTCTTCCAGGCGGCGATAAGATGTTTGATGCTGCCTGGAAGACGTTGCTTAAAAAATTCCCCTCTGTCGATACAAAAGGTGGTCAAACAAACCTACAGCCTTTTGTTAGTCACCAGAAGGAGTTGTTTGGTATCACTTCCTCTTACTATTACAACTTTGTGGACGTTCTTGAGGTGCGTGACAATGTTAGTGACACCTTGGCGCGTTTTGGGTGTGCTCACATACAGTTTGACATAACTGTGAATTCGGATCTCACTCGTTTGTATTTGGAGCTAATCAGCAATTACTTTGCACTTATGTTTTTTCTCACTCGAATACCCGACACAAGAGCCATTTTGGCGTTATTTAATTTTCTGTATGATCAGTTACATGGAAAAACGGAACCGAATTTTCCTCGGATGGCGGAGTTGTTTACGGAAACGCCTGAAACCATGTTGAAGCAACTACATTCTGATATCTGTCCACATTCACGTATCTTGCTCAAAGCACTCAATTCTTTGAACGATTTTTTTGTTCGTCGTACTGTCAGGGCTCAAAATTGGAGTGATGGGCACTTTCTAAATATTCTGAATGAACCCAGCAAAATCGCACACACTGTGTTAGGAGATCAACTTGTTTGCGAACTCATACCCTACGAAATGATGGAACGCTGGGTCGTGTTCGGTTATTTGCTTATCTACAAGGATTTGAGCGACGAAGATGCCTTTGCTAGACTCAAAATGGCATTGCGGCACACCTACGTCGTTGTACTCTTTCGTGACGAGATTATATACGTGCATTCTCTAATACAGTCCTTCTTAGAATCTGTTTGGACCAACAAAGTTGGCCTTAAGCGTATCAGCGAAGTAAAGGAGACTTTGGCCACCGCTTGTTCTCAAACATTCGAAGTTCATGCAGATCGCCGCGCCTATCTGAGATCAGCCTTGCGACAACTACACTTGATTCTGGCCGATGAGCCTGGTTTTCTTGGTCCCAAAGCATTTCTGGTCTTTTGGGGGCTGTCATACGCTACCGATGAAGTCCACTGGCTATTGCGCCATATTTCGAACCCAGCTGTGAAAAAGTCAGGCGGTGGTGGTGGTGGAATTTCTCGTTCTGGAGCCAATTTGTCCGAGGAGTGTATAGACCCTTTCTTGCCCGAATTGCTATTTTACATGGAGGAACTGCGCATGCTTGTTATCCGATACACACCCGTTATCCAAAGGTTTTACGGACAGCTGTTAACGTCTTACGATGCCCCTGGCCTTGCTGAACTTCTTCAAGACGTGTCACCGCTTGTGTCTAATGAAGAAGCCACGATGCTTTCCAGTATTACCAAACAGTTGTCAGAGTTATCTGAGCACAACTCACTGCAAAACACTAACCAGACTTCGAGTGAACAATTTTCGATGTTTGATTTTTCCGGTATCCGTTTGGATTGGCTGCGTTTACAGGCCAGCATGTGTTGCAAAGATGCTCCCGTCAAATTAGCCGAACACCGTCGCTTGGTGGAACACCTTCATTCTACCATATTCCATACAAAACTTGTTGATTATATAGACGAATTACTTCGCCTTGTTTCGGATCTATCAGTTTTCAATTTTTACCCCGCACAGTTTGCCGAGTTGTTCACACATTGCTTACTCTGTCCAGCGCAGTTGCGTTTCAGCATCGTGTTTCCCAGTCTCTGCTCCCATGCGCTGCAGGCATGTCATGATTTGTGTCCTGAAGAGCGTCCGTATTTGGGGCGTAGTTCCTTTCGCATGGCGCACCACTTTTGCCAAAAGATCGCTGACCGTGTATGTGCGGATATCCTAGCAAGAGTGGATGAATTCGGCAATCTGGCCGATCAACTGTCCCCTCAGAGTGCTGTTATTTTTCTACCAGAGGAGAAGGCTGCGAAAAGAAAAAACAAGAAGCACAGTGTTGGGTCTAAATCCCTCTCGAATGGTTCCATACTTGAGTTGACCAAAGGTAAAATTTCATCGTCAAACGCATACGGGGTATCAAACTCCCTGGGACCAGGAGCTACTTCTGATAAGGCTTCTTTTCTACCAGGCATTGAAAGTTTCCGGCGTAGCCGAGAGGAACAAACGTCTGGAGACCGCACACTGTTCAGTCTGAGCCAGTTGTGCCAGGCAGTGAATCACTACCGTGAATTGGTGGTATATGATCAAGTAATTCATCCGCGAGAAATTTTGCAAGCTGAAATACAGTCTCGGTTAATCGAGGTATTGGCAAGTTATACAGAAATCACGTAAGCTTTTCCTAATATCAGAGTTCTACTCATATATTCTCCCGCGCAAGCATTCGATACCGTAGACGGGATCCCGTTTTTCACCATACCACTAACCTCAATGCTGACTGAAGTTAATCCTAGTCCCATTTGTTTTATATGGCACTACCGGCTGTGGTATACTTAGACTGATACTATATCTGCATCTGTGTGCGCACAGGTGTATTTCTCATCCATGTTCATGATACACAGTTGCGAGCTCCGCCTACCATAAAAACGAAAACAGTTTGACCTACGGTCACGCATGCCATTACAAGGCTCGCTCATAAATGGTAGATTAGTTTCATCTAAGCTCATACCGGAGCGGGCTTATAAGAGGTTCTCTTGCTTGTCATATGTCACCTTTTACCCGTCCATAGTTTCCAACCTTTCTCTCTTCTGTGTACACAATGAGCTGCGTGCTTTCTGTTGTCACAGAACTGACTCTAGACCAGAGGTTCTCAACCTGGGGGTAATTACGCCCAAAGGGGTAAAATGGCATTTTACGGGGGGGGGATATAATTATGAGGCTTAGGTCATCAATCAGTCACCAAACAAAGTTAATAACAAAATTATGTGTCAAGACATTTAACTAACTGCCTAATCACTATTGGTAAGAAATCAGTGACTGATTCTTATTGCGTGGTTAGTGGCAATTTTCAGTAATAAATTTTATTGCCTAAAATAGGCATACAAGCCTGCAAAGTAGCGCAGCTAGATGGCGCCTCTATCAGTTCGCACGTCATTCGTTGTTCTTTCGAGTCAGGCATTCTTTCATCGGGTCGAATAACAGAGTTGAGTGCACACTTAGGTGGGAGCCGATCAGGTAAAGGAGCGATCAAATGTTTACAAGGTATAAGGCCTATGACGGACGTTTAGTGTTCAGGACGTGCCGATTCAGAGTGGTGATGAGAAACCATCATCCAGGAAGGATTTAGAAGGGGTGATTTAAACAAATGAGGAGCCACTGGTGTCTTTTTATGCTTGGTCAAGAAGCGAGAAACCGAATGGACTTGGAGCACGACTTACGATGTTCATTAGCCGAAACTGCACTAACTATACCGTAAAGTGTTGGAGCTAAACATTATCAGCCATCTCCTTAACTTACATCACCTCTTGATTTAATAAAATATTGTTGCAAAATAGATGTTCTCTTTATTTGAATGAAAACAATTAAAAATATTCATTTTCAGTAATTTAAAGGAAATAGGGCAATAATTGATGGGTATACTTAGCGTTTAAACTGAAAAAATTAGGGTAATTGTTTTTACTGAAGCCGATTTGGGGTAAAGACCGCAAGAGGCTGAGAACCACTGCTCTAGACGAACTTTCTCTTCATCAGGATTTCATCTCTCCTTGGAAATATACTCTCCGTCGGATTATTGTGCTTAGAGTGTCACTCTGCGTTCGTTCTGTCACACTCCTTAGTTTGGTTGTTTCTAACTGATCCACTTGGCCTTAACGGTTAGCTGCGACTGCATTCTTCATCCAAACTCATCTTCTACTCCTTGAACTGTCTTCACAATGTGTCATTAGTACTGGATTTAATTCTCGATAGTCCATTGGATAGCGAGCAGTTCATTAACTTTGAAATTATAGTGCTGCCTCTATCGTATCTCGGCTGTTTGCAGTTTGATATCTGCGGGGCCCTTTCAAACCACCAATATCCAGACTGATAGCTGACGACAGCTCCGGTACACCGATCATATTGCAACGTGAGTGTCGTTTTCATTACGCATCATATCTGACACCTGCTTCTCGTCTGAATACCGCAGCGAGGATTCCCCAGTGATGACTACGTTAGCGAATCATGGGTACCAAGTACTGGTGCGCTGCTGATACCTATTTCCCAGCTGATGCTAACTTTCGAACGCTCCAGAGCCAGAATGGATACGCGCAATACGTTATATCATTGGTTTTTAAGTATTTCTAAATTTCCCAACTTGCCCCTGTTTGATTGAAAGAGGCGTTCGCCGTTTCTATGATCACATTTTGTCTCAGATCTGCGACTTATTTAATCCGTAATCACTTTTTGTTCACTTCGAACTTCGTTTTATTTTCACTAACCGGTTGATGCTTTCATTGTCGTATCAATTGCACTTGTTTCACACAGATCTGTTGGTGAACCGGTTGGCGATTCAATAATTACAAAGCCATCTGAACTGTGGCGCCGCGTGCGTGCGCTAATGGATGTACTCATGGATTTGGAGCACCACGTATGCATTGATGTAGTCGGGATCTTTTCCACCGTTTTCGCCCAACACACGCAGCCACGGGATGGATTCAAAGTATGTGATATCTATTCCTTATGCCAGATGTGCCCTTGCCCCCACATTTTGCATCGCTACTCTAGGTGGGAGCGTCTAGATGCGACTGGCACTTAACATGATGTTATGGTTTGCGCATCTCCTTTTTCCACCCAGTCACGCTGTCTTTTACTTTCTTAGTACCTTCTCTTTGGAGAGTTGTTACTGCATCGATGACCCTTTACCCTCAGCCATGCAACCAGTTGTGCGATGAGGTGTGCAATCCGATTGATGTCATACACGAGCGCCATGAGTTCTCTCTGACGGCATGGGAGCACAGCTGATGCTCGTTGATTTGCTACCATCCGCCTCAACCAATAGTGTACAGAACTGCAGAGAGTCATCTGCATTTAACTGTGCTTTCGGGTGCGCCACACAACTTAGTCGATCCGCTTACTTGAACTGTTATGAAATTTTCAATATTGGATGAAACCGACCTCTGTTAGATCCCGCAGGGCCTTGCGATCACACTGCCGAGCTGGACCCATTTCCCACTGTTATGTTCGTCAGGATATTGAGTCAAAAGCTCTATGCATACCTCCCAGTTCACACTGCCACACCCTTTTATCCCGTAAGGCAATTCAGTCAAGACTGGAGTCTACACCTCTGCACCAAAGCTCCTCTCGTTCCATACAAGCAACTGGAAGGTTACTCGCTTACAAAACACTGTTGCAGATGTCTTTTTCTACTTCTCTGAGTCGACTCGTGCCTGCCCTCGAGGCTGTGGGAAATAATTCCTATTTGTGCTTCCTCACGCGCGAGTCACCAGCATGTTTGAAACCTTTTTAAGATACATGAGCGGTTAGCTTTTGCTTGATCCGTTTGAGTTTGCATTAATACATGCGATTGTAATGTGTCCGTGGTCCGCTATTGTAAGTCCCCATTTTCGGTGGTCACTCACCATACTAATTCTTAACTGATTCATTTCTCTCAGGGTCAACCCACCGTGACGGCACATTACACAAGGTGGTACATCGGAACATTTCTAAAGCACGCCTACATGGACCATTTCGTTTATTCCCCTCTGCTCAAGAGCTTCGTAACTTTCGTGTCACCGGATGTAGTCCGTTTTCGAGCCGAAGACTTTGCTGATCTAAACGAGTTACGAGCATTATCCGAGCTGTTGGGTGAGTTTTCCGCTACCTTTCGCTCTCATTAGCTTTCGCTACAACTTTACATATGAGCTTCTCTGTTGGTGGCGTTGCGTATCATCTTGATTTTGCTACACTACAATCGATATACAAGGTATCGCGGAGTAATCACAGCTTGAATGATTCCTTTACATCAATTCACACGGAAATTTGTACTGGATAGTGCTCACGAACCAGTAGTTGGCGTCACAAGTGTAGAAACCCCCTCCCCAAACTTGTTGCCTTATAACGGAAGAAGCTGAACGTAGACATGGCTGTCGAGTGACCATAGCATATTCATTCATCTTTTGTTTCGGCTAGTCCGCTGTGGGGGGGAATGGCCGGGTTCTGCGGTATATTTGTTCTCGTGCACGCTTCTCGACGCCAGTGTTGATGCAGCCTACTGTCGGTTTACGCATTCTCAACGTATCTTTCATCCTAACGTTTTTACAACGCTGATCGATTGAGGACTCTCACTTTAATAGCTTTTGCGCTTTTTCGCAATATTCGCGCCCGTAACTCACCATTTCTTCATTTTTTGAAAATGTATTTGTACTCGAACGTATTGGTGTAGTGGGGAACCGCTCAACTTTTAACCGAGTACTTTAGTATCTTCTCCAAGATACTGGGTGTCATCTCATTTTCACACTATCACCTACTGCCTTACAATTCGCGAAGTATGTGTCGTATGGTCTATTTGTTTTAAGTACAGGCATCAGCAATACGCTGGTGCGCTACACCGATGTCTCGCTGTTACGCGACCACTATCAGTCCGCGTGGATTAGGCATACTGCATGATCGCCCATACCTGTGCAGTTTTAAACCCGTCTGATCCTTTCGGCTGCCGGCCTACTATAAACGTGTATACTCAGTTATGGGTACAGCTGTCTTGTGACTAGAACGAATCAGAGCTCAAATGAAGCAATTAAAATCGCTGATGACATTTGAAATCTGCTGATTTCTAGGATTCGAAGTGCTGTCGCCGCATACCGAGCTCAAGCGTGATGCATCGATGGTTCCTGTAAGTGGCACCAACTCCTACAATCATAGGAATATGACATATGACAAGCGGAAGGGATCACGTTGTTGGCATCTACTCTCGCCCACTGCCTTATGATGGAACAGCAATCCAGGACGCAGGAAGAACTAGTATGCGTCCAGCCGGAACGATGCCGTTTAAGTCATATTTTTGGCTTGCGTCAGTTTCCAGAGTAGCGTCGCATATGTCGAAGGCCGATTATACCTGCCTACCTCGATTTCAACAGCATGTTCGACGCGGTTGGGCAATCTACACTGTTCGACATGCTTGTCCATAGATTGTTGTCATCTGACGAGTCCTGCATCCGATCGCCATAAATCACCTCAGAACCTGCAATGTGTTAATAGCTAGTCGCTTGAGCAGAGCTGAGGAGCCGGTCGTAGCCATGCGGGCCAATCAGCTGTTGCAAACGAGTCAGCCGTGTGTGGTACCGGATACCCGCTTGAGCGAAAGGTAGTTAGTTGCATATGGCAACTTGTCCATTTAGGTGCACGCATGGACCAGTCAGAGAAAGGAATCGCGCTTAGCTCAGTGGCGGATCGGTTTGGCCGGAACTCGAGGTAGGCAAAACGGACCTGACAGACAAAGCAAAGCTGCTGTACGCAACCGTGGCTCAAAGCGAATGAACGAAGACGGAGCAGAAGCCGACGGGGACAAGCCGTGCATGCGACTAATGAGCGTAAAGTAACACGAAAATCGCATACGAAGAGGAAACGGCCAATGTGTAGGCAATGCCGACAAACAACCATTCACCATTTTTGCACAACGTTAAACGACTCCCTGATTTTTCAAGAACAAACTCTGATCGTTGCCCAGACTTCCTTTCGACTCTCGGAGCGCTGCACGACATGCAGTGAATTGTTGGACACCTCCCCATTCACCAGTAGTGTTCGCTGGGGTTCTCTCATTTCCATACTTATATTTCACTTATCGGGACCTCAATTATGGGATCTCACGATAGTAGTATGCTACTTGGTAGAAGTCTGGATGATCCTAGCTGCTTGGACGATATCTTAATGTCTGATAACGGTGATGCGGTGTGGTTAATCCCCTATACTGGCATGCGGTTTCGTCTCCATGCACCTCACACCTTCGAGTTGCAAAGTACTGTTTCAGAACTATCAGGCGCTTGTTTCTTCCCTGACTTCTCGAAAAATAGTGATATCGGAGACGCTGTGAACACAATGAATGTCCTAGTCATTTGTTTTGAAAGTTAGAAAAGCGCCTCGGGGACCGTATAGGAGTTGTACCCTACAGTACTATCGTGCGTGTCCGTTTAGCGCTCACTATTCCAACTCCGGTGTAGTGCCCAGCTTCTAATGTACCTGCTCGTCAACCGTGTTTGTGCTCCGTGAACCGTTAGGGTCAATCCGAATTGCACTTTTAGATGTCACTGTTGTATCGAATGCGATTCTGAATTGCGCTTACTTCAAGATGGAACAATATTGCTTGCGATCTCTTGTCTGCTTGGCCCTTAAGTAAACTTGATTGATGCGCTCAATTGGATTCCGTTGGGAGTTCAGTTTCAGTGTCTGAAACACACTGAAATATCGGAGTCTCGGAGTTGGCCGGACGCGTTTTTGAATGACGACAGCCCCTGAGGTGGATAAGACCAACGCCATTGGCAACACCAGGGTGCTGCCCTAGCTCACTGGATGCATGCAGGCGTTAAGGTGGTGCCTGGTGAAAAACTAATTCGTCTTGATTATGCTTGCTTTTTAACAATGTCGGAGTAGCGCAGTCCGTCGTGAATGACCTCACTACAGTGGTCCCATCATTTGGCATGCACTTCGCACCTTCAAAGTGCAAAGTGCTGTTACAGGACCACCAGCCACTTGACGACTCCTTGACTCTTGTTGGTGAGGAACTCAAAGTATTTGAAGGATGTGTGTGCGTAACGTAAGTTTCGTAGAAGGTAGAAGTCACGATTAAACTCCACATGAAAATCTGCCTCGACGGGGAATCGAACCCCGGTCCGCTGCTTTACCGCTGAGCTACCGAGGGCTGACGATTAGGTGTGGGATTTAATTAATTTAATTTCGTGTGGAGTTTAATCGTGACTTCTACCTTCTACGAAACTTACGTTACTCACAAACATCCTTCAAATAATCTACCATCGCACTTTGGACTTCGGATGGACAGTTACTTCGGTCCACTGGGAAGTGACGAGTGAGTGAGACGATCTGCAACACCAGGACAGTTACTGTGAGCTCATTGGCAATACGTCGCGCATCAAGCAGAAGTCACGTGTTAAATTCCGCACCTAATCGTCAGCCCTCGGTAGCTCAGTGGTAGAGCAGCGGACCGGAAATTCGTGGACCGGGGTTCGATTCGCCGTCGAGGCAGATTTTCGTGTGGAGTTTAATCGTGACTTCTACCTTCTACGGAACTCAAAGTAGTTGATCACTTCACCTACCTCGGCAGCTGTATCAGCAACGACGGGCGCATAGCAGCTGAAGTCGGTTAACGCACTGCGAAAGCTAGAACTGCTTTATTGAATCTGCTTCATGTGTGACGACAGAATGGGGTTTCCCTCCGTTTAAAAGGCCGTGTTTACATTGTCACAGTGAGGGCGTTTTACTCTATGGAAGCGAGACTTAGGCTTTCCGATTTGAGGACTTGCAACACCTTCAAGTTGTCTAATAAGCATTCCTGCTGTCGGATAACACCAGCGTGTCCTCAACGATGTGCCTAAGCGAGTACTAGGCAGTGATAACCGGGCTATTTTCTTAAAACAACAGATAGCACCATATATATATATATATATATATATATATATATATATATTGACCACAATCTGTGTACAGATATTATGCTATCGGAACCATGGCGGAATAGGATAACTGGGTTCGATTAAATGAACAAAGAAAATAAACAATGTTATGTCAATTTTCACTCGCAGTTTTTGAGTTTTTGATGTTTTTTATTAGGGGAGGGAAGGGGATGGTCCATCCAAGATTCGTCAGTTGGCGAGATACTACTCGGTTGCCCAGGTCGAAGTAGTGGGTTGTATTTGGGGGCCCCACCCCGAGCCTTTGATCTAGGATCTAACCTACAAGGCAGCAGGACGATATGAGAGTATCGCAACCCGTTGGGAGCCGGTGACCGAACAAGTGGGTCATACGCTTTTATTACCGCATAGGACCAGGGGCACAACACACCCTTGAACTACAATGTTACTCAGAGAGACGCAAGAGGCAGTGACTTTGTTTAGTGACGAGTCACATCCGCCACGTCACAGTGTTGTTAAACGGACATATGTGGCTTTTTATAGGGAGAACGCTTGCCAGGCGAAAACCCACCACGTCCTGGAACGCTGCGGCCGAACCATTTGCTGGAACGGGATAATCCCGAACCACCCAGCTGGCACCACGAGGAGGTTGTTCGGCAACCCAGCCAGTGTTGGCTTGGGTACCTACTACGTATGCCCGGTCACCACTTATCCAGGTGGGCCTTGTTTTGTTCACAAGAACTGCGGTGGTGCAAGAACTGAGGTGGATAAAAATTAACTTGGCAGAGGAAATTAAGTCACTGACGACCCAACTGAGCGCCCTCGATCCGTCTCTCCTTCCCGCCTTTTGCTTGGTTCGAGACTTTACAGGAAATGGATCGTAACCGACACTAGTGGCACGTCTGCTGCCGTCTCCTAGTCGGACTGCCTGTTTAAAGTGTGCTTGGTGCTGAGTTATCTGCGGGGTAATGGCTGATTATGGCATGTGACAGTGAAAGCCGCAAGGAAGCTGTCTCGCCTATGCCGCCTTATCTTTGCACGATGGCCAGCTGTTTGTGATGGTACCTTGTTGACAATGTGTAGGCGCCTTGACCCCGAGTGTTTCTTTAAGCCATCAAGGTTTTGCCGCGGTTTTACCTGGTAATATTCTTCGTTCCGTAGGTCATTGTGGTTGTCCGGCAGCGAAGCATCAGTTCAATTGGTTGATGTACTGCTGGTGATGATGCTTTTCTACTGAATAGCAGATGAGAGGTACCTAGTTGCTTTTCTTAGCGATTTCCTAACGGAAATGAATACTTTTGATGGTCTCTCCTTCATGCGAAATATTTATCCATTTGTGCACGGTTGCATCTACTGTAGAGTTAGATGAATCGGGGCAAATGCGTCACGAGTAGATCTTTTCGGTCGGCCAGCCCGATTGTCCTCTTTGATCACCAAGTTGATTGACATCTTTTGAATGTAATCTCAACTGAATAGTAAAGCCAGTGCGTGCTCACGTTTTCTACCTACGCATCCCTCTCCGTTATAACCTAGAGCATTTTTGAAGCCAAATCCTGCTGCTCGGGTGGAGCTACCATCGATGTGGTGAAAACCGTCGACCAAATTCGAACCGACTCCAACTTGTTACTTAACTTGCACAGCTC
Source organism: Dicrocoelium dendriticum (assembly GCA_944474145.2). Classification (NCBI taxonomy): domain Eukaryota; kingdom Metazoa; phylum Platyhelminthes; class Trematoda; order Plagiorchiida; family Dicrocoeliidae; genus Dicrocoelium; species Dicrocoelium dendriticum. The sequence continues at coordinate 84,054,868 of OX104067.1, read as the reverse complement.
CGGAATACTCCGCATCCTGCGTTCATTAAACCTCACTATCCTCGGTTTCACAGAACGGCTGGCTTGCATCCGGTAGTGCAGTATAAACGGAAAAGCATTCCTCAAAGTTGGTCAAATTCCCCATAAGGAGTTTACACAAACTACATTACTTTTTCGAGTGGATGTTAATAGCCCCTTGTCGGTCTTGGGTGGAAGTGGTTTGTTGGTGCCGTCCTCTGTCCCATCCTTGTTAACTTCTTTCACAGTCTGTTTCGGTAATGTAACCATTACCAACTTCATCGTTGGCTCATGTTTAGAGCCTTCTGGGGGAAGTGCAGTCTGTACTGAACGGAACACTATAGAATAGCGTTCAGATGGAGATAAACATGGTGTACGTATGGCCAGTTTTTCTCAAATGCTTCCGTTATTTGTACTTGTGATTTAATTATCCATCCACTTACCTTAGTTCCTCGGTAGTGTGTTGTCCATCCCATTTGTTCCTTACTGATCATTGTTAACAGATGAATGTCTCTCGGACACTCTGATGGTGTTTAGCACATTTCATGAGCAATTACGTACTATCCCACTTGGCACATATAAAGATTGGCAACCCCTTCAATTCAGTCCATTCGTTATCGCCTAACTGCATGGTTTCAATGCGCTTCTTTCAACAGGATCCTTGGGTATGAAATACCTGTGTGACCAGTTGATGCAGGATGTTGGGAATCGAGTGGATGAAATCAAGAAATTGGTGTTACAAAACCGGTCTACGCTGGAGCACCTGCGCGAGTGTTTTGATGATCCTGTCAAGACGAGACAGTACGCCAGTGCTTTACAAAACAGCGATTCTCTCCTCACACTCCTCAAGGAGATTGGAGTTGCTCTTGCTTTCCGGAGACTTTGTTCCGAAGCCTCAAATGATATCCTTCAGGTAATCTGTTCACATGTTCACCTCAGTAAACCGATAAACAAACATATGCTTATTGTCCATATCCTCGTTATGCCCTTTGGGAGACGACATTGTCTTGCTTTGTTTTCCAACGTTATCTATCGGAAGACCCCAGGAACGTAATGCGCACATTTATGGATTTTCACTTACACCGAACACTGCCAGTCTTTGTAGTCGATATGATACCCCTTTCGGACGCATTTAACTATTCAGAAAGTACAAAAAATCACTACATTTTTTAACGGAGTTCTACCATCATGATACTGTATCGTCAAGAAGGTATCCACTGTATTACAAATGGACACAATGCGTCTTCTTTTCTATGGTATTTTTATTCATATAAACGCACTCAACCGAGCTAACGATCCTCTTCCTCGCGGTTTTTCACACACTATTCCAGTGATTAGTTTTATCCGACTTTATTCCACCACAAAACGTGCTTGCTTCTGTGCATCGACCCGCCTCACACATATCCATCGATTCTTTTTCAGCTTCACGTTCCATTTCTGATGTCATCAATAAAGAATCTCCGCAACTATGTATCCCAACAATCTGGCGGTCAGTTACTACCCCCATGTCCCAGTCCGCACAACTCGGGGGCCCGGGATGAAATGGAGTCCATTTACGCTCATTTTAACTCGCAACTGGTGCTCAACAATCTCTCTTCGTGCATGGGGATTCTGTCCGACCTGGATTACAGCCTATGCGCCATTCTGAACAGTCGTCGACAGGCCATGCTCGCTACTGCCAGTCAATCCAGTGCGCCCGGAGGTGCCGCTGGTTTGGCCGCTGTCTATCCCGAACTGGACTATCTTATCGCTGGATTGTTTATTGTGTTCGTCGCGAACGCTCTTCCTCGTCTTGCCAGACAGGAAGGCAGTCTTTACCATCTGGATCTGGAGGCAAGCGAGAATAATTCACACTGCCTTGCTTACTCGGTAAACGCATTGATGGTGAGTTCTACGAGTTATCTTTGTGGTCATCATTTGCCATTATCCAATTACGGGTGCGACCCACATCGCTGTTACTCGCTACCTTACATAGCTCGCGGTTTGTTTCGCAAGCTCTCGTTTGTCTGTAAATCTTTGTCCTCTACCATTGACTCAGTCAGCGTCTTTCAACCCCTGACGTCAATTAACCCATGACTCATAAAACTCACAGTATACCATTCGAATGGCGGTGGACTTCAGTTGCACCTTGCCCGTTGTGAGTTGTGCCCCCGGAATTCAGCCCCTGCTCACCACCGTGGTAGTATGATACATGATGTCGCTGTGGGAGATGACACTTGGGTTCGCCACCAAAAGCAACTTCAACCGCGACGCGGAACGCTCGAAGGTCAATCCAAGTCGCGTACACAAATACCGCTGTACGTACCATTGGATACTTTCGGAATCGCTGCGCAACAACCGGGGCCAATGGAAGTCGCACAGCCGACGACAAACCCAGCCGGTCCTCACGGTAGGTCGGAGCGTATCAGTCGAAGGACCAAACGACTTCAGATCGACCCCAACTAAAACGGTATGTTTAAACTTGAAGGGTACCCAACATCCCCATAATGATCATAAGCTTAAACCAAGGAAGGCAGTGAGACTCGATCCAGACCAGTGCACATGTTTCGATCAGCCTTCCAACTCGAGACATTCACGTTTCGATTGGCCTTTGTACCTCAGAAAACATTCCTGTTTCCGGCCAACCTCCCTTCAGTCAAAACATTCAGCTTTTTTTACCTAAGAAACATTCAGTTTTCAGTCCAGCCTCCACATCTACCAACCTTCACTTTTCAACATGTTCCGTTGGCATATTTGCATAGTACCAATTCAGTTGCTTCCAGGGTTTGCTTACGCAAATCATTGGCGCCATCGTGGTATAAAGAAACGCTGGACTACGCTGTAATCGCCTTGAGCTGGGCCGGTAAACGTGCCTACGCGAAAAGCCTGTCTTCTGATCTTGTTCTTTGGGGTTGGGTAGCTGCGTGTGAAATTCCGTTCGGTCTAGGAGCCAGTTCAACTCGCGCGTAGTAACCGTGTTGCGCCTAAGTCTCACGGATCGTACAACTTCGAATTTTGTCGGTTACTTTGTCGTGCGTGAAGTACTTCCAAGTCTCATTTGTTCGGCCGACTAGGAGAGTTGATACCAGATCGTCAGAACGTGGCGTACCCAAGACGCAGTTATAACAAAAGTTGGACAAGAACGGCGAGATAGGACAACCTTGGCGCGCTTCACTGGTAACCGGAAACGAAGAAGAAAGTCTGTCATCAACTCTAACTTTGCCAGATGTGTGACTACACAGCTCTTTCAAGAGTATGACAATCTTGTCGGGAACGCCATTCCGTAGCATAGAGTTCCACAGTGACGACCTATCTACTGAGTCAAAAGCGGCTCGGAAATCCAAAAACAGCACCATTGTTTGTCTTCATTGGACTTGACGATATTCGAGAATTTGACGCGTGAAAATTCGGTCAATGCAACCACAGTTAGGACGAAAGCTAGCCTGTTCCTCTCGACACAAACTCTCGCGGGTAACTGAGAGTCTACGCAGCAGAATGGACGCAAAAAGCTTGGACGCGACAGAGATTTGTCGGTAGTTGATGCATTCGCTACGAGAGCCCTTCTTGTGGATCGGAACCACAACAGATCCTCCCCATGAGTTAGAAACCTTCTCATCGCTCCATACTTTTGTGAACTGTGATAAAATTTCGGTGACCACTAAGTCCACCCCCCATCTTTGCATAAGGCCGGGGGAAGACTGTCAAGGCCAGGGGATTTATTGCGTTTCTGGATTTCTGCTTCAGTGGGAGGATCTATGCAGACTGACTAAGGATCGCATGATGGCAGTGGACGTGTAACCGGAGGTTGCATTGGACAATTAAACTGGAGAGCGATCCAGACGTCTGCGTAGGTTGATCTTTGTACCATCTGACTCACATATGGTCTGACTGATGACCTGAACTTTGCGTCCGGTAGGTCTGCGGCTGGTACCAGCAGAGGTAGCAACTGCCATTTCCTTGTCCTGTTTAGACCACCAGGATTCATGGTCACGGCGAAGACTCGCTTTCAGTTGTCTAGAAATAAAACGGCGGTGCTCAGCGTGCTCCACACTGACGGGTAAGGCTCGCCAATAGTTGATAAGTTCCGCGGAGGTGGCCGAGATCCAACTTTTAGTTGTGCAACGAACAACAACGTAACTGGATAAACCTGCTGAAAACAATCTGTTGCAGTCGCGACCAATGCTGATCCATGTCCTGAGGAGGCGGAGAAGTGAGGTTCTCACGAAGCTGCTTTTGACATTCCAGTTACACGGCGGGGTCGTCCACTTTACCAGAGTTAAGTCGACTTTGTCTAGTCCTAGGCGAGCCACCGAAACGCATGCAAACCGGCGCACGTACTAGCGCATGATCAGTTTCCACGCATATTGACCAATAGGATTTGCAGTCCCGAATACTGCCCCGCCAGCGATGACTTATGTCAATTTGTGACCGACGTTGAGGGGATGATGGAGCGTGCCAGATAGTGTAGTGACGCCTAGGGTGACGAAAGTTCGTGCTAGAGAGGTAGTTGCTAGACGGCACACAAACTGAGTAGTCTTCCTCCATTGTCTGAGCTAAAGTCGTCGTATCCATGCGGGCCTCCAACATGGCGTTCGCTTGGTAACAAACGACCAACATGCGAGTTTAAATCCTCTCCATAATCATGATGCCCGCTTTGGGGTCCTTAGGAACAAATCATGAAACTTCGGATAAAATTAGTCCTTGACAGTATCCGGGCTACAGTCAGTGGGAGCATAGGCGGAGATTACAAAAGAGCACGTTTGTCTTCTCGACGTCTGTTAACCTTGTACGAGCCATGGAGCCTGACAGCACAAAGGCGACTGTTAGTCGGATTCCATTCGAGAAGAACAGCTTCGGCTCTGGCACTAAGGGTGACCCCAACAACCGCTTGCTCAGAAGCGGTAGCCTCGGCGTCTCCAGAAAGTCGAAGGTGGAAACGGGTATAAGGGCGAATTGGTGACGACAATGGGTAGGCTATGCTGGACTCCCGAAGTTATGTTTTGAACAAACAACAGACATCAATTGCAAGGGTTTCTAGAGTGCGCGCGAGATCGGCTTGTTGCCCAATCTATTTTAAGGTGCGCACATTGAACGCCGCCAAGTTGAATGGCCTCTTAGGTCGCAGAAGCGGAGAGGAGAGGATCCGGGATTGTTCAATCCCGGTTTGGCGCTGTGTGATTATGTCAGAGGATGGAGCGGCAACAGTGATATCGGAGGAAGTAATGCTGCTCATCATTGATTGATAAGACAAAGACGGGGAAGAATGATACAGGGGAAGTAGATAAGCGGGTGGCGTGTGATGGGACAGTGTTCGCAGTAGTAGCATGAAAGCAAAGCATCAGTAGAGCAAAGAGTGCAGTTCAGTACCATGGTTCATCAGTAGGCGAGATACTACCTGGTTGCCTAGGCCGAAGTGGGGGGTTGTCTTAGGGGGCAGCCACCGCGAGCCTTTGGCTCAATAGTCTACCGACAAGGCAGCGGGGCGAATTCAGGGAATTGCGCCCATTGGGAGCCGGTGACTGATTACTCGGTTCATACGCCTTTCGTTTGGTCAAGTACCAAACAGGGGCCCAATCCTCTCCACGATGACAGCATCTGATAGTTGGAATACGATGCTACACATGAGTGAAGCAAGGAGCAGTGACTTTATTTAGTGGCGAGTCATATCCGCCACATCGCAGTGTTGTTAAACGGACATATGTGGCTTTTTATAGGGAGAACGCTTGCCAGGCGAAAACCCACCACGTCCTGGAACATTGCCGCCGAACCATTTGCTGGAACGAGAAAATCCCGAACCACCCAGCTGGCACCACGAGGAGGTTGTTCGGCAAGCCAGCCAGGATAACTGCCACTGTATCATATTCACCGACCGGCTAGGAACCCCGTGTCCGCATGTGACATTAGTACACCCATCTCCCCATAGATTTTGTTTAGAATCCGTAGAGCGTACCTGGAAATTTCATTCGCTCATGGAGGTATGAATCTATGCAAGCACGAAGTATACACACACATTCATGCTTTTCCGGTGCGCAATCAATTCTGCGTTATGATGCTTACGGTTGATAGAAATAGCTAGTTTCAATCGAGTACCCCGACCTTTTGGTACCTCCCTCCGATTTCAAGTGCCTTCTCACACCACCACGTTCCCTCTTAATCTTACTATTCCCCTGCTCAGTGGTATGTGGGGATAAATACCTCAGCCAGAAGTAGCTCATACGTCCTGGGCTCTATTCGCGGTTTTGTTATCTCCGCCTGACGCGTACACCTCTGTCTTTGAGTGCAGATTTGCAAGTGGGTAGTTCTTGACCTTTCTCTCCGGACAGCCTTTCTTCCAAGTAGTTATATTATTGTGTTGGTACTGATGAGACAATATGAAATGCGTGCATCTACCAGTATTCATCTTCTCATTGTGCTACTCAAAATACCGAAGGGAAATAGATATTCTAACTTTTCGTTTCTTTTGTGCTGTTTCTATCCCCCATTACGCTTCTTATCACTTTGATGTGACATTTGACTACTTGCCTTACTCCTCTACTTGGCCACTAGCCAGTGACTTGATTGAACCTTGAGTGATGAGGCACCAGTGTGCGATCTTTGTGTATCGCCGCTGCTGTCCTTCATGATCCGCGTGTGATGGCTGACCCCTTTATTGGCGGTACTCTCTATTTGATTCATCAGCTGATTTTCCGGATGTAAGGTCAAGTTGTCACTTATGTGAATCATTACTTTTGCCTTGTTTACCATACTTTTCACCTACCATCGTGCCCATATGAACATAAATTTCACCTCCACCACTATAGTTAGTGCGATTTCTTGCCGATTTTATCATTCTTCTGATATTTGAATGTCCTCTATTTTCATTGCAGGTTGCGATGTTCTCACTGCTTCGTCCTGGTGACCTTGAGGCTCGTTCTAAAGAATTCCTAGCCCTAGCCTCTTCCAACCTTCTCCGACTGGGCTTGGAGACGTCTGCTTCGGTTCTCTCTTCTGAAGTGTGTGGAAATAACCCACAACCGCCAAGTTCGGGTACGAACCCAATGAACAGCCCTGCTGCGAAACTGCGTGACTCTCTCTACATTCTCTTCGATAATCTGATACGACATTCGCCCTGCTTGTCTCACAGTTTACAAGAAGCATGCTTTCCCTATTCCCTAATCCGATGTGCTTACCACAACATGGCTAAGCTAGCTGAGTCTGGTAGCCGGCATAACCTTGTGTCTTCCGGACGAGGCGAAGTAAAACTCCGCGAATAATCCACACGCCTGTTCACAACTTCCTCAACAGCCTCCTAACACTTGCCCCTCGTCACCATCATTTGTTGATAATTTATATCCCCCTTGACTTGAACCCTATGGCGCACAATACGACAAACGAAGTTTTGCTTTTTCTTGTAAAGTTACTTGCCTGCATTTGGTTTACTTCATTTTCTGATTGTTATCTTTTCGTTTTTCTCTACCTTTTTTATGCTAATCGATACAATCTCGATCCTTTTTTGAGTGATTTTCGTTTGCGGAATTTGTTCACCCCTGACATCTCTCAGCAATGAAATCACACCCACTAGCTGATTTCCACGCTGATCGTTTGCATCAGCGTAATGCCACCAGGTGGTGTCCCCTTTACGCCCGGTCGGATTGGGGCCTAAATTGTGTGTGTGTGTGTGTGTGGCTAACTGAAACGCAGTTTCCTACGTGGACGCGCGCAGTGTGACAGCCACTCGATTGCCCTTTTGTGACACTGCACAGTCTTTGCCTAGCATTTCGCATTTCCCTTACTTGGCCTCGACATGTCGCGTTAGCTACGCACCTTTGATTTAGCTTCATGCTAATGATCTCTCCCTACCACAAACGCTAGAATGAGTACCCAATTCGGGAAAATCAATGGTGTATTGTTTCATCTAACAACAACAACAACAACTGTGACGCTTCTCAGCTGGTTCCACTTGAACTCGCTTCACTGGTTTCTTCACGTGCTGCTTCACTCTCTGGATGTCCGACAAAACGGACAGTGACCTTTTTGCAACACGGCCAATTCGTAGTCGTCTGTGTTGAAAAGCTGGAGCGAAGAAAAACCGACATTGAATACATGTGCACAATTTCCAGAGCGGTATGCAATTACACCGCGCGCTCAGCAGGCACGCAAGTTCTCTACAGTGTGGCAACCAATTCATAAAGGCATCGGTGAAATGCCGCAGTGCGAAACCAAACATCTGACCACTGAACAACCGTTCCACTCCGTATTGCTCTGCTGCACTTATATTCGAATCTAGCATATGTATCCATAGGTTACTTTTTCACTTACTCTGGAATCAGTGATTTGGCTACTGGGTAACACATATACTCGGATTTTGCTTGGCCAAATGTGTTATATCAAATAACTGTCATCCTTATTGAGCCCCACGTGGTCACCAACTGCTGGCGCATTTGGCCCGTGGGTGCCTGACACTGCTGTCCAATTGAGATGCTGCAATCCATCGGGATCTACATACTTAGAGGATCTGCATCATCACTATCCTTAGCTGCCAGTATCTCACACACTGGATCGCGTGTCATAAATCACATGTACTTAACCGATACACTCCTTGCGTTCATCAGCAAGTGAATTGAGGCTGTTTGATGGTTGTTTTGTAATTCGCCTGTTATTTTGAGTACGAGGGGGACATACTTGACAGTCCTCACCATTTGCTTACCTTGTGACACGTGAAACACTGAGTTATGCCAATTTCGGGCAAAATGGATTTGTAATACCGCGGGCGTAACGGGCTGGGTCGTTCCAATATAATCACTTCAGAGGCCGGAATGTGTCGCAGCGTCTCTTCGTCAAGGCACACTGGCTTGTATGGCCCGGAGCTGAGCTGAACAATAAACGAAAATGAAAATTGAGACTGGGTTTTGTGGAGCTGTACTGTACGACGAATGAACTACCTTGTAACCAACAAGACGCCATCTGTTACGGAAAGAACGAATCAAGCAAAAACAACTAAGTGGCAGCTACTGATATTACCCTTAGGTCGGAATGTGCATGAGGTAATTGATTCCCCCCCTAGCTGAGAGGTTCACTTGCGGACGCTTCATTATCAGATGACGCAATAGTTTCAGTGCAATGGGTCTTTCTTATCCCGGTGATGCAACATTTTCAGACAAATCGCCAAACTCGAAAAACCGGACTTGCTCACCACAACAGCGTCTAATGGTAAATTCATCACAGAATCAAGTTATTGGAATTTTCTGACTAAACCCTATGTCAGAATGATCGCAGTCCCCGCTCCTCTAGATAGGGAGTCGTGGTCTTAGTCTTGTGGTCAATGCTTTTTACTCTGTGTTCAGATGAGCTGCCTCTCCTGTCGTAATCGCAGAAAAGTGCACTATCACACACGTGTGGAGACGTCAACATATGCTTGCGAATTCTTTCTTGAAATGAACTGCGATAGGCACGGCCGTCATAATGATAGTATGCAATGAATTTCGATCGAACTGCGCGAACTATGTTGGATAGATCTGTATGGTATCTCGGACCCTATCAGTTTTATTCGTAGGTGTCCTTATAGTTCGTGAGAAGTTCTTCATTTCACACCCAGTTGACATGTGAATAAGTTGCGCCAACGAATGATACGCGGCATTTAGCTTGGACAAAGATCACGACAGTCCTCAACTGTTTATAACGGATCTTCCCCCAGTCGTCGCGTATGATGTTTGCGAATGAGTGCGTGATATCTATCTATTGAGTAGGATGAGTATGCTGCTAACAAGTCTGTCAAGATGGAGGAACGTGTATGAGTACGGTCCGCGACATTTAGTCTTTGGTTCTCATAGTAAATTGGTTCGAGACACTCACTGGGCGTGGTCATATCTCCACTCTGTTTTGAAAGTATTGCGTTATCAGAATGAGAAAACCATAGATCTCGCAATTACCACTACCACTACTATGTCGTTCTCTTTCGCTCCTGATCTCCTCACTGCTTACGCACGCCCATCACACGCCAATCCTATTTTCACCAATAATTCGTTTGAATATACCTCTGATGGCAGTCTCACCCATGTCCAAAGAATCCGACCAGTAGCGCTTCTTCGACCTCGATCTCCATTTCGACTGACAGCCTTCAACATTAGAACCTTTATGCAGTAGCGCCAGCCTACTATTGTTGCCTTTTTGGACATTCTAGCTGCGTTCGACTTGGTCTGCTTTATTGTGTTGTCTGCAAAGGAATGGAGTATCCGAAAAGTATACTGCGATACTTCGAGATTTATACAACAATGTCTCTGCTTGAGTAAGGGCTTACGATAAGCTCTCTTCAACTTTCACCGTCACTAGCGGTGTGTGACAGGGATGCCCCATGTTCGCGTTTCTCTCCAACTTTGCGATTCAGGATGTCTTATCAAGCGCTCTGGAAGATCTCCATAGTTCTGGCGTAGAGCTTCTTCCAAACAACCGCGCGACTGACCTGTACTAGACTGATGATATCACCTTGCTTGGTGACGACCCGCAGATCATGCAGGTCCTTCTAAACTGCTTGGTGATTGAATCTACCAAGTATGGCATGACCTTCGCCTCATCGAAATGCAATGAACAATGATTTATCAAGGGTAAAAAGGCATGTGCTTGTTAAGTCCCATAGGATGGCTGGAGTGAAAACTAAAATTGAAAGCATCCACGAATAAGTAAATGGTCATTTTAAGCATTTACCGATTTAACTGCAGTGCTGCATAACGATAGTTTGCAATGAGGACGGGATGTGCACACACAAAACAGTGTAGAGAGTAGTTATAGTTCAGTAAATTCGTGAGGAATAAAATAGGTAAACGACAACGCTCACTCGTGTGTTGCTTCATTTGACCGGTGTGATAGGTTAAGCCAGTTTAGATACATCCATGCTACTCACAAGGACACTTATGCATGTATCCTCATCGCCACGTTGCGGAGAGGGCCGTTAAGCCTTTATTTCGTCCTCCGAGTGAAACGGACTACATCAAGTAATGCAAGTTGAAAAGCCTGTCATCAGCGCGTTTTTTGAATAACGGTACTGTGGAGGCATGGTTGACGTGAGTCGGAAGGGCGTTCCAAGCAAGGGACACACGGAAGGAGAAGACGTTTCGTCAACTGTAGTGCGTAGCCAGTTTGAGCTGATGGCCTCTGACGTTGGTATTTTGGTTCAGCGGCAACAGATTGCGACATATGTGAACTGGGTTCGTTAGTGTTTACTAAACCATGATGTCTCCTCGCTGAGGTTGATATTCACCACTGTACAGTCTCAGGGACTGCAGTCTGCGTTGGTAGGGTAGGTGAAACAAGTATCTAAAGAGTTTGGTTGCTCTACGTTGTGGAGCTCCAAATGCATCGATGTCGCGCTTGCGCCGGGGACACCAGGCCTGGATCTTATATTCCACTTGAGGCATTACGTAGGCGTTTTGCATGTGGGGAAAAATTGATGGCTTGAAATTTTTGAAAGCCATCCGTAAGTGTCCAAAATGCTGACTCGCTCTTCTCCATGCTTTTTCAGACTGTCACGAGCAGCCAAGATCGTTCTGTACGATCAGCCTGAGGTCGCTTTCCTAGGAAGCACGTTGCAACTACTTTTCCCCAGGTCGATATTCATGGGTAAGCTGATGGCGTATGCTCACGACTGCACTTCACCACATTAAACTCCTACTCCGGGATTGGCATCCATCTTCTTCCGTGCTGATTCTTAAAGACGCACAGCTTAAGTAAGTAGATAACTTAATCTACCTTGGGAACTGCGCTTATTCAGATGGTAGTATTGGAAGAGAGATTTCTCTTCGTATTACCAAAGTCCGATCAGCATTCGCTCGTCTCTGGCGTTGTCATGACGTTTCGCGATCGGTAAAGGGCCAGGTCTACAATGCCTGTATTCACGCGGTCCTGTTGTACGGAAGCGGGTCTTGGCCTATCGTTGTAAATGAAATACGTCGGACTTCGACCTTTGATAACGGTTGTCTGCGGAGAATAACTCGTGTGTGGTGGGAATCATGTTTACAACGACGATGTTAGACGTCGCGTCCTGGGTAATACGGGCCTCCCTCCATACAAGCTAACATCACTGTGGCAGCTGAAATGGCTAGGTCACGTCCAACGCATGCCGTGTGAGTGTTTACCACCGCGCGCTCACTCGTGCAGGGTCGCACTGGAAGAAATCGCGTGGTGGCCAACCTACCACATGGCGACAAAACTCCAAGGCGCGGACTTCTAGTCCAGCTGTTGTCGGTCCCGTACATCTTCCGAATTGGAGAGTTAGGGATGAAGAACATCACTGGTTGGAGATACTTGTGGACATAGCGCTTAATCGAGGACAATGGAAGGTTTGCTTGAGTCTATGCCCTAACTCAACTGATCAACACCGTAATAGCAGAACTTGCAAACATGGCAAAAGAATGCGTGAGAAGCACAAAAATCTTTTTTTATATATTCCCCATCTTGTTGTAGATGTATTTATTGTGCACATGCATTGCATAGTTTTAGATGGCTCTATGTCTGTTGTATGGACAGTTGCTATATATATATATATATATATATATATATATATATATATATATGTAGTCCTTCATTAGTAACTTTAGTACGATTACTCTTCCTTACAATGCAGACTGAAACAAAGGACAGGATGGTTAGTTCAGAATGTATACACTCACATCAGCACTCAGTAGCTTGGCCGTAAACGGATCATGCTCCGATGTTGCATCACCGAAATTACTGGAAACCTTCAACGTTTGTGAAACTGCCGGTGTGATAAAAAGGACGCATAAATGTATAAAACACATTATGACAAGAAGTAGAAGTCTCCATGCATCAAGCTTCTCACTTACTTGATGCGATCTCGACTACCTTTTTTATAAAAACCCAACTCAATATCTGTCAAGAAAATGTTTGCATCAGCTACTTGAACTGATGCTTCGCTGCCATACAACCATGATGATGGAATAAAGAATAATAAGGGGGAGAGAAGGGGGACTTACCTGAAAACCTTAGTGCCGTAAGCGAACATTCAGGATCAAAGCGCCTACACCTTGTGTAGACAACATACCGTCAAAAACAGCTGGCTATCGTGCAAAGGTAAGGCGGAATCGGTGAGACATCTTCTTTGCGGCTTTCATTGCCCTGCTTCATAATTAGCCATTACCCCGCAGATAACTTAGCATCAAACATATTTTAAACACGCAATCCGATTAGGATACGACAGCAGACGCGTCACTGGTGTCGGTTGTGAGCCATGTCCTGTCAAGTTTCGAGACAAGCACAAGGCGAGGCACGTAAACTGCAGCCCGGAAGGCGAGAAGGACCATCGGCACCCAGTTTGGTCGTCAGTAACCTCATTTCCCGCTGCCAAGTCAACTTCTGTTCACCTCGACCCTACACCTGACAGACTAAACAAGGTCCTCCTAGGTAAGCGGTGATCAGGCATACATAGTACGTGCCCAAGCCAACGCAAAATATCAAATGATACCTGTTGCTCTAAGGAACTAGCAGGATTATCACTACCTAGTGCAAGTCTACGCACATCATCGTTGCGGACACGCTGGTGCCATCCGACACCAACAATGCTCCGCAGACAGCAATGATCAAATACTTGAAGGCGCCTCAGACCTTTAGACCGAAGGGGCCAAGTCTCACTACCATAGAACAGAACGACCCTCACTGTCGCCTTAGATACATGGCCTTTCAGAAGGAGAGAAACCCCCTTCTCTCGCCGAAGATGCCGCAGGTTTCAGAAGGCAGTCCTGGCCTTTTCAATGCGTGAACTGACTTCGTTTTCTATGCCCCCATCGTTGCGGATACAGCTGCCGAGGTAAGTAAATGGATCAACCACCTCGAGTTCCTCGTTATCAATAGTCAAGTGGTCGTAACGTGGCTGGTGGTCCTGCAGCAACACTTTGTACTTGTAGGGTGTGAAACGCATACCAAATAATGGGACCACACTGGACTGGTTTTTCAGGGTTGATTGTGCCGCCGCAACATCGTCGAAAAGCAAGCCGATATCGTCCACATAATCACCAGGCAGCACTTCAACGCCTACATCGTGAGATTCCGCAAGGGAACACTCCATGATAGAATCCACGACGAAATTGAACAAAAATGGGGAAATCGGACAACCCTGTCGAACGCCACTTGTAGTCGAAAAGCTATCCGATAGGGCACCATAGACCCTGACGTGGCCTGTAGTGTTCGAGTATAGAGCACGAAGGATGTTCACATATTTCGTGGGAACACCTTTCCGCGCAAGTATTTCGAACAGAATCGATCGATCGACTGAGTCGAACACAGCTTTTTTCTGCCTACGGTATGCGTGGCACTGCTCTAGTACCTGCCGCAGGGTGAATACATAGTCTATACAGCCACATCCTGGGCAGAAACCGGCCTGCTCTTCCCTAATCCGAGATTCCCGTTCCACAGTGAGGCGACGATCGAAATTCGAAACCAGTAATTTTGTCATAAATGGTGTTAGGCTAATACCCTCTGTGGTTAGAACAGTTTGTGCAACTGCCCTTCTTGTATATTGCCACTGTAATCTATACACTCCAGTTAGCGCGGACACTTCATACCAGATACGTTCGGATGGGGAGCTCAGTGCTTTGCAATGACCTCACTTTCACACATAAGTAGTTCAAGTGGGAGGGAATCCGGGTCAGTGACACGAAAACGATTGAGGGCTGGGATCGCGTTTCGGACCTCAGCCTCTGACGGAGGCTCAGAAGTAACCGTCCATGATTCGTCCTGCATCACCTGAGTAGGAAGAGGTCCGGGAGCAGGGGTCAAGCTGAAAAGATCTTGAAAGTGTTCCGCCCAACGAGCCATATGGCGCTCCTTATTGTGTATCAGTGCACCCACGCTGTCTCTGATTGTCCCACACGTCTGGTTTCCTGGGACCAGTGGTGCGGATCAGCTGGAAGAGCTTGCGGTAATTGCCTACTGATCCTGCCTCCTCCATTTCTTGAGCCCTACTGGTCCACCTGGCTTCCACGTCTTCACTTTGCGTCAATTGTTGGAGCACCGCCATGTTTACTGGCGACCCACCGTTGTCATGTTTCTCGATATAAAAGGTACCTTCGATTCGGTGGATCGATGTACCCTTTGGGACTGTCTGCTGAGAAAAGGTATGTCCGATAAATATGTAAACATTATTAAAGCGCTGTACGCGCATACTTCGGGCAGAGTGAGGGCTTATGGCAAACTGTCGCCGCCCTTCAATATCTCCAGCGGTGTGAGACAAGGTTGCCCGCTGTCACCTTTCCTCTTTAACTTCGCTGTTGATGAAGTCATGGAAACAGCGTTCGCTGGACACAACCTAGAAGGTGTAGAGCTACTTCCTGGTGTACGACTTGACATTGCTCTCATATGTGACAGCGCCTAAACGTGCCAGGCTGCACTGTACCGATGAGCATTGGTTGTCGATCGTTTTGGGCTATGTTTTGTTCCATCGAAATGCAAATTTCTTCTCCAAAATTGGCAGGGACCCACCAGTGCGCTGACCCTTGGTGGTGATCAGCTAGAAGTCGTTCAGGAATTCAAGTGCCTGGGCAGCTATATCAGCGCCCGTGATACTGATACTGGTTAGAAGCAGCGAGTAGAACATACTCTATGTAGCTGCATCAATTGTTTCTCTTTGACATTAACGTATTAATTATCGTTCCGCTCTTTATATTTTGCCTCTGCAAAGTGTTTGTCTAGAAGCTTCTTAAATTCGGACAATGAATTCACCTCTATTACCGGTTGCGGCAGGTTGTTCCAGGTATTCACCACTCTACGTTCGAAACAGAGTTTGTGAGCGACCCGCTTCAACTGCGGTACGATAAGTTTGTATCGGTGTCCTCGCGTGCTGCTTGGTGTGCGCACATGAAGCAGTTGTCTCAACATGGAGTAATCACTCAGATGTACTATCCGGTGCGTCATGATGAGGTCAACCCTCAGCCGACGATATGCTAGGGTGTACAGCTCTAGTTTCTTACATCGGTCTTCGTATGACATACCTCGTAAGTTGGGAATCAGCCTGGTGGCTACATGCTGCACCCGCTCAAGCTTTTCTACTTCGCCCCGGGTGATGGGACAGTATGCGGGAGTGCCGTACTCCAGCATTGGTCGTATTATCGAGACGAAGAGGCGAGAAGCAATCTCTTCGGACCAAGTGCTGAAGCTGCGCCTGAGCGCCCAAAGTATCCGAAGGCTGTTTTGGTACAGCCTATTCGTGTTGTCAACGGACTTTAGGTCGCAGCGTGAGAGCACACCGAGGTCGCGCACGAAAGACGCGGGATGCAGCGGTTGACCAGCCACTGTGTACGTTCGCCTGTGCCCGAACTTACCCAACCTCATGAATTGCGACTTAGTAGGGTTGATTGGAAGGTTAACCTCTGCAGACCATGTTGAGAGGCGGTCGAGATCCTGCTGAAGTAAATCACAATCATTGAGTGTGCGGATTACTCTCCACACCTTCAAGTCATCTGCGAACAACGCACATGGTGATTGGAGTAGCTTATGCACATCGTTTACATGGATCAGAAACAATATCGGCCCCAGTGCAGTGCCTTGGGGCACGCCGTTGCTCGATGGATACCAGTCCGTTAGATGGTTGTCCACCTGGACTCTCCACTTCCGATCCACAAGGAAATTTCTGATCCATTTGTGTAGCGAACCACCAACACCGTACATCCTCAGCCTGTCAAGGAGCACTGCATGGTTGACCTTGTCAAAAGCCTTACTGAAGTCAATGTAAATGACATCGACTGAATGGCCTTGGTTCATCGCTTGTAACCACTCCTGCCTTGTCAACAGTAGGTTGGTGATGCACGAACGACCTTTCGTGAAACCATGCTGTGCGGAGGTCAACAGGTTTTTCGACTCGAGAAGCTGCAGAAGGTTCTTCTTCACGATCTTCTCGAGCGTCTTTGCCAAAATAGCAGTTAGGCAGATCGGCCGGTAATTATCTACGTTGCTTGGGTTACCACCTTTTAGTATAGACTTTACGACTGAGCATTTCCAGTCGTCTGGTAACAGTCCAGTGGATAGTGACCGTGAGATCGAAGCTGAGGTTACGAACCGTATAGAAAAAGCTCGAGGTGCTTTCACCAATGGCCGTCACCTGTGGAGCCGATGCGACATCACTCTCCCTGAAGGGTAGTGTGTATAATGCAGCCGTCCGTTCAACCCTCGTATACCGTTGTGAAACCTGGCCCATCAGGCTGACAGACATAAAGAAGCTAGTCACGCTCGCTCATCACTGCCTTCGCAGCTTAGCTCATATCTGGTGGGAGCACCACGTGAGCAATGAGCGTGTTCGACGTCGCGTATTTGGTGCAGGAAGGGCTAGTGAACCGCTGAGCACCATTATATCACGCACCAGGCTCTGATGGCCGGGCCACGTGTTGCGTATGCCAGCACACCGACTCCCGCGACCTGCATTGTTTGCGCGCCGGGGGTGCGGTTGTAGGAGGAAGAGGGGAGGCCAAGCGATAGCTTGGTCGAGAGAAATAAAAACCCTCACTTTGAAGTTGGCGTCGTTTGGTGCATCCCGACTGCCTGGCTGGGATCCTAAGGACGAAGAACACGTTTGATTGGACACACTTGCATATACAGCTAGGAGCCAGCCTCAATGGCGTTTGTGTTGTGAGTTCCTTTATCCATCCCCTCTCCTTTAGATTCCCGCCCCCCCAATCACGATCCCATTTGTTAGGCATAATATAACACTCCTGTTGCGGCACGACAACCGGCTGTTAGCTCTCTGGAACGATGTCCATCCGTTACTGAGGACTCAGCTAGCGTGCCTCTCTTTCTTTCTTTTGTCTTTCGTGTTGCGACCTAACAGCTGAGGTGATTTCCACCTGCAGCTAACATGTATAATCATGATGATGACCGCTTTTTCAAGCAGTTTCTTTCCCATATTCCTTCTTTATAAATATCGTTATTTATTCAAATATCGTTTTGTTCTTTTATCGTCCCTCACTCGTTTGGTGATGGTAGCAAATACATTCCTGATTGAGCAGTTCTGGTTTAAATTTCTCCCAATTCTTCCATTCCGATTGCTTGGTTTATTTGCGGATCTACGTATTCTTTCTTCGATGCTACCCTCTCCACTCCCCCACCAAACTGTTGTGCACGAATGTGGCCTCGTCTCATTCCCCGTGATCTTCAGTCATTTCATTACGTATCCCAGTTTTTACAATTGGTTGGGATGCATTTCGTGATGTTTGCCGTGCTTTGTTGAGCTGTTTTTTCCAATGAAACTCAGGTTCATTCCTCGTAGTCAACCATTTGAAGTCATTTCTACGTTTTTCTCCTATACTCCTTAAAGCCTTAACTCTGAAAGCGGCTACCGCTTACACTGCCCTCTGTCAGCCATAATCTTAGATGCGCATCTTTATTGTTGATGCTCGCTACCCACGTGTAACTACTTCATTACTGAACTGCTGTGTTTAATTCGCACTAGTTAAAGTCAACTTGGCGTAGGGTCTTAACCTAGCGTGCTCTCTTTTACTTTCTATCACGCAAATGCAAGAGCGGCGACGCATAAGACAGTCTCGTTGGTAGGCGGTCACCCCGCATCTCCATATCCATGAACGATCCATAGTTGTGGTCTCTTGACTCGCTGGTACCATCGAGGGAGACACTCCACGAAACGTACGCACTGGAACTATTTTAACGCCTGCAAACTTCACGTATGCTACCAAAAGTCCGGAACAAAATGTATGCTTCGGCAGTTTGCACAACCCCCTTTATCTTAATGGGAATGGGGCGGAATTATCTCAGTTCGTAATGCAGCCTGAGCTTTAAAGAGCGGCTCATGTCTGCAATCCGGGGTCGGCCGGTGACCGAGTGGTCTGTACGCCTGACTTGCGATCATAAGGTCACCGGTTCGAATCCGCGTATGGGTAGGCGTCCTCGCGGTATATTCAGCCCACGCGCCACTGGTGGTGCTCACGCGGCAGGGAAGCGCCCTTACAACGCGCAGTTGACACATTATTATTATTATTATTATTATTATTATTATTATTATTATTATTATTATTATCGTGTATACTTACACGTGCTCCCTAGTGTTCGCAAACGGGTTAGCACTTTGTCCGTATTTTTATATTCTTTGACAAGTACGTGAGCCCTGTGTGCAATGTAACATCAAGACCGGATTGGTTCCGCGCTGATTCCCATAGCAGCTGACCGTGTCCTCCATGTCAGCAGCTTCAATCATCATCCGAAATCTAGTGAGGTTGTGCGCGGTTTACATTCGCGAAATGTGGACACCGATGACGAAATGGAATGCGTGTAGACCACGACAGAACCGACCGTCTCAGTTGACTATTGTAAAATACTATTGCCCGTCAGGCGAAATGTGCTCCACTTTTCCCTGCATAGTGAATAGTGTGTAGCGGTACAAGCATTCGCGCGCTTAATGACCGGATGTCGCATTGTGGTGCGTGAATGGACCTTTCTACCTCATGTCACTCCAACCATTTAACACGCTATTGGAGCATCCACCAAACGTTTATATTAATGTGTTTTGGAACCGCACCGTCACTGAATAACGCATAAAATAGCGCAAATAAAGTGTGAGAATTCTATCTGCCCCGATTACGGTTGGTTCGTTCTGGCCGTTCTTTACCTTTAGATAACACAGTCGAACCCTTCGGATTGTATTGGTATAGTCTTAGAATTGTTTGTAGGCCGACGTCCCAGAGGATTTGGAGCGTTCCGACCTCGCGAAACCAATCGCACCTTGTTGCAGTACTGGCACATTGTCTTTCCTTTTAAAATTGAAGCAAGTTATTTGCTTAAGTAAGCCGAAATCGCTATAGTGGGTTGAGTTACCTCTTCAACACCTATGGACATCTTTGATGAGGCCAAATTTGCCGGCTCTCAGCTGATCGATGTATCGTTCAAGATGCCATCCAAGATAATCGATGGGCTCACAAGGCCTCTTTTGACCAGACTACGACTCCGCAGGTGTCATATCAGATGATTGCATATTTTGATGAAACTATTCGCAAGATTACCTGGACATGGGGAGATTGCACACACGGTAATTTCATTAAGAGGTTAAAAATGCTTGATCGCCAGCAGTCTCGTATGCTGGTGTATGATGTTCAAATCAACCACATGCATTTCCTGTTACTGTAGTGGACCATCGGATTTAATTCGTACTTCGTGCGCAAATGGACGCACGAAAGACAGTTCGAATCGTCCATTCACTTTCACCACAAGCAACAATCTGCGCATTCATCTCATGTTTCCTATCGGCACACCGCTTGAGAACATCTCTGATTGCCTTCTGCTCATCCGAACAAACCAGCTACATGTTCTCCCGTGGAACTGATCACAGGGTACGGAGATGTCATGAGATGAATTAATCATGCGAAAGGCGGAAACATCAGCCTCAAAACACAGCGCCCTCTACTCATATTGCTTAGTTTTCATCTTTTCTTAACGCCATTTGAGATTATCAACTTCTCGACGTTCCTAACTATCCGCGAGCCTGGAATCATCCGAAGTATTGGCAAATTAAATTAGACGTTCAGTTGTGGCGCTCACCGAACTGGGATTCACCTTTTGACATCGTCTGCTGCTAAATCTGCTACACCGATGATGTCACCGCAACTGATGAAGAAACGCTCGTGAACAAATTTTCCAGTTCCACGAATAGCACAATGACTTGAGGTCCACAGGATATTAACACCGACAACTTGATAATTTGTTCTACTGTGAATAAACACACATGTTATTCAGATCTACTTTCTGTGCCTGTCATGCGTTTTCAGTCCGTACCAGTGTCTTTGGGACTGCTGCAATCATGAATGAGATCACTATTGGTTAGTAACAACCGGTCTACACATCACATTAACCTTGATAATGGGACGGATGGGAAGCGCACGACAGTGCTGTGGATAACCAACTGAAGGTAAGAAAAAGAAGAGAAATTTTGGTGCCGTTTTTTTCGACTGACGTTTGGCAGTGATCTCTTTAAAAACTCCACTGCATTTGATCAGTCAACCACAAAGACAAAATTTAGCAATGTTGCCTACTGTGTACGCAAATTTTCTTGCAACTTGGGGGACTCTTATGCGCAATTCGGCATACCGAGTTTTCGAACCCTTACACTTGAGAGAAGCCCGTATCCGGCAGGAGCCGTTTATAACAGTAAGCCGATTTTATGTTGCCAAACGCTTGTTTTGCTGATGGATTTTCGCGACTGACTCGTCGCACCACAAAACCTCACTGCGTCTCTTTGTAGCGTCATCAAACAAATCTTGCTTTAAAATCCATCCTGGGATTGTCACAGTAATCGACCTCTGCGCCCATTATGATGGATCGTATTCTACTTATGCGCATATCTATTGCGTCTCCTTAGGCATACAATCTATGAGTGTTCGAAGTTTGATCTTCTTGAAGGCTGCTCAGATAATTCCTTCCCGATGTACACCTGGGACAGTATGATATCATAGAAAGTAGCTTCCTCTCATCTCTTTCAGTAATGCGTAGAGTAGTTAACAAATTGCAACTAGGCCGCTCTAGATGCTTGAGGCACTCACCAGATTGATCTGTTCGGCCGTTCTTTTTGCCATAAGTGCCATTCGCCTTGAGAGTCTGAGGACACGGATCAAATTTCAGAAGTTCCAAAACTTTCTCGTGGGATAAGCTCTCTTCCGGTATGAACTCTACCAACGGTAATTGTTCTGTATGAATGGGGAGATTTAGAGAAATATAGCGTAAATCGTGTCTGTCCAACGGGTGCATCTGCCCACTAACGATAGTGAGAACAGAAATGGCAATCCGACTACAATACAATCCTACTCGCGGCGAGCCGAACAGGCAGCCAAGCGTCCGTGAGTACGAATCAACCGAATAATTCAAATCAAAGCATATACACAGCCTATGCAGAAAGGTTGACATTCGGTCAATCGAAGCTGATCAGTTCAAAAGCGTAGGATCGAAAAGGTACCTCATGAACGAGCGAGTTAAAGAAAGACTGGTAGGCATGAGACGCAAGACCAAGATAAGCTGATCACAAATATGAGGCAACAGAAACACTCAAGCGGGGAACCATAGAAGAGCGCGGGATGAATAGGGGTGAGCGAGGCAAACTCACAAAACAACGGAGAGTGTAGTTTTCTCACACGCGCTATAACACTAGACTCAGTCAGACAGTCATGACATACCCGGAAAAGCACTGTACGGCCGGTTCATCTTTTCTGGAATCGTCAGCAGTGCGCATTCCATCTGACCCTTCTAGGTAGGGATCAAACTAGCAACTCGACTGTTGCCAGCTTGTGGTTGAGACCACTGAGCTACGGAGGACGGCAACGATCGTCGTGACTAAGTTACTGGATAGTTAGTGGCGCTATATCCCATCTAGTAACTTAGTCACAACGGTCGTTGCCGTCCCCCGTAGATCAGTGATGATACGGTCGTGAAATCTGTCCCATCAGGTCGACCATCGCTGCCTTCGCAACTTAGCCCATGTCTGGTGCGAGCACCGCGGGAGCAAGGGATGTGTTCGCCGTTGTGTATTTGGTGCGAGAACAGCGAGTGATCCGCTCAGCACCGTTATATCACACACTAGGCTCTGATGGCTGGGTCAGGGGTTGCGCATGCCATTCCACTAACTCCCGAGACATACGTTGTTTGCGCGCCCGAGGTCTGGATAGAGGAGAAGGAGGGGAAGCCAAGCAATGACTTGGTCAAGAGGAATGAAAATCATCACTTCGAATTTGGCATCGGTTGGTGAATCCCGACTGCCGGGCTGGAGTCCTAAAGACGATGAACGCGTTTGGCTGGACACACTTGTTGACACTGCTAGGAGCTGGCCTCAATGGCGTTTGTGCTGTGCGTTTCTTCGTCCATCACCTCTCCTTTAGATACCTTCTCCAAGCACGATCTCATAGCAAATTAATGATATGATATTTTACATTATGTCACTTGATTTTCGAATATATTCGTGGTGCTATTTTAGTATCTTTTTGTATTGCGGCAGATTAGCAGAACGTGTATTTCACCCTCAACTAACTTGTATTGATGATGATGACCAGAACGCTTATGGAGATCGGTTACCCTGAACGTTTCGTGGAGAAGCATAACCAGGTCAAATTGCCGAAGGGAACGGTGTCGACAGCACCTAAGAATAAGGTATACCTCTAGGTCTCATTTAAGGTTAACGCCGCCAAAATGAAGACAAGCAAGCGTTTGACCTCTGCCATTCAGGCAGCCTACTGCGCCGCAGATGGTGTAGTAAACACTAGAACCCGGAAACTGCTGCTACCTTCAGTAAAGAAGGAGAAACCTATGGGCACCAAAATAAACCGTGTTTACTAATTTGATTGTAGCTGAGTCAATTACGTTGGCTGGACAGACAGGGTTTTGAAATCTAGGGTGAAAGAGCACCTGCCCAACTAGAGTCTGTGTGAGGTCAACCAGCCCTCACCTAATGTTCTGTGTTCACGCCATCCACTAGCGTCATCAACAGCCAGACATTTTTGTAACTCGTCATCGGATTGACTCCGGCTCCGTGTTTTGGGTATTATTACGTTATCCTAATCCATGTTTCTTGCGGTTCGCCGAGACCGTGGCGATAAGCCAGCTAAGGCGTGTCCTGTGTGAAGAAACAATCAGTCGTTAACGTTCGGTTGCCCTGGTCCTAGGACCATAGCCGCCGTTCACACTGTCTTTGGTCGGTTTGATAACACTTTAGAAGTATAAAAATAATTTCTTGTTATCACATTGGTACTGATGAGACAATACAAAATGCTCGCAGATATCAGTGTTCCTCTTATCAGTGTAGTATTCCTTATTGAAGGGAATTAACTGCTTTAATTTTCTCATACCTTCAATACGTTTCATTCCGTCAATAACGGTATTCCGCATACATTGCGTCATAACACGTTCTAACCTTAACGACCTCTCCGCGCGTCGCTCTCATTCATCGTATCCAGAGCGAATAGATAAACAACTGATGGGCATTTTTTGTCTACCGACAAAAAGCCCACAGTATGTTCTTTAGCCGTAATACTTGAACTCTCATTTTCAGCCCGAACGCCCGAAACACGCAAAACATTCTGTGCCTAGTTTCTCGTTGTTAACCATCGGTCTAGTGTTTCAGTAGAGTTTACTTCTGAAACTGGAATGATAGACGACGGTGAGTGCTGAGCTACATATAGCTCCTCCCACAAAGCAGCTAGAAACCCCTCGCGACTCTTATTAGGCCGCTGTTTTTTCTTAAGAATAGTAATCTTTGAAATGAGCGGGTAGATGTTTTCTCCCTTGGCTCATCTTGACACATATCCTCTGGCCTAAGCGAAGGGTACTTGTTTGTGGAGCTCGCAACGTTCACGGTATCTCCAGCTACTCTTGTCTATCAATTAGCCGCCAAACACAATTCGCGCGCATTTGAGTCGAGAATGGGAACAGTTGAATCACACATCAAACGTCCATGTGTCACACACACACGCAGACACAAAAAACAGTGACAAACTAACCAAATGAAATGAAGGAGTAAACAAATGGTTCTCCACAATGCGTGCACCGATTCCCAGTTGCGTTCAGTAGAGGGTTTGTGGTCGAACAACGATAACAGATGACATTCACCTCCTGCAATGGAGAACAGTGGAATGAAGAAACTCACTGGGCATTCGCGGATCCAAAAAGTGCATAAGCGCAGACTCACTGCGCGGCCAAATTTCTGCTGAGTCTTATAAGGCAAGTGCAACGCTTCTATTACCCTCCGTTTGACTTTGAAATGCTCAACTACACACCAATTGTTACCTGCTTACTCTTATCCTTGACGTGACATGCGGTTTGTGTAACTCTTCGACCCATCGAAGTATACTTAATAGAACGCTCGGGCTCCTCGAGGGCTACTCCTAACAGATACGTCAATGACCGGCGGTCATACACACTCAGTCTTATGGGTGTTGAAAATGAGATGGCGCCAATTCCTGTAATGCAGGATCGTTGCCATCTCTCTGCCACCTTGTTGCTAGGCTTTTAAGTCAAATGCTTTGTTCGAGGACCCACATCGTTCTACTGCTTGGGTTCGGACGAGCTGGCCGTATCCCAACCATGGTTTTTTACATTCATGATGGTGATTGCAGCGTGTCTCGTGTTTTCAATACATCTGCAATGCTTCAGTAAGGTCGCATGCACTATGATAAAAGTACCGTCGTTTACGTGTATCGTTTAACTTTAATTGTTGTTTCAGAATAATTAATTAATTAGCTCCACGCCTAATGCAAAAGTGGCTCAAACACGACTAGTTTATTGAAGTTCCGGTAGCTGTCTACTTATGTTGTCTGTAATGTTATGCAGAATCGTCATATTTTCTTCGACTCTTCTTCCATGTTCCCCTTGAGCATATATTGTTCAACGAATTACAGTGGGCACAGATGTAGCAGATGTCATCTGTATGGACATTTTTAACTGTGCTTTCTCCATACTGATAGGGAATGACACCCACGGAATATCGGAAAAGGTGAATACCCCTTCCTCACTTTCAACCTGCAAGGCAGGTTGTTCCCCTTCCAGTTGTTTTTTCCGTAATAATAATAATCTTCGAAATGACTGGATAGATGTTTTCTCATTTGTCTTATCCTTGCATACATTCGGCTGCTTATGCATAGGTGACATGGTTGAGGAGTTCGCAACGTTCATTATACCTTGAGATGCTGTTGTACGGTTGTGAGAACTGGCCTGTCCGCTCGTGAGACATGAAACGATGGTCAATTTTTGACAAACCGTTATCTGTAAAAGAGTGCTCGTGTGCGGTGATGATGACCGAGTGTTTAGAGCAAATAGGCCCTGTCTCTAAAACCTTGATCTCCAACACTATGTGTGGGTCCTGTCATGTATTATGTATGCCAGCCTATCGCCTCCCAAGTGGAGCGTCATTTACGCTTTCCGGAAGAAGATGGAAAGTGCCGCGGTGGACAACCAATGTTTTAGAAAATTAGCATGAAGAAGGTAACCTCAAGCCTTACATCAGTCGGACCAGTCCTCTTTTCAAGAAGGCGAGCATGCGACACGGACTCCCAATGGTCAGAAACGCTGGATGATATGCCCAGCAACAGACAGCACTGGCGCCAGTTATGTTTAGTCGTATTGTGCTTCATTCCATTTTTAGTCGAACAACACAAAAAGATTCAAAATCACGTGTATAAAGCCAAAAAACCGTTTCTGTTCTATTTTTTCCATTTTACCATGGTTCAGACAACCTCGTATGTACTCCGTGTTTATATGGATTGGCGGCATCCGTGTCCGGATTAGCCTGTCACTGTAGCCTCCACGGGGACAGCCACAGAACGCCTGGCCGTCTACAGAAGTTGACCTACCGGTTAACCCGACCAAGTCCTTATTTATGAGTCTGGGGAGGGATGGTAATGGGCGTGCGTACACCCTGGCCGGCCACCCGCTGCATCCCACCAGTACCGTAAGGCATCTAGGCCTACTCTCACGCTGTGATCTGAAGTATGTCGACAACACGAACAGACTGTACGCAAACGTACTACGCCTGCTTTGGGCACTTAGACGCAGCTTCTGCACTTGGTCTGAAGAGATTGCCATCGGTCTGTTCTCTTCCATAATAACACTGGTGCTTGAGCCGCCTATTGCCCGATCACAATAGGTGAGATGCAGAGACTAGAACGGGTCTAGCATGTAGTTACCCGGCTCATCCTCAGTTTACGGGGTATGTCGTACGACGACCAATGTAGGAAACTAGGACTTTATACCCTGTCATATCGTCTGCTTCGAGTTGATCTCATTATGACTCACCGGACACTGCACCTTGGCCACTTCCCTATGTTCTAGCCGTTATTACACTTTCGCGCACCAAGCAGCACACGCGGACACCGGATTTAAAGCACATCGGTCACTCTCTATATTTCGAGGGTCGAGTGGAGAAATATTGGAACAAATTGCCAGAGACGCTAGTCGAGGCAAATCGGTGTCGGTATTTAAGAGGTTCCTAGACGCCCACTTTGCGGACTACAGCTATAGGGAGCGCATTACACCCGTATATGATGTAGTGCAGCTGCAATATGCTGCCACCGCGCAGGAGCCAGCGACGTGATTTCGCGCATGTGCCCGGTCCACCTAGGATGGAGCAACACAGATTTTTTATTCTCACTCTCTATTCTCACTATTCAGAGCGATCATGGATGGCTTACGTTGCACCACCCACAGCTCCATCCACATAACCCATATGCAGTGTAAACCCGAAGGAATAAGACCGGGAGGCATGTATATTTGAGCCACGTTTTATCAACAGAGCCGGCCCACACTCCTTCAACATGCACAGCATCAGTATTCATGTCTATCTATGTAGAGAATCATGCGTACAGACGTACACAAGACGGTCGCTAGGCCGTAGTCCGCTCCATACAGGATGGAACGAATCTTTGAGTCTGGCAAGGTCACGTGTATCGTGCACCCCGTCCCCCCAGCAAGGATTCACAGTCTCCTGGAGGTGGGGTGTTAGACAGGTAGGCACCTTACCAATATGCACATTAAGCGTGATCACACCGGGGATATCGAACAACCAACATAGAATTCGAGGGAAAGCAAACACGCAGCAAAAGAACAGAACTGAACAAAGCAAATAAAGTGGAAGAACTTTCATCCAGATTATCATATATATATATATATATATATATATATATATATATATATTATATATATATATATATATATATATATGATAATCTGGATGAAAGTTATTCCACTTTAAAATCTTTCGAAATACTGGTAGCTTAGGTTGATAATTCAAGTGTTCATTTGTTCTCCGAGCTTGGCGGTTTTGTCGCAAACGTTTCACCACCATGCGAGGTGGCATCCTCAGTGCAGTAAGCTTGCACGCTACATATCACTGCACTGAGGATGCCACCTCGCGTGGTGGTGAAACGTTTGCGACAAAACCGCCAAGCTCGGAGAACAAATGAACAATTGGTTATTCCACTTTATTTGATTTGTTCACTTCGTGGATTAAACCGGTCTGTGGCGCGGTGTAGAATAAGGCTATCGGAAGAGCAACGAAGTATGGGTGTGCTATTAAATACTTACCTCGGAATCCACAAGAGGTTTTGATCGAATGTCCAAACTGGCAAGTTCCACTGCTTTTGTCATTTTGTATGGCATATGTAAATGCTGTAACTGATCGTAAACACATCGGGCCAATTTGTAGCCGCCCAGAGTTTTGCCATGTCGTGCTAGTGTATACAACACAGCGCTGTGAACATTATGGGAGCAGGGTTAAGGACTGAAACACGACTTCGTGGTGTGTCTTGCGACCGATAAAGTGAAAGAACACAAGGCGAAATGGATTGTGTGCCTGGAATTCTATCCGGTGTTATCTGTGAATAGGGGAACTTGGTCAAAGCTTTAGATTTTGATTTTCGTTACGTGATGTTGCTGAGCCCTGTTCCGGTACGAGTGAGGTGCTGTGAGCAAGGGTGGGGTGTTCAATTTCACTTATCTCGAAAGTCGGCACACGCGACATCCTAAACGTCTGTCTGTCAATGCACTACTCGAATGCGATGTGTCTTACACCAGATTCGTCTAACCTTTGCCCTAGGATCAGATGATGACTCTTTTTTGCTGTGGGGGATCCTTGCTGTCCACTGACCGTCTGAAGGAGTTTATATGGGTGTCACTCACCACACCATCGCTCGCATCCTCGGGAACGTCGTGATCAACACGTTGTATGGGTAACTTAGCGCATTGACCAATAAATTTGGTCTGATGTGTGTGTCTTCCCATCCCGAACTAATTCCACTATCAGTTGACTGCTGCGTCGAAACGCCGGCCTCCATCTCGCAGATCCAAACTGTGTGGCGAACGAAGCCAAACCAAAAGCGCATTTGCTCTGAGCTGCCTAGGCGCATTTATTTTGGGACGATCCTCAGCTGCAAAGTGCCGAAAATCTTTCCGAAACTCCAACCAACCCAAGCGAGCGACATTTACGCGCCTGTCGATGGCCGGTAAATAGGCAAAATGAGGACATCCAGTCGCGGATAATAACGCGGATGGCACGACTAAAAACCCGAGATCCCAACCGGATAACTTTGTTTCCATATGCAGTCACAAAGTTGAGCGCATAAATTTATCCTTGCCGGCAGTTCACTTTGATAGCGTATGACGCGGTATTGCGAATATCCAGTGATTCTGTTCACTGCAATTCGGTTTGTCAACTTTGATGAATGCGCCGAAGTAAAATGAATTCAGTTCCCTTGCACCTCTCGCTGAAATAAACATAATGAGAACCATAATAATAAATCGAGAGCAATTAACAAGAACTCACAACGTCATATGTGACAGAACGAATGCAATAACGCCGCGAATTCAGTGGTCACTTTATAGCCGATACGCTATCTGAACAGTGGTGTACCCAATACAGAAGACTTGGTCCAGAAAAGCGATAAGAACCAGTCCTACTCGGTTAGCCCCTTCTCGGTCTTTACTGGGACGTTGACTGGTCATTTCGGCATCTGATCTAACTGTACTATTTGTCAGGCATCTGCATCCATGATACAATCATGCTGATCTGTAACGAAATCATGTCCTTCATAAGTCCCTTAAGATGCTTCTTAGACCAAATTACATCCAGCGCCCCACCTACATGTACTCACGCCAGATGCAATCTGAATAAGGTGGGGAGATTTTGAATGACTTACAGAGGAACATGACTTGATTGTGAAGGAAACTGACTACACTTTGAATACATTTGACTAAGAGATGGCGTAGACACCCGGAAAAGAATGCGCGCCCGGGCAGTCGTTTTGCAGACACAAAGAACACAAGACTGAGACATCGAATGCGATCCGAATTAAACAGTTCTTCCACTAAGATACGCAGTACAGAAGTTCGGTTACAAAACACTAACTGAAGCGATACCCTGCAGATATCAGCAGTCAAACACTGTCAGTTTCCCAACTTTCTTAATACACCATGGTTGGGTCTGCTGGCTACACAGTAAGAATTGCCTCAATGCAGCATTGTCTGCCCTTATACCCAGCGATTACACGCAGAATAGTGTGAATTGATGGCTAGCAAGAAGTCCTATTGTCCCCATGATTTATACTGTCATACAGTTAGTGTGTGGAGGACACATTCCACAACATCATCACATACGGGTGGTCGAAATCCGGCCTAGGTTACCCACCTTAGCATACATGCCACAGCATGAACCGAAGCGCACAACTGTCTGTGGCAAAAAGTGCTGGCTCTATTAGAAAATGACACCAATAAGTCTAAACACAAAGCAAATGTTGCTCTGAATGTTATATGTTTGCCTGTGCATGTGTGACTTATGCTACGCATCAGAGGAAACCCTCGGTTTGGGGACCGGAATTTCCGATCACATTTCGTTCACCTTAGCTCGGGCTAATCGACAAGCGAGGTGCCATGATATAGCAGGTAGTGGAACACTCGGCACCATGATGGACAGAGTTGCATGCTGCTACTGTGGTGCAACGTGTCCTTTCAATCCACCTGTATCACACTAGCGATGATCGCAGGCTACATGCCATTTAAAGTGGACCGGAGATAAGTAACGCGGAAAAAGGAAAAGGATACGCTTTGGACACCGCGTTCACCTCGTTGGTTTGCAGTAGGTTGGCAAGGTAACGAGCCATGTTGAAATAGGCTTCCGGCATTTGCGAGGTGAACGGCTCGTGCTGAAAAGAGAAGGAGATCAGTTTCCATATCAATGATCAACGATGAGAGTGTGGTTACCGCGGAAGTGACAGACATTCGCTCAGTTCGAAACTCATGCAGTAATACATTAAGTACTACAAACACTCAGAGTTTTGAGCTTGGAAATGAAGTTTTCCCAAGAATTATCTCCTCTTTTAAATCATGTTATAACGTTCCTAAGAAAACGAGCCAGATGACCGCTTTATACCGGTCCCCAAAAGATGATTACCCGAGCGAAATTCAGCAGTATTGCGGCGTACGAGTCCTAACCGCTGATTTGATGACAAGGATGATAAATGTCGAACCGTAAACCACAAGCATAAATCGAAACGCGAAACATCATGAATGCACCGCGGACCAGTGAGAAGGTTGACCTAAAGCGGGAGCAGTTTACTGCCCAAGCCGAAGGTCAACACAAGTTTCACACACGCTTTTATGGCATAGTAAAGCGAGCGAAGGCCCGCAACATGACTTGTCACTGGTCACGGGACACGCTGAGCGCTTGTGAGGTAAGCTCAGACTTGTACTCTCCCACAGCGACCTAAAATCCATGGACAATAGGAGTATGCTTTACCAAAACGGACTTCCTATGCTATGGGCGCTCAAACGCAGCTTCAACACTTGATCCGAAGAGATTGCTACTCGCGTCTTTGTTTCAATCATACGATTAGTGCTAGAGTACGGCTTACCCGCCTACTGTCCTATCAGCCGGGACGAGGTACAAAGGATTGAACCGGTATAGCATGTAGCTGTCAGACTTATTCCTCATTTTCCTAGTACTTCGTACGAAAACCGTTGCAAGAGACTCGGACTGAACATCCTGTCGTATCGTCGAGTGCGAGTTAACCTTATCTTGGCGCACCGATTATTGCATTTTTGTGATTATCTCATGTTGAGACAGCGGCTCCATATGCGTACACTAAGCAGCACGCAAAGACACAAGTGCCGTAGTGCCGTATTTGAAGCGGGTAGCCCACCAACTCTGCTTCGTACGGAGCAAATTGCAGTCGCACGTAGTCGAAGCAAAGTCGGTGTAGGGATACAAAAATTACTTGCACAAACTCTACCGACATGATATATGGTGAAGTCTCACCAATGTAATCGGCCATTGCACCTGAGGGACCTTAGATGCAGTTATACAAATATATCTCTTCTTGCTACTTCCTT
The DNA here is from genome assembly GCA_944474145.2 of Dicrocoelium dendriticum. Lineage (NCBI taxonomy): Eukaryota > Metazoa > Platyhelminthes > Trematoda > Plagiorchiida > Dicrocoeliidae > Dicrocoelium > Dicrocoelium dendriticum. The sequence goes on along the minus strand of OX104067.1, from coordinate 84,023,059 downwards.
ACAGCATTCAGTGTTCAGATCATGGGCCAGTTGCAATGGGGCTAGAACAGTTGCATTTCTGTATTGCTCGCGGCACGAATTGAACGGTTTGCTGGGAACATGCAAATTCCTGTCGTGGCATGTGAACAAACATAGAGAGATTCTGTGGATTGAATCGAAAGTCAAGTCGGTTGGGCTAATAAATTGAAGCTATTACCCAGTGAAACAGTGGTGAGGCGCATTCTGGTTAGCCATATGCAATTTACAGACTCCGTTCAACAGAAGAAGATAGCAAGAGTTGAGAGTAGTTGGCCGCGTTAGTCCGGGTTTCGCAAGCGACCGAATGTCTTCAAGGCACATAATTTCCGACTCCGTCCGAACTTAATACGGATACAATTATTGTTTCCAAAGAGCTACGGTGTAAGCGCTGCGGAAGGACACGATAGTCGCCGACCTACCATGTGACGGTGGATGTTTGAGTAGACGTAATAGATATCTGCCTTCTGTTGTAAGTGCGAAAAGTTGTCCAACAGCTCCAGTTGTTTGAATCGATCTGTGACCAAAAAGAGATTGTGGAAATTTAAACCAATTTATATGTGATCGAGGGCCCAAATAACGTTGCTGAGAAATCTTAAGAGGAAGCATACCGTTGGTATCTCTCGCCATTTCTAGACACTGCATTGAGAGCTTCCAGTGGTAGAAGGCAGCATCTTCAAAACGTGACAGATTTGCAGCACACAAGGCCAATTGTTCGAGCACTCGAATTGCTTCGGATCGAAACCCGGCTTTCGCAAACGCTGCAAGGAAGAGCATGATGGGGAAAGGTGCAGTTGATGGTAATTCGGGATGAGAGAATACAGGAAAATGACTTGGCAACAATAAGGCAAAGACACGCACTTCTCGGGAAGGTATAAAAATTGTCACCTACAAACATTTTGGGTAGTAGGGGAGTTTGGACACCAAAAGTGGCGAATTCAGTCTCTCGTTCACATGTACTAACGCCCTTCATGTACCGCTTCTGTTTACTGCAATTATAAAGCAAAATCTTTGGGGTAAAACCACGACAACGACGCGTCCTGCAATAGTTGCTCACTGGGACATCAGCTACCCCTTGCTGGTGCGCAAAGTAGTAGTGATGGTGACGCTTCAGTCAGATGTGATTGGAATACTGGAATTGCACTAAGACCCCCAATAGTTCTAGCTTTATTCACATAACGTTCAGTGATGGCAACACTTTATGTAAGACGGAAGCTGATGGTGGTTCGGGGAATACAACAACCATCGATATGCGCCTAAAACCCAGTTCCACACACGCTTTGTAGTCATAGTCGGCCGGTGGCCGAGTGGTCTGCGAGTTTGATTTGCAACCATAAGGTCACCGGTTCGAATCCGTGTAGGGGTGGGCGTCCTTGAAGTATACTCAGCCCGCGCGACTGGTGGGGGACGCGCGGCAGCGAAACGCCGTTACGGCGTACAGCCGACACATTATTAGTATTATTTTATTATTCTTGTATTCATAACGGGATGGCAACATACAGGCCACCTCTTATAAGGATCGCTAGCGTAATGCGCTTACTAAACGAAGTAATCCGAAAAGCACATTATTAGGGGAACTGAGCAAAGCTGATTCCGGTAATCAACGACAGTGGGGTGACCGATGTACTCGGCCTCATAGAACGCAAGGTGCTCGTTACGAGAGGCTTGAATGTGTCGCGCTGGACAGGAAGAGCGCTGCCCAGCTCCATCAACTATAACAGTATATATTTCCACACCTATGTGTGCTCAGCCATATATTAATGTCCTTTTCAGTCACATGCTATCGCCCATCTCTTCTCCTAAACTTATAGCACACTCATGTGCCAACCATCGTCCAGACCAGCTGGACAAGCGCTATTTAGAGTCCAACCTATGCGGATCACCTTCTAGCTTCATTTCGCAGGTTTGATACTTTTCGCTGAAAATCACGCATTTAAAATTTTTATTCCTGGTCGTTGAGTTGCTTGTGGGAACCCAAACGGAAGCCTAATCTGTGGCTCGCCAAACCAGCCCACAATCATACCTCAACCGCAGTATGAGAAAAGCGCTGCACAAAATGTACCTTTCCTTCTTCTGCTATCGCTGCGTAACTAGCGCTCCCTCTGTATTTCGAAAGCCAGTTTATACATCCACTCTATATCCCCAGTCTGTTCAGTATCTGTGGTGCAATGTGGATGTACTCTAAGTACCGTCAACCTATGCTCACCTCAATCAATCTCGAGCAATCGAATTAACCCCTTGTTTAAGTGAACCAACTTGATTCCGAAGCAAGTACCTCGCTACGTATCCGGACTGTAGAATATTAATCGGCAGGGCAAACTAAAATAGCGGGCTCTTACTATCGCTCAGCACTGAACGTACCAATATATGTCATATGACATATGCCATATGACATATGTGATTCACAACCCGTACCAAAGTTTCCAGCACCGTCATTATAGGTTCGAATTGCTCTAGGTATTTCCATCCTAATTACTGCAACTTGCTAACAAGCAAGATGAGTCAGTGCGATAGAGAAACAAGCTCTCTATGGCTTCAAGCAGTATGTACGGCCATCAAATTGATCATCTGATCCAAGAAGGATGAAAAACAAGGTGTGAACGAAGAATTAGCCAACACCAAAATCGCTTCACTGGGAAAAGGTATAGAGGAGTGCGTAATAGAGGAATCTCGGACAAGCCCCGATTCAGTCCTAACGAGAAGGACCAGGCATTATATTAACAAAGTGACACCTGTAACTCCGAAAATTAGCCACTGTATCAACATCGCTAGCTTTCTAGTTATGGCTGAACTGACCTCTTCAGCCCATTCGGAATAACTACACCTAATACTTCGTCCACTCTCTAAACTGCACAGAAACAAGTAGACATGAGTGATGTTCTGGCTGGCATTGCTTCTGAAACATTTAGGAAATTATGACTGAAGTTTCGTTTGGCAGATTCGAAACCAACGGAGGGCCGAGTTTGACTTACACAGGCGGCACCTCTTGTGTACATCAAACCATTGGAAGAATCTTCGCAACCCATCATGTGCTGGATGACGCTAGGAAACCGCTTAATGGCACGGTTATCAGGTGTTCTCCTAGATGCAGCCGTTTCGTCGCCAGGCGAGACGACGTCATCAGCGCAAGTTTCGTTAGCCCCTTTTACATCGAATTGATTATCCATCGTCAGTTGAGTTCAATGTCATGCTTCGATGGATTCATGTGAGTTGGCCAAGAAATCATCTGCTTCGTCCGTTGACCTGAGGTCGATTGCTGGTTGGACCCTCAGTGCTTCATAGGCGAATCTACTTCCGAGTGTCTGTTAATCGAATTATGTCCCGAGTACCAAGTCTTGATGAACTCATGCGCCTTCCAGCTTCCTGCTCTACAAAGTATCGTATGCTGAAAATCAAATGGATAATTTCCTGCGTCCATGTGCACCGAGAATGAGGAGTTCTGGTCGCCTCGGCGGATAGCCCGATTCTGATTATGTAACCTCGTGATACGTGGATTTATAGGAGGCGGCGAAACTCACACGATTGATTAGGCATAACCGGGCGACGAAAAGTCTGCACTCAAAGTAGACAGCCCGGCGAGAACCCGAGAAACACCACCCGCTTTGGTGCAGACTATCTTTCAGGCTAAAGAGCATTAGCCATCACTTTTTGCCTATTTACTGTAATAACAATCAGCGCCTAATGACCCTTCTGGAGGAGGTTCCGGTAGATCTGTCTATGCGATCTCCCACTTCTAGCAGGGTAGTCACGGTACTGATTCAATGCTGAGATCTGGATTTTCGGCAACTTCGCGGATACCGTCGCGATAATGTCACAAACTCGTCCGTAGTAATGAAAGGCTGACCAGTTTTTCTGACGTTGCAAAGACTACCAGATTTTCAAACTTTTGCACCAGTTTCAGAACGTAACGGCCAACATGCATGTTAGTGTATCGTCGCGCAGTTACTGCAGGGTTTAAACTGCACTGAGCATACGAGTAAAGAATCAACACGCGCTGATCCACAGCCAAGTCTTGTACCGCCGGTGGCAGATAACTCGCCGACGAACGTGCATCACCGTGCTTCATCGCTAAGACACTGTTCTAAACAGGAAGCATCCACCGCAGTAAGCTTCTCGTTCGGCCTGGCCAACCAAATACTGTTCGGGCAGCCATGAAAAGCTATCGATCATTCGCATGCATTGTGGTCACACTGTATCACACTAGCGGTCAGCACGCTTAACGTGCGCCTGTCTGTCCACACACCAATCGTCCAGGTTGCATTTCGGTGATCGTTCACCTGAAGGACAGAATTGATGTGTCCTATTCCCTGGAAGAGAGTGTCTGCACGTGCGCTGGTTTGTTAGTGTGGGCATTCCCCGATTCCATCATACGGGTTTCGGCCCCATATTCTTGATGGCACTCTAGTTTGGCAAATACAGGTTTCCCGCAACTCTTGTTTAATGTGAGCCGGAATACGTTGTGACGGTCTTCAAAACGAGAGACTATTTCCATATCCGTCCGTTTGGGTGGCAACACGAAACCCCTTTTTCCTGAGTAATTCCCATCTTCATACTTCGAATCTATTTTCTTTACTTTTCCTCGCCATTGGTATTATTCTCATCTTTTAACTGATTTCCCTCACTCCCTTACCTTCGATTTTTCTTCCTCTCCTACTTAGTTCACGTAACTTACCTAGCTGGGACAGCTAATGTAAGGAACGTGTGCATTAATTTGGTGGACCAGGGTGTTTTTCGGGTGTTTTCCTTTTAGACCCTACAAGAAGTCGGAGCACCCCTATCAACTCCTGGATCGACGACCCACTCAAGAAGGAACACTTACGGGATTCATCCTATTGTTCCAGTCCCACTTGAACTTGAATTTGAACTTCCACACTACCATCAATTTTACCCTGAGATGTTTACAAGCCTTGTCATGCCCGCTCGCAGTCGGAATGTGTCAGCGACCATCGAGAATTTTCAGTGACTTTGTAGTGGCCCATTCCATAGTATGGTAATCGGATGTCACATCTAGTCATCTGCTACTTAATAACGTCTGGTGAAATGTGACCGCTGCTTGGGGAGGTCATTTCGATGGAGTTATTATGTGTGTATATTGAGACGCGCATTCCTAATTTGGACTTCGGTTCACATTAGAACGAACTTGAGTTAATCCGGTAAATGGGGCAGCATCTGAACATGCGACCAATGACCTTGAACTGTGCTAAATGTGCAGTCATTGAGCCCGGATGCCAACGTGCTTTGACACACGCTATGAACATCCAGCTTTCCCAGTGGCAAATATCTACGAGTTCACAGTGTTACTACGAGTGTTCGCCGAAATGCACTCGCAGATCAGCACATACACTTGCGCCGTAGGAGTCCACACATTTTCGCCAACTTGACGGTTTTGGACGCTACTCTCCTGTGGTGACTGATCCCGATGTGATGGATTTGTTCATTGGTTGACGCAAGGCTGGTTGGCAGCATGTCACCCTCTGCGACTGTTGTATCGGAGGTTAGTGCTCGCGTGAATTAGGAGAGCTTCTTCAAACAGGTGTAAAAACCGCTCACCGTTCTAATCACGGGAGTCTACACGCTGTGGGCTGCCAAAATGTGGCTCATCAACGCTCAATTTGTTGACTTGCACATGCAGAGCACCAGTCAACAATACAGTATCCATACTAATTCTGAGAGGAAGAGCTCATTCAGTTAACGATGGTTGTATTCAACCGAGTCAGTGCTACAATTTGCGGGAGCTTAGGTAGCGATTACAAACAAGCTTAAACTGCACCCGAGTGACTTCGGAGCTTTGAAAGAGACAGCTAGACGGACGATGCACATCCGGCTACTGATGGGGGTCCAGTTAATCTGTATACTTTATTGTGGAACCAAGTAAAAAATTGAATCTGCGCAACTACATTGAAATATTATCCAAAGTTTTAAAAATGCAAAATATTTGTAATTTGTCAATACCCTGAGCGTTTTTCATGATCTCATGTGATATTGTAAACACGTGTAACCCACACTATATTGGGACTCAACAATGTGAGATATCAGTGGGAACTCGGTCTCAGAATCTAACCTTTGTGAATTGCACATCCAACAATCGCTTGAATGGCTGCACTGAGCTTGCTTCCTTCATATGTGCCGGCAAACTGTTCCAGACTCGTCGTTCAAAGCCCAAAGGATGAGGAAATCCTTTCAGATCTAGAACCACTTGCTTAACCTGGTGTCCGCCTGTGCTGCAAAGTATTCTCAAGTGGAGCAGTGTCCTCAGCATGGAGAAGTCACCTAGATGTAGAATGCGATAGGCTATGACAAGATTGACTCGCAAATGACGACAGGCCAGGGTATAGCCCCAGCCTCTCGCACCTGTCCTCGTACGATAAGCCTGGCAAAGTGAGAATGAGGCTGGTAGCGAGGTGGTGGATTAGTTCGATTTTCTGCGCCCCACCTCGAGTGCTCGGGCAGTAGGCGGACAAGCCGCACTTTAGCAGTGGTCTGATGATGGAGGAGAATAGGCGAGTGGCGATCTCGTCAGAGAAAATGGAGAAATTGCGTTTGAGCGCCTAAAGAATGCGCAGTCCGTTTCGGTGCAACCTTTCCGTGTTGTTTACATACTTCAAGGCTCAACATGTGAGTACGCCTGGATCCATCACGGAACGTGTGGGATATAGCAGTTGGCTATCAAAAATGTAGGTTTGCTGTCATCCCCCTTCCTCCGCCTCACGAAAAGCTAACGGATCGGTTGGCCGGGAGGCGGGGTTCTGCAGACTACATGGAAAAACGGTTTAGGTCTTGTTGAAGTAGATGGCAGTCGTCTGGGGACCAACCACCCCAGATCTTCAGGTTGTATGCAAACAACGCACACGGCGAGCGAAGAAGCTGAGATAGATTTTTGATATAGATCAGGAACAAGGTAGACCACAGCACGGTGCATTGAGTTAGGGCGCTGGTAGAAGGATACTAGTCGATCAGATGGCTATCGACTTGCACTCTACGGAGCGGCTTCATCCAGGGGGATCAAAGTACAGCTTACACCAGCTTTACTGGCATTCGAGGCTGCATTAAGTCCAGTTAGACGCAATGAGGAAGCACCGCCAGCTTTAAGCGCGGGTCGGAGTGTGATTACGGAGCTCGAGTCTTGCATGCAGGATTCCGTTAAGCAGCAGATGTCAGTTGATGGGTCATGTAATGTTCGAGGAAGTGATATCTGTTAAATGATCTGTAAGAGTACGCACGCTGAGTCATACAAGTCTTGGCAAGGACCGTGGGCCCCAAATCGAAGTAGACGAACCGGGGTTATCCACTTGGTTGGACATGGATTTGTCGATTGCATCGGAGCGATGCCTTGAGATTGCGTGTGAATCTAAGCTAGAAGACAAGCACCTGTCGAAGCAAGACGAGGAAGCTCCAGGAATTAGGGTTGAAGATATTGAAGTTAGAACGGGTCAACAGGAAAACCGCCTTTGATTACAATCTACGACGGCCGGAGCAGCAACAAAACTGTTTTGGAAAGATTCCATCGTACTGCTTGCGCAGAATAAGCTCGGGTTGCGCAAGTAGCTACAGAAGAACGATCAGGGTTCTCAAGTAAAGCCTTTGTTTGGTTCAAAAATCTGACCGCAACGCCGCAGAAGTTTGGGAGTGGGTGTTTATTTTAAGGAATAAAGGGCCACCTTCATTCGAACCACCAACCTGGAAGGCTACATGACTAAGTTAGTCTGGCCTCTAACCAATGACCGACCTGGAATGAAACGCGCAAAACGTACCGTCTAACACAACTCAATCAACCACAAAAGTACGCAATTCAACACCCAGCGATAAGGTCCAGTCTTTGTCAGTTTGTGTAGCTTTCCAAAATGAATTTAACTGAACTATTATCAGCGTTTTCAGTGACTCCTCAATGAACCGTATTATCCAAATATGTGGAAGCATGAAATTTTCAAATTACTATTAAAAGCGGTTGGAAACTTGGTGTTGTCCACCCGAAAACACAGCACACACGACGCGATTCGATCCAATTTGATCTCCTCAGGTGGAAAGAGAAAGCCTCGAAGCTGCGACTATTGGTATAGTAACCGAATTAACTTTGTGAATCATTGCTCTTCTGATAATTCCTATGATTATGTAGACTACTTCTGCGGAGGTATTTACGAGTGTTTTGAGCATGCACAACAGCATTGTACCGGTGCAGCGCAGATTCAACCACGGACCTGCTGATAGTCCTGTAAGTTGGACATAAATAGTCGACTCTTGTTCGGGAAATGGCGCCGTCTAGCATTAGTTCGCAGAAACACGTAGTCATCAGGAACACAATATATTCGTTTACATGCGCAGAGTTACAAAATTGGCTAACCTCCACTGGGTTGTTGCAGGAGAAGCAAAACTGCTAAATGATGGGTTGAAATTTGGCAGCGCAAACCAAGGACTCGTTAGGCCTGCGCACAACTCGGCCAACTCAATGAAGTCTCGCCCGAGTTAGCGGCCGGACCGAACACCTAGTCATACGCGTACGCGTCGTGTGAGCCGTGCCAAAGTTTCTGAGCCGCGGCATGTGGGAAAAGTTTTCGGGGATCAAACTGCCAAGGAGACTTCGAGGCTGGCCTAGTCTACATGTCTGACAGGACGCCAAAGCGGCAGATATCAAAAATATTTGACATACGAGGGCGTATGTTTGACTTGTAAATATGACCATGAATAACACTAATAGATCCTCTCTGGTCAGCCAAGTTGTGCTTCATTTGATTCTCCTCGGCTGGATTAGAGGCAGACTAGGCAGTGGGCAGAGACAGGTCAGCGTTACGATAGTGAGTGTTTACGACAGTTATATTGGTAGGTCTCACGCCACAACAGCATCAGAATGTGAGCGATCCCAGCTCCCTATCCAATTTGATAGATAATCCGTGTGGCTTACCATCGCGCTCATTATTGGGATCGTGCTTAATTTTGCTTTCATAAATGATATGGCGAACGTGATTATCTCAACTTCTCTCTGCTATGTTGCTCACCTCACAAGTTGGTGGAGTGTGAAGTGGCGAGTGGAAACCATGCAGAACAAGACGATCCCGACAGTGCTTACTCGTGGTCGAGAGAGTGCGCAGCGTTGAGTGCAAGCCCTCCAAGATCTACGAGCACACTGTGGTAGTGAAGAATTAGTTGCACGTTTCCCAGAAAATCATGTGTTAGAAAACGGGGTGGAATCTGCGTGAGCTAAATTCACTTGTCTAGTCCATCTTACCAAAGCAATGTGTGCCAGTCCAACGCCAACTCAGTCATCTGTTAAAGTGTGTTTACTTGCCTCCTACTGGCTGGCTCAACCAGGGTCAGTGTGTGTGTGTCAATTAACGTCAAGCTAACCATTGATTGAAATGTTTTAACTGCTGCGAAGTGTTGTGTTTATGGCAAGACATAATGCATTTTATCTACTGCAGACACTGGCGTGTTCAGCTGTCGTTCGCTACTGCGTCTTACTAAGCGTTATGCGTCAGTACGGGGTGAGTTGTAACATTGTCGGTGGGGATGGGATTCGGATACCTTTGTTATGAGCCACCTTACACCACTTGAACCGTTTTGTAAGCTTGCATTTTGCAAGCCAGCTTTAGCGCACTGGACTCGCTAGAAGAGAACCTTCTGCGATCATCTGGAACTGTTGACAGTAACAAATCCTCACGTTAATCATTCCGAAACCCAAGCTGTCAATGAAATGTTTCGATTTTGCTCTTCACAACACTGGCACACCACAACCGCGGTTTCGTCCTTTTTGGGACTCATCAGGGGGAGGTAGCCTGAGCTGGGGTGGACCTCAATGCCTACTAGTTCACGGTTGACACCCTGAACTATGTTACTGAGATTCGCGAGCAACGCTTGGAAGAGCGGAAAGGAATGCAACGTTCAATTTGGAGAACCCACTGTGTGGTTGGGTTGCGACAAGCAACCTCTAGTGAGAACTCCGTAGACTTTGAGATAGTTCTCAGTCATTCCACTCGCAAGCACCGTATCCGAACTCTTGTGATAACATCACGGCGCAAAATATCAAAGGCCTTTTGACGCACTGCGTTTGTACGAATACACATCTTTGTCAGACAGCCACAACGTATACGATTGCCTTTGGGGGAGGCGGCAAAATGTCTTCACGGCATACCTGACTTTCTCCCACTTACGACAGGCATAGGAAGAAGATGCTAATGAATTCATCAGGTGTGTGAAATAATCCCTCCAAGACTGCCGTTATAATGAAGTTCAACCCACAAAGTTTGGAGAGACAATGGCCATTCAGTGGTTGATGGTCAGTATCCGGGACGATAAGGCCAGGAAACGTCTACCTTCGGAAGACGAGAACAAACTTACTTGGGAGGCAACATGTGCGCTGGTCAGACAACATGAAAACATGGTTCGACAATTCGTTCACTATCGGAACGATTCTCTTCCATACATAGTGTTAGAAGTCAAATCGCGTCCTCAACTAACGGGTAAACGTTTTTTTACTTGCTACCGATGCGGTGCAAGGAAGGAAAATGGGTGCTGACTGTAAACAGCAGCAATCTAACTGTCACAAATCCGGCAAAGTTGAACAGCTTGCACGCGTATGAAGTTCGACGGTTTACCAATGATCAATACCTCGCCGCCCACAATAGGCTGTTCGGTCAGTGGAACACTCTGACAAGTCCATATCATATTTAATATCACACACTACCAGCTCTTATGTTATGGGCATACTTCCATACACTGTGGAGTCGAACATAGAGGGCCAGCATTTGGAAATCAACACCGGGTCATCAGTCACCTTGATCCACAAGCGAACAGTGCCTTATCTGGTTCTGACACCGACTCAGTCTACGTTACGTTCATGCACGGGAGAAGCGTTCGATGTATTGGGTGTGTAGGAGGTGAAAGTAAATGATGGAAGCGATACGTTGACTCTTCCCGCAATCGTGGTTAACACCGACGGCTCAAACCTGCTTGAGAGGGATTGGCTGAAGCAAATGCCGGAAATAATTTGAACTGTTAAAAACGAACTTGAAAGTCGTGTAGTTGCCCAGGTAGAGTTGCGTCAAAAACAGCAGCAAAACTTTCAAATTGTCGACACATCCGGAATGCGAAACGCATTCCGGTTGTTTCACCAAAACCGGTTACCGTTCGGAATACACTCTGCGCCGGGGATCTTTCAGAGGACTGTAGACGATTTATTGAAAGTTGTACATGGAGCGTGTGCTTACTTGGACGATATCTTAGTTACTGGCAGTGCAGATTACGAACATTTGACGGCACGCACTACTGTTTTGGAGCGCCTCCAAGAGAGCGGGCATAAGCTCAAATAATCCAAATGTCTTTTTCTTTGATAACATTGAGTACCTGGGGTTTCGTTTGGACAGACGTGGGTTACATCCACTACGGAAGAAAAGGCATCCCATTCTCGCTTCTGCGGCACCGCGTAACATTCCCGAACTGCAATCATTTCCTGAAGTGGTGACTCATTACAGTCGTTCTCCCAGACCAGTTCTACCAGAAACTCTATCAGCTGCTCCTAAGGGCTCCTAAAAGAGACATTATTGTTTTGGCAGGTGACTTCAACGCGCGTGTCAGTCGTCTGCTGCCATGTGAGCGCCACCTCGGGGAACCGCATAGATATGATGGTGTTCGCTCAGACAATGGAGAGAGACTGCTCAGTCTGTGTGCTGCTCATCAACTATTCTTCTCCAGCACCCGCTTTCGTCATCTTGGACGCCAGTACGCCACTTGGCGCCCCCTACATCATCAACCCAGCGCTTGTCACAGATTGACCACATAGCTATAAGTCGCAGGTGGCGCGGCAGCATACGCGACTGCCCATCACTTTGGTCAACCTGCGTCGATACCGATCATGCACTGGTATGTGGGACCGTTTGCATGCGTTTTGGTGATTCGCCTAAATCAAAACACACCCGACTGAACACCTACAAGTTGGAGGACCCAATGGTGAAGAAGGAGTATCAACAAAGGCTTCGTGAAAATATCGCCCTCTCTCATACTCTGGGTGTTAATCAACACTGGTCAAGTCTGCAACAAGCCTTGCTGTCGGCCGGTTTGTCCAGCTGTGGCCTCCCTCGCTCCACTCCCAAAAGCTGGATCTCGGGAAGATCCTCGGAATTGCTGAATCGCCGACGGGCGGTGTCTGCTAGCACAGAGTACAACAAACACCGCCGGTCTATTACGCAACAGCTGAAAGCAAGCCTTCACTCTGATCGTGAATCGTGGTGGTTAAAACAAGTTGATTGGATGGAAGCCTCTGCGTCAGCTGGCAACTTCCGCTGTCTAGTTTACATCATCAGGGCCACCGGTTGCAATTTCCACGCTATCAGCCAGACGATTCGCGAATCAGACGGCACGAAGATCACCAACCTTCACAGGCGATTGGGTCGCTGAGCAGAGCATTTCCTTCTTCAATTCAATCACCCAACATAGCCCCCTGTGCCACCTCCAGCCCAAACAGATAATGCTACGAGTATCTCCCCAGCCCCCCCCCCCAAATGAAGCAGAGATTCGAAATGCAATCCAATCTTTGAAACGCCACAAGGCTCCGGATCCCGACAGCCTACCACCGGCTCTATTCAAAGATGGCGGGAGTGTACTTATCTACGAAATCCTATCGCTGTTCACGAAAGTTTGGACTGAGCAGAAGGTTCCGAACTCATGGGCAGATTCGGTCATTGTTCCGATTCACAAGAAGGGTTCCTGCGCCGATTGCTGCAAATACCGCGGCATCGCGTTAATCTGTGTCGCATTCATAATCTTCGTGTCGGTCCTACTTAGCAGGCTTTCAACGACTAGATGAGTTTTCCCGAGAAGAACAAGCCGGATTTCGTCCACGCAGCGGCTGCATCGACCAAATCTGCACGCTTCAGCAACTTCTCGAACTTCGTCACATCTACCGGCGGCCAACACTCGTAGTGTTTAGGGACATCCGAGCGACATTTGATTCAGTAGACAAATCTGCGTTGTGCGACTGTTTACTGAAGAAAGGTGTACCCGACAAGTTTGTAACCATCCTGAGAGAACTTTACAGTCACAGGTCGGGCAAAGTCAGGGCTTATGGCACGCTCTCTTCTTCATTAAACTGTGACCAGCGGCGTTCGCCAACGTTGCCCTATTTCACCTTTCCTCTTCAATTTCGCCATCGAAGATGTTGTCCAAAGAGCACTGGAAGGTGTCCAGGACTGCGGTGTTGAGCTCCTTCCTGGAGACAGAGTGACGGACATGGACTACGCCGATGATATCGCCTTGCTGGGGGACGATATACAAACCGTCCAGAACGCTTTGGACCACTTGGCGATGGATGCGTCTAAGTACGGCTTACGCTTCACTCCGGAAAAATGTAAACCGCTGCTCCATGACTGGCAGGTGCCTGAATTCGCGCTCACCATTGCTGGACATGTTCTGGAGCAAGTCCCTTGATTTACTTATCTAGGGAGTTGCATCACGGCTGCTGGCGGTGTTGGAAATGAAGTCTCACAACGGACTGCAAAAGCCTGCCTTGCATTCATCAAACTGAGACCTATGGTGTTGTCGTGATGTCAGTCGCAGGATCATAAGCAGGGTGTTAAACGCTTCCGTCCGTGCAGTATCCTTGTACGGCTGTGAGACTTGGCCTATGCGCTCGGAAGACATGAAGCGGCTGTCAGTCTTCGACCATCGCTGTCTACGAAGAATTGCTCGGGTGTGGTGGCAATACCACGTAAGCAACGCAGAGGTGCGAGATCACGTGCTTGAAGCGAATAGTGCCAGTCTTCAGGACGTTGTTCTCCGACATCGCATGCGTTAGTTTGGGCACGTTTTGCGTATACCAGCCCATCGCCTTCCACTTCGAGCGCTATCTGCACTCCCAAGGAGTGAGTGGAATAAGTGCCGCGGTGGAAACTTAATGACGTGGAGAAGGAGCATGAAGAAGGCAACCACAAGTTTGGCGGCAGTCGGACCAGTCCATCTTTTAGGTTGGGGACCACGAGATGCTGAATCGCAGTGGTTGGAAACATTAGACGTCATGGCACGCAACAGACATCAGTGGAGTCAATGTAGCTCTGCTATTATATCCCCCTTTAATACATACAAAAAACTCACAAAACAAAAACTTCAAAACGGCGTGTGTAAAAGCACAAAAATGGTTTCCCAATTTTTAATCGCAGTTTGTGTTCCTATCTTCACTTTTTTCTTCAATCACGGTTCTAATGGCACAATGTCTGTTAACAGGCTGTGAATATATATAAATATATATATATATATATATATATATAATGCACAGTAGAACAAATCATCAAGTTGCCGGTGTTAATATCCTGTGGACCTCAAGTCATTGTGCTGTCCATGGAACTGAAAAATTTGGTCATGAGCGTTTCTTATCCTCCGCGTCTTATCCTCCATGTGGACGACTATCTGATTTGGAAACTGGCTGCGATGGACCTCACATAATTACATCAAAATCCCCTACTCATGAGTACATCAAATTATATCCGTCCTGACAGTTTCTAAATGTTATGTCGTACATAGCTACTGTTAGTGGACGTCGTGTCTTTCGGGTCCAACCCTGTCCTCTGCAACGTTCGTAACTTGCATGGCAGTGGAGGATAAGACGCGCTATACCGCAGTTGGTTTGTAAATCATGACGGTTCGAAGCTGTCCCCCGTGGCCCAGTGGCATAAGCTGCTGACTGACGGTTCAAGCCGCTGGTGGTCGTGGGTTCGAATCTTGATGGATCCGATGCGTGCGCACTACTGATGATGCCCAACAGGCTGAAACTGCAGTCTAGTGCTTTTCCGGGCATGTGGACGACTAGCTGATTTGGAAACTGGCTGCGATGGACCTCACATAATGACATCAAAATCCCCTACTCATGAGTACATTAATATAAACGTTTGGTGGATGATCCAATAGCGTGTTAAATGGTTGGAGTGACATGAGGTCGCACAGAGTAGAACGGTCCATTCACGCACCACAATGCGACATCCGGTCATTAAGCGCGCGAATGCTGGTACCGCTACACACTTTTCACTATGCAGGGAAAAGTGGAGCACATTTCGCCTGACGGGCGATGGTATTTTACGATAGTCAACTGAGACGGCCAGTCCTGTCGTGGTCTACACACACTCCATTTCGTCATCGGTGTCCACATTTCGCGAATGTAAACCGCGCGCAACCTCATTAGATTTCGGATGATGATTGAAGCTGATGACATGGAGGAAACGGTCACGTGCTATGGGAATCACCGCAGAACCAATCCGATCTTGAGGTTACATTGCACACAGGGCTCACGTACTTAGCAAAGAATATAAGAATACGGACAAAGTGCTAACCTGTTTGCGAAGTCCAGGTTGGAAATTTGACTTGTATATGAAGACATGCCTGCTACTAGTAACGTCTGGGGAGTCTACGATCAGTGATCTTCAACGGTGTTCATAGGGCGATTACCCAACCCCGATGCCAGCGTATTTTGATACGCATTAAGAACATGGCTTCGTAATTTGGCTGGTGTTTGTGCGCGCAGTGACTCTGCGGACGTCCGTCGAAACGCACTCGAAGCTCGGCACACACAAGAGTGTGTTCGGAGTCAACACTGGTGCTCCAAATCCATCTACAGTTTTGGACACAGACTCTTCAGCGTTAAGTGATCCGGACATGATCGATTTGGGACCATGGTTCGTCCGAGGCTGGTGGGTGCCAAGTCCCTGTTCTGCGAGTGCTGTGCTGAAAATTAGTGTTCGCGAGAAAAAGACTAGCATCTTCACACAGGTGTAGCAACCGCACACCGTTATCATTACAGGAGTCTACACCATATTGGCTGCTCAGATTAAGTTCACCAGAAGACAATTTTTCGACTTGAACGTTTAGATCACCTACAAGCACCACGGTATCTCTACTTTCTCTCTAACTGAGGAGCGTATTCAGTTGGTGATAGAATTCATCTTTCCTCGCATCAGCGCTACAGCTTGTGAGCGCGTAGGCCGCAATGACAGACAGGCACCGTTTATCCCCGCGCGACTTCGAAGCCTGGAACGAACCAGCTAATCAAATGGCTCACCTCCGGCTGTTGACTGGGATAAAATCGATGAGGGCGGCTTCCCCCGGGACTCAAAACAATGTCGACGCTTGCTTGGCTGGCATTTGAAGCTGCGTGATCGTCAGATAGGCGCATATGGAGGATCGCAGATTTAGCACGGAGCTGGAATCTTGTAGGCCAGTTTCCGATAAACAGCAAACATCGATCGATAGGGCCTCCAGTGTTCGGGAAAATGCTGTCTATGGGCCAATCTGTAGTAAACTGCGCAGTTCGAGCCGTGCCAGTCTTAGCGAGGATCGCAGACTCCAAAGTGAAACGGATGTACTGACATTTTCCGCTTGGTTGTACATGCACTTGTCGACTGGACTGGAGGCATTGTGCCGTCGTTAAACTCAGAAGGAGAAAAAATTTCGTTGATAGTTCAACGCAATTTTTTCAGAAGCTTTCATTTTTGAGCAGTGAAACAGAGTCATTTTCCCAATGAATGTCACTCACCGATTTGAGCTTCCTCGAATCGGTCATTTTCTGCCAGCCATTGGGCATACGGCAAGTACACATGGCTTACGTATTCTGGGTATTTTTCCGCAAGGCTAAAAGCCTGGAAGAGGAAAATAAGCGAGTAAAGTTAGACAAGCAACAAATCAACAAAGTATGAGATGGGTACGAGCTCGGTAACAGTCCTACGGGCTCGTATGTTCTTTTGACTATAATCAAGGCTATCAACCAGTGGGCTGGAAGAGCATTGCATTTCAATCTAATAACTTTGGCGAGCGTATGCCCTCTATCTGCTTATGCACTGTACTAACAATGGACAAAAATGCAAACGAGAACAGCAGAACAGGCCAAAGGCTGATCTGGGGGCAACTGAGAAAAACGCCGGAGTCGTCGAATGGATGCAATCTCAGTTGGGAGGCGAGAGACCAAACCTACAGGACGTACCAAACCCTGAACTGCAGTGGATCCGCCACATGCTCTCGCCTTTCATTTACGAAATTCATGCGCGGCGATTCAGAAGGACGGCATACAGCACCGTGTTTACTCGCTTCCTCATAAGTTTACAAGTTTATCGTCTTCGCACAGTTATGGCTACGGACATTAGTACAATTTCCATGTGACGCAAAGCGCAACAACACAGTATCTTATTAGGATGCCTCGGTATTTGAAACCATAGTCAGTGCCTACTGGTCACACACGATCGCCTGAAGCGAATTCAGCGATTCTTGGCGCGACTGCATGAATGGTAGTGGTGGTGTGCACTCTCTGTGGGAGTTGAAATCGCGTTCCGCAGGCTTACAGGAGGTGAGTACATTTGTTACACCATCTCGATGATAGTTACCTAATAAATTTGTCATCTGGAATGGTACACGTTTGCGCCTGATATCCCAATTCTAGTTCAGGTTTCAGTGTGACGGTATATTGAATACCAAATAACGGAATGGCAAAAGGCTCACTGATCCGTCCAGAAGTTTGACGTATTTACCGTTCACCTATTTCCTAATGGCCACGCTAACCATGAGCAGCACAGGGTATGACTTTAGTTGCAACTCATGGGCTGACTACTGTAAGCGCATCCACCGTAGCTGTTGGTTTAAGTCGTGTCCATTACAGCCGCTGTGTCGTGGCTTGGGTATTACAAATCAGTGGTAATACTGCTTATCTATCTGGTTGGAGAAAACAGCTTCCTTCAGCCAAGAAATGTTTTCGAGTGAGAGAAACGCCAAGCACTCACTTCATCCCAATTTCGGGCTTCCACCTGCAACGCCACCTGTTTTTCCACATCGCCGTACTTTGCATAGCAATCGGCTGCGAATGCGTATTCCCCCAGACGTGCCAAATGTGACGCACACATCTCTAAGCAATCTCGATCACCCTTGTCCAAACGACGGCTGACCTCCAGCAAACTGGTTTGGAAAGGAATCAATCGTATGTATGAGTAGTCGATGTGGAATATTTTTTAAGTAAAATCCAGCAGATGAATAAAGCAAACTATTAACTATAGATTAACTATAGGGTTGGGAGGAGCAACACCGAACCACCAATTCGGTTACGGTCCTTGTGATCGTAATGACCGAGGTCCACTTAGGACCGAGGTCTGAATAGAGATTGCGAGTCGCAATCCAACCACACAGCGAGTACACCAAATGCCACTTGGTATTAACTATAGAGTTTAAAAAATCAGCGAAAAACGCAGTTGGTTTGGAAGCCATGGCAACGAACACTCGACAGATTTTAATAGATGGGTGGAATCACGTTGGTCATTGTGTACACAAGCAATCGCGGGCAATGCCACGCGGTCCATGTATCACATTGAGCAATGTTAACTAAAAGTGTAGAGTCAACTAAATCGCATCGCTCAAGAATAAAGGGAAAGTAAGGTGCCATCAACCGATCCGCAATCTCACCCTTTCGTACCGAAATGGCGCGAGATAAATCTTTCCACTGTAATAGCTTAACATTAACACAGAGCTATCAAATAAGACCCTGCTGTTGTCAATACAGCTCCATACATTTGCTGTGTGTCATCGTTCAAGCATCGACGCCCTACTAATCCAGAGACGCTACTGTGCCTCAAAGCTAACCGATTTCGCCAAATGAAACATGTTCAATAAAGGTAGAACAATTCACTGAATTACTTTCGATATTTATCGGGTGCTTTTCTTGACCTGTTGAGTGCAAATATCTATTACCCGGTGTCAGGCCACCTAGTAATCGTCACTCGATTAGGGGGCTATCATTTACATAGTAGTAACGTGCAAGTCAGTGAATAATGACGGGCGCCACATCACATCTAGTAACTTAGTCACTACAGTCGTTACCGCCCCCGTAACTCAGTGGCCATAACCACAGACAAGTAACAGTTAAGTTGTGAGGTTAAGCCCCACAGGCGTCAGATGGAATGCGCAATAGTGACGATCCCCGAAAGGATGAAAAGGCTGTACATTGCATTTCTGGGCTTGTGATGGCTGTCTGGGTCTAGCTTTGATGAATTTCTACTCATACCAAGGTGTGATCATTGCGCCCGTTAAGCAACCGACATCAGATGCACATGGCTGCTTTCAGTTGAAGCATGCCGCGCCGCTTAACGCGGTCAGGGCTGTAGGTAGCCGGGTGGAGCGCGTGCATATGTCATATGTATCTGACAGGCTATGAAGTGTGATCCCAGTATGATATTGGAATCAAACTATATCGCCTCCAGTATCCACGCACTGGTGGTTCAATAACCAGCGCGTCAACAATGGCAGTTACTTCGCCAATGAGAATGGAAAGCCACCACTAATCCGCCTACTGCTCTCGTTTCGCGTTGCTTGTCGATGTCTCATGCATCTGTGTCCAAATGATCGCACTGATAAGCCTTGGAGTCATTATGTTTTCCTCATTCAACATTTTCGTTATTTGTTTCCATCCAGGATTTACGGTTTCATATTCCAAACCTAACTTTCGGTTCTCATGACTATATATAAGTTGAATGGCGAAGAAATTTGATTTGATATTTTTCATGGTTTCATACTTGTGCTATTATCCGTTTATACACATTCGTACAAACAGTACCTCGCCAGCGAAAACGGAAAATCAGAGGCAAAAGAATTCCGCAGACTCATTCGTTTCTACCTTCCGAATAGCTCACAGTTCCCATGAGAAGAGAAATTGACACTTACCCGACATGTAAATGCTCTAGTTAATACGCACGTCATTAGTTACGTAAAAACGCGTATTTCTCTTTCCCGTCATAACAACAGTCTTTCTTGTATCTACTGGAGCGCACCATACGATCATCAGTGATAAAAGAAATAATACCGGAGGGTAAACCGAATTGATGCTGCCAATCAGGAAGATAGCACTGATTCGAAACCCGCGTGAACGGGAGTGCATACTGAAAATTGGAACGTTCACATTTGCCGAATCACAACTTATGGACCTCTGAAACATGTGCATTTTTGACTATAACAGTGCGCAATCCAACATTTTCTACAGTATATCTACACACACGAGGACGTGCGCTAGGTACCTGCTGAGCTGTACGCTTCAGCTGCGCTGTGGCTTGTTAAATGAAGTAAATACTTTTTTTCATTTTTTATTTAGAAATTCCTTAATTCCTACATCGTCTTTGTATTAAGCCTCAATATACCATTTGAGTTGCGTTTCTGTATAGGCTGCATCAGTAGAGGTGGGACGCTGGTGCTATATCAGTAGATAGCCACTCATCTGATCCTCCCAGACCCACATTCAAGAACCAGCGAAGACAACTTTAGTTGTGTCTAGGGAGGTTTCCAGCGTTCCTTTGGCGTCCGGATCCACGCGTAGTGCAGTTGGAATCGTTAAAGCTGTAGATATAATTGGTCCAAAAAGAACAATATTGCTTCAAGCACTATTCAGTACTCCGTCCAGAGAAGAGAGGTCAGATCGGGCGACCACCCCACCTACCCGAAGGTAACTGTCTTAAGAAAATTCTCATACATTTAAAAACGGAGTTGCGATTCTATCAAATACATGTGTTCATCCGTAGGGAGTTGGAAGTCGAGCACTCACATATCGGTCCAGGCGTGTTCACCGGCCAGTTCAATTGCCGCAGCATATTCGCCAATCTCCACGTACATCTTCGTTGCCTTATGATGATCGTTGGTCGACCTCGCCCAGTCCGCGTGCCTTCTAATCAATAACCGTTGCCCACTTGAGTCTCCAGAAGCGCTCATTGACTCCTTTGCATCGTCGAATCGTCTTAAATCACAGTACATTTCGACTGTACGATTAGTGCCAATTACTGTGGATCCAGCTCGTGAGTAAAAGGATGCTGCCTCGGCGAAGTTTCCGTTATACGCAGCGACATCGCCCATGGCCACTAGCGAAGCAGGGCAGGTGCCGACCTCTTTTTCATCCCAATCGCTGCGACGTCGGCGATCCTACAACATGAACGGTGACAGTGAATGATCGTAACAACTATTAAATGAAATGGTAGCAGAAATACCGATGACCATTTTTCGCGTCTGCGTCAGGGACGACTGGCTTCTAATCCATAGGTCAACAATTCAAACTTGTATAGGTGTGAGCGATTTCACACTAAGTGCAGCCTACACGCAGCTAGTGGTAATTAGAGGACAGCGAAGTGTGAGGGCGGCGTGGCGATTTGCTGCTAATGCTGTTCTCTTTCATTTCTTCCGAGGCTATTCCCGTCTCTATTTTTATTCCAATTTGGTGAAGGGCGGTGGCTTCAAAGCAGCCTGCAGGAATTACGAGTTTCGCGATCCATGAATGTTTCCCGATCACCGTGAAGCGCGCTATGTTTGGGGCAAAATGTGTGACAGGGCAGCACTCCGTGGAATCCGGTACGATCACGCATCCCCATAGTGGACGCTGAAAGACAACAGGATAACTACTGCCATGCAAAGTATGGTACTCTTTTCTTTCAATATACAGTGACCGCATTCCAAAGACAGGTTGGAATATTACCCAAAAATTGCTTGGAAATATTTCACAGAACTAGTAGTAGGAAAATTGACTGTGCGAGTACGATGAACCAAGTGCACACGTACTTAAATGGGACTAAACTTTATGCTCACCTAGACAAACCATGCGAGTTTACTCCAGAGCCAAGATTATTCCATACATTCTTTTGCGTGGATGATTCAGCGATTAGAACTGGTCTAGTAACGTGCCGATACACAAATCAAGTAACCGCAGATCACAAGTATTAAGGTTTGGATAAGCACGTGACTTGAAGTCGTTTCCATTCGCAGCGCTGCTTTGTCGCAGTTAATTACAAACCAGATAGCGCGCCACACCCTCCGCCATTATGCCGGTCACCAAAATGCAGATGATAAGATGCGCCGCGTCAGATCGCAGTTGATAATCAGACATGACGGTCCACCGCCATTGTCCCTAACCTATTGGTATTCCGACCACATTGGTCGTGTGTTAGTATCCCGAAGGAGTCAAAGAAATGCGCATTGCTGAGAAGTTCAAAAGAATCTAATCTACCAATTACATCAAAACTCTGTGACAGAAGTCGGTCCTTCAAGGACCAGCGTCTATTCAGTACAGTCAACTCAGCGAAGAATACAGCTCACTTGGTACTCTAAACATCCCGATGTATATTGTTTGTGTACCATAAACAATAACCTTGTGAGTCGACGATGTTCCTCCTTTGACTCAGCTAAAGAAATCACGAACGCCAGCCAATCCGCTTCCAAGGAGCGAAGCAGGCAGGCTCGTCCGACGTTGGTTACCTGTCTCGATGTCGGCCGGTGGCCGAGTGGTCTGCACGCTTGCTTTGCGACCATAAGGTCACCAGTTCGAATCCGCGAAGGGGTGGGCGTCCTCGCGGTATACTCAACTCGCGCGCGACTGGTGGTGGTTGCGCGGCAGCGAAGCGCCGTTACGGCGTACAGCTGACACATTCTTCATTCATTCATTCATTCATTACCTGTCTCGATACCTGTTTAGATCCATCTGTTCACACTGATAGGACACTCATCACAAACTGGACTGCTACTTTGTGTAACATAAACAATAACCTTGCGAGTCGACAATGTTCCTCTTTTGACTCAGCTAAAGAAATCACGAACGTCAGCCAATCCGCTTCCAAGGAGCGAAGCAGGCAGGCTCGTCCTACGTTGGTTACCTGTCTCGATACCTGTTTTGATCCATCTGTTCACACTGATAGGACACTCAGCACAAACTGGTCTGCTACTATTTGGTAGTCTCAACCTATGTATCTAACTTTTAATTGATCTCCCAAATCTACCTGCCTCAAGTACACTTCACCATGCACTTTTCCTTGTGTTGTACCCACCGTGCGTTCTGCCTACAATTCGCAAGCTAGCTTCAGGTTTCCATTTAATCCGGTTATTTCGACTGCCGAAGCAGCGCTCAAAGTAAAGGTATCATGGATGTTACTGGCCCCTAAGTTTGCACTTTGGGACCGGTTTTATCCTCGCTTTGATACTGCATTAATACATAGCTGGTAATGGGGATCGATCGCATATAGGTCATGGTCATCTAACTTTGCCTCAACAACTGGATTACAAGCCTCAGAGAGCATCGCCACCACGTTTGTAAGAGAATGCTTTCAATTTTTGGAGTACTTCTGTTGGGCCAAATCGCATCTGATTGTTTTTGTCAATCCGCATAGAAGCAAAGCAAAGAATAACAAACTGAGAGAATGCCTAGTCATTTTTGATCAATTAATGCTTTTGAAGCGATTAAAAAACACCCAGATGATTCTTTATTTCCACTGCACACTCACCTCAAGTTGTTGAATAAACGTCAACATGACTATAGCACCCAGATGCAAGTACGCGTATTTGGCCACCTGGAGATTAAAAAAACAGTACATTTTTAGACAATTGATTGAAATGGAATTGTGTGTAGGTTGCCATGGTTAAACTGTTGCGTAATTGTTGATGAACTTTATTCATCCCTGCAAAGTTAACGAGGTGGGGGTGAAATTTATCCTCCGCAGGGTTTGTTAAAAGAGGGTCAACATTGCAAGCGTATTACAGGGCTGCGGCCTCGACTGGCAGTCGTTTTCGGTCAGTTCCCTCGAGATAGCTTTTACACATATTGTAGTCTAGTGGTTAGGACATTGCGTAGTTCCGGGCCCAGGCTCGTCGCTAGCCGTCCTTCTCGATCCGCTCTCAGCTAGCTCCGAAGAGCTCCCCCGAGGCATTCTTGGAAGCGGCCCCTCTACAATATCTCTGGAACGAAAACTGTCGTGTTCACACGTTCTTATACGGCGCGATGCATTCCACTCTGCAGCCGAAGAAGTGGGCATACAAATCCAGCAACATTCCGTGGGACTTTATACCACGCTGTCAACCAGCAAACCATACAAATGAGAGGCTAGATGCTTCTTGAGGACACTCTATCGTTGCTTTTTGCGATACCGATAGAAGATCCATCGGCGAATTGCATACGTGGGAACAATGATCGGGTCTCACGTTTCCATTACCCCCTTCCTGGGATTCGCTCGATTCAGCTCGGTTTTGTATGCAGAGAAATCGTACCAACGCCATAAGGAAATGGTATAAAAATTTTGAAGTCAGGTACAGGAATGTTACAGTCCGAAAAAAGCCGGACTAACTACTTGTAAAGCTGGAACGCGTAACTCTTGGCAGCGAACCAACTCGACCTCACTGCGGAGTAACTAGATAGCTTGACTTAAACAGAAAGTGCTGCAGCGGATTTTCCCTTCAGCACGCCATGGAGTGCACCACTTTCGGTCTCCAAGGGGATACCATTCTGGTGGTCAGACTGAAAGAGCTGATATGATGCACCGGTAACTTCGCTTCCAAACTCTTGTTTCGGTCGAAGGTGCCACGCAGTCGCTTCCCTAAAAGAAGAGAGCCACCAGCAACCTCCGTCTAACCTTGAATTCACTGCGTAAGTCACTTTTGAACATAAGACACACAATAAGCCCAAATCCCTCAGAAGTCATAATCGACTCCATAAGCAACGGAAGTTTCTGGCCATGGAGTCTACTATGTATGTAGTGTGTTCAGCAGGTGAGAAAGTGACTTCGTATATGATTACTGGCATCAATTCTGTCTTCCGAGAAAGTAACTGTCAGGGGGTATGCTTTGAAGAAGTGCAGCACAAACTCAACACAATGTAACCATGGGACCGAAACAGATACATAGGGGATAGCGAATATTTTTACCCTACTTATCAAACCCCTACTTCAATCTTTCCACAATCGTGCCACTGGGTCACAGATGCCGAACTAATGGTGTTCAACAAAACCGCGCCCTATGGAGAGCCGTTTGACAGTACAATGGAACAGTGCTTTATGACGCGTACAAAGCATATCCTTAACCAGTTACGTAGGTCGCTAAAGAAAAAAATCGGAAATTCCAGAATTACATATCCGGCTAAAGTAAAATGCGCTTCAGCGCAACGACAGGACAACGATATGTCAGAAGTAAGGTAATGGTGCAGTGACCTGGAGATTCCCCCGGTTGATGGGTAACTCAATCCTAAATACTATGAAATCATAGTTTGCTAATTTGTTAGGTAAGTAAGTGGTTTGCATGTTTGTATGGTGCAAATGTTTGTTTGAGACACACCGACAACATCCGGACTTTGTCCGCCGACTTCGAAAAGAACGTCGGTTCTCCGACCGCACTCAGCACCCTACCGCATACTCCCTATATAGTCATCTGCCAGTGCCCTATTTTTAGTCTTAATATTTAGCAACTTTCTAATATACATTTTTCTAGCTTATTTCCGGGTGTTCTGCCGAACGCCTTTGGGTGGCCATTTGAATCTGAGTTTCGGATAGATACCGTTAGACGAACGTGATATAATGGGAATATCGAAATACAAAAACGGAACAACAATATGGTATGATTAACGCTTTTTGGAAATTAGAATCAGGATGCCCATCCGCCAGCATAATCTAGATTATAATTTCAAAAAGCTAGTTATCCAGGATACTTTCTAGAGTATCCGTTATTATGACAAAGTGCAGGGTGCTAGTGCGATATTCGAACACTCTGAAAGTGGTTGCAGTGGGGCAAAAATAACCGAGTTTGCAAGATCGTTTCAGGATTGGTAGACCCGGGAGAGAGGTATGCCATCCACCATCTAGACGACTGTATTGTGGACGTCATTTTAAGCTGTAGCCTCAGCTTGATTTCCGGGCTGTTTCAGAAGGTAGCGGTATACGTGAATGGGATCATTCAGTATTTGATATACAATCACCAGGTCATCACGTAGCCCTCAGTAACGTCCACTGAATACTCCAACTTGCTTCAGCCACTGTAGGTGCAATAGATCCCGAGAATCTTTGACATTTTTCGTCGCCGATGTTGTGGAGGCTCGAACATTGTGTGGTCACGCTTTAGCCACGGTTCCCAAGCCTGCATATTCTAGGCATTAGGCGTCAGACAGGGGATGGATAAACTCAAAATCCCGACTGTCCTCTGCAAGAAACCAACACACTGGTTACATCTTTCTGAGGCGGACTCAGACTGTCTGGAACAGCTGACGTAGTACCGTACCAACACACCGAGGTTACTTTTCTGTAACAAGGTACGCAGATGGTGCGCAGCCAGTGTATGGGAGGGAAGGATTCTTTCTTTCAACTTATTCAGATTAAGTGGTAAAGATCATAACTCGGTGCTACCCGGTTACAGGCTAACATTGCTTGTTGTAGGCGTATCTCATGTACGCTGTGTGCTATCAGGTGCGTCCCCAGGTTGCGGATTGAGGAATGCCTTCCTTGTGGAGGTAACTGCGAATAAGTCTCGTTTGCTTTACAGGCGAGATGAATAAGCAGTCGCGGACAATCAGCGCCAGCGTCTCAGAGCATGGGGTTCTAAGATAATCACTTGGTTCTCCGTCAAATATTGATGCTGATGCCTTGTATGCACATGAAATATTGGGTGACGGATGGCTGGCCTCACGCTGAACCCAGTTGTTGACCCGTCATCAGCTTGACCCAGGCTCCGCGTTTCGGATATTATTACGTCATCCCAGACCACAATTCTTGTGGGTTTCCGAGGCAGTGGCGATAAACCAGCTAAGACCTGTGCTGTGTGTGAAGAAACAATCGGTGGTTGACCTTCGGTTGCCCCGGTCCTAGGATCCTCGCAGCCGTTCATCTCAGGGAAATTGATTGTTTGGTACCACCCTTTGAACGGTATAAAATACCACAAAAGTTCGTACGGCGCTGCGTCAAAACCAATGTGACCGCCTACAGGGTCATTGACCACACTTCTGGAACCAGAAGTGGGTACCTAATAAAGGGCGGATGAAAAACCTTGCTGTCCACCGGCTTCTCTGTGGACTGCTACCAAACACATAGAAGGCGAATGAGCCACCAGACAGTCAACGGTCTTCGTATTCAATAACTTGCGTGAATCGCTCCGCTGCCTTGTGGGTCAGGTCTTTGGGACCAAAGGCTCGGTGTGAGGTCTTTTAAGTCAACGCTTTTCATCGGCCTAGGCAATCGGAAACCTCACTGCCCTTGCAACACGTGAACCCAGGTAACCTTTTCGTTGACTGTTTCTTTTCCTCCTTTGTGTTCTTGTTACTCATGTGTTGCGGCACTCTATCAATGGTTTATTGGTTGTGTTAAATAAATAAAATATAATACCTCATGTTTTCTCATTTTTTGCACAGTGAGCATCGGATATTTCATGCGAGTGTCAATCCTTTCGTCTGAACAGTCCACTACCGAGCAGTTCGCGGCTAGGGCCAAGCAACAATATGGGTGTCAAACAACTCAGACCCTATTCACGTTGGACAATAGCGTGAAACAAGCACAGACACTATGGTGTGTCACTCAAATGGGGCCTTTAGTTGTCCAAGTCAAAGTAAACAAAGATCAGCTCGCAACGGTTCACGTCTGTATGTGTTTTACCGGTTAATGCAAATTGATGTGCAAACCGCAGACACGATTTGTTCTCGATATTTTGAGCAAAATAGAACAAGTGGAGGACTTCTCATGTGCACAGTAATATACATGTAAGCGAAGAGAACCTAAACTCGTCGAGCAAGCGAAGAAACTGCCGATACATATGGACCATTTTCAAATGCTGATTGGAAGAAATGGAAAGGAGGGCCGCATTACATGTCCGCATGTCAAATGTTGCAAGCAGTGTAGGCTTCCGGGAAGCAAGAAGACTGGGACGCGATCACGGAGACATTTATTAAGATTACACTCGAATACTTATCGAGTATTTACACTATTCACAACAGTCTGTCTCAATGGCTCATCTCTGTTATTTGCATTGTGTCGCTGGCTCCCTTTCTATTGGTTTGTGCTTGCTCGCGACGTTCACTCTGTCTAAATCACTTTGGCTTCCTTAGTCGATGTACGATTGGCGGGATTGGGCCCGCGAGCTTCTTCCCTCGGTCCAATGTCACAAGCCTTGGCTCAAGGGTGTATGAGTATGCGCTCCTTCGTCTGCTGGCGCCCTATTGGTCATTTGCACGTTCAGTGGATAGTTGCATAGTGGTCGCGATTACGGGCCAATTAGTTCCTGATTGGCTGACCAATCTGCCTCCTGCAACATGCTCACTTCTTATCGGTCTGGCCTGTGACGTTCGATCGGCATTATAGCGTTGCCAATCACCATCATTTCCAGCCCCCTTCACATCCTTTCCTTTTTCGTTTTTAGGATGGCGTTACAATAGGTTCCGTATTGCCTACCAATTCGTGTGCGTTTAATATCCTGTGCTTCGGTAGCAGTATTCTTCTCCGGTTGTTGTTGCTGACCCTCTCTCTGCGGTCTCCAATTCTGATGCACTATTCTCAGTTGCACCCGATGCCGTCGAATGAGGTTGCTTCACCCTTGACTTAATAGCTCCGCTCTCCCTTCCGGCCTTCGATCACTCCATTCAGCCAGCAGCCACCAGATTCCGGTAATGGCTGTACCTAGTGGTGGGAGGATTTTCGATCCGCGATCATAGTACTTTTTTGCCTTAGCATTTTGTGCCGTAGTCGGTCGTGTAGTACATCGGACGGCGCTATCTCGGGCTGCAGTAGAGTTGTAGCGGTCGGTATTTGCGTTCTTGGTCGGCGACTGAAAAGACGATGTGCAGGACTCGCTCCGATATCAGTAGATGGTGTATTCGTTCGGTCCAATAGCATTACTTACGGATCTTGCTGGGTCTCCTTGGCTTTTGTAAGCCCATTCTTCGTCTCCTTCACCGCCGACTCAGCCTTGCCGTTTGATCGGTTATGGTATGGGCTGGTTAGCCGGTGACAAAAGTCCCACTTCTTGCTAAATGCACGAAATTCTGCACTATTAAATTGCGGTTAGTTGTCCGAAATCATCACCTTAGGTATTTCATGCCGAGCGAATTGGCGCCGCAACTTGTTCACCACGGATTGCGTACTAGTCGCCGTAAGCGCATCGATCTCGAAGTAGTCACTAAAATAATCTACCACAATCAAATAGTTCCTTCCATCGCGAGAAAAAATGTCTAGTGCAACCATCTGTCAGGGTCTGTCAGAAACGTCATGTAGCATCATCGGTACTTTTGGCTGGCGTACGTCGTGTGCTCTGCATGCTACACAATTGGAGACGTAGTCACCTGTTTGGCTGGTCATTCCGGGCCAGAACAACAGCTCTCTAGCTCTTGCCACGCAGTTGTTGGTTCCTAATTGTGTACAATGTAGCAGCTCTAGCATCGAACGCTGCAGTGCCTTTGGAACCACTATCCTGTTGCGCTTGGATATTAAACCATCCTGAGTAATGAGTTCATCACGAAATGGAAGAATGGAGTTAACTCCTTTAGTAACTTTTTCTTGTCTTCGGGCCATCCGTTCATGATCGTGTGCTTCAGTAATCTACACAATTCGTTCTCCTCAGTGAATCGTTGGAGATGGTGCAAGCGTTCCTCAGTGACGGCGATCAGCTGTGTTGCATGGACAAAATCTGCGTCTTCTTCCCATCCTTGCGTTTCTGACAGGTGCGCTCTTGACAGAGTGCCCGCAATGTGCATCTGGAATCCTGGCCGATAGACAATCTCCAGATCATACTTCTGAAGATGAATAAGCATCCTTTGCAGGCGGCGTGGAACAACATGAAGCGGCTTGCTGACGATCGACACTAGGGGCTTGTGGTCGGTAAAGGCGGTGGATTTGCGGCCAAATGTATAGTCAGTGAAACGCTCCACGGCGTAAACCAGTGCAAGCATTTCTTTCTCTATTTTCGCGTAACGACGCTCGGTCTCTGTCAGTGTCCGGCTGCGAAAGTCGACAGGCTTACCGTTCTGCATAAGTACGGCTCCGATACCATACTGACTGCTGTCACACAGGATCTCGAGCGGGAGTGCTGGGGGGCGCTCGTGATCAATTCCTTTATTTGCTGATATGTTCTCTCCTGCTCCGCGTCCCAATGCCACTTCTCACGCTTATGCGTCAGTTTTCGAATTCGTACCATTACATCGGCTAATCTGGGCAAGAAACGAGTTAGGTAATTCACCACCCCATTCAGACTGCTAACGGCTTTCACGTCAGTAAGAGGAGGCACCTGTTTGATGGCCCTGACTTTCTCTGGGTCTGGTTACAGTCCTTCGGATCTTGGCACGTGTCCATGAAACACCACTTCCGTCCTACGCAACTCGATCTTCTCTCGTTTCAGCTTGACGTTGCTTTCAAAACAGCGCTGCAAAAATAGGTGAAGGTTCTGGTCGTGCTCCTCTCGTGTTGTGGCAAAAACCAAAACGTCGTCTGCTACACAGAACGTTTCTGGTAAATCGTCTAAAGCCTGCACCAGTCGTTTCTGGAATATCTCGCTAGATACCTTCAGTCCAAACGGTAAACGAAGCCAGTGGAAACGCCCGAAATTTGTCCCAAACGTGGTCAAGTAGCTTGACTCTTCATCAAGTAACACATGCCAAAACGAGGAAGCAAGTTCGACTGTAGTGAATATTCTATGAACAATGAACAACGAATTTATACGGGTTAAGAAGCGTTTGCTTTACAAGTCCCGTTGGGTAGTTAGTGGGAATATCAACATAACAATAATGATGATAAGGATAGTAAAATAGTTAATACTTTAAACATGAAAATAAGGACTTATCGTTTGTTTCGCCGCAGTCCCGAGGTCCTCTTAGATTCACAGTATCCACAGTTAACCACAAATGATTCCATGGTAAACTCCAGGTGTAGGATGGAGACGTAGTGTTAAGTGACAAAGTGTAAGTGCATGAGTGCATCGTCCAACCGTCTTTTAGATACTGTTAGTGTCGGTGCAGAGACGACTGATTCTGGGAGAGCATTCCACGGCTGACAGACACGAATGGAAAAGAAATTTCTGCGGCACTCCAGACGACTGTATTGTTCTGCGAGTTTTAATGAGTGGCCGCACAGGTTTGTATTGCTGCTGAGTTGCACTAAAGGGCGGCACACATGATGTGGGTCTCGCAGAATCATATATGCCATGATAAGGTCGCATCGTAGTCTGCGATAGCTTCCACTGAACAATCCCAGTCGTTGCAGAATCTCCTGGTAAGAAAGATTGTGCATTCCAATTACGCTCTTAGATGCCCGGCGTTGTGGCTGCTCCAGTGCATTAAGGTCGTGTTTCAGCCATGGATGCCAGGCTTGAATTTCATATTCGACATGGGAGCGAACATACGCACTGAGCATTTGTCTAAATATGGAGCTGTTTATTTGTCCAAACGCCCGCCTCAACAGCCCGACGTGTTGGTTCCCGGTCTTCGAGGCCTTTTCGGATTGCCTGGAGCAACCCAAGTCATCTCGAACCAGGACACCCAAGTCACGTTCGAGAGTTGATTGGTGTAGTATATTCGTTCCGAGTCGGTATGAGTAGCTGCTCTGATGTCGGATGGAAAGCACCTTGCATTTACTGACGTTGAAATGCAATAAGTTTTGGATCTACCATTGATACACCGTATCTAAATCACTCTGAAGCATATGTTGGTCGGCGTTCGCTTGGATCCTGCGCCAGATCTTGATATCGTCGGCGAACATTAGGAAGTTTGAAGCGATTCCCTGTGCAAGGTCATTAATAAACACCAAAAACAAACGTGGACCTAGAACTGAGCCTTGCGGCACACCACACTCGACTTGTATGGGGTCCGATAAAGAGCTCCGAACTCTGACCACTAATTGCCGTTGAAATAGAAAGTTGGCGATCCAACTTAAAAGAGGGTCTCCGATCCCATAATGCTGCCGCTTGGATAGTAGTATTCGATGGTCTAGACGGTCGAAAGCCTTGGAAAACTCCAGGTAGATCACATCAACACCTTCCCCAGCGTCAGCTGCTTCGGTCCAACTATTGCGTGCACTTAGTAAATTCGTTGTACATGACCGCTGTCGACGGAAACCGTGCTGTTCAAGAGTGATGAGATTGAAGTTTTCCAGGTAGCACAACAGTGCATCGGCAACTATGGATCCCATGACCTTGGAGAGTATAGGAAGAAGGGGTACTGGGCGGTAGGTGGAGGGATCAGTTCTGCTTCCACCTTTGTGAATCGGGGTTATTATTCCAAGCTTCCACATGGCGGGGACTTGGTTCTGGTCTAAGCAGCGTTAGAAAAACTGAGCTAAAGGTCCGGCCAGTTGGCTTGCTGCTGCTCCGGAATTACGTCATCTAGCGTCGGTAGCGTATAATGATGCCTCCTGAGTGCGGCTTTAAGTGAGTTTGGATCAATGCATATACGTTGTTCTCCAGATTTCTTAGTAACGATCGCCACCTGACTAACCCAATCTGTCGGCTCCTCAACTTTGGCTATTAAATCCAAACTAGCAAGACGCTGCAGCTCGTCTAAAAATTTCCCACGTAAGGCAATAGGCACCTTGCTGATCGGAAATACTACCGCCTTAGCGGATTCGACTACAGATTAATGAACACACCCTTCGCATCTCCCTATGACCCAGTCAAACACGCTTGGGTAGCCGTCAACAATATCTATGTTATCTCCACATGAATGGATGAAACTTTCATGGTTAAAAGAGACAAAACCGAGACTGAATAGAAACGAGACCCAGAATGGGCATAAGGTCTCTTGAGATTATCAGGAAATCGTTGGTATTCTGTGCCGTTTTTCGGATTGATAGCCTTCAACGTGGCGGTACCTTTCGGTAGCAGCTTTGAACCATTCCACATGCTGAGGCAATTCTGTGTCC
Source organism: Dicrocoelium dendriticum (assembly GCA_944474145.2). NCBI lineage: Eukaryota > Metazoa > Platyhelminthes > Trematoda > Plagiorchiida > Dicrocoeliidae > Dicrocoelium > Dicrocoelium dendriticum. The sequence goes on along the minus strand of OX104067.1, from coordinate 83,990,432 downwards.
TGTCACATGTCATTCCAACACAGTACTTCTCAGGTAGGATGTTGACAGTAGCCCCAGAGTCCAGTTGGAAGCGCACCGGTCGTCCTCGAATCAAAAGCATCGCGAAAATACACTTGTGTTCTCCACGATTTTCCAAGTTGCTTATCGAAAATTTTTGTAACTGTTCATTGATGCTCTCGACTACTAGACTGGCCTTAGCGGATATGCAACAGCGAGCAAAATGGTTCCTCTTGGAACATTTTGTGCACGTTCGACCCCATGCTGAGCAGCTTTCTTTTCCTCTTGGATGTACACGACCGCAAAACTGACACCTCGGACCCTGTCCTTCGAGTGTCTGGGGCAGACTATTGCTGGTTCGGGATACCGCGCACAGATCGGTGTTTGTTTCGGCTCTCCCATGCTCGAACTGCTGCGCCGTCCTTGCTTCACTCAAGTAGACGTCTACACATTGTTCCAAAGAGTGTTTCCTTTTTCTCGGAATGCGCCGAGTAAGCTCATCATTCTTTATGCCAACGACAATATGATCACGTAGCAAGGAGTCTCGCATGCAATGGCAGAAGTTGCAGTTACGCGCCAACAGTTTCAGTTCCGTTATGTAAGTCTTGAACGATTCGCTTGGGGATCGATCGCGAACAAACAATAAATACCTCTGATACGTTTCAGTTACTCGCCCTTCGTAAAACGCCATGAATCTTCGCAACACTTCCGAAAGTTCGGCTTCCTTACCAGTCTCACTGAGCCTCAATGTTTCGAGCACCCTCCTGGCTTCATCACCCACAGCGTGCCTAAACATCGCCAACTGGTACGACATTGGTTGAGTATAAAACTAGTTCAGAGTGACGAAATCCCTTTACTTTGCCTTCCCCATTCTCCAATTCTCTGGCAGCATGCTTTCAGTCATCAGCAGAGCGGTCGGTAGTGGGATCGATGGCTGTCCACCAAAACCGAGCGGGTTCCGGCGCCTCGGCTTCTTCACCTCTGTCGCCATGTCTTGTAGCCCTCCGGGAAGCAAGAAGACTGGGACGCGATCACGGAGACATTTATTAAGATTACGCTCGAATATTTATAGAGTATTTACACCATTTACAACTGTTCGTCTCAATGGCTCATCTCTGTTATTTGCATTGTGTCGCTGGCTCCCTTTCCATTGGTTTATGCTTGCTCGCGACTTTCACTCTGTCTAAATCACTTTGGCTTCCTTAGTCGATGTACGATTGGCGGGATTGTGTCCGCGAGTTTCTTCTCTCGGTCCAGTGCCACAAGCCTTGGCTCAAGGGTGTATGAGTATGCGCTCCTTCGTCTGCTGGCGCCCTATTGGTCATTTGCACGTTCAGTGGATAGTTGCATAGTGGTCGCGATTACGAGCCAACTAGTTCCTGATTGGCTGACCAACATGCTTCCAGCAACATGCTCACTCCTTATCGGTCTGGCCTGTGACGTTCGATCGGCATTATAGCGTTTCCAATCACCAGCATTTCCTGCCCCCATCACAGTGTATGCTCTCAGTGTTGCTAGGTTACTTCGTAGGCTTAAATTTATAGCTAATCATGTACTATGGTATAAATTATACTCAGTTAATTGAAGCAGGGTAACACTGTGGCTGACCCCGAAAGTGTCATCTTTTTAATCCTGCGGAGCGGAGTGTGAATGGATGTTGGAGCTGCGCTCCAAACGTCAAGTGTTTCGCAAAGTAAGGCTCCATTCCTTAATGGACCTGCAGCTTACGAGCCCAGGAAACGGAGTCGCAACGCACTATATGTGTGGGTGTTCGCGTAAAAGGTGCCCACCAGCATAGCCGATAAATGTAGTGAATTCTTTTCCTGGTGACCACTTAGCACTCAACATGCCAGTATGCAAAAGTGACGGGAATGCCTCTAGTTGTGTAGCTGAAACTGACACAAACGAAGAAGGGGCGTTGAACTTTAGCGATATATGAAAGGATATCCCCGTCCAAAGTATATCTTGCAGTAAGAGTTTGTAAAAACAACCGTTTAGGAGATTAGGCTGAAGCCAGCTAGTGCGTACAGAACGCAGAGGAGAAAAGTTGTCACTAAGCAGTTGCAATTCTTGCTGTTGGCCGTGATGGAGCAGCAACGCATAATGAAGGTGGTGCCAGTAGATGAGCCGTAAACTAGGGAACATATAACGAGAGGCACAGTGCGACAAACGTGAGTTGTGTGTGCCAAACCGCATGAAAAGACCCATGTGAAAGCAAAGCAGCGATACACCCAAGTGTACTGTGTAATGAAAATATTCAAATAAATTTTCTGAATAGCACTGCAACCTAAATTGCTTGAATGTCACTGTGTGCCTACCTCCAAGTTCAGTTTGTTGAGAGCAGTGCGGCCAAGTGCGGTCCAGTCGGGGTCGGTCAATCCATGACGCGCCATTTTCTGTGCTTCATGCAGGCTCCCAGCCTCTATGTAGTAGTACATTGCCGGAGACAAGGAGACCTCGATTATGCTTATGAGATTTTCTTGCAGACAGTAAACATATGATCCGCAAAAACCAACTGTGACACCCTAGGAAGCAATAAAGTATTACAGGTATGAAGTAAGTCACATGAATGAAAAGCTTTGGCGTGGGTCACATAATGGCATATGAAAACGCATGTGAGCAGTGTTTCTGAACAGTGCAACGCCAATTGAGGATCAATGAGGTCTGTCATCCATTGCCTGACAGCAAGCACTTTGAGATAGCATCACAACAGCTGTTGAACTGGGACCACATAGTTGCTTAGGTCAATTCTTTTGCATGTAGACTAGTCAAATGAAGTGGCGTGTAATGTTTAGGAATATACTTCACCTAGCTGGGTGAAACACTGAAGGGGTCGGTCAGTAGCGTGGGCAAAGAGCATGTTGCAACTTGCACCAAAGATAGGCAAGGATGCTGGGTGTCTTCGATTTCCAGACAGGCACCACAAGTGGTTCGGTACTATGTTGTATATAGCGCAGTAGGATTTCGCGGTAGTTTCTCTGTTCTTAACATCTAAGGACTTGGCACTTGGTCCATACCCTTCGAATTATTATTATTGTTATTATTCGTGTATTATACCTAGTCATACATTAGAAGAAGAGGAATTGCTGCGAAGAGATCGCTTTCTGATAGTTCTCTTCAGGCATTTACAATTATGAGAAAACTTGATACAACACGATAAGCTATCTAAAGGTGAAGTAGTGGATGGTTAGGTCACAGTTCAAGGGAAGGTCAATGAATCAATCAAGGAGCATCATGTTCGGACCGATGGCGCTTTCACAGTTCTTTACGTCGTATCTAAACGCAGCCCAAAAGGACTGAAGAAGTGCCTGTTGGCTACTTCGGAAGCAATGGCTATCACGCTGCTGCAACCGGAGTTATGCAAGCAGAGGACGCTTGTGCAAGCGCTAACGCTGCCTTGGCCGGAACGATTGACGCCGTTTGTACCTACCTTTGCACAGGAGTAACTGTGAGCGTTGACGCCAAACCAACCATTCCTTTCTTCTTATGTTTGCCTTTCACTGTTTGGGGTGTGAAAGCGCATGACGTTTATCACCTGATTGCATTGACTAATCTATCGATTGGCTCATTGACCTTCCGTTTAACTGTGACCTAACCATTCACTACTGCAGCTTTAGATAGCTTGTTGCATCAAGGGTTCTCGTAATTGTAAATGCCTGAAGGGAAGTATCGAAAATCTCTTCGCTGAAGCTCCACTTCTATTATTATTATTAATATTATTATTGGTAGTAGTAATACTAGCAGTAACAGTGGCAGTGGCAGTATGGGGGTGCCAGTCATGGCTGCTGGATTCATGGTTCTTCGGTGCGTTTCAAGTACTAGGTCGCAGAGCTGAAATGTCAACAATTTGACAGTCTAGTATGGGGTGGGAGAGTGGAGGCCAAATCTGACAACAGCGAAGAGACATTAGTATTAAAAGAAAAGACAGGGATTACGAATGGATTTCACATCATGTTGTGAGTGAAATTCGAAACAATAAAAGATTGTGCCTGCCTCTAAAAGGAGAACTGAAGGAGCACTGACCTTGACGTGTTCAGCGTAGCTTGGACACTGTCCGGCCTTGATGAAAAGCACACCATCCCCGCTGTAACTAAGTAACTCATTGTCGGTGGTGCTCCAAGCCAGACTGAGCACAGCGGGTTCCTGAAAATACGGTAGTGGATAAAACCAGGCGTAGGTGCATGTATATGAGCAAAGAGGCTCGTATGAAAGTGCATGATGTCCGCACGTGGCACTAACAGCTTCCCTCACGAGGGTTGTGGTTAAGGTACAAAGGCAAAAGGGCTGAACGCAATGAATATTCATAGTGTACCATGTGTACAACAGAGGTTTAACGGAGTGAGTTCCAACACAGGGAACTCACCGAACGATGCGCTGTAGGATGCACAAAAGATCTCACCTGGAATAGCAAGTCCTTGGTCCTCAGACAAAAGATGCTTAGCGTACCACTGTCATCGATCACACCCAGTTTGTCCCGGTTTCTGCTCACATCAACACAGCGGATTCCATTGGGGCAGCTGACTAGGTGGATCGGAAATGCATTGTCCAAGATCACCTTAATCACCTGAGAAACGTAAAAGAACGGGCATCGACCAATAGTATACCGAAGAACCATAGTGGGACTGACTGGTGCGAATAAAAACGAAACGAGCATGGTTAGCTGATGACGGGCCTTATATGCGGTAAAGCGTTCAGATGTCCCTTAACTCCACACTGCCCAGATTACACAAAAAAGAGTCAGCGACAAACGATAAAGTTACTCTGGTGAACTCTTCCGAGATGCGGTGAATGGGGTGTGCAAGTGCCGCTCTGTCTCCCCTTTTTCCACTCCTGTTTTGTGGTAGAAGTCGACTTGAAAAACCGGTTGCACGGTGGTACATTCTTATAGGAGTTAACGTCAGGTGGCTAGCATAGAAACAACTGCGACTGAAAATATTGCCACCTAGGAGTCCGGTCCGTTCGGCATGCAAAGACCTCGGATTCAACTGGTTAAGTGTGCCGAACTTTCCGGTGCGAGGTCGGGCCTTTGAAGAGCAGGGCATTGCTGTAGAAGTGTTCCGACACACCTTATTGTCACTGTGTTTGCCCGTAAGAGAAGCCAAGAACGTTGCTCACAAAGCGCAGTGACTTAATGCGCAAGGAATCAGCCGTCAACCGTGAAGTCCCTAGTTCCACGCCCAACTGGTTATCTCTACCTGAGGAATCCAAACGAGAACGAAACTGGTCATAAAGTGTGTGGTTAGAAGTAAACAAAATCGAAAAATTTCCGAGGAAATAGTGTTCCAAAGCCTTAAAACACCATGAAGATAGGAGCTTTCAACTTTCTGCTGAGTGTTGTACCACTCGTTGATGGCGCCAATGTTACCATATGGAGCGACGCGATTTTGAGACGCCATACAAAGCGGACGAGACAACCAAATGAGACACGGTTACATCCAGCAACCGGTGTTTTGCAACAGGCCATGTGGCGCTGCATCGAATAACCAGTTGTGTTTTATTAGGCTGTAGTCTTCCCTGGTGCCGATCCGTGGTCTTAAGGAGCACAAACCTGTTTTGTAATCTTAAGGTCGCAGGTTCGAGCCTGTGTAGGGGACCGGGATACCCACGCAGTATCCATCTCCCACACACGACTGGTAATGGTTGCGCGGAATCGAAGCGTCGGTATTACGTATTGACGTACTGCTGCTGACTTTTCTTCGCTTGGCCGATGGCCGTCTACTATGGCATCATCCGCGTATTTCTGAGAAAAGCCCTTCGTTGTTAAGACACTAGTGTGACAATTTGGAAGGAAACACCTGAATAAAGGATTACTGAGAGACTGGTGCGTACTGTACCAAACAAATAAGGCTTCCGAATCTTGTACCAAATGCGTGGGATACCTTTACCAAACAGCAAAATAGTGCAGCCTGTGGAGCTGCTGCAGCTGGTGTCCGCTTTCAATAGTCAGTCGCTGTAACCGATGCTTCCGATCTTTTCTTTCAAACACCTACTAACGATATAGTATCCCTTTAATTGACTTTCCGCATTGTTGCTTTCGCTGACCTGGCACAAATAAGACCTTGCGGCGTTCGAGACTCCACAGAGACGAGGCACGAAGCACGTCAAAGGGTTGTTCAATCTTTGTTATCAACTCAGACTGAGGAGCGTAAAAGTGTACAGCGGCCGGAACCGGTGCCTATGGGGCGAGCTTATTATGGTCAACCAGATTCTAAGGAACCCCAACCACGTCTGCCGTCACCTACTACAACTGAGCCACAACACGAATTTGAGGGGCCACCAATTCAAGTTAGCCATGCAGTACAATAGGCTTGAATATCGACGAAACTTCTACTCTCTTCGTGTGTGTTAGCCTTGGAACGCCCCATGAAATTACGTTGTTTCCGCCCCCACATTATCTGTATTTAAAAAACGCATTGATGTTGCCCCGACCAACCTACACTACGAGATATAGCCTGTGTCTCGACAGACGATATAATGCGACGAACTTTGCACAACCAGAATCAACCTACACAACTGTGGTTGGCTCTTCCTGCGTGCCTGTGTGTTAACACTGTGGTGAGTCCACTAAAAAGATTTTCATTTTATCCCTTTGTTTTCTATTCACAATGACGTTGTTCTCTTTTTGGCCATCCTATGGAACTTGTTAAGTATCCGCTTTTTTGCCCTAATATACCATTGTTCCATTGCTGCCCAACTCACATAGATAAACCAGGGTGTTTGAGTCAGTCACGACCAGGTTACGGGATCCTTGCTGTTTGAACCTACCGAACTGAATTCGGCCACAATACGAATGGGACCAGATCCATCTAGTGAACCGGCGCAGTGTATGCGTAAGTGCGGGACCATTTGCTTCCAAGCAAATCATTCCACTTGCGATCTTTATCAGCTTGGCCAGAATCCCCCGCAGTCGATATTCCTAGGCCGAAGCATAAGCTGCAACTCAAGCTTTCACCAGACTAAGGTCAGTACAGAATACCACACACACACACACACACACCCTCATAGTGTGGTCGACCAGAGAAGTGTACTTGCATGTGAATCAATCAGGACAAGGATTTATCTCGTCAGGTGGGACCAGAATTATGAGCAAAAAGGTAGGTGTTATCTGAAGTACCATGGTGGGTGACAGCTTGAGCTCAACGCAGTTCAAAGGTTACATCTTGGTTCAGCTAGGTGATAAATCACATGCGTACAATTTCAGCCTCTTGGCTTCCACAAACGCAAGCGCGGTACGTCAAATTCGATGTATGAGAAAAAAACTGCTTCAATAGACATTAAGTCGTTACTCAGAATTCTTTTCTTGCTACAATGAGTGAAAACGTTGAACTGATACAGCCATAGTTAATTTATGGTAGGGAATTGAAAGTTTCACATGCTCACCTAATTGCTCGGGTTAAATTTGGACACGGTGACGAAACGCTTATCATTAAACACTTTATGTCCGAGGAAAGATGGCAGTGGAGCGTTTGCATGCGTTTGAAATGAGGAATGCAGTTGCCTAGCCTATTTTCTGTTAACGGCTTCTTAAGGACACCTAAAATATGATTTACGCATTGATTTAATTAAGACCAACTTGGGTTGGCTAAAATGACTTCAGTATCATGAGGATTCTTGTCTTTTCCGAACCTCCAGTCAAAAAGTCAGTTACTAGATTTATTCAATACTTTAAGTCGCAATTAAAAACTACCTTCTAAAAACGCCGGGAAATGTTGCATCTGTCTTAAGTGTCGAAGCCCCTTGGCTCCGACAAATGTAGTGAAAAGAAACACATTTAACTGTCGTTTAAATGTCAAAAAATGCTTTTCAGAAGTCTGACTGGCAGTCATAGCAACATTTCCTTAAGCAATGTCGATACACTGTTTTAATATACAAAGTTCACTGGACAAAAGCTCCCGCGGTAGAACATGGGGTCCATACAGCGTTCACTTACGGAGATTACTTCATCGTAACCACCAGCGCTAGTCACACTGGATCCAATACTCACAAAATCAAACTTGTACCGAATGTTCTATTACTGTCATCTTTAGGTCAAGTTGAATTAGGGACCGAAGATTGATATACGGCCGGTATCGTCACCAAAAGGCGAGAAAAGTAAGAACTAATCGAACGGACCAAAACACACCAACACGTATGTGAAAGTCTACATGTGCGGCACTAACGCAAGCTTGTGAACGCAGTTTTGCCTCGTAGCCAAAAGACGCAGCGATAACAGAACGCACTGAGCTGGCAGCGCGCAAGGTGTATTATGGCACTTGCCGAATGACAAATTTGACGGCAAGTAGTGAGAGGCTATGGGCATGAAATTCACCAACTTCATGGCTCCGGCGCTACGTGGAGTGGGGTCTCCAACCACTGTATTATGCTCTACCCTAAGGTTCACTAGCTTTGAAGGCGGCGATTGCTAGTTCAGACAAATCTCTTGGTTCCTTCATCACCTTTCTCCCAACCATCCAGTGGACCTACTGAAAACGCACACATCAGAGCGAATTGCTCGAAAGTACACAAATTCTGAAGTGGACGGTAACCGGACTTACGCAGAACATGAACAAGCCGATTTGAATTGCAGTAGATTGTTTGATGAAGCATCACAAGATTTGTTGCCAAACATCATCTCGGCACTGTCCACGCGGTGGTTATACAATAAAATCAAAAGCGATGCATCTCCTGACCTTCCCAACGCGCAGTGGTTGTGTATCTCACCCACACGGCAACACCGCAAGTGCCTCGCTATTATTCGCCCTGTCTTCGAAGGAGTAAACAGTATTTCTGCGCCTCCACATATAACTGTAGTGTTAGGCTTCTAGCATCGCTTTGTGAAGCAGAAACGAGAAGTTGAACACCACATCAACGAACAGGTCGGCCACTTCGAAACGTTATTCTGTAACTGTGGTAACCAGGATTGTATGGCCGACGTTCTGTCATTCAGCCTTAACTTTTGAGCGAGCTACGAATAGGCCGAAGAGCGCATCACTATGCGTCAGCCACTTAAGAGGCACGCATACACAAACTTGGTCCGGTCCGGAGAGAGGCGCATCGTCCGTGCAAGCGAACAGTCTTACTCAACAACCAGGTAGCACTTTCAGTGTATTTGACGTCGATAGCCCTGAGTCATTCACAATCCACCGGGTTGCAGTTTCAAAGAGAAGGGTATGCTTAGTGCACTACCTTTCTCTTTTGGGAAAGCGGAAGAGAGGGAACTTTCCATAACAAAGCGTTCAAAGTTGGACAACAGCAGAGCCAAGTACACTTAACCCAAAGACGGTCTTTACTCATAAGAAGCCGAGAGTAGTAGGTCTACTGCAGTCATCGCATTGCTGATGTGCTGAATGATATGCCAAAACGGAACTATGTCTAGGTGCAGTCCTGATTGGCATTCAATGATCCAAATTTTCCGAGGACCGGTGAGTCTCCGCTACGTGCTGCATGGAAGCGGTCAGGGGAAAGTGACTAGGCCAATGCCACCATTATTCCACAAGTCAATATGTGGTCAGTGATGACGAATTGGAAGACGGTATACTATCTTCAGTTCAAAGGCGTTTCTTAACTATTGTAAGTAATGACACGTACGTAAATGGTACGACTATACGTTGTGCACAAAGCCAATAACCAGGGTCTGTTTTGTTACACACACGCTTATGCACACGCGATTCACGTGAGTCTCCCGAGAGACCGGGGCTTATAACAACTAAAACTAACCGTCCTCAACCGGTAGATTATTAGTAGCTAGCTTGATAGCGTTCTAATCTGTTGTTTGGCCACACCGTGCTTGAGTGTTGCAACCGGTTTTTGCCTGGACCATTGGACGAATGGTGGTATGCGACCGAGAGAACGTGCTCGATTCCGTTTCGGCGAGGGAATTGTCCGAACTCTTCGCTGGTACATACTGAGCCATTATATGAAACAAGTATACAAGTTACACCATTCGCGGCAAAGATGTTTCTTAAGATGTGCACTGTGGTCGACCCAGTAATGAATGTAGTTGTCCGAGCTTCCATCCACTTAGAATGTGTGTCCACTAAAACCAGCACCATGGAGCCGTCGATGGGTTCAGAGAAGGCAGTGTGTAGTTTCTCCCACGGCTCAGAGGGCCATTGCTATTGGAACAATGGCACGGATGGTGGGGGGGGGGGGTTTATCCCCTTGGCAGCTAGCGCAAGACTGTACGACTTTTTTCCATTGCCTGATTGACAAAAGGCCACAAGATATAGTTCCATGATGTTGTCTTCATCTTTGAATCAACATCTTGACCCATATGTCATCTCATACGATTGCTTCACGATGCCATCTGGCGACGACGATTGGAGAGCCCCAAAGCACACAACCATTCTCGGGGCGAAATCAATTTAGCGTATATTGCCGAGTAGTAGCTGATGATATTTGGACCACTTTTCATTTCTGTAGAGAAGTGGTCAACATATAAAAAGGCTACACGGAATATTTTTAAAAAGTCACATGAAAATCCACCCCGAAATTCACTGCACACCACTGCCCTGCGATCCCATTACCATTAACCGATACGGAAGGACAGCATACCAGAAAAGGAAATAAAGTGCCCATCAACAGACCAGATACGGTAGGAAAATACTAGGCATATAACACATTGGACATTCGTGACGCATGGCAGCAAAGAAATAAAAGAGTTTAAACACAATGTTATGACAGGTCCTACGGTGCCATGGAAGTGCTACGCAGAACAAGACATCTGACCGTAAACCTAACCCACAATCACTGCCCAACAGTGAGTGTGAGTAATCACGTCCCAACCTAGGAGCGGCTGCACTCAGGTGCTGACGTACCACACGGTACGCTGAATTGCTCACAGTCCAATGACGCAGATTCCTTTGCCGCCAGAGGCGAGATAGAGCAAAGAGGCGCGACGTGTGTGTCCACGATTGTTGGGCACCCCGAGCCGTTCGGCTGCGAGCATTGAAAGATAGCCAGACACAAAAGAAGCCATGAATATGTCAACCCTCGACTGCAGGGAAAGACAAAGGGAACGCAGGTTATCCGGAGGTGAACCTTGGAGGTAAGTAAGACACCACGGAACGTGTCATGCCTAGATCGATCGGCAGTCGGGCTTCACGCGAGAAAAAACTAGAAAAAGGGTTCCCTGCGAAGTGGTTAGTGGGTCGCTGTGCCAGCAATTGAGAAAAACAGCCTGACCGTACCTGAACACCGGCCGACTGGCGCCGTATTGCTATCGCCAAAAAGGCTGCTATCGTCCCATGACTGTCGGTTCCAACAAACCCGGGAGCTTTCATTAGGCTGCTTTCGTTGCTAAAGAGAATCATACTGCCGGGAGCACATTGTAACGTTACAGCGTTGTTCGCTTTACCGTTTCCATCGCGTGTGTGTTACATCTGAAAACTCACCCTGCACGGGTACATAAAGACGAATTCTTGACTTGATTTCACGTGACAATACTTTTAGAATTCAGTCTGCCCGGACGCACTGATGGCACCATTAGACAGCACACCAAGTTAGTCATGAATGCAACTGTCAGACGATTGCTAGTTGTACAAATTGCTCAGGCTTTCGATGATGTTTCTCGTGTACTTTTATTTACAGCCCGTCCGGGAAACGTCCACCGATTGCCGTTGACGCACGGTAAATTGGCGCATATTGCGCACCCTGAGAAAACCCCGAGGAATTCGAACGGCTGTCCGGATATCCAATCGGATCTCGCACGATGCACTGACGCACACAATCGCAGCGTCTGTTTACCATAACCTCCACGGCGCTGCATGTTTCTCCGCGACGAGGCGCAGACTATCCACATGTGAACGATCGGTACCTCCTGGTCTGTGTGTGAAGTCAAATGGTTCGTCTAATACTGGATGCCTGTGGGCTCTGTACTGACCGATGTTTAACCGTAGCACTAAAGTATCCATTACGTACAGGGTTCACCTTGATAAAAATCGGACATCGCGTTGTCGAACGAACGTACACGTGATGCACAACTGCCGCACACCTGAGCAGTAAATTTTCAATATGCGCGTATTTGTATCAAAGCTAATGTTAAAACGCAGTAATGGTAGGCATGCGGTAGACTGAAAACAAGTTTCCAAAGGACCACTGTAGGAAAAAGACACCACTTTCAGCTAGGCCTTTCATGTTGGGAATAATAACGACGTGGTAGAGGAGCATTTTCTCGCTTTTCGGCTTTTGCCTCCATGTTAAGTGAGCCAAGTGCTATCTGGAAGTTTCTTTCCTAAAAAACCTACGATACTTAAAGATTACCCCTTTGTTTCAGTTCGGTTCAATGCAGTTTGATAAACCATGAGCCGGGCACCAAAGTGCCGTGGATGCAGTTGCCACGACTCGCGTCGCCAGATTGGCAATAAGGAACAATGACAAGTAAATGTGGTTAGACTTAAATATGGTATTAGCGGAATGGAAGGAAGGACGAAGTGCATGAAGTTAATCGCATTGAAGTATGAACAGTTAAACGCAAGAGAACGAATGAAGGGGCAGCACTGACTCCGACAATGCGCCACATCCGATAGAGTCTCTAACCATTGGTTTGGACTAGCAGGAGGACCCCATCCACGAAGACAGCACGTACCTGCCTGGCCAAATCTCTCGGTCAATTTCTTCATATCCCTGTGACACGTCATCGGTTGAACACCTTGCGATTTCGTTCACCTTGGTGCAGCGATGGCGTATAATTCTCGCCAAGAAAGCCGCTAACTGGTGTACGGAGTACATGACCTAACCAACGTTAGCGACTCAACTTCAACAGACACTGAAGTGAAGCACCAGATGGCTTCTTGTCAAAAACCAACTGGCAGACCTCAGCATTGCTCACCCTATGTTCCGACCAGATTGAATCACGAAAATGGTGAGGTGACAAAAGAAATGTCTCCACCTCGTCTGCAGACTGAAGTGCCACTTGGGATAATCTTGGTTCCCCATAGAGAGCTGAGTTAGCGTGGCGGACAATGCGAAGCGATTTGGCCGGTTTAGGAATGATTCCCATTTCCTGACATATATGTTTCCCCTGTTTCAGATCATCTGATAACAGAAGCCTGTTCTTTAATACTGAATTCGGGCATAAACCGACACTTCCAATCGCAGACATGGTCAGTTACTCCCTGCTGTGGTGCAGTAAATGAGCATAGTGTACGCGCTACTTTGTGTTTACCGAATACAACAATAATGACCGTATATTTCGTACGCAACGATGGCCATGGAAACGAGCGGTTATTTCTGCGCCATACATGGTGCCACTCAACACACGGCAGGTACTTCAGTCTTCAGATCACTTGAGGCGGAACGTTTCAACGTAAAACCACGTAAATGTTTTACGCTGAAACGTTCCGCCTGTTAATGGGACGGAACCAGCCAATGAGAGCGTTTTACGCTGAGGGCTATTGATTTGGCTATAAATTGAATGTACCGTTAGTTGGACGTTAAGCAAATATACTTGCCAGCCGTACGCCGGTCTCCTGCTTTGGGAAGTCGGGCTGATCAGAGTGCACGCTAGCAGCAGGTCATCGGTAGGTCAGCCGAAACCATAACATATATTTTTGGCGACGGAAGGTAGTGGATCAAGATGTCAATTTCAGCGGAAGACCTGAAAATCATTTTGTTGCAGCAACAGCAGCAATTTGAAACAGCACAGCTGCGTATGATTGCAACCCTCACCCAAATGTTATCTGTGCAGCCTACGGTCGTTCAGAACAATGGGAAGCCTTCGGCGGATGCGATGATCAGTAGTGTTAATGAGTTCATATTCGATCCTGACTCAGGATTAATATTCGATGCGTGGTTCAGGCGCTATGAAGATGTTTTCAGGGCAGAGTTGTCAGGTCTCGATGATGCATCTAAAGTTCGCCTTTTGTTACGAAAACTCGGAACGGTTGAACATGACAGATACATTAACTACATTTTGCCAAACAACGCGCATGATTTCAGCTTTGATGATACAGTTGCTCGACTCACAGCGTTGTTTGGAGACCAGTCGTCTCTTTTCAATAACCGATACAATTGTCTAAAGCTATGCAAAAAGGACAATAACAGTCTTATTGCTCACGCGGTGATAGTCAAACGTGAATGCCAGAAATTCAAACTGAAGTCGCTCACGGAAGACCAGTTCGAGTGTTTGATACTAGTATGCAGTCTACAGTCCCCAAGAGACACCGAGATACGAACGAGAATACTTGGTATGTTGGAACGCGACACAGATGTTACATTACAAAACGCCATTGCTGAAGCCCAAAGAATCATGAATTTAAAGCACGATACGGCTATGGTGGAAGATTCGAGAGCACATTCCGCAGATATATCTGTCCAGCAAATTTCAGGAAACAACCCACCGACCGCTCAACCTAGCAGATATCCACAATCCAAACCCCCATCACCTTGCTGGCAATGCGGAGGATGGCATTTTGTGAGATGGTGTCCTTTCAGCAAACATGTTTGTCAAAGGTGCTTTAGACGGGGGCACAAGGAGACCCACTGCAGATTCAAAACATCATTTAGATCGTCATGTGGTACTCGAAAAGCAGGTTACCGAAGGTTCGCGACAAGAGTAAACGCTAACTATACGGACGATGTTAAAGATAGAAGAAAGTTCGTCACTATTACCATCAACGGAAGAGTAGCGCGTCTGCAGATTGATACGGCTTCCGATATTACAGTCATTACGGAAAACTTATGGAAAGCTATCGGTTCACCTGACATTAAACCAACTAACCATAAAGCGAAGAGCGCATCAGGTACGAGTCTAAACTTGATCGGTCAGATTGAATGTGAGTGTCGCTTTGCCAACTTCACCGCTTGGGGAACTATTTTCGTCACAACACACAAGAATTTGAACCTCCTTGGATTAGACTGGATTGAGCGATTCAACCTCTTAGATGTTCCCATTAATCAAATCTGTGCAAGTGTACACTTACACAAACCAAAAGTCCCCAAGGCAATGGCAATCGAACAAATTCGAGAGAAATATGCACCTGTTTTCCGTGAAGGACTTGGTAAGTGTACAAAGTTGCAAGCCTCATTGTCCTTAAAACCCGATGCTGTTCCTGTTTTCCGTGCAAAGCGGCCAGTACCTTACGCAGCAGTCCCAATTGTTGACCAGGAACTTGATCGTTTGGAGAAACTTGGGGTTATCTATGCAGTGAACTACTCTTCTTGGGCGGCTCCAATTGTGGTTGTCAAGAAGCCGAACGGCCAGATCCGAATATGTGCCGACTTTTCTACTGGGCTGAATGAAGCGTTAAACACGCATCAGTATCCGCTGCCAGTCCCAGATGATTTGTTCTCGAAACTAAATGGGGGTCAGTGTTTTGCCAAGCTAGATCTATCGGATGCGTACTTACAAATAGAAGTTGATGAAGCTTCTAGAGAATTACTGACGATAAATACGCACCGAGGTTTGTAGCAGTATCATCGACTTCCATTCGGAGTTAAGTCCGCGCCAGCAATTTTTCAGCAAATCATGGATACTATGCTAACAGATGTAGATGGTGCTGCCGCATATTTGGACGATATCATTGTCGTCGGAACTAACCCAGATGATCTTTTCAGAAAGCTGCACTTAGTACTTGATCGCATACAAGAGTACGGATTTAGACTTCGCCCAGAAAAGTGCACGTTTTTCATGGACTCCATTAATTTTCTTGGCTTCATAATTGACAAGAACGGTAGACGTCCAGATCCGTCAAACATTGATGCTATAAAAAAGATCCCACCTCCGTCGCCAAAAATATATGTTATGGTTTCGGCTGACCTACCGATGACCTGCTGCTAGCGTGCACTCTGATCAGCCCGACTTCCCAAAGCAGGAGACCGGCGTACGGCTGGCAAGTATCTTTTGCTTAACGTCCAACTAACGGTACATTCAATTTATGGCCAAATCAATAGCCCTCAGCGTAAAACGCTCTCATTGGCTGGTTCCGTCCCATTAACACCTTCCCCCGCAAAAGTTGACATAAGACTTCATTTTTGGATCCAACTGCATTCTTACGACAGGTCTCCGTAGTCGATCAGTACAGCGCCGGGTCTGGACCTTCGGTTCCTCTGAGACTTCTGTGCGGGATGCATCCGAATTGCTTTGGGGATTAGATGGCGTGTCGAAACTCTCTAGTAGAATATCTAACGGTAGTAACCGAGCGCTTGTGCCCGCAGGGATGCTAGTTGGTCGCAGCTGATTGGAATGCCTGGTCCAAATCAAATTACCCACATTAACCTCATATAGCACCTGTCCAATATTTCTCCGTATCGATCCTACCACCCATTGCGGGTTTCCCGCGCGATAGTCTCTTACTAAGACACGCTGTCCGGGGTAAAAGCGGCGTGCTTGAGTTCTGTGTCGCTCGTTGTAGTACTGCTCCATCCGAACGTTCCTTTCTTGCTCATTAGTACACCTCGGAGTTAGCAGGGAATTCACAGTACGGAGTTTTCTTCCCATTAGTGCTTCTGCCGGCGACAACTGGTTTGGTACTTGGGGATTTGAAGTTGATCTGTACACGAGCAAAAATGTATCAAGTATCTCCTGTGTGGTTCCTTCCCCCGCATCTTTAGTAGCGATCGCTTAAACGTGTCGACGAAGCGCTCTGCTTGTCCATTTGACTGAGGGTGAAACGGTGGCGACCGTAGATGCGTGATACCATGCTGCGCGCAGTATTCGGCAAATTGGGAAGAAGTGAACTGAGAACCATTGTCAGTGACCAAGGTTTCTGGTATTCCGTGTTGACTGAAAAGTCTCCTCAAAATGTTAATTGTTGCACCACTTGTCGCACGCTCCATACAGAAGACCTCAGGCCATTTGCTATAGGAATCAACAACTATTAGGTACTGCTGACCGTTTAGGGGACCAAAGAAATCAGCGTGCACGCGTTCCCACGGTTTTGTTGCCAACGGCCAGGAAGCTAAGTCAGCTTTTCTCGGTGCCTTACTAGCAAGCGCGCATCTGGGACATGACTTTACTAGTTGCTCGAGTTCCGAATCAATGTTTGGCCAGTAGACAAAACTCCGAGCAATGCTTTTCATTCTGTTAATTCCAGGATGTGCCCGATGAAATTGCTGAAGGACTCTTTGGCGAAGTTCTTTGGGTTTGACAATTCTCTCGGCCAAAAGTAAACACCCATTTACGATCGAAAGTTCGTCCTTTCTCCGAGAGAGAATTTGTAGCTCTCCGGATAGAGTATCACTTGGCCACTGCGTAGTGTGAAATTTGATTACCTGGCGCAAGAGGGGATCTCGCACAGTTGCGTCACGTACCATGTCGAACGTCACGGGAAGCTTCCTAAAATTCTCCATCAAGACCTGGTTGACCTCTGATTCAAGGGAGATTGCTGCAATTATAGATTCTTCCTGCTGATGCTGTTGTAGCTCCAATAACCGGGAAAGTGCGTCTGCTTGACCTATGTCCTTTGTAGCCGTGTACTTCACCGCAAAATCATAGGCGAGTAAGGCCGTGGCCCAACGCTGCAGTCTGTTCGCGGTATAAACGGGTATACCGGACTTTGATTCAAATATGGCTAGGAGTGGTTTATGGTCGGTAAGCAGGGTAAACCTCCTGCCATACAACATTTTGTGAAATTTCTTTATTGCAAAGACTATCGCTAATGCCTCTTTCTCTATCTGCCCGTAATTCTTTTCGGCTGGCGACAGTGATCGAGCTGCGTGTGCGATCGCTTTTTCCGATCCGTCAGCAAACTTATGAGAGATAACTGCACCCACGCCATACTTCGAAGCGTCTGCCGCCACCACGATTTCAAGTGTAGGGTCGTAATGTGTCAGCATAAGGTCAGAACACAGCATTCGCTTCACCTCCTCAAAGGACTTCTGACAATCTTCGGACCAGTGCCAACGTTTGTCCTTGGTGAGTAACTCATTGAGTGGTCCACGCACGCTGAGGGCTATTGATTTGGCTATAAATTGAATGTACCGTTAGTTGGACGTTAAGCAAATATACTTGCCAGCCGTACACCGGTCTCCTGCTTTGGGAAGTCGGGCTGATCAGAGTGCACGCTAGCAGAAGGTCATCGGTAGGTCACTCGCTCACCGGTAAGAATAGACAAAACAAATCAGTTTACTTATAACGCACTGAGGAAGTCACCACGACTGGTGATGAAACGTCTGCAACGAAACTGTTCAGCTCGGAGAACAGAACAAAATCTGAACAGATCACCCGAGCTACAAGTATTCCGATTTATTGCTAAGTGACCATGTCTGCGATTGGAAGTGTCGGTTTATGCCCGAATTCAGTATTAAAGAACAGGCTTCTGTTATCAGATGATCTGAAACAGGGGAAACATATATGTCAGGAAATGGGAATCCTACCTAAACCGGCCAAATTGGTTCGCATTGTCCGCCACGCTAACTCAGCTCTCTATGGGGAACCAAGATTACCTCAAGTGGCACTTCAGTCTGCAGACGAGGTGGAGACAGTTCTTTTGTCAGCTCACCATTTCCGTGATTCGATCTGGTCGGAACACAGGGTGAGCAATGCTGAGGTCTGCCAGTTGGTTTTTGGCAAGAAACTATCTGGTGCTTCACTTCAGTGTCTGTTGAAGTTGAATCGCTAACGTTGGTTAGGTCATGTACTCCGTACACCAGTTAACCGCCTTCCTCGGCGAGCATTATACGCCGTCACTGCACCAAGTTGGGCGAAATCACGAGGTGTTCAATCGATGACGTGGCATAGGGGTATGAAGAAATTGACCGAGAGACTTGGTCAGGCAGGTACTTGCCGTCTTCGTGGATGGGGGCCTCGTGCTAGTCCAAACCAATGGTTAGAGACTCTATCGGACGTGGCGCATTGTCGGAGTCAGTGCTGCCCCTGCATTCGTTCTCTTGCGTTTAACTGTTCATACTTCAATGCGATTAGCTTCATGCAATTCATTCTTGCTTCCATTTTGCTAATATCATATTTAAGTCTAACCGCATTTACTTATCATTGTTCCTTATTGCCAATCTGGCGACGCGAGTCGTGGCAACTGCATCCACGGCACTTTGGTGCCCGGATCATGGCTTATCAACTGCGCTGAACTGAACTGAAACAACGGGGTAATCCTTAAGTATCGTAGGTTATATAAGAAATTCCAGATAGAACTAGGTTCACTTGACAGGAAAACCAAATAAGACAAGCGAGGAAGTACTCCTATACCAAGTCGTTATTATTCTTAATGTGAAAGGCCACGTTAAAAGTGGTGTCTATTTTCCTACAGTGGTTCTTTGGAAGCTTGTTTTCAATCCATCAGCGTACCCCCATAACTATGTTTTAACATTACCTTTGATACAAATACGGGCAGATCGAAAACATTGCTCAGGTGTGCGGCAGTTGTGCATCATGTGTACGTTCGTCCGACAACGCGATGTCCAATTTTTACCACAGTAGACCCTGTACCTAATGGTTACTTCAGTGTTACGGCTAAACATCGGTCAGTACATTGTTCACAGGCATCCAGTTTTCCACGAAACACTTGAGCTCAAACACAGACCAGGATGTACCGATCGTTCACATGTGGATAGTCTGCGCCTCGTCGCGGAGAAACATGCAGCGCCGTGGAGGTTGTGGTAAACAGACGCTGCGATTGTGTGCGTCAGTGCATCGTGCGAGATCCGATTGGATATCCGGACAGCCGTTCGAATTCCTCGGGGTTTTCTCAGGGTGCGCAATATGCGCCAATTTACCGTGCGTCAACGGCAATCGGTGGACGTTTCCCGGACGAGCTGTAAATAAAAGTACACGAGAAACATCATCGAAAGCCTGAGCAATTTGTACAACTAGCAATCGTCTGACAGTTGCATTCATGACTAACTTGGTGTGCTGTCTAATGGTGCCATCAGTGAGTCCGGGCAGACTGAATTCTAAAAGTATTGTCACGTGAAATCAAGTCAAGAATTCGTCTTTATGTACCCGTGCAGGGTGAGTTTTCAGATGTAACACACACGCGATGGAAACGGTAAAGCGAACAACGCTGTAACGTTACAATGTGCTCCCGGCAGTATGATTCTCTTTAGCAACGAAAGCAGCCTAATGAAAGCTCCCGGGTTTGTTGGAACCGACAGTCATGGGACGATAGCAGCCTTTTCGGCGATAGCAATACGGCGCCAGTCGGCCGGTGTTCAGGTACGGTCAGGCTGTTTTTCTCAATTGCTGGCACAGCGACCCACTAACCACTTCGCAGGGAACCCTTTTTCTAGTTTTTTCTCGCGTGAAGCCCGACTGCCGATCGATCTAGGCATGACACGTTCAGTGCGGCTGTGGTGTGTGGCTCACGTCCAGTTCTCACTGCCGAACGTCTCGGCGTGCACTGCGATCGTACACCCACATGTCGCGCCTCTTTGCTCCATCTCGCCATTGCGGGCAACGCAATCTGAGTCATTAGACTGTGAGCAATTCAGCGTACCGGGGTACGTCAGCACGTGAGTGCAACCGCTCCTAGTGTCGGGCATGGTTAATGAAATACCCCGTACCTTGGAGGCCGGTCTGACACACACTTTCTGCTGGCCCTATATTGTCGGCTCCTTGCCTCTTTTATGTGTCTTAACATCTGAGCACTAAAATGTCCGGTGCGGTGAATTTACGTTCTGACTGCCATACGCTTCAATAACTGCGGTTGTAACACACCCAAAAAAAGCAGGTAGTGATGACGTGCAATATCGTGGTGAAACAATTTCATTTCTCTTTTGCAGATATTTTGGGGGTCAATTATTGCAGGCACTTACGACTTGGACAAATTTATGTTGCAAATTTATACTGTCGGCTTATCTATGGACGGGCCTATATTCGGTACTACACTGTAGTTCGTATGTCGCTCCTTCGGAATTATAGAACTGGAAGTGGTGGTGGCGTAATCATGTATTACAAGGCTAATCTCCGCTGTGAACTTATTGAGCACCCAGTAATCCATGTCCTAATTTCGCCTTGGTGCCGGTTATGGTTTGCGGGACAGTGATACATGTCTTACTGCCGTGATGTACCGTCCACCAAACTATACATGGGAAATAGACTCCAAATTAATACTCGTTTTTGAGGTTGCTTTGAACAAGCCATACAGTCACATGGTCATTGCAGGCGAGTTTAATGTGCACGACCTAGAAATAGCGGCAACCGATAGCAACTCAAAGCCTGTTTGTAAGAGCCTATTTCCTGCTACCTAGTGTACCACCAGGTGACATCTCCCAGCAGATTTTGAACTGTTAACAGACCGCCGATACTTGATCTTGTGCTCATCATGAAAGAACTCATGCTCGAATGGTCAGCTACAAGCACAGGTCACAGTGATCATATTACTATAATGTTTGAAGATGTATGCTATGCGCAATATCTTGAAGAGGATGATAAAGCCTATACGGTCATGCACTACAATGTGTTATCCGCGCTTGTCAAGGAGACATCTTGGTTCGTTTTGACTGAATACTCTCCAGAAATCAGCTGGGAAGCGTTTAAAAGGACATTTAGCACACTGGTAGGGCGTGCGTCGGAACAGAAACCATTCCAGCATCAAAGGAAAAACAAGTCATTTCTGAAGAGCAGAACATGTAAATTCATGTACTTGAGGGACATAGCATAAAGAGCCCACAAGTACTCCCTGAATTCCGATAGTTGGACTAGTTACGTGGCACTTAGCGTCAAGCTGATTCGAGAGGACAAAATGACTCGTCAGCAGAAGTTAATGAAACGATTCTTTACGAACCGCAAGTTAATGGCCTTCGTAAGTAAGGTGTAGCGCGGAATTCCAGCACTGTTCAGGGCTGACGGGTGCACACGATCATCAACTGAAGCAGAAGTTCTAGAGAGTAGCAACATCAACGATTATCCCTGTTTCTATTGGCCCATCGCCAGCTTTATCCAATATCACTTCTACTGTAAAAACTATGTCAAACAAGCTGGTGTCCCTGTGTATTCACGGCTCTCCTGGTGTCGATAACATTCAACCGAAGGCTTTACAGGCAGCAGCCAGTGATCTGGTGGCGCCTATGGCTATATTCTATCAGCGCTGTATGGAGAAGAACCATTTTCCAACAATATGGAAGCGAGGGATCATCACACCTATTCATAAGAGAGATAGTCGCACTGACCCAACCAATTACCGCCCGATAACGCTAATTCCTGTGCTTTCCAAGGTTATGGGGTCTATCATCGCTGATGCACTCATGCAGCAGCTGGAAAATCACATGATAGCACCAGAGCAACATGGCTTCCGACAAAAGCAATCATGCAATACGAACCTGCTAATTGTACGCAACAGCTGGACTGGAGCAGTTGATGGTGGAGCAGGAGTCGATGTTATTTATCGGGAGTTCTCAAAAGCGTTTGATCGCTTAGACCACTGAAATTTTCTCCATAAGTTTCAGATCTATGGTACTGATGACCCACTGCTGTGTTAGCTAGGCAATTGTCTGCACGAACGTACGTTGGAGGTGAGAGCACGAGAACCCCTATCCGACACAAGTGAGTTGGAGTGCGGTGTACCTCAATGTTCGGTTATAGGGCCTTGGCTATTCGCAGTTTTCATAAGCCAGTTAGCGAGCATAATGGCTTCCAATTTCTTATTCTTCGCTGACGAAATCAAGAAAGGGCAAGCGATCATGTATCCAGACGACCACGAAGTTCTCCAGTGTGACCTCAACACGGTTTCGAACTGGTCAGTTCAAAATGCCCTACTATTCAATGTGGGAAAATGTAGCGTTGTTCAATTATGCCGTAAGCATGACTACTTATATTTACTTAGGTCACAAATATCGCAAAATACTTCCAAAGAACGCGACCTTGGTCTGCTCATTCACAGTTACCTTAACTGCTCAAAACAGGCTGGCAACTGCGGAAAGAGGCAACCAGCACGTCGGCCTGCTACGGAGGGCGTTCGGGAGTTTTGACCCATCCAGCTTCCTGATGATGCACAACTCTAACCTATACCTTCACGTCGAATACGTCATCCAAGCCTGGCAATCTAGGTTGAAGTGCGATCTTGAGGTGCTAGAGAAACGACAACGCAGGGTTACAAAGAATGTCAAGGGTATACGAAATCTGTCCTATCCGCAAAGGCTAAAGTCACTGAAAATTTACAGCGGACGCTACCGAAGGCTGCGCCGAGATATCATGCTAGGTTACGAAATATGGGGAGACCTTAATCACGCATGCCGTCACTTGCTGGAATTCAGTCATAACACCAATCACAGAGATAAGTGTCTAAAACTGAGTGAACAGTATAGCTGGCTGGAATGTCGGCGGAATTATTTTCTCTTCGGAAATGCAAACTCTGGAACTCTCTCACAAACACAGTTGCTTCCTCTCACACCCTGGATATTTTCAAAAACGATTAGCTTTGCCTTTGGCTCCCATCATTTTGTGGCCTAAAATGTGCTACTTTGGAATACATTAATTAAGCTTTGATGCCTGGTATCCAAATTACATAAACCTAAGGAGGCGGTACATGAGCGAGTGACCTGGTTTTTTAATTTCCCACTGAGCACATTATCCATAGCTGCCCCCCCCCAAATGGTCTTGCGTGTGCATTCAATTCAGATTTACACTACTACTAATTGGCAACGCATTTGCTTGCTAAATGTTCAAACAGACAACTCACATATATCTTACTGTTGAAGTTTTACCCCTATCATTCAGCAGGATTTGTCAAGCGATTGTTGGTTTAATCGGGAAATATGCTCATAAAGAAGTATGAATTCAAGTTAGCGAAGAAATTTCCTGTGAAAAGAAATTTCTACGCTTTTTTGAATTGCTTTTTACCCATGATAAATCATTGTTAATGGTTATCTCTTCGTGTGTGAAATGCTCTTAGATCTTCATCTACCCTATCCGGCCAACCAGTCAAAATATAAGAACGCACCTTCGACAGTTCAGCGTCACTCCATGTTTCCGACTTTATCACTGTTGCTGTCACCGGCGAATCACCCAACCAAGATGGTACTTGCGCCAGTTCTCTAGAAATGGAGTGTGGCTAGGAACTTCTCGTAATGGAAGTTGGTTGAGAGCATCGGCCCACTAATTCTCCTTCTAGGAAGATATTTTCATTGATAGTGATAGCCAGCGAGTAGTAGAGCCTAGGGGCGATGCTACCTGGGGTATCGCTTTGGTTTCACCCAGAATCCCCACTAATGGCTTGTGGTCTGTGTGTATTTCAAATCTCTACCCGCATGGGTATTGGTGAAATGGTACAAACCCAAACACGACCGTTAAATCATCGTTGCCAATTTGGGTATAATTGCGTTCGGCCTGCGATAGGGTCCGAGAGGCAAATGGAACTGGTTTGTTTATTCCGCTCGCATCAGCGTGGCTCCGACACCGTACGGTGGTGCATCACATGTCAGCGTCATGTACTTTTCGGGGCCAATGTGGGCCAAAACCCTTGGACTGGTCAATACACTCTCAGCCTGACGAGAAGCCAATTCCTCCGTCTCGGGCCACACCCACTGAGCGCTCTTGCTTAACAAACGATGAGAGGGGTGCAGTAGTCTGGCTGATTGTAGAACAGATGTTTGTATGGTGATTGTACATCCCCAAGAATGGCTACCAACCATGTTGATTTCTCGGTTGTGGTGCCTCGAGAATGGATCGAATTTTCTACTCAATCGTCCTCAACAACTTTTAATCTAGTATTCTTAATGACTCCTCACCGTCTACATATTATCCTAGCAAGCACGGTCGAAATTTAAATTTTCATATTCTCGTGCTTCATCATATCACAACTCTATCCTACCTTATCTATCACGCTTACTAGTCGACGCATCCAGAATGAAACACGCTTGCTTGAAGCTGCATCATTTTCCTCTTGTTGTTGTTAACTTCTACTTTCTCATTTATGTTTTGTAGTATTATCTATGCAGTGTTCGTGTGAATTGCTGAAAATGCGCTCATATAGGTGTATAAATCTTCAGTTGACGTGAGTTGACAATCCCATTTCACTGATGAGAAAATTCAAATAATAGATGTGGTGTATCAAGAATACGCATTTTTCACGTTTTAGCCTTAAGCCATTCTCCTTCTGGCGGTTCAGAACAACGCGCAGATTTTGTCGGTGTTCATCACTCGTTGACCACGTAACCAGGATGTCGTCTAGGTACAAGCAAAGTTTAAGTAACCCTGTTCTGATATGCTCTATCGTTCGCTAGATGGTGACCAGGATCGAGTGGTTGCCCGATGGTTGCCTGTTATATTTGAACGAATCCCGGTGGGCAGTGATTTTAGTTAACCTTTTAGCGTTTTCATGTTGTTCAAGTTGCTGATGAGCGGGTGCGAGGTCGACGGATTAGAAATATCTTCTGTACCAGCTACCATTAAGCTGATACCGTTTTTAGCAATGACTGGGGAGATCGCCGGGGAACGTGACTCGTTGCACCTCAAGTGCGCAAACTTGTGTTAAATTTATATGATTCTTGACGCAGTACCACCCGAATAAAAGTGGCTCGATTGTCCCAATAACGGATGATGGTTGAGTTGATTGGCTATATCTCCTGCAAAGTAGGAATATCGGAAGACGTAAGTTTTGGAATAACGCCGTCATTTCGCACATGCCTTTCAATCACATGCATACAAGCAATTAAGGTCTCAAAACAAGGTGATATGTTGATTAGTCGTCGACCGAAGGTAAATTGGTGTGGTTCGTGCTAACTTGATAGTTTCGATGCCAGTCATTATTGCACGCAGAGCGGTGGTCGCCCTTGAACTATTTCGAACTGGTCGTCCCGCCTGAATTGAAGATTGATTATCAGGCGGAACTCGAGGTCGCTGCTCCCCCCCCCCCTCCACAGGCGAAAGAAGACCGGATCGGACGGGCAGAGGAACAGGGTTGTATTAACCAATCATGTCGTTTATTATAAAGGTAAGATCGAAAGTTCGTGAATGGTATGTAAATCATATATGGCAAACTCCAGAAGGCTCGACTTACGGCTAAACAAGTAGTGCCAACTTCGTGTTAATTAGTCGCTTCACCCGGTTGGCTATCTGTTCGCCCCAATCCATGCGGGCGAGTTTGAGTCGCTTGCCATGCCTTGCTCCGTAAGGACGATGGGAGCCTCGGTTGTTCGCTCAGAGTTTTCCTTCCTAACATATTCCTCTCATGATCTAAATCAGGCGGTCAGAGTTCATTAGCTGTCTGTTGTTTTCAGCTTCACTCACTGATACATTTTGTGGACCCGTGTATGATGCCACTTAAATCGCTACCAGGATGCTACAGAAAGCATTGTCTCTTTCAAATCCTAGGTCCATGCGATAAAACAATGCCACCCATCGACCAACTGGCCCCTTATCACAAGGTTTTGCAGGCAATGAAGCTGCAATAGGGACGAATACAATCGGAACCGCTCATGCACTTTTACCGTCAGTGAGATACCTGACGTTCCAAATCGAATTGGTGACTTTTGGGATGAATGTGATTTCGAGTTAATCTAATTTGCCCTCAAAGTTGAGTGCTTCGCTGGGACCGGAAACATGAGTAAAATGCGAACGCGCCTTGGAGTTTGAGGTGATTCCAGATAAAAGTTGCAGATCGACCGACAATCTTGTAATGGAGATGTGAAAGCTGTGGGCAGATTCAGCACATTCGTATCCTTCGGTGACGCGATTTGAACACATGCCCTAAGAGGTTGTGCTCCTTGCATAAGGAAGACGTTTATAAACGATTAGAAAAATCGATCACTTTAGCCGCAAAATGGTTTTCTAGATGTATTTCA
The DNA here is from genome assembly GCA_944474145.2 of Dicrocoelium dendriticum. Classification (NCBI taxonomy): domain Eukaryota; kingdom Metazoa; phylum Platyhelminthes; class Trematoda; order Plagiorchiida; family Dicrocoeliidae; genus Dicrocoelium; species Dicrocoelium dendriticum. The sequence continues at coordinate 83,963,783 of OX104067.1, read as the reverse complement.
GCGGATCCGAACCGGAAACAACAGATAGGTGGAGACAGCATCAGTGAGGTCTCACCCTTGGAATCGCGTTCGGCGTAAACTAGTATCTAAGGTCGCGTGAATTTTGACCAGTGGCATACGATAGACCTAAACTGGCACCGACAATGATCTCCTACCACGTGGTAAACGAGAACGTACTTGATCGTTTCACCTACGGAGACAAATAGAGTCCAATCAAGGGAACTTTTCTAATGGTTGAGCGGTGAGCAAACGGAAAAGTCAGTCTGAAACCGCATTATCGATAAAGTGTCACAACCGGATTTACGCCAGAAGCAGCAGCCGGTCCTGTAATGAGTGAGCTTTGACCAAAGCTAATTACTTGTGATGACTTTGGAGAGTCGCATAACCTTTGGTATCCGGTAGACGTCCGTTCGGGCGATCCTTTCATTCACTACGATTGTGATGAAGGTATACATGTCAAATAGGCGAACGTTGTCAGCAGAATTAGTTTTAGCTCTTTGCAAAGCTGCAGCCCTTTGTATACTACACTGCTGAAACGGAGAAGCTCATTCAATGATGCAATCCATCGACTCTGATAGATGCGCGACAACTCACAGGAACGGGTTAGAGAATATCGGCTTCGATTTTCCGGTGAATATAATGCAAATATGGTAAATACCACAAAAAATCGGGTTTCCACCATCCAGGTTCAGCTGCTTTTAACTACAATCACGGCGGAAAATAGCTTCATCAGTCCAAACCAGTATCGCTCAAAACCTGAGTGCAGTTTCGTAAACAATACCTCTATTAGGTACCATTGAGTATCGTTCCGTCTACATTTTGTGTTGAACGTAGTATTTTATTTTTAGTTAATACTTTTATTATTAATGTTATTTATATATTTATACCTAAAAGCCATAGAAGTCTGCACACCGCGAAAATCAAGGTTGGTAACAGGTGAAGTGATAACGAAAAGAAACAGCGAATTTTCATTTTCCCACATCCGTTTTCTCATCTTTGAGCGTCCCAAAGTGGAGGTTTACACAGATGTTCTCTGTATCCGTGTTATATCTCCAAGCGTTTCGACTTCTGAAGAATCACGGCACGAACAGTAGCTAGACAGGGAGTCAGTGTGATTTTACACATTTCCCCCATCCGTTAGGTCGAAAACCGCACGATTCCGACTAGTATATTTCTGCACAAGCAGATGTAGCGCTGCGAGGTATACGCCTGTATGACAAGGAGGTAGAGTGTGACCGAGACAAACAGTGGAAAAAGCGTAATAAATAGGAGACTGCATTTCCCAAACCACGAGGTCTAACTTCATCGTCGCGAACACAAAGTTGTCAGCGTGTATGGATGTTGTCATTCAAACACCCACTACAAAGAGCGGAAAGTCGACGCAAGTAGACTGTGCGAACCAATCAGTGACCTATAGAAAAGGAGAGAGAATCCGATGACACTACAAGTGGCTCACATTGGAAAACGGTGGCCAGGTTTTGGTGATGAGAAGAGATACTACCTTTCTAATGATAGCATTAACGGGAATACACCCCTGGAGTCGACAACGTCATATCCTGGTAGAAGCTGCGTGCTTATAAGAGCTAATGTTTCATATACTAATAAGATCGGACCGTATGATACCTACCCATTGCACTTGAGCGAAACCTTGCGAAAACCGTGTTGTATCACATCATAAGCTATGTATGTTATTTGCATAACTCACCTGACCATTCTTCATGCCAGCGAGCACTGTTTCCTTTGTTGGCGGGCCTCCGATGATTCGCATGTACTGAACAGCATCATCCAGGCTCCACTCGCGTTCCTTGACGCCCTGAATAGATGGAGAAGTACAAGATTGCATTGAATGACCAAAGTGCCGTCTCCCCAATGTAATGAATGTTATGTTCGGTAACCTCACGCGATGAGGTCTCGTGGCCGAGCTATACATAAGACTGTAATTCGACCTTGCAATTATTATGATCGGTTGCCAGCTGTAGGTCGGTTCCGTTAGAGTTTAGGAACCAACGGGTGGCAGATTGTGGGCAGACATCCAGCAGTTAACAAATGTATGTGAAACCATGCAAAAGCATTGGAGGGATTAGATCAGAGGATGATAGTACATATTTCGTACCATTGGATGGTCCGTGCATGGTTGTTTCTGATAAGGTACAAAATATTTGGAGGGTCCGTGGTTAAGGCGTTTGCTTCCCAATCGCTGCGCCCAGAGTTCGAGTCCTGTCTAGGCTTAGACACTTTGGTAGAATGCTAGCCGGCGTACAACCATTTGCGGCTGCATGACAAAACAAGAAAAAATATGGAACCCCAATTGCGTCGGTTAAGCAGCCAGAATTACCTCAGCACCCAAACTGAGGGGTGCTGAAAGCGCAGGAACAGGAGTTGACTAAGTTTACCAGCGAAGGCTACGGTCAATCACGTTCATGCACGTGAATGAGACGACTGAGATCTAGCAAAACTATTGTGGGTCGCATTTCGTAGACCCATCAGGTGCACCGTGAGCTATAAGGCTTAAAAACGCATTATTGTTGTGAGGCCATCGCAATGAGGCTGGATCTTACCGTTGTACGATGGTTTGCGGGCCTCAGCGATCCATGGAGCAATGCTGGATGGTGCTTTTTTTACACATTCAGAGCCACTCACACCAGATTTGTCAATGGTTAGAGGCCACATAAAATCAGCCTCCTGGTCCTACAGGACTCCTTTTAGCCCACTGCCAAACTCGCTGCCTTGCGGTCAGGTATTTGAACTAAGGGCTTTAGTTGAGAACACTAATCGTTCTCCTGTCTAGGCCTGGGCAACCTGATAGTATCCTGCCCACGCAATACTATGAGTCTATCCTCAAACAAGTTCCTAATTCTCTGGCCACCGCAGAGGATAATCAACGGTGTCCTATCTGTTGCATCGAGCAGGATGGATAGGAGTTTGGTTGCTACTGCTCAAGCCTTCCCGTCTTCTTATTCCCTCACTTACGTTTTTCACCCTTATCGTCCCATTCCAACTTCACTTTTATTCTCCCTGTTTTCAACCCTTCAATTCTTGGCCCTCCAACACCATGCTTTGATACTCGTTTGTCTTCTAGATTCAACTCACATGCAAACGCGGAGCGTCCTTCTAGCCCTATCAACAAGCCCATGTCTAACCAAGTGGTCAAGCCCAGTTCATCGGCTTCTATTTGGAGCCACCGATCCTCCCTCAGATTGGCATGCCTCAATGTTCGCACATTGTTACAGAGCAGTCAACAGGCAGTACCTTCTTAAACATTAGAGACCCCCTCGATCGATATCTGCTGCCTATCGGAAACCCACCTACAAGACCCGAGCTCTGTTCTCACTCTGCGATCCCCTTCCGGTAACCCTAGTAGTGCTTTCTCATTGCGCCTATCCGGAGACGATGCAGATTCGAGTACCGGTCAAGCCGGTGTTAGTATTGCGCTGAGTCCCCAGGCTGAAACTGCTCTGGTTGATTGGATTCCGATCGGTATACGGATGTGTGCCGTTCGACTGGCTGGCCCGTTCAAATCTGCAAAGTCAGGCGCCGCTAATAGGTGTCTGTTTATCATCGCTGACTAAGCACCACAAACAGTAACGAGGATTCCGTGGAAGACGGCTGCTATCGTCAACTAAACGAGCTCCTTCGCCACAGAAGAAGCACGGACACTGTGGTGATTGCTGGGGATCTGAACGATCAAGTTGGAAAATTGTCCACCGATGAGCTGCATCTGCGCGGCCAACATGGTATAGGCTCCCGTAATGATAACGGTGAGCGGTTACTTCATTTGTGTGAAGATGCTCGCTTTTTTCTTGCGAGCACTAACTTCCGACACAGCACCCTTCGAAAAGTAACATGGTGCTCACCAGCGTCGAACCAGCCATGGACGCAAATCGATTGCATCGCGATCGGTTAGCGCTGGAGAACGTGAGTCCAAAACAGTCGCTCGATTTGGAGCACTTGTGTGGACACTGACCATCCACTTGTATGTGCTGATCTGCGGGTGCGTTTTGGTGGACCCCCACGGCGACGTCGTGGGTGCATAGACACCAGCCAACTGGTAAAGCCAGCTGTTCTGAATGCCTATCAAAGTACGCTGTCATGCGAGCTGAGTAAGCGCTCACTAGATGCAACTGAAGCTCACTGGTCTCATATTCACCAGACCTTACTAACAGCAGGAAAATCCTCATGTGGTAAGTCTAATCGCCAACATAGACATTGGGTCTCTTCGCAGTCTCTGTTACTTATCGACGCTTGCCAGCACATTCCGGCTGGGAGCAAACACAGCGAGACTCGCAAAGACATCATGGTAAAACTCCGTGCTAGCCTGAAGAGAGACCGCGAATCTTGGTGGTCCCATCGTGAGTCAGAGATGAAAGTGGCCACTGCCCTTGGTAACCATCGGAAGATGTTCCGTCTGATAAGGGAAACGGGCAGCAGGAGACCTGGTGTTAATAATAATAACAATAAATAATGATGTGTCAGCTGTACGCCGTAACGGCGCTTCGCTGCCGCGCGACCACCACCAGTCGCGCGCGGGCTGTGTATACCGCAAGGACGCCCACCCCTACGCGGATTCAAACCGGTGACCTTACGGTTGCAATGCAAACGTGCAGACCACTCGGCCACCGGCCGACGACCTGGTGTTAGTGAAACAAAACGTGCCGACAGTGGACAGTCTATCCATAACTTGTTAACACGTTTGGAGCGTGGGCTGAGCATTTTGAAAAGCAATTTAATCGACCGGAATTGTTAGATCCCTCACCGGCCAGTGATCGCCCTACTCCCTCGGCTGTCACTTTGGTTCCGCCATCTCGCTCAGAAGTCGAACGTGAGATCGCACTGTTAAAGTTAAATAAAGCCGCGCGACCAGATGATCTTTCACCAACTCTCTTCGAATTCGGAGGAGCTGCTCTTGTGGATGATTTACACGAATCACTATTGAAACTGTGGGAGCAGGAAACTGTCCCAACCGATTGGATCCGCTCTGTTACTGTTTCGATCTTCAAAGGAGGCTCGTGTTCGGAATGCGGCAATAATAGAGGAATCAGTCTGATCTTCAGCGCCTTCCAACTGCTTGCCTCTGTCATCTTTCACAGACTGATTGGCACTCGTGAAAGCCAGATTCGTGAAGAGCAAGCCGGGTTTCGTCATGGTCGGGGATGCATCGACCACATCCTCACATTGCTTTAGTTGCTGGAGCACCGTCATATATATTGACGACCCACCGTTGTCGTGTTCCACAACATCAAAGATGCCTTGGATTCAGTGAATCAACGTACCTTTTAGGACTATCTGCTAAGGAAATGTGTGCCCGTGAAGTAAGTAAATATTATGCGTACGCTTTACACGCGTAGCACGGGCAGAGTGAGAGGTTACGGCAAGCTGTCGCCGCCCTACAATATTTCCGGCGGTGTAAGACAGGAATGCCCGCTGTCACCTTTCCTCTTCAACTTTGCTATTGATTAAGTCATGAAGATCGCGTTCACAGGACACGGCTTAGAAGGTGTGGAGCTGCTCCCAGGAGAATGACTTCTTGATTTAGAGTATGCTGATGATATTGCCCTGATCTGTGACAGCTCACAAACGTGCCATGTGGCACTGGACAGATTAGCACTGGCTATCACCCGTTTCGGGTTATGCTTTGCTCCCTCCAGGTGCAAAACTTTCCTTCAAGATTGGAAGGGACCACCTCCTGCGCTGAGCCTTGATAATAATACGTATATTTCCCGATTGTACGAGAACCTGTCCCTGGATTGTGGATAGATCATGGTTACAATAATTATCATGCTCGTGCATGAGTGAGATATGTAAAATGGGATGTATGATATCAAAATAATTTGGAATCACATAGCATTTGTTGCTGCTGAGTTCTTTGTACCATCTTTAGTTATTGATTATCTATTTCTTGGTCCATTCTGAAGAAACTTGTGTGGCGATTTACCCGATGGAAACATGGTCATTAGCAAGTTCTGGTCAAGATATTTGCTAAGCTGAATGTGGAATGCTCTTGCATTTGTGCAAGACCTGCTTGTGGCTGCTAGGCTATTCCACACGACAGCGTATCTGACGAGGAAGAAGTTTGATCGGATAGCTGTCCTGGTTCTCGGCAAATAGTGTACAGTTCTTGTTGAGTATATTCTGAATGAAGTTATGTTGAATTTTAAGTGTACACCGATTGGAGTACGTTTTTTGGTTTATGAGATTGGTTATCAGCATCTGGTTATGTTTCAGTCGTCGCAACCAAAGGGATTCGAGGTTAAGCTGCTGGCAGTGCTCCTGATAATAAGATGGTTTATTTGCTGAACAAGCGCTTAGTGAATGATCTTTGCACGTTTTCCAAAGCTTCCCTGTCACCCATTCGCATGTTCCCATAGATGATGCTGCAGTATTCAAAGACAGGAAGTGTAAGTATTTTGAAAAGTTCGAGTCTGGCAGGTGTTGCATAGATTTTATGACATATGTTAGCCACAGACCTCTTGGAACGTCTATTTGATACTCAGCTTGCTGTGAGAAATTAAAGTTTGAAGAGTATCGTATGCCTAGATCACAGTTGGATAGTTTCACACAGATACATTCGTTGTTCAGTTTAACAGACTCTTCAGGGATCAAACCTCCGTGTGACATAATGCATGCTTTATTAGTTGAGAAATTTAGCATCCATGTGTTGCACCATTTCTCAAGTGAATCGAGGTCTTGTTGAACGAACAGCATTGCGCTATTGACTTCGTCCCATCGAAAGTTATAAACAATCTCTATGCCATCGGCGAACAAAAATGGTCTGTCACGTTTTATGAACACCGTGATATCGTTAATATAACGTAGGAATACCGAAGGACCAAGTACACTCCTTTGAATGACACCACTAGTGATTGGACGTGGGGAGGAGTTATGATTACCCAGAGTGACTATCTGATAACGCCTATTTAGGTATGATGTCAACCCACCAAATAGTGGGTCTCTGATTCCAAACGACTCGATTCTTTTCAGTAGCCGCTTGTGGGGCACTCAGTTGAATGCTTTCTGCATATCCAAGAACAGTATTATAACTGCATATTTCGAATCAGTGGTTTCTACGATGTAATCCAGGTAGTGCAACTGACACGTTGTACAGGAACGTTTGTGGAGGAACCCATGCACGATGGATAAAGTCCATGAATTCCACTTTTAACTAACTTTTCGAATAATCTAACGATGGGGAGCATGATGGATAAATCGATAATTAGTGACGTTCTGTTTTGGCCGCCTTTATAACGAGGGACAATAAACGATGTTTTACACTGATCCGGACAAGGTGAACAAGTTTAGCAAAAGTAGTGGTATGTCAGGTCCACCAAGTTTGATAACTGATGGAGGGATGCCATCGGAGTCTGGTTTGAGCGATGGTTTGATGGACTTCGTAGCCTGTTGGATGGTCGAAAGAGAAATCTTGACATTATCTATGCCGCTTGTTGTAAGTTCCGGGCACCAAGGTATAAGTTCGGTTTCTACGTTCATGGAAGCAGCGAAAAAAGTTCTAAACGCTTCACAAATAGCAGGTGGGTGGTTAAGACGGCGATCCTCCTCATCAATAAATTCTGTAATCAAAGACATTCGATTGTTAGTCCTACGACGGAGTACTTTGGCCGGTTTCTTTCCTTTGCATGTCATCTGCAAGGCGTTCTCCTCCTATTTTGTAATCCGTTTCCTTTGTGAGCGCTTGATGCAGGCGATGGATTCGTGCAGCTCTAATACTAGTGAGAAGTCTCTAGTTTTTCTGAATTTCCCGAGTAGTTTTCTCATGTCCAAGTCACTCAGTGTGTTACATGCTTAAAACAAGGAAGGGCACGTTTATTATGCGGCACATGTACAGTTAGGATGTGATTGATCTGGTAGTAGAAATGTTCAACTTCAATGTGCGCGCTAGTGGAGAGAAAAAAGCCATCCCAATTAGAGGACCGTATCTCCTTCCCGAAATGCTCCCAGTCAATTTTTCGTATAGTATGCTAGTTAGGTGAGTCGAGTTTGGTATTCATTTTCAGGTGGATGAAAAGGCGTAGCATGTTGTGGTCACTACCCGAAAGGTTGTCTAAGATGTCAATTTGTGCGTCAGGACTCCCCAGGGTGAAGAATAAATCCAGTATGTTGGCAGACCTATTTGGTCTGGCAATCCAATGAGCCCAACCCCCAACTCTGATAGTCGATAAGAAAGATCCGTGCAATGAGGAGGATGTTTGTGGTGACCAAGTAATATTCGGTACATTGAAATAGCCAACGATTATCTTTAGACCGTGTAGTAACACCGATGCGAAATCAAAAGCCGAGGAGATAATTGCGATATCCTTGGCTGTCGCTTTCGGAGTGTTGTAGATGCAACCGAGAAGTATTGTAGAGGAGGCTGCAGCGACTGATAGCCATCGAGATTATGGGAGATTGTTTAACTTTGGGTCATCAATGAACTTCGCTCTGAAGTTCCGATGGAGATATACGATGCACCCGCC
>OX104067.1:83914171-83954927 GCA_944474145.2 Dicrocoelium dendriticum | reverse complement strand
ACAAAAAAACACCATCGACGATTACCTGCCGTTATCTGACCGAGTTGTGATTCCTAAGCGATTCCTAACGGGATACGTGTAATGAACAGAATAGAAATCGACTAAGACACGGATCTTGACTCACTTGGAAGTTTAGCAGAGTCAGTTTGTTGGCCTGACAAAGGATTAAATTGTGAGTTGTCACTAACAGTGACTGGCATTCCACAGCACGTATGAGTTTCTCCCGTATCCGGTAATGCATATCCGTAGGTTGATCCGTTGAAGGCTCATATATCAGGATTTTATCTGGAAGCTGTATCTGTGATGAAAAGTGTTGCAAAAATATTGCCGAACAACGGTACTTACCGCAAGGCGATTTTTGTACACCGATATATTCCTCACGTAATCTCGACACTTTATACGCGCTGTCAAAGGAAAGGATTGATGGAGATCAGGGAACTGTGGTTCTTGTGAGTATAGAATGTAATCGCTTCTCTGTTTCAGCACTGTCAGGTCCACCATCATAATTGTGGCTAAAATTCGAACTTCCGAAAGACGACGCATGTGGGATTAAGCAGGAAGTGTTACGCTTGTTTAAGCAACCCATTATTTCAACACAGGTAAGCTTTCCAGTCCCGAAGAATATAGCGCCAGCCACCTGTTGGTTGGACGAAGTGAAGCTGAATGGCCCTATGCTGTGCAGCATTGGGGAATAGACGCTTGTTACCTAAAGTTAAGCAGTATTATCAGGTAGAAGTGGGTTTGGAAATGGGAACCCAGGACTCTTGTTCCTGGTGGATTGCAACTTCCTAGTTAACTGAATATAAATAGTGGTGAACTTTGAGCTTACATGGGGAAAGACGAGAAACGTGTGTGACAGCCCTCGAATTATCCCTAAATGGTGTTTTAAACTCACCTTTCTGTTGAGTAACCAAATGCTGCACAACCACATCCGTCAGTGACTCCCGGTAGGCGTATCGGTCACGATAGACACTGTGTACGGCGTTGAGTGACAACTGAATTGTTTCAAGACTACCGTCTTGACATCCCACGGTCTGGAAAATAAAGGCAAGCTACAATTGGGAATACAGCGTGTCCATCTTATACCACCGAACCGAAGGTTCGTAGGATCAACAGGAGGTCGTGGTTAGCACTCACTAAAGTACCTCACGCAGCCCAATGGTCTAGAGGCCATTGTGTTCGCTGTCAAACAATGCGTTCATGCTTCTACTCCTGAGGGTCCAGATACGGACGAAACGGCTCTGGGGTGCTTTTCTGAGTCAGGGACAGCGTAACTCTCTACAGCATAACTAATTAGACAACGTGTGAACATTTAGGCGCCTGTCTTCATGCTACTCGTTTGGCCAACATCCACCTTAACCCAACTATCTGATTAATACTCCAGTGCGGTTCGTCCACAGCGTCTTGAACAATGCACTCTTAGTTCACTCTTCTGTCCACCTAGCCTGCCACCAGAAAGCTGCCTTGAGGTATTTCCCCCCAATTGTCTGAGCAAACAAGGAATAACCCCGGTTTGTCCCGCAGTCCCTGCGTGGGAAGTTTCAGCCTGAGGGTCTAAGTCTTTTAAATGCGTGTGGAAATAGTCAACTTGTGTAGTATTCGTATACGTTTTTGTTTCTAATTGAGATACCATGTGCGCCAGACCGAAAGCACTGCAATTCCAACGTACGAGTTGGTTTATATGTATCGTGGGAGACTACCCTGGTAGACAACATATTCCACATGATTGGTAAAATTGTACACAACACTTCCAAGAAATGTTGGCTTCAAAAAACTGTTGGCCTTCCTAAAATAATCTGTGTAGTTTAGGAATGAGAGAAAAGTGGACAGTGTTTTCGGCAAAAATGAGGGATCTTTTCACTCTGGTCCGCAGCCATGGGTAAAAGCATCCTGTAAAACTGCAGCAATTAGTCAAGAACTTCAGATCATCAAAGGAAAGGTGAAACGGTATTAAGGCAGACGAGGCAGTATCACTTACAATCTGGTCTCTTCCAGGTCGAGCACAGCAACACCATATCCATGACTGCTGACGAGTAACAGGGGCCAGGCGGTTTCCTTCAAGGTTGTACAACGCACAAGATCCATCCGAACCACATATCGCAAGCATCTCGTGTTTCGATCCGAACCACGATAGGCCGCAAGGGTCGAAGGAAAGGTTGCGGTCTTTTCCAACCTGCCGGTATTGGGGTGTAAACAGAACGAACACCTGTGAGTGGACGGCAGGCGGAACGGATACATCGGATGCAATACTGTTCAGCACTCTCCGATTACAAAGTAGTAGGGGGAGTTGAATGGTATACGTAGAAATACGTCACATCTAGACTCACTCAGACATCGATCACACGCCTAGTAAAGCACGGTATGGCTGTTGCATCTTTCGGTACTTGTCAGCAGTGAGCATTCCATCTGAACTTTGTAGAGCTCGAACCCGCAACTCAAATGTTGCCAGTCTGTGCTTGAGAACATCTAGCAACGGGAACAGCAAAGACAGTCTTGACGAAATTACTATACGTGATATAGCGCTATGTTACATATACGGTGTCTTTTATTATTTACGTGCGAGGCTAGGAGCGACTGCATTCAGGTGCTGACGTACACCGTTCCGCTGAATTGCTAACTGTCCAATAGCGAAAAATGCTTTGCAGGGGTGAGATAGAGCACAGAGGTGAGACATATGTGTCTAAGATCGTAGGGCTCACCGAACCGTTCGGCTGTGAGAAGTGAACGTTAGCAAACACCAAAACTGGCTAGCCGAACAACCTTCTCGTTGTGCCAGCTGGGTGGTTCGGGTTGAATCCGTTCCATCACATAGTTCGGCGGCAGTGTTCTAGGATGTGGTGGATTTTCGCTTGGCAAGCGTTCTCCATATAAAAAGCCACAAATGTCCTTTTATCAACACTGTGACTTGGCGAACGTTACTCGTCACAAACTAACTCACTGTCCTGTGGATGCCTGGATAATTACCTCCAATCCACGGACATCAATCGCCTATTCTTACGTGGCCGTCGCTTTCAAACAGCCACCAATACAACGACACACTTACAAACACAAGCTACAGGCTACACTTATGCACAATTACACACACCCATGCACACATGCACCGTTATGACAAGCATGTTGTATTCTGGTACATTTTTGTTCACACTTTGTTATCATAACAAGATCATGCCTGTAAAGGCATGCCACGCGTTGCCGAGAAGGAAAACATCGGCCTGACATGCGTCGACCGCAGGGCAAGACCAACGGAACGCAGGCCGTTCGGCTGTGTGAAGTGGACGTTAGCCAGACGCTACAGTTACAATGAATGTCATGCTTCGATCGATCGGTAGTCTGCCATCACGCGGGTGAAAAAGCCAGAAAATGCGTTCCCTGCAAAGTGGTTCGTGTGTCACTGTACTAGCAACGGAGAAGGAGCTTACACCCGTGTCGCCAATGTTTCAGCAACCGGTCAGGTAAGGCGCCGGTCCATCAGTGCATGGTCGTTGTGCAGCTGTATGGTGAGTGTGCGTCCAACGCGGGCGGAAATCGCAAGGCGCTATAATAGTATGCACTGCTGTACGCCGCCCATTAATGAGCGGTATGTGCGCCGAGTGGTGAATAAATTCGCAGAAACTGGCAGCGATCGCAACATCAAACAAAGCGGACGGCCTCGCGCCGTCACAGATGAAGTATCAGCTTACGCGGCTGCGCAAGTGGTATGCAGTAACAGCCAACTCGGCGGTCGGTAACTCGCACAAAATTGTGAAACTACACCTGTGCTGTGCATTGGATATTGAAGGAAAAAGTTTCGGCGACGCAGTGTACTGCATCATCATCATCATCATCATCATCATCATCATCATCATCATCATCATCATCATCATCATCATCATCATCATCATCATCATCATCATCATCATCATCATCATCATCATCATCATCATCATCATCATCATCATCATCATCATCATCATCATCATCATCATCATCATCATCATCATCATCATCATCATCATCATCATCATCATCATCATCATCATCATCATCATCATCATCATCATCATCATCATCATCATCATCATCATCATCATCATCATCATCATCATCATCATCATCAGCATCATCATCATCATCATCATCATCACCATCATCATCATCATCATCATCATCATCATCATCATCATCATCATCATCATCATCATCATCATCATCATCATCATCATCATCATCATCATCATCATCATCATCATCATCATCATCATCATCATCATCATCATCATCATCATCATCATCATCATCATCATCATCATCATCATCATCATCATCATCATCATCATCATCATCATCATCATCATCATCATCATCATCATCATCATCATCATCATCATCATCATCATCATCATCATCATCATCATCATCATCATCATCATCATACACGTTAGCTAGAGGTGGGGAACACCTCAGCTACTGTGCCGCAATGCATAGAAAAAAGGAGAAAAAAAGCAACTGGTGCAAGCTGGCTGAGCTACCCGTAACGGATGGGCATCGTTCCGGTAAGCTACCAGCCGGCTGCTGTGCACCCAAAAAGAAAAAAAATTATATAAGGCTAAATAATGAGATCGTGGTTGGAGGGGGAGGCTAAGAGGGATGGGGTGGGACAAAGAAATTCACAGCACGAACGCCACTGAGGTCGGCTCCTAGCCATATCAGCAAGTGTGTCCAACCAAACGTGTTCAACTTCTGTCGGACCCCAACCAGGGGGCCGAGACGCTCCAACCGACGCCAGCTCAGAAGTGAGGGCCTTCATTCCTCTGGACCAAGTCATCGCTTGACCACCCTTCCTCTTCTTCCATCCACACCCCCGGCGCGCAAACAATACACGGCGCGGGAGTCGGTGGGCTGGCATGCGTAACACGTGGCCGAGCCATCGGAGCCTGATGCGTGAAATAACGGTGCTGAGCGGTTCATTTCCTTTTCCTGGGCCATAAACAAGGCGTCGAACACGCTCGTTGGTCACGCGGTGTTCCCACCAAATGTGAGCTAAATTACGAAGGCACCGGTGGTCGAACGTAACTAGCCGCTTCAGGTCCGCTGCTTTAAGCGGCCAGGTTTCAGAACCGTACAGTAGGGTCGTACTGCAGGGTGTACTGCAGGTAGAACTGTTGAACGCATGCGATACGCAGAAGCGACTGGAATTTGCCCTTTTGTTTTATAGGCTGAACGCTCATTTCATTTTGTTCACCGATGAAGTGGTTTTCTCTCTGCGTGGCAAAGATAGGCAACAGGTTTGGGCAACAACCGACCCACGGCAATGTCGCGCATCAGGTGTGCAACCTAGCGCGAAGCTCATGGCCTGGGCTGGGTTGATTATTCGAAAAATAATTGGCCCTTTTTCTTTTCCAGGAGGGTATCCGGTAGGTTGTTGTTTAACAGTAATAACGTCTGACATTTCTTAGCAGCCTCGTACATGGAAATGTTTCAGCGCAGTGTGATCCCGTGGCGACAGTCGGAAAGGTTAATGAATACCGTTGTTGGCAGCAGGATGGCGTACCTGCACATTCGGCGCAATTGCTTCGTGCCTACCTGTTACGTGTTCAAACAATGATCGCTCACTATGACCGTGAACCTGATTGGCCCTACACACACACACACGCATACACGCACTCAAGGACACACCCTAACGTTCCGTGCTCACAGGTAAACCGTTAAGTGTTCAGTATACTGTGCGCCAGACTGACGCGTCTTCTTGCTTATTCGCTACGAGTTGAAATACGTACTTGCGGTTAGAGTCTAGTTGTGATATCCTGCGACGAGGTCAACATGTCCATGACAAATACTCCACCGGTCTTCTGGTCGTGCTCTACCGACAAACCTTCCCTGGACTAGTGGCATAGATGGCGGAAAACCTTTACGGATTGCTTGGAATTGCTTCCAATCTTGAATCCAGCAGTATCTCTTACTGAGAAAAACAAAGTGAAGCTCTTGAGACAGTTTCTTGGAGATGAGGGTCAAATGTATTTCGATGCACTTCGTATTGATCAAATCTCTTCTACGATAACCGGCGCTTTGGAAACCTTCAGTGCTCTTTGGGGTGCTCGTCAGAATGTTTTTACGGCTAGATACTATTTCTCGAAACGCTGCCAGACACCAGATGAGAGTGTGAACGAGTTCATCGCTCGTGTACTACAAGCAGCACCTGATTGTAAATACAATGAAGTCGATCCAACGAGATCTGAAGAGACCATGTTACTCCAATGTTTGATAGCCGGAATTTCAGACCAGAGCACGCGGGAGAAGCTCCTTTCACAAGATGATTGTTCACTGACCTGGGAGACGACCTGCTCGATTGCCCGGCAGAGGGAACACCTTACACAACAACTCGCAACATTTACGCTGAAGGACTCGTCAGATGAGCTGCGATTGATTAACACTACACCAAAACCAAAGCCACCCACTGGCGTCAATTTGTTTGTGTGCTATCGCTGTGGTGAGCAGCACAGTTGTCCATCCGACTGCCGGCATCAGAAGACTATGTCGAAGCTGCGGGAAGGTGGGCCACTTGGCGCGAGTGTGTAGATCGGTCAAGCGACGTTCAGGTGGGGCTTATCGAGGAGCAAACCCCATCAAAACTGTGGACGAGTCTGATGGTAGCGACCCTGAATTACATTCCATTTGGCTTAATTCCGTTTCCAGCATGCAGCCGGCGCCATACACTCTAGAGCTTTACATTGAAGGACAAAAGCTACAGATGGAAATAAATACAGGAGCATCCGTGACGGTAACCCGGGAAAACGCTGTAAAAAGGCTCCCGAACTTATCCGCTTGCAATTCTGTTCTTCGCACATACACCGGTGAACCTATACGTGTCCTTGGTAAATGCTTCGTGAAGGCACAGTATGGCGACAAAATACGCACACTTCCTGTATATGTGGTCCCCGGGGATCGTCCAAATCTGCTTGGAAGAGACTGGATACGTGCTTTCCCGGATACAATGAATGTGGTAAAATTAGTCACCGAGATCTCCGGACTTGAAACATTACTTAAACAATATTCAGCGGTTTTTTTCCGAGGAGCTTGGGAAGTTGAAAGAATTTCAGGCTGCGATAAAACTAAAGGAAGGCGCTCGACCAAAATTCATTAAGGCGTGCACACTACTATACGCTATGAGGCCTAAAGTTGAAGAGGAACTAAACCGCCTACAGACTCAAGGTATTATTACTCCTGTACACTTTTCTGACTGGGGAACTCCAATTGTGCCAGTAACCAAACCGGACGGCTCCGTACGGATTTGTGGTGACTAAAAGATAACCATAAATCAAGCATCCATGCTGGTCAGGTACCCCTTGCCACGTATTGATGACTTGTATGCAACACTAGCTGGTGGTGAAAAGTTTACCAAACTCGATCTGAGTCATGCATACTCGCAGATAGAGCTCGATGAACCTTCGAGGAAACTTACTACCATCACCACGCACATGGGACTATTTCAATATACTCGTTTACCTTTTGGCATTAATTCCGCCCCGGAATATTTCAGAGAATTATTGACGACCTAGTGAAGGACATTCCTTTTGCGTGTGCTTATCTGGATGATATTCTTATCTCTGGACGCTCGGATACAGAGCATCTTCGAACACTCGCGGTCGTGCTCGAGCGTTTGGAACGAAGTGGATTCAGATTGAAAAGGTCTAAATGTGAGTTCCTTTCACCTTCCGTTTGTTACCTTGGATACCGGCTTGATAAACACAGTTTACATGTTTTAAATGACAAGGTTAACCCTATTTTACAAAGCCCAGAGCCAAAGAGTTGTGATGAACTCCATTCGTTCTTAGGAATGCTATCTCACTATCGCCGTTTCCTGCCTAATGCATCGACGGTTCTATCGCCATTAAATGAGCTGTTACACAAAAATGCATCGTGGTGTTGGGGTTCCCGTCAAAATATGCCTTCAATAAAGCAAAACAAGCTCTTGCTTCGCCACCAACGTTAGTCCATTATGACTCCAACAAGCCACTCATACTTCAGTGCGACGCGTCCCCTTGGGGGGTCGGGGCTGTCCTGTGTCACCGCATGGACGATGGTTCTTTACGTCCCATAGCATATGCATCGCGCACCTTACAGACGGCGGAGAAGAACTACTCACAACTGGACAGAGAAGCGCTAGCCGTTATCTTCGGAGTTAAGAGGTTTCACCAGTATTTATGGGGAAACGTTTTCGAGCTTCATACAGACCACAAACCATTGATATCCTTGTTTGGGGAAACCAAAGGTATACAACAAATGGCATCACCGAGGATGCAAAGATGGGCTATAACCTTGAGTGCTTACAGTTACAAGATTGTTTATATTACCGGCGTCAGCAACTGCACAGCTGATGCACTCAGCCGGCTGCCGATCACGGAAACTGCACATGAACACGACCCGCCGTTTAAACTGGTTAATCTAATGCAACATCTAGACACAACACCGATACGGAGTTCAACAATCCGTCAATGGACGGATCGAGACCCCGTGCTATCAATGGTGAAACGCTTTTTGAACATGGGTTGGCCTCCTGAAGGGACAGTTGAATTACAACCGTTTATGATTCGGAAGAACGAACTGAGTCTATTCGACGGCTGTGTTTTTTGGGGCTCTCGTCTAGTCTCTCCCACCAAGGCGCGTTCACAGATACTTAAAGAGCTCCATGATGCTCATCCAGGTGTGGCGAGGATGTAGGCACTAGCGAGAGGGTACTGCTGGTGGCCCAACATTGACTCAGACATAGAGAACTTAGTGAAGAATTGCGATATTTGTCAGGCGTATCAGCAGAGCAAGGCGCCAGGTCCAATACACACTTGGCGTTGGCCCGACAAGCCCTGGCAGCGTATCCACGCCGACTACTTCGGACCGATCGACGGGACCATGTTTCTTCTACTTATTGATGCACATTCTAAGTGAATTGACGTACATCCAGTTACTCAGGCGACAGCCGAATCCACCATCACTAAAATGCGCTCGTCCTTCGCTACGTTTGGCATTCCGGAAACCATTTGTACAGACAATGGTTCGTCTTTTACCAGTGCCGAATTTGGTAAATTTGTCGCCAACAACGGAACCCAACACGTTAAATCAGCCCCGTATCACCCAGCATCAAACGGATTAGCGGAGCGTGCAGTACAAACTGTGAAACAAGGCTTACTAAAGCAGCGTACGGGAACATTGCGAACAAAACTGGATCGGTTCCTATTCTCCTACCGTTCTACACCCACTGAGGCTACCGGGAAATCCCCGGCGGAATTGATGTTCGGCAGAAATCTGAGAACGAGGCTTCATTTGTTGTTCCCGAACCCGCGTGTTGAAGTACAGGAGCGTCAGAAAAAGTGTGTGTCTTCAGAGGAATCAAAGCCGAGAGTTACATTTCAGGACCATCAACCTGTTTACACCAGGTTACCGCATGAACAATGTTGGCAGCCGGCGACTGTGCTCGATTCTTCAGGAAGTCAAAACGATTTGCAGCTTCCGGACGGCCGGGTTGTTCGCCGGCACTCAGATCATGTACGCCCCAGGAGCACTGACACACCTGCCGTGAGTCAGTCACACTCGGAGATCACAGAGCAAGCTGCAGAGCACGACGAACACAGAACGACAGGGGAAACTCAAGTACGCCGATCGACCCGGATTCGCAAACCGATCGAACGTTTTCAGCCATGACTGTAACGTCAGCCAAAACAGGGAGGACTGTTACGTGTTCAACCAATGATCGCTCACTATGACCGTGAACCTGATTGGCCCTACACACACACGTAGATAAGCACGCACACACGCACTCAAGGACACACCCTAACGTCCAGTGCTCACAGGTAAACCGTTAAGTGTTCAGTATACTACGTGCCAGACTGACGCGTCTTCTTGCTTATTCGCTACTAGTTGAAATACGTACTTGCGGTTAGAGTCCAGTTGTGATACTACCTGAACGAGACATTCGGTGAACGTTGAACCGGTCGCGGAGGACCGATAGAATGGCCTGTGTGATCACCGGTTCTGAATCCCATGGAGTTTTCCTATGGGGATACTTGTGAGTTGTCACTAACAGTGACTGGCGTTCCACAGCACGTATGAGTTTCTCCCGTATCCGGTAATGCAGACTGAAATCCAAGAGCATCGTCACGTCTTCAAGTCAAGGATTTGTTTTTATGTACCCATGAAGGGTGAATTTTCAGCTGTAACACACACACGATGGAAACGGTAAAGCGAACAACACTGTAACCTTGCAGTGAGCTCCCGGCATGGTGACACTCTTTAGCAGCGAAAGCAGCCTCATAAAAGCTTACGGGTTTGTTGGAAGCCAGTCATGAGGCGATAACAACTTTTGTTGCGATAGCAATACGGCGCCCATCGAGCAGTACACAGGTACTCCCAGACTGTGTTTCTCAATTGCTGGCACAGTGACCCACTAACCACTTTGCAGGGAACGCTTTTGCTGGCGTTCTCACCTGCGTGAAGTCTGACTATCAATCGATCGAAGCATGACACATTCAATGCGGCTGTGATGTCTGGCTAACGTCCATTGCTCACAGCCGAACGGCCTGCGTTCCGTTGGTCTTGCCCTGCGGTCGAGGCATGACATATTCCTTGTGGCTGTAATGTCTGGATAACTTTCAGTGCTCACAGCCGAACGGCTCAGCGTGCCCTACGATCGTAGACACACATGTCGCGCCTCTGTGCTCTATCTCACCCCTGCCGGCAAAGAACTTTTAGCCATCTGACAGTTAGCAATTCAGCGTATCGGGGTACGTCAGCACCAGTGTGCAGTCGCTCCTAGCTTCGGACATGATTAACAAAACACACTGTAGTAACAGTCACGACGGTCTTTGCCGTCCCCGTTGCTAGGTGGTCTCAAGCAGACTGGCAACAGTTGAGTTACGTGTTGGGAGGAGGCGCATTGGAAATCTATTTTTGTGACAATTCTGAGTTTCTTGCTTTTGTTTTGCTAACGTTTGTTTCTTGACATCTAATTAAATGGGTCATTTCTTTGCTTTGATTGGCCGACCTACATCATTCGTAATGGATGTCATCTCTGAGCCCCATTTGCGCTGATACCGTTACATGGAACACGCGTGATTCGTTCATACTTTCACCACTTCCCTTTCACCTGTATTATTCAATGTATCCTACGTTGTCCGTTCGCGCCAAAGTCTTTCAGTAGCATTGCCTCATCCACTGCTGCACACTAGCCAAGTGAAGCAGAATTCTAATGTATACAACTCGGCCCTGGCTCGTCCTCGGGTTGTCTTTGTGGTCGTGGGATGTGAACGGTTGGCGGTGACACAACAGTGCTGGCACGAGCCCTACCCACAACGGTCAGATGCAATGCACACTACTGACGATTCGCGACAGGATGAAACGGTCGTGCAGTGCATTTCCGGGCGTGCGATGACTGAGTGAGTTTAAATGTGATGAATGACTACATATTTTCCCCGACTCGTTAGTATGCTGCCGGAGTATGCATGAACTTAGCTGTGCATACATAGGTGGCGTATCTGCGACGGATTCTGCACATCGGTTGGTGCGATAGGCTTGCAGACACAAAGGTGTTACGCCGAAGTGGAATGTATGCAGTGAACTGCATACTATTGCTGAGACAATTGAGGTGGCTCGGTCATGTGTGGCGTATAGATTCGACGCGGATGCATAAAGAGCTGTTGTATGGCCAACTGACTGCATGAAATCGGTATTTGGGAAAACCAAACTTACGTTAACAGGAAATGATCAAATTGAGCTTATCAGGTTCTACTGTTGATTACAGGCGTTGGGGATCGAAGGCGGTTGATCGGCGTGCATGGCGCGATCTGATCACGAAGGCAGTTGCCGAGGTACAAGAGAAAGCCCTCGTGCATGCGAAAAAGGGGCGGCAGTCGTGGAAGCGACAGGCTCCGATGGGGTGTACTCCATCGACCTCGAGTGCATGGTGTTGTAGCATATGCGGTCGCGAGTGCCTGAGTCAGGCAGGACTAGTTAGCCACGAGCGAGGCCACTCTGGACCTACCTCGAAGCGATGACGGGTCCTGCTGAGAACGTAAGCAGAACCGGCGCAGCGTTGGTAAGTACGCTGCATTCGATTTAATAACTGCCTGCTTGCGTGCTGAGTTCCTTTGTTTTAGGTGGTGGGTTTGTTAGCTTGTCTTAATGCTTAGTTTCTTACCTCACTTTAATGTCTGCCTAAGTAGTCTAGTAAGTTACAAATGTCGCTAAAACGAAAGGTGCTTAACTTCGTATGTTTTCTCCATTCTGCTAATGCTTTTGTTCTCTTTATTTGCCATCTTCAATTTATCGCGGCTATGTTGATAATCCATTTATATTGTGCTAATTTAGCTGTATATCTCTATGGTGTTTTCAACCTATGTTATCGTTTATAGCATTCCATGGGATTGGGTGTTGCTTTACATCCCCGATGTGGCTACGCTTGATGTGCATGTTGACAAGGTGCCTATCTGTCTATTACCCACTACCTCGTCCATACTGGCTCCAGGAGACAGGTGGTTGTTGCTGGAGGGGACGGGGTGCACGGCCCTTGTGGCCGTGTTAGGATCAAAGAGTGGTTCCATGCACACAGTGTGGAGCGGACTACGATCCAGCCACCGCCTTGTGTGCGGTTGATTCCCAAATACAGTGTGCTTGTGTTTGCCTGTGAAGGAGTGTGGGCCGGCTACGTTGATGAAACGTGGCTCCCATCCACATGCCTCCCGGTCTTATTGCTTCGAATTTACACTGGATATGGGTGTGTGGATGGAGCTGTGGGTGGTGCAGCGCAAGCCACCCATGGTCCCACTGTATGTACAAGTGTCCTGTGGAGACCACAGTGACAGGCAAATCCGAAACCGGATGCCGCCAACCATACATATTTGGGGTAGAGTTTGATCACGACATAGACGGTCGCCATTACACTAGTAACTATAGCAACAAGGGGCGTACAAGAACGGACTCGTCCCTCATTGTCCTCTTATCAGGTGATTCAGTCTTGGTGATCGCGTCTGTCATGGTCAGCATAAATTAAGTGCACTAGCAACCCGGTAGTGTGTGACCGAAGCCTAATACCGTGATCGTTTGGCGACTCATTCGACACACAAGCAGGTCACCGTTGGGTAACAAAGTACTTTGGCTTGTGTATACCCCAGCTAAATTCAAACGGTTTCTCGCAATTTTGTCATGATGCGCTATATACAACCGGGAAGCAGAGGTGCAGCATAGGGGACGAAGCGGTACGCCCCGGGCCGCAGGTGACAGGGGGCGGCATTTTTAATACCGGCGATTGTTTGATATAATATAAAGGGCAAAATATCTGCATAAGCTGGGTCGAAGACCATAAAGCATTTGCGCCACATAGCACACCTATGTAAACGTTCTTCCCGACAACACCCTTGCTTATCACCTTGTGGTCGTTTTCAGCACATTTAGTGTTGCAAAGGATTATCCATTTCATCGAACACTAATGTGCACTGTACCCTGAGCCAATGGTGTGGCCTTCGCGCACCTATTCTGTCCTTATTCAGTGCGAAAATATAACCACCGCTCAGGGCGGTAAAAGTAGTTGCCGCGCCACTGCCGGGAAGTCTTCGTTACTCGTTGCCTGTGATACTGAAGTGGAACAAACAGCATATCTGTCAAAGGCGACTACGGTATTAATATTGTTGTAGTACCGGGGTCCGAGGCAGTCGGTTTGAGAGGCACGCATATGTTGCTCGTATTCAGTCACAGACTATTTTCACAAAATCCTTTTTTCCTAGTGGAGACGTTCCATGCTAATTTAACTGAGGTAACTAAATAACTCGGACTTGAAAGACAGTAACAAATTCTCGGAAATATGCTCTTATCCAGATTGCATAGCACTGTAACAGAATCCATCGCACTGATGAATTAATTGCAACTTGCGCGCTGACGCCTTTGAACTAGTGAACCTGAATGAATTAGAGAAATCGGTTGTCCAAATCTGAACCCAACCTCTCCCTATCGTGAGCACCCGCTTTCCACATAATTGGGTTGTAGCCTGGACCTCGTGACCTCGTCATGACACATCACATAAATTTCCACACCATTCTCCAATACGAGTGGCTCCCCAGGCCTTTAACAACCTATGGAATAGGGAGTGGTAATTCGCTTTGCTATACACATGGTCATGCTGGCGAATGCGATGGATGAGGGACTGATTCAAATGACATACCTGTTTTCCGGTTGGCTGATACAACGACAGTTTTTGGTTCCAATCCAACACAGCCAACAACTCCCTGTGCTCTGACCTGGAAAAGAAAGAAATCCTCAGTCAAAACAAGTGAACGTGGACCATGATCCAGTCAATATAAGTGCATTAGATAGATGAACCTGATACCGTATCTGGCTGAATGATCATAAGGACGTAAATTCGTCCGGCACTTCCATCCGCTAATCACACACGGATTAAACAAGTACTTCACGTACGTTGGACTACTTATGCGCGTTGAAGGATAAGAAAGTGGCTAACTCGACGTAGGAGCGAAAAGACACGTAGCTAGTGAAATATATATATATATATATATATATATATATATATATATATATATATATATATACAATGATCTGGAGCATTTTTAGGTAACTTGTGGACATTTCTTACTTATCGCGGACTCTTTGCTAACCAACTTACTTCATATGGTAATTTAGGGAAAAGTTATGCTACCGTATCTGTATGCATTATTGGATTTATTTTATTTCAGCTTGTCGTTTAAATTGAATGGCTGTTGATTGATATCCCCGGTGTGGCTGCGCTTGACGTGCATGTTGACAAAGTGCCTACCTGTCTATTACCCACTACCTCGTCCATACTGGCTCCAGGAGAGAGTTATACGTTGCTGGAGGGGACAGGGTGCACGGTCCTTGTGGCCGTGCTAGGCTCAAAGAGCGGTTCCATGCACTCAGCGTGCAGCGGACTACGATCCAGCCACCGCCTTGTGTGCGCTTGATTCCCCAACTACAGCGTGCTTGTGTTTGCCTGTGAAGGAGTGTGGGCCGGCTCCGTTGATGAAACGTGGTTCCCATCCGCATGCCTCCCGGTCTTATTCCTTCGGGTTTACACTGGATACGGGGTGTGTGGTTGGAGCTGTGGGTGGTGCAGCGCAAGCCACCCATGGTCCCTCTGTAGGCGCAGGCGTCCTGTGGCTGGCCACAGTGACAGGTAAATCCGAATCCGGATACCGCCAACCACACAATGATCAAAAAATGGAAAATATTTAGAAAAACTTTTTGTGTTTTGCACATGCTGTTTTCGCTTTTTTGTCAGTTAAGTGATTACGGTTTTAATCAGTAGAATCATTGCATAGACTTATGCAAACCTTCCATTGACTCTGAGTATGCGTCGTGTCCTCAGTAGTCTTCAATCAGTGATGTTCTTCATATCTGACTCTTCCAGCCCAGAAGACGTACGGGACGGATAACAGCTCGACTGGAACTCAATGCTTTGACATTTTGTTGTCATATGGTAAGTTGACCACCGCGCGATGTTTTTCAGTGCGACCCTACGTGAGCGGGTAGAGCGCGCCGTGGTAAACGCTTGCACCGCATGCGTAGGACGTGATCAAGCCACCTCAATTAGCGCAGTGATATTAGCTTACCAAAAGGGAGGCTCGTATCGCCCAGCACGCGACGTCTAACATCGTCGTTACAAACGTGGTGTTCCCACCACACAGGAACTATCCTCCGCAGACAACCGTTGTCAAAGGCCGAAATCCGACGCAAATCGTTTGCACGGATCGGCCAGCACTCACTACTGTACAATAGGACCGTGCGAACACAGGCATCGTAGACCCTGCCCTGTCAAGTCGTGATAGGCAAACAATCGGTGACTTGGCTACACATGTCATCCAGGTGATTGGGATACACATAAGCTCCAATTACCAATGGGCGGCTGGGTGAAGCACTACTGGGTATGTGCGCAACCGGTGATTAAAGGTATCTGGCTAAGAGTCAACAGCTCTGTATGGAACGGGAATGCATTGACAATGCTGAGCAGGTTCTATGTAGTCACACACACACACACACACACACACACACACACACACACACACACACACACACACGTGTGTACACGCGTTATCACTGGACACATGCGTCATAATTATCCACATTTTGTCTGCCGGTTAAAGACTTTGCAAAATATCATCAGTTAACTAGTGTGCCTCCGTACTACTTAGTTTGTGTGGACACCAGATGTCGGCAATGCTGTGCATGCACCGACGACCTAAGGCAAATCCCTCCCAGTAGACATGGGTAACATCTCATGTCGGTACTATAACATAAGTTGCATTGTGTAGCGACGAATGGTGGCGAGAACTAAATGGTGTTGTGAACCATGTGCGCATGCAAAGAGACCGCCTTAAGGGGCCAGGCCACGTGTACTACAAGAAACAATGGTCAGTGGTAAAAGGTATGTCGTTTGTAAGGAGAAAAGCTTTTATGAGCAACAGGGCCAATCTAATGTGAACGTGCAAATTGTAATCACAAGAGTGCCTACAACTACAAGGATCGTTTACGGGGCATTTCACAGATAAGCACTATTGGTAATTATTATGCCATATAAGTCAAAATTCCACTGGATTGGTAGTTCAACCACATTCAGTCGATTGCTGTTTCTTGCCAGCATTCGTCAATACTACTTACTCATGGCTCAGTAGATTGAACATACACGTGTTCACGTAAGTAAGGTCAGGGTGCGTAGTCGGCACTCAACTCGATAAAAACTTCATGCCCAACATTGATCAGCTACTCACTGGCACCAACTCTGCCAACTGATGACGTTCGGCGGCATATGCTTTTGGTAGTAGTCTACTGTCGAATGGTTTGCAGAGCTCGAATGCGACCAGTTGGGAGAAATAAGTTTGAAAAATAGAAAAAAGATTCGGTGGAAAGAGATAGAGGAAACCTGGTAATCGAACAGAAGAGCTGAGAGTTAAACGTGACGAAAACCGAGTGCCAGAATGTAAGTGTCCTCGTTTTCGCTCGTTATCCGATACTGCAGCTGATGGATGAGATGACCGATCTCTGCGTTTGTGGGAAGACGGTGTACATCAGCTGGACGAAAGTATTTCGACAATTTCTTAACAACCTTTCTCATGGTCCTTGGTTACTTAAATTGTGTCCCCCAACCAGACACTGTATCAGGCAACCACATACTGAAGTTTGTGCGTCTTTGGTGGACGTGATTTAACCAAAATAGGGCTCCGCATCAGCAAAAGATCCGCTACAGCGATTGAAAGTCAATTACGGCCACTGAATAAGGTGCTTGTGAATTGCTCACTTGGTGACTTCAACGGAAATGAGCGGTGTTGCACAAGTATCAGTTGTCCTAGTCAACCAGTCTCACAAAACTGGTGTTCAACAGGCATACTTTTTGCCTTGAGTAGTAAAGTTTTGCCCCACCAATACACTTAATTAGTATGGGTAGTTGCACACTAGGACAGATATGACAAACCCTTAACCTCGTTGCGAATCGACCTGGATTCGATTGAAGATAATCCAAGAGCGGAAGCCGACAAGTCCTGTACTTCGTATGTGAATACACCAATGCTCATTTCCCGCGCGAAGTTGTTCACTGCGATGCAGGATTTGAAGAGCAACAAAAAAGACATGGTAAGGAATTCGATAGCAGGTCGAGAGCTCTAGCAAGATACTAACATTTAGGCAGCGCAAGCTCATTTAGGAGATCTAGCTATGGGCATAAAAGGAGTCCGGATACCTGTGTGGTGCATAACAGATGCACAGCGTCAGTGCCAATCGCTGAAAGATGGTATCTGAGCATAGGGTAGAGTGTGGTAAGACGCCTACTAGGGGTAAGAAGCCCACCCATATATTTTCCACTATGATCCATTTTCCACTCAAAATAGTAGCCTCGACAGTTTTGCATTCGCCCCCCTGCTTCATACATGAAAATAAGCTACCGAGTGCCCATCTTACTGCTAAATTGACCCACTGACATATTTTACGTCATTGTTCATTTAGTTTTTCGCATGTCATATAAGCGTATATAAACCTGAAGGGACATAACAAATAATGTTATTATTATATTCTGCATAATTGCATTCAACTATGGATCAAATGAGCCCCTGTATCATGTTCTACCAACAAAAAACAGGCAATAAGATTTGTAAAGGACAATTTGCTCAAGTGCCAGCGCTACACCCCTGGAGCAATTCCCCATCCAATTTTCCCCATGTCCCTGCTTCTTTTTACAATCACTTTCGAAATCGGTTACTTTTCGCACCTGACAGCTACTCATGTGTGTTCTTTGTTAACCTGACTAGTGCTCCTTCACATCAATCCGCCCATGATTTGTCGTCTACCCTATTGATTACTTTTTGTTCACCTCGCACCTAGACGTCTAATTTGCGCATCGGCCCTCTCACTCTGTTCAATTCCGACTGACTCACTTCGTTCTCCCCAATGTCTGTCCTAGCTCTGGGACAAACCATGTCTGCATTCACAGCTTCGATGCTTTCCCCCTAGACTGATTCTAACCCCTTTGTGATTGGTTATAGACTGCATGCGCCCTGATTCGTCCCGGCCGAGGCTAGTATACCTCCAGTGTGTTGGGCTTTAGTCGCACTGTGATTGAACCAGCAACTGGTTGCCCGTTGTCGTGATCGTTCATTGTGTACCCAGTTTGTGAGGATACCGTTGAACACCGTAGTTCAACGACTGTGGCCTTTTTTGCTGTTACCGGTGGGGTTGCCTCAGTTCCGGTTCTTTGGTCGCTTGTTGAATCGATCTCGGAGGCCGCAGTTTGGTTGGCAACGCGTCGTCCAACTATCCTCTAAGCGTTTTGTCGCTTACAAGATTAACTGTTTGGGTTGCCGCCATTGCGGGTAAGACGCCCATGGGCATCTACATCTAATTCGTATTAAAACGTTATTAATTAACGCAATCCCATAATGACCCGACTGTATGTGCGGAAGAGTAAGAGAGGAGAAAATGGGATACAAAAGCTGAAGTCAGCACTGGGGACTTGAAAATGGCATTTTCTTGAAAAAGAATTATGGAGTCCAACATTGGTCAACGAAATGTAAGGAGACACAGAGACAATGAAGTAACTGCATTTTCCACCGTTATTTTCGGTTTTCAGATCTTTGCACATTGGTAGGTATTTCTGGGTCGCTTCAGAACAGTATTTCAGCCGAAGTTGGAAGGGGAACTTAGTCAAAAGATAAAGACTATGGAAACACTGCTGTTTGGTTTGACGACCATGGACGCTCGATAACCGGTATATGATCTCGCAGCAAAGATGAACCCACCTCATCGATTCAACAATGAGACTAAATGTGTAGACCGAAGTGAACTAGAGGGATCAATAATATGAACTACTTCTTTAAAATGTTTGGAAAGACTAGTAGCTCGGGTAGATAATTCAGTTTCTCATTCGTTCGGCGAACGAATGAGAAACTGAAGAAATACTTCTATTCCACTTAGAAGTCCTGAGGCAATCAGCGTTTCTCGTACAACGGGATTCAACAATGCAAAAGTAGACGGATTTTACTACTGCGTTCTGCGTTAAGATCTCACCCATTTACAAAAAATAGGATACGGAATATGGATGAGACTGGTTTTCGTGTGGTCAGAAGCCAACAAAAATTTTGGCTCAGAAAGGAAAAGGCACCATAGGAAAAATAAGTTCTGAACGGGGAAATGTGACAATCAATTTTGCTTTTAATGCGATGGGGACATACATCCCGCCAAGGTTCATAATTTCGAGGAAACGGTGGGATGGCAATCTGTTGAAGGCGCACCTGCCGAAGCAATCCACTCTTTCTCGGATAATGGTTGGTCCGATGCTGAGCAATTCATGAAATGACTCAAACATTTCATTGCTAACGTTAAGGCTCAGATGATACAAGTTGCTCTGTTAATACTCGATGGCCACCAAAGTCATAAGACTCTTATTGCTGTATGATTGGCGTCTGCTACCCATGTTACTATGCTGATATTGCAACCGTATTGTACACATCGCCTCCAGCCTTGTGATCACACGTTTTTCAAGTCTTTGAATTCGGCATTCAATACCTTTGCTGACCAATGGATGGTAAATGATCCTCGTCAAGGAATTTCGTTTTTGGATCTGGCCTCAATTGTTAGACAAGGTTTCAACAAATCAGAAACCGTTACCACTGCTGCAAAATGCTTTGAGTCCTGCAGGATTTTGCTATTTTATCCTCTGATTTTGTTCCCACCCAGTTTAATGAACCACATGATATCTGTGCCGATCAAGTCATCCTTGTCCCGTTGCCTTCAACTACACCCCAAGTGAACTCCGCATCAGCAGATGCTTCTTCTGAATATAGTAGTAACATTCCAACTTGTATCTATAGATCATGTTCACATGCCTGCATTATCAGCCATGATCTCATCGGCTTACCGCAGGTCTGCTCCTTCTACGTCAGTTGACGATCAAAGCCTCAAGACTTCTGGTTAATTCTATCTGATCAGTGTTGACTGAAATTCAGGTCATTGAATGTTTGTGTGCCACTTCGAAAGCAGTCATTCCAAGCAATTAGAAAGGATGCCGCGAAGGTGAAAAGCTCGAAGTATTAACAGTGTCATCATTTATAAGTTCACTACAACAAAAAGCAAAGAAGCAGCAGAAAGGAGGCAAAAAGATCAGTAAAGAGTTCAAAAACCGTCTACTTCACCGTATGAGTCCGATGAATGAACCTGCTTTGTCTGCGAGGTAGAATTTTTTCGCATTCGAGTTGGTGAAAAGTGGGTCGCCTGCGTTGTGTGTCAAATGTGGGTCTACGAGAATTGTACTCCAGGATTTGTTCAAGTCCATTTGTTCCACACGAATGAATCAGATGATGATTATTAAATCGGGTTTTATTTAACCTACCTGAGCAATCCCGAACCACAAATTTTATGCCTTCTAATTTTAAAGCCACTCTTCAATGTATGGTGGTGACAATCTGGCTATCCGTTTGTGCATATGCCATGACTGTATTACAATATGCTACGGCCCTATCTTCAGTAGTTTTCTGTATATATGTGTGCGCATTCTTAAGAAGTTAGGGATGGGGTAGAGCAAGATGCCCACTAGTGGGCACCTTATGCCACATAGGTGGGCGTTGTACCCAAAGTGTAGGGTAAGATGCCCACTCCCCAAGAGCAAATTTTCTAAAATAACTCGTTGTAATTGTCGTAAATATTACTTGTGGATTCTGTGAGTAGTGTAAATTTCGTAAAAGTAGAAGCCACGGTTAAACTTCGCATGTCGCGAGAACACTCCTAAATCTCTGACAGATGTGTTAGGATGGAGTAATAGGCCGTCTAAGGTGTATGATCAAGTAGCTGGACGTCTTGTGATACTGAGTAACTCCGACTCGCCTGCGTTAATACGGAGTTGCATTTCAGCGGACCACGATGACAGTCGACCTAAGTAATGCTAGAGGCGAGCACAGTCGCCCTCGTTCGCAATGGTCCTCCAGATTTTCAAATCATCTGCAAACCGGGCACAAGGTGACTGGAGCTGCTGCGGAAGATCGTGGATATGAATAAGAAATAATACTGGCCCAAGTACAGTACTTTGAGGCACGCCAATGGTCAATGGGAACCAGCCTGTCAGGTGGTCATTGACCTGCACTCTAAACTTTCATCCCACAATAAACTCGTATAATCACTTAAGTAGCGTGCCACCGATTCCGTAAGTCCACAGTTTACGAGGCAGTGCCTCGTGGTTCACTCCGTCAAACGCCTTACTAAAGTCGATATGCACTAGGTCAACATCCTACCGTTCGTTGAGAGCTCGTACCCACTGGGGATTTGCGTACAACAAGTTGGTGATTCAGGATCGTCCTTTCATAAAGCCGTGTTGAGCTGGCGTCAATACGTCCATCGATTCGGAAAACGGCAGCACACTGTTTACAGCATCGAGAACTGTGGATAATATCGAAGTCAAACAGATCGGTCTATAGATCTCTACTTTAGTTTGATCATCACCCTTGGGAAGCGGTCTCACTGCCGAGCATTTCCAGTTGTTGCAGACAGATTGTTCGGAGAGTGATTTATTAAATAGGTTTGTCACAGCTGGTGGAATGACATTCGATAGTGACTTGAGTATTAGTGTGTAAAATCCATCTGGTCCGGAGGGCTTTGTACCATCGAGGTTGACGAGTAGCTGATACACTTCGACTGCATCACATTGTGGGCTGTCGAACAAGATCGGCACAACCTGTGCCAGTACTGGAACAGCCGCCGCTTTACTGGAAAATGCGGTGAGGAAGTGCGTAGCCAAGGCGACCGCGCTCCGCGCTTGAAATGAGCGTCTATCCGTCCAAGTTCTCTAAGACCGGTAGGTCGCCCCTAAATTTCTGTTGACGTTACAAGTAGGCAAATATTCTTTTGGGTGCAGTTGTGGCCCAGGATGCTAGCTCCTCATTGAACTGCCGGCGTTTCTTGATCTTCGCGGTGTTATATAGATTACGGTGTTCCTTGTACACTGTGTAATCTTCATCACAACCCGAGCTGATGTATCTATCCCAAAGTTTGCGACGCCGTCGCGTTAAGTGTCTATATTTTGTATCAAACCAATGCGGTTTGACAGGTCTGACATTTGAATACTTCAGGGGAACGAACCGAGTACACAGGCCTCAAGCGACGCAACGTGTAGTAGTATCCAATCAGTCTGATGTGCGGCTTGGAGGAGCGCGTTGAAGTCTGTCTTCCAATAGTTGACTGTCAGCTTCTGCTGATTGTGATACGGTAACAGTAGTTCTATAATTGCCACAATGGAGCAGTGATCACAGTTCGCCAGAGGTTCGAAGACTCTGATCTCTTGCAGCCTTTGCTCGCAGCTCGTAAACATTAGGTTCAGACAACATGCCGAGTGCGGAGCTACTCCTGTCCGGTAGATGACATGTTGCGTTGCCCCGATTTCAATAGTCATTTTAACGAATTGAGCCTCAACGTCACCATGACCAGGAAGAAGCCGAACGTCTGACCAGAATATCTTAGGTAAATTTAGATCCCCCAACAGTAAGAACTGAGGGCGGCTCATGTGCTTCTGTACATGTGGTAGCCAATCGCAACGACGGTTTAATGGGTTACGGTAGATAACACCCACTATTAGCTCTGCGCGCCTACGGTGGATTGTGCACCACAATTGCTCGCATAAACTATCCTCGCTCCGATAGGTCCTCGTAAGTTTGCCAGATAGTGAGGATTTTATATACAACAGAACACTACCGTGAGCCTTTGATTTTCGGTCGCATCGGATATCAGAGTATCCTGACAACGCGACTTCTTAGGGTATGACGTCGGAGTTCAGCCAAGTCTCTGCAAGTCCTAAAACCTCCGGCCGCTCCGAGACAGCGAAGCGGCATAGTTCGTCTCGTTTGTTCATTTGGTTGCACAGGTTGGCGGATGTCACACGAGGTCCTGGAAGGTAAAACGGGACGTGCCTGGAGGTTGAGCAACCGGTTGATACGGGTTCGTACACCCATCCTGCTCACGCGAAAAATTAAAGTTGTAAGTCAGTCTCATCTTCTTCTGTAAGGCGTTTGAGTTCGATGACCGCAGTCTTCAGACGATCCCTGTCTTCGGGTACCAAGTCTCAACGGATGTAAACCTTTATGCCTTTCAGCCTTGACAGACGAGACAGTATGAGCTGCGACATATTGTGATTTGCAAAGGTGATTCTCAGTGGTCGACGTGACTGATTAGTTTTCCGTCCATGTCGGATTACTTGTTTAATCGTCACACTGTCTTCACTCATATCCAAGAGTCTATCGATGACCCTTGGGGGAACTCATCATAGTAATCATAACATATCTGAAGGTTTTCATCTTTTGACTCTGGTACCTAGAAGACCGTGAGATCATGACGCCTCAGCGAAATCGGTGATAAACTTGTGGGAGCAGGACTAGAGGCGCTAAGCGGTTTAGGTTGTTGGTTATCAACAAGGGAAGCCTGAACTCGATTATGCGCCCCTTGCGCTTTTGAGTGGTCTATGGATCCTCGGTGTTCAGAGGTTCACAGACAGGCTCTGAGAAATTCACGGACCGATCAGTGAAGCGGCATTTCGTACGTTCCGAGTCTAAGTCTTTAATCGGTAGGGAACATTGAACCTGAGACTCGGCCGGGGTCGAGGAAGCCGGTGGTGGTGTAGATCGCGGAGTGACAAGCGGAGGTAAGGTGACAGAGGTACTTTCAGAAGGGCGTTTGACCCCACGTAGTGAAGAGTTTGTTTCTGCCTGGAATAGAGGTTTTCCCGTACTTTTTGGCGGTCGCTGTGTATTCTGATGTCTTACACCGCGACATTTATCGCATATAACTTGAAGAAGCCGATGCCGGATGTTGAGAGATTTTCGAAATATTTCAACGGATAAGCCAATGCATGAAATATGGAACAAAGCATCGCAACCGAAGCAGCGAAATGCATGAGCCTCATGTTCAACAACTTTCGAACAAGAACCATAAGTAGTTTGAGACGGCATCACAAGGTAGAGCAAATCCAAGATGGCGGACACATATGGCAGTAGGGCGCATCAATGAGACCTCCGACATCATCCAGTGCATATCCACCAAATTTGCACCGATTTGAAAGTACACCAAAGGAAGAGTATTAGTGCAAAATTTACGATTTATAACACAGTAAGCCGAAACAAAAGTATTATCTAGCACACGGTGATTTAAAAACCCGCGGCGTCCGTGGGTACAACTGCTATGTTTTCAAGGCATTCTGACTAAATAAAGCGCACTAAGTGAATCCGCCTGACAAGGATTCTATTTCCCATGGAAGAGATGCAGTTTGTGTAACGAACCAATGTTCCTTGTCCAACCTTCAGCAGAAAACAAAGCGCTGTGACAAGCTAGCACATATATATATCAGAAGGTCAAAAAGCAGGTGCTGATTACAGGACTGAGGAGTTGCATTTTGCACTCCTAAAAGGTATGAGATACTGGTCAGGACAATAATTGGTTTTCACGACCTTTTGATATGAAGTTGTCAACCATTAAGTTTTGTTGTAACCTCAATTGGTGACAAAACGTTTACAATCCAAGTGCCTAAGTAGGCGAACATCGCAACGGTTATGTACCCGGGTGGGTGCAGTTGCAGCATTCTGCACCAACTATTGCAGATGCATTAGATTAGCATTCTCGAGGATAAGAATAATGCACAGACAGAAAAATGTACCGCACCACACTGATGGCTTTCGTTCGGTTAAAAAGCAAGCATGACAGATTCGATAATACATAAGTGTGGTTCGGTGTAGTGCGATAAAAGGGCATTATAAAGGCAGGGCGGGCAGAAGAGACGGCTAAGGTTTCTGATAAATTGTTGTGCAATGAGTGAAAAACATTAAAAAACTTCAATGAGAAAATGGTGCCTACGGAAATACCAGTAGATAACAGAATCAACAGGATAGTCGCTAGATAATCCGTTGCGCCTGGAGATGAGCCTTATTGACCCTACAGGCAAGAGGTAGTTCATTCGAGGATGACCAAGGAAACTAGACAGAGAAGAGTGGAAAACGCACACAGACAAGAACTAAACTTGTGGTACTGAAAACATTTTAGTCTAATGGTATAACAAGATAACCTTATTGTATGAAACGTTTCACTGACCTACGTGCACCAGGATACATATTAGACTAACAAGATACCTAGATGCTGGATGAGGAAAATATATCTTATTCCATCACATATAAACAGGAAAAACGGTCAAAGCGGCTCACAGCTGAATACAGCGACAAAATAGTAAATAAAAGCTCTCAGAAGCGTTGAGGGTAAGGCACAATTACAACGACCATTACACTAGCTCAGGCTAAGTATTGCGGAAAGCAAAACTACCAAGGACAACGTCGTCAGTACAACCAGCAAAGGTGAATGGTAGAGAGTATCCCCTAATGTATAAGGAAAAAAGAAAATGAGGGAAGATAGCCCCATAAAAACGTCACAATCAAGCGGAAGTGACGAGGACCCTATGCTGACTTGCTAAGTAAGAAGTGTGCAGGTTGTAAAATTGTCACTCATCACCCTGTATAGATCGAGTGGATGTCATTCTTAGACAGCAGGCTGCGTAGCATTGTTCTGGAAAAAGGTAACAGTATTGTATGACTAAGGAACAGAAACCATATTGTCCTGCAAGTTGCGTCCAAGTAAGATGCAGTGGACTGCACAATGCATCCAATGCAGGACTCATCCGTTTCGTCCCTTGCCTACCTAAAGAACCGAATAGTCCTTAACTTTAGGCACTACAGATTCAAGTATGGTTAAAGATACGGGAAACAGAAACGAGTCAATAGGGGCTTACTTGGACGGACTCCAGCTGATTTTCCATATAATTGGGCTTCCCGGCCGCTCAATCTTTGCAACTTCCTCTGCTGCCTGTTGAAGAGACCAAACTTTATTGATCGGCTGCTTGATTCATAAAGATGTTCATGGTAAATTCTATTTGGAACTGTAGTTGCCTTCAAGTTTGCCCGAGAACTTTTCAAAATGGGTCAAATAATCCATTAATCGTACCAAATGGATATGAACTGGTCAGCTGGCACCTTTATTTCTCGGTACACAAGAATCGGGTAAAGTATTATGAACTGAATACGCAGTGAGGATAATCATCATTTTTAGTTTTCAGCCAAACATTCCGGTTCACTTGATGCCGCAACGTTTAGAAAAGTATGAGTTAACCAACCGTTCCAACAGAGCTAAACCAAATATCGCTCTTCCGATGTTTCAGACTGCCGTGCATGTGTGCATTGACAAATCCTAATCTGAGTTGGACCATTATTTGTATTATCCAACTGCTGTTCACGGAGCGTTGCGGTCCAATGGTTTAGATATGTGTGTTTGAAAGCATTGTTGCGAAATCTGTTTTCAGCTCTGTATCCAAGTGTAGAGTTAAATAACAGCAAAATTGGTCTCTTGTAGCAGTACTAAGAACAAGCAAAAGGTGAAAAGACTCACACTATTACTAGTTAACGCATCGTAAACGGCACAAGAGTGAAAATTGTTAAGTCATCCTGATGGAGGTGCAAGGTGGCAAGCAGTTATATGTTTGATGGCTCTGTAGCACAGGATGATTTGCACGTATACATTTAATATCAGCCTCACTTTCCAAAAGAGTCGTACATCCATGAAGCAAGTTCAGCAACATGTTGGAATACAATAGATGTATGTATAAGCATCGTCAATAAAATAAGGATTCAGCCATGCAAAACTATGGAACTTTAATTAAGAACAGGGATGTGTACCACAAGGTTAAAAAGTAATGATGAATCAAAGAAGAAGTGTTTGTCTTGTTCACACCCCATTTTTCAAAACTTATCGGTTTTAATAAGTTAGTAATTTTAAATTCGAGTGTTTACGTAGGCTTCTACGCATTGTTACAACTGCAGCCGGTTTTGCACCACTGTTTCGAGTGTCGTATTGCATCGGGATTCTTATTCTTCGGTCCCCAATCGGGAGGACGTACCACACTAGCAGCTGATAGACAGGATGTCAGCGGTTTCCTGCTTTGTCGCCAGGTGTTCGGCTAAACCCCACACAGCTTTTTTAAATGCAGCCCTGCATGCACAAATAGAGCGACGTGTGGCAATCGCTTGCCAAACGTGCACTGGACGTAGTCAAGACTTCTCAAATAGCCAACGGAACAAGCTCATAGAGTGGATCCGCCTTGTTAAAGATGCATTTTTTGATGTCATCCTTGAGTACTTGATGTCCTACCCATCCATGGACGATCTTCCGTAAACAGCCACAGTCTAAGGCCGAAAGCCTACGCATGTCGTCCACTCAGATCGGCCGGGATTCGCATCC
Organism: Dicrocoelium dendriticum; assembly: GCA_944474145.2. Lineage (NCBI taxonomy): Eukaryota > Metazoa > Platyhelminthes > Trematoda > Plagiorchiida > Dicrocoeliidae > Dicrocoelium > Dicrocoelium dendriticum. The sequence continues at coordinate 83,927,144 of OX104067.1, read as the reverse complement.
ATACAGAGTATCACACGAAGACAGATATTGTGGACCCAGCCTTTTAGCAAAGGTGAGATGACACGATTAAGCCACAAGTGTCTTAGGTTAACCAAAATCAAGCAAGCTTTACTTATGCGGAGACACCTCCGACCCAAACGTTCCGTCTGTAGAGACAGTGCACCCAAGGTAAACAAAATATCCATTTGCTCAAGTCGAGTGCTTTTGATGGCGCGCTGATAAGGAGCATACTGCCAAGTTGCGAGTTAACCTTTAAACCTTATCTTGAAACGCAGTAAATTGAAGAAAATTGTACGTGATCCCGGGAAGTAGAAATCAAGCTCAAGACAAATAAATAAATAAACGTTTTATTCCTCGGTGATTCGAGGTGCAGTCCAACTATGTGTTCTGATCAATGTGTACAACAGGATCGCAAAGAATAATCAATTTGCTCACGCTTTTTAGAGTGGATCCAAAACAGATACTAAACTAATTGGCAGGATTAAGGCATTAAGGAAATTAAAAAGCAGGAACAATAACGTAAGCAGAGTTAAACAGATGTCCAGTTAAAGTAATACGGCCGCTCGTGGAACCATTCCCAGGGGACCTGCTTCCATGCAAGGTATTCCCTCGAAAGGTTTCGCCCGCACTTCCATGCAATATCTGGCCGCGTACCGGTGTGACATAGCAGCATATGAGCCATCACCTGTTTATCATATGTTCTGCTCCTTTTAGGGCTGCTTTTACACATGTGTTATGAGCGATGAAGCCTCAGCCCGGTCCGTCATGCGGATCATTTAATTATAGCATAATTTTCTACGCCAGTCAATTTGTAGCAATGTGCCTTTCATAGGTAAAGTCTCTTATAATCTGGAAGCTATAATCCGTCACCACAGAAGATCAGCCCAGTCGTGGCCAACAATGAAATAAGGAAGAATGTAGAAACAGTTATGTGAAAGAGGTACTATAACTTTAATGTAAAAAATTGTCAGGTATGTTTTTTCACATCGGCGTAGAAATAGATCAAACCGACCATACGATCAAATTGTGGCGTAACAGCCGGAGACAGATGACTGTACGAGTTGTCCATAGGCAAAAGTCGCATAGGGAATCGCTGAATTCAAGTATATGTTTCTGGACCGTTAACTTCAGAAAAGAAGGGGAAATGATTAGCACTGGAGAACAAATGTAGCGAAAGGGCTCGCAGAACAATATTAAAATTAATCAATTTGTAGGGAAAATTACGAAAATAATTCCTGACGCCCCTCCAGTAAATAATTTTGTTCTCGGTTTTAAACAGAAGACAGTTGGTATGAATTAAGTTTAAAAGGAGTAAAACCGCATAGAAGGTAGCGTTAAGGAACAGCATAAGAAGCGGTTTGTAACAGCTCATCCTAGCTGATTATGTTTTCTCTGGTGCATTCGAGTCGATGTTCTCCGGTATCACACATGATCCGGCCCTTCTTCATACAGCGTTTCATCATCTTGAATTTTTAAGATCCACTTCGCTCTGTCCGTTGACAGGTAAACCTTTATCATTTTCTTGAACATGCCGAAATGTCCAATACATTTAATCTCTTTTGGCAGCTTATTCCAAACGGATTCCTACCTAAGGAGATAGAAATTTCTCCTTAGATTGCTCTTGAATTTACGTAAATAGAATATGCATTCATTATCTCGCAGTTCATAAATGGTGTTTGCCCGAAAGTGCAATTGGTAGGTTCCAGCATATGCTTTTCGCCACACGAGTTTGTGGAAGAGTCACAGATTTAATTGCATTCTTCGTAACCACAGAGGTTGCAGATTCAACTGCTTGCACCTATCTCTGTATGAAAGAGCGGTTGAACAACCAAATATGCGCTTCGTAAAGGCGCATTGGACGTTTTCAATGGCTCTCAAGTCAGCCTTCCGCAAGTTACTGAACACAGCACAGCAATATTCAAGCAAAGGCCAGATACTGGTTTTGAAAGCAATTAGTCTGGTTTCTTTCAAGGTTAACAGGTGGCATATGAGCCCGACCGACTGCTTAACCTTTTTCATGATATGATTTGTATGTTCGCTAAAGTTTAACGAACTAGAATATCTTAAACCTAAGTTACGAACAGACTGGCTGACGGGAATGACTTCGTCATGAAGCCTGAACACTTCTGCTGCTTTCTGACATCCATACGCTAGAATACTACACTTCGATGTTGCAAATGTCATCCGCCACATATCAGCCCATCTCTCAATGGCTTTCAAGTCGCTTTGGATATTGTTAAGTTCAGCGGTACGCTGAAAACCTGGAAACGTGTAAACCACCTTTAAATAATCAGCAAACAAATAAAGCTTTCCAAATTTGATAACAGTAACGAGGTCTTTTATGTACAGTAGGAAGAGTAACGGACCTAAGACACTGCCGTGTACCACTGCACTGGTGACCAGACGAGCTGAAGAGATGTAACCATTGATACCCACTACGTACGACCGTCCTACTAGGTACGATTTAATCCAAGAGTTAAGCGGATTTGTTACACTGTACTTACTTAATTTATATCGCAGCTTTTTGTGTGGGACTCTGTCAAACGTCTTTTGCATGTCGAGGAAGATGACAATGCACTGAAGACCTGAGCCAATTGCTTCAGCTAGATGGTTAAGGAAGTCAGCTTGACAGGTAACACACGAGCTGGACTTCAGAAAGCCATGCTGTGAAGGTGAGCGAAGTTTGCGTGATATTAGAAACGAAACCAAATATACCTTAACAATTCTCTCTAGCATGCGTGAGAGAATGGCTGTGTGACTAATGGGACGGTAGTTCCGGATGTCAGTTTTCGACCCGGACTTATGTCGCGGTATAACTGTAGCCGTTTTCCAACGTTCGGGATATTGACCAGACTGGAGAGACAAAGAGAAGATATTTAATAATACAAGAGGGATGTCATCTCCACCGTGTTTGACTAAAGCAGAAGAGGTACCATCGGGGCCTGGTCTGTAGGATGGTCGTAGACAGGTAAGCATACGTTTTATCGTAGAGAAACTAAGCTCGATCGCTGAAACTTGTTCATAGAAGTGAAACGAGGTTGACGATGCCATGGTTTATTTTTCAAGATTAAATGATCTAGCAAAGTATGAGTTAAAGGCTTCTGCCATGGCTATTGGGGAACCGATGCATTCGCCTTCAGGCATGATGATGTGGGAGGTTAGATCAGTTTTGCCACCTCTTCTTTTTCTCAATAATGCGGTCACCAAGTGACTTGTATTACTACTATTTACAGCCCGTGGTTCTTCCTGCATGAGACGGGCGTGGTGTTTCATGTCCGTCTCTATTAGAAGGTGTTGAACTCTCAGTACTACACTGAAGTCGTGAGTACGCTCATATTTTCGAGTTAGCGCTCGCATTTTCCGAATGTCCTTTGCGTTATTAGCGTACTTAGAGGAGGCTCTCGTATTATCACAGGAGGCAAGTATGCTTAAGTATACAGTTATATTGTCATAGAAGATATCAGAGACTCCCTTAATGTCAGACGAAAGAAAGAAATGGACCCAATATTGGACCCTAAGCAAAACGGAGAAATCTACCAAATTAACGTTTCGCGGGAAGTGTGGAACCACCGCAGACCTCACATGCGACGACTCAGCTATAATTTTACATCCGACTATTTTGTGAGCATATCCAGGGAGACCGTCAATTACATCAGTAGCTATCTGGGAGGTGCCCGTCTTACAACCAGCACTGCAGCTGGTATCCTCAACTGGTCCAGAGTAAACAGACAGCATATGCGCGTGGAATTAAAAAAAGTTAAGCATTGTAACGAGCATCAAGAGCTAAATCCTCAGGATAAAATTCTGCCTTGTGCAAAACTATGGGATTAATCACTTAAAAGATAGATCCTATGCTCCACAGAAAAAGCAAGGTTGGGTTGTGTATTACCTATTATCCCTTTGGTTGATAGCAACAACGCTAATAGAGTATCGATGCAGGAGCCTTACCGCAAGGTTGAAGGCACTCAGTTCAAACTTACTTGTCCGGTAGCAGTGGGAAAACCTGATGACAAACAAGAGACGGCCATCAAGACTAACAACAAAACGTGTGAACAACGCTGGCGCATCCAGCTTTCAAGGTGCGTAGTGAAATTTTATTTGAAAAAACACTTCGAAATACACAGCGGATTTGGTAAAGTTACAGGCAAATTTTATCCATTCCGATACCTACAACTTATTTTCTGTTCATGAGCTGTTCTCTCTATTCTCTCTAAATAGAAGCCGCCTAATAATCTTTTCTAAACGCCTTAACAAGATCGTGCCATCGCAATGTACATAGGTGAAGGCTCCCCATGCAGTTACACAACGAAATTTAGTATGATAGAACAGGAAGAACAAACTTTCGCAAATACTTATCTACATTTACTAACTATACAAGCAGCATGCAGCCTAGTAAATCTGCCCGCCCGACCATCATCTTTAATGCGTAAAGCGGCGCTTGGAAAATCTTGTAGATTGATTTGTTCAGACGAAAAGATATAAAGAAGTGTTAGGCCGATGAAAAGGCACCAGTTACGCAAACGACTGTTTGTCCAAGTACTCACGCAGAGATGGCTTGTCATTAACCCGCGTTGCTAAGTTACAGTTAACGGGGTCTCCAGATGAGCATAAACTGCATCGATAAGGCAGAGCTACGTCAACCAGCAAGGCATTTTTAATGTTCTCATCAGCTGTACCAACTCGGCGATATTCATCGTTAGCTGTCTTAATTCGATTTCTGCCATGGTAAGTATAAGCATCAGCCATTATCGGAAGGAATAAAATTATGGCAGATAATTGCGAGCGTATACGAATAAAAGGACATTGTTTCTTTCGGACGCTCAAAACGATGTGTGAATATAATATTTCAGCTTAAGGCCCGATTAAAATGTCGAGTAAGTAGTCGCTTGTGACCATCGTTTCTATTTCCGTAGGAGTAAAATCTAACGTGAAGCAATGGTTTACGCAGCCCAAAGTAGCATGCAGGTAGAGCAGGTGACAATCTCAGGTTTCTTAAGGGCCGCCTATGTAATAATGGTCACTGGACAGTAATTACGCAAGCTTTTCATAAGTATCTGGCGCATGCAGCCACGAAATGCAAGCGTAGACGCATGTTCTACGGAAATGAATTAGCGTTAGGTAGAAGCACCATGCGTTATCGCTGACGTTTGTAGCGCAAGCTTGTCCACGGATTCGCTACCACTAGCCTTTAACCGAGAAGCCACTGAAAAATAGGGCACAAATTAAAAGAAATGCAGCTCCATTTGACCGCAGTCGTCAACTTGTACTTCACAATACCGCTAGATCCACCAAAAATTAAGTGCAAATGATAGAGTTGTGTTATCAACCGCAAGTATACACTTGCAGGGTCACTAGATTGAGCTCTCTAAGTGGGTCAAAATTTACTATTATGCTGGCTAGCACATCAAGTAAATGGGTCCGAGCAAAATCCCTTGGATTGTCACGAGTCCTTCAGGTTTGTGACTTCGGGTATCTAATCCACAAGCTTTACCGGGAATCCTCGTACTAATCTTTTGTACGAGGCTAGTAATGAAATGAAATGGGAAAACCCAACAAAGATGTTACTAAAAGAAAAGCTATGACTATTTGTGAAGCAAACACTCAAGAAGAGTTCCTAAATACTGTATAGCAAGTTAACCGGCACTACCAACAAGGAATTTACTCTACGCATTGCTAACGCCTGCTCAGCAATTGCCAATCTGAGGCAATTGTGGCGTCGTTGCAAATGGCATTCTAACTAAAGGACCGTGTTTACATCCTATCCGTTCGTTCATTAAGGTTGTATGAGATCGAGTCCTGACCAATTAGCGTGGATGAAATGCCTCGCCTTTCTACCTTCGACATCGGTTGCTTAAGGAGGATCGCTCATATCTGGTGCAAACAACGAGTTCACAGTGATGACGTTCCACATTGCATCTTGGGGAATTCGAGAATTTCCAACAACAAACTAGTTTTGTTGCGTCAGTTGAGATGGCTTGGTACTAGGCATGAGACCTAAGCTCTACTGCTTCGAGCTCTTTTTGCTCGAAAAGGACCTGGCTGGATGCAACCTCGTGGTGGTCAGCCTTCAAATTAGCGACAGCCCATGAAATCGCTGACATTGCGTCTAGCAGCCGTTGGACCCGTACGCCTTCCAGGATGGGGACCCGAGGATGAGGAGTGCCAGTGGTTTAACATGCTTGAAGACATGACCTGCAACCGTAACCAGAGTAAAAATTGTATACAGAATTGTATTGCTTCGCGTGTTTAATACATCAAACATTAAAAATGACAAAAGATAGAAACTCGGCGTGTGAAAAACAAAAGAAAAATGTCTTGTTCCATTTTTTGTAAACTTGTAGGTTCCGTTGATTTGCATGGTTTACGTGAGGGCCCTATGTCCATTTCTGGATATATACATGTGACGTACATAATTGCTTAAATTAAAAAGTAATGTTTACTAATAAAAAGCTTAAAGGGCACCGCAAGCGGAAAATAAAAAAATGTTCCTTTCTTCCTGCGGCACAGTAACTGAAATGCGTTGCTCACCTTTAACTACTGTACCCAGAGGATTTTGACGCAGGGACTCTGCCCCTTATCCGCTAATCTCCATGGCTTCTGTTGGCGCTATGTCTATTAACTAGACTAGTAAGACTACTACTACTACTACTACTACTACTACTACTACCACTACTACTACTACTACTACCACAGCAATTTAACAGAGAATCAGAATTTGCCATCTTGAACTGAACACAAAATAGTATGGAGCATTTTGCAGCTTAGTAACAGATGAAAGGCTACATATAATGTAAGTGATTAGACCCAGTACTATATATATATATGTATATATATATAAGTGTACGCTTTTATATTTTAATGATTTCACTGCCGCCAGTAAAAACATATCCATAATCCACCTCTTAACACCATTTTTGTCCGTATGCCTCGCACAAGCAAACAGCAATTAGCCATAGGAACCACATGGCAATAAAGTAAAGTTGGGAAAATTGGTGCAAACCAGTAAACCTAAGTAGTTAAAAGTACACTACTGTTAAACAGATGAAACGAATTATTACAAACAATTGCAATTGTTACTTAATAGGATTGAAGATTGCTGAAGAAAATATGCCGTCACAATATTTAACAATAGTGTGAATCCCGAAGGGTGCTATCCGTGATCTTAAATTCTGAATGTTAATACCTGTAGTGACAAGGGTGGAAGACGCATATTGACTACTGGTTACATTGTTCTCGCGCTGAGACCTCAGCACATCAAAACTACACCACCCTTTATCTAATACTATACAGAATCGGAAGGCGCACACATTAAATGTGCATTCCAGAGGCAACATGACAGGATGTGTAGACACTGGCTTTTAGACGTGTGTAGTAAGCAGTTATTCACTGTGAATGTCAGGTAGTTCAACAGCAGATGTGCGCATTGCCCAAACAATGCGACGGAAGCAATAAGATAAACTGAAGAGGCCGGAAGTATTGGAGCAAGAAGAGCTGGTATTAATTTATCTAGCAGAAGGGATAGGCTTCTATTCTTTGTAGCTGTGCACAAAAGGCATCTGAAATCTATCTTATAGTCTTCGGCCTAAAGCACAACTCGTTTCAACATATGAGGTGACGCGCCATCAAACATGCGACATTTATTTCACAATCTAGGTCGAACGGGTTTGTTGACACTGGTATTGTATTCCTGGAAGCTCGAAAAAGTTAATGCAACGGTGATTACGATCACGTTTAGCTTCCTCGAAGTCAGAATTCGAAGTAACGGCTAAATCGCGTTCTTAAGCAGTTAGAGCGATAACAACTCCTTGGATGGCTTGTGAGGACACATTGCTAAATTTAGGATGGCTTGCTAGTGATAAGAAAGCGAACACGGACCATAGATTGAGTATGTAGTGTACTGTAAAACTCGGCCTTTCAGTATGTTGCAACATTGGATTTTACGGTTGTTTTAACCTTCAAAACGTCTACTTGCTTTACTGATAGCACTTCCGTTGACACAAATGGTTTTGTTGAGTAGCTTGCTGCACCGTTCCTCGGTCTGATTAATTCGCTTCCTATTTTTGTAGCCTGCACAATACACGTTGGGTTCAGTCGCCTCCAACTTCTATACTGCCCCGTATTTGACACGGCTCTTATGTGTCATTGGTTACCGACTAGTATCTCAGGCGCTACACAACAATTGGTGACCCCGGTCCAGGACACGCCGTTTGCTAGTTTGAATTCCATTCTGCTAAGCTCCTTCCAGTGACTTTGATTCATGACGCGCTATCGTTTTGTTTTCTCAACTGGCGCGTATACTTATTCCTTTCTCACGATGAATTATTCTGACGATAAACTATCTACGTACGTGGTTAGTGCCGTAAAGCTAGCCGCTCCACCTTTCTGGGAGAATGGCCCGTTGTTATGGTTTGTGCATTTAGAATACACTTTTTACATTTGTAGAATTTCTTCTGCTAATGCTAAATACCATCAACTTATGTCTCGGCTTCCGCAGGGTGTATCCTCTCAGGTGAGAAACACCATAGCTTGCCCCCTCCCGATGCGAAATATGACTTTAAAGCAGGCGATCATCCAGCGAATCACGCTCTCTGACAAGGTCCGACTGAAGCAACTGTTTAGGGATCTGCAGCTAGGGGACAGGATGCCTTCCTTCTTGCTGAGATCGATGCAACAGCTCCTAGGCACATCCAGCATGGAGGCTGGGATTCTCCTTGAAATGTGGATGCAATATCTCCCAGAAAACACACAGGCCATTCTCGCCATGGCATGCGCCCTGCATCTCGCAACATTTGCAGAACTAGTAGCCCGTGTCATCGAACGACATCAGCTAACGAACGAACCTAGAACATTCACTAGACTTAACCCCGTCGCAACAACAGCGACATCCGCGATTAGTGAGTCATCAGCAATCGATGCTTTATCATCGCAAATAGCGTCAGTACAACGCCAAGTAAAGAAGCTCTCTCTAGACCGTAAGCAGCGCAGCCGCCTTAGCTCATCACCCCGTCGCACGAAGCGCGACAATTCAGACTGTTGCTTTTACTACTCGCGTTTTGGTAACAAAGCCTGTAAGTGCGAGTAACCATGCAGTTTCTCCGTCACGAAGCAGGGAAACTTTCAGGCCGACCAAAAATGGCAACTAACGGTATTGGCAAATCCCAACGTCGTCTCAGCTGCATTAGGGATTATGATTCCGAGACCCAGTTCTTAGTTGATAACGGGGTGGGAGTCAGCGTCATTTCCCCTACGCCAGGTGAGCCTATCGCTCCTCTGTCGACAAGCCTTAGTGCCGTCAATGGCACGCCAATAGCCACCTACGGTCAGCGGTCACTTACCATGGACCTAGGAATTCGGCGCATGTTCCGCTGGATATTCATCATCGCTGCAGTCCACTTTGCCATCAACGGCATTGATTTTTTCAGGCATTTCGACCTCTTGCAGATGCAAAACGCCAGATGATAATCGACACTGCAACGAAACTCAGTGTACGTGGCATCACCGCCGATATCGCATCTATAACATCAGTCTACGCCTTTCCCCAGACTACGGCAGACTACGCCAACCTGTTTTCTCAGTATTCCAAGTTCGTTCAGCTAATGAACGCAGGTTTGCCCGCGGCACCTAAAGCCACGCACCACACACGAACGAATTGATTCTCGTCTCATGCCGTCTACGCCGACTATCGCCCCATAAACTAAAGGAGGCAAGGACGAAGTTTGAGCACATGCTCGAATTAGGAATTAACGGCCCTTCCGACAGCCCTTGCTCCTCACCCCTGCAGATGGTCCCCAAGAAATCTGGTGACTAGCGCCCTTGCGGTGGTTGCCGCGCACTCAATCGGCTAACGGTTCCAGTTAGGTATCTCAACCCACATATGCAGGACCCAACCGCGTAACAACAGGTAAGGCGATCTTCAGCCAAATCGATCTGGTGCTCGCCTAGCAATAGATACATGCAGAAGAAAATGCCACTCATAAACAGCCATTATCACTCCTTTCGGCATAATTGAATTTTCAAGAATGTCAGTTGGAGGGTGCGATGCTGCACAAATCTTCCAACGCTTCATCCACGATATCAGTCGTGGCTGGACTTCGCTTATTCCTACATCGATGAGAATTTGGTATCCAGTTCATCGGAACAAAAGCACCTCGAGCCCCTTCGAGCTCTCTTCCAGCGCTTGACCCAACACGGTGCCATAGTCAACCCAACTAACAGCAAATCATCGGTGGAATTCCTGAGTCACCTGGTTTCATCGTCTGGTATCGAAGTCCTTCCTGATAAGATCCAAGTAATCAAGGACTTATATCAATCGTTGCTCGTGGATCTCAGTGGCATAGTGCTCATGGTGTCAACCATGAGCCACTAGGCTCTGAGTTCCAGCCCAACTCAGGCTATCTCGAACTGATGAGTCCCAACCAGGACGAAACCGCGGTCTTCGGGTGCCAGTGTTGGGATGAGCAACCCTCTAATGTTTCTATTTTACTTACGGTCTTTTAGATCGGAATGACCGAGGTCCACCTCAAGTGAACCGAGGCCTCAATAGAGGTTGCTTGTAGCAACCCAACCACCAGCGGATTCTCCAAGCCCAACTATGCATTCGTTTCCGCTGGACCAATCGTTGCTCGTGGATCTCAGTGGCATAGTGCTCATGGTGTCAACCATGAGCCACTAGACTCTGAGTTCCAGCCCAACTCAGGCTATCTCGAACTGATGAGTCCCAACCAGGACGAAACCGTGGTCTTCGGGTGCCAGTGTTGGGATGAGCAACCCTCTAATGTTTCTAATCAAGGACTTCCTAGCACGGACTTCTTGCAAGAACCTCCGTCGATTTTGAGATTTGGTCAACTACTATCGACGCTTCATTCCGTGCTGCGCGCAACTCATGAAGCCTCTGACTGACCTACCCAGAAAGAAGGAACATTAGTTCTCTTTCCGGGACAAAGCACAGACAGCCTTCACAGAGCTCAAGGATGTTATCTCCAACGTAGCTCTGTTCGATCGTTCCGTATCGAATGCACCCCTTGCTACTACGACTAATGCGTCAGACGTTGCGGTAGGAGCCGTCCTTAAAACCCCATCAGTGGGCAATGGCAACCCTTTGGGTTCTTCTTCAAGCGCCTGCAGCCAGCGGGATCCCGCTACAGCACGTTTGGCAAAGAACCGCTCGTAATGTACCTAACCATTTGTCACTTCCGGCAAACACTCGAAGGCCGCACTTTCACCGTATACACTGACCACAAGCGCTTTACCTTCGTCTTCAACTCTGCCTCTGACCAATACTCACCGCGGGATAGAAGACACCTAGATTTTATCACGCGGTTCTCTGCTGTCATACGTCATGTCTCAGCTGTTGACAGTCCCATCACTGACGCTCTTCCACGCGACAACTTCACTCTCCAGTCTTTGCCTACCATCCACCTTGCCGCCATGGCATCGGCTCAGGCTCAAGATGCAGATATACAACACACTGTGCAGTCTAGTTCGCTGCATGTGCAATCTGTTCCTCTCCAAACATCGGAAGGAACCATCCTATTTCACACTTCCACACATTGTCCTAAACCCTTCGTGCTCGTCTCCTTCAGCACAGCATTTGATGCACAGCACTCACTATCACACCCCGGTATCCGTGTGTCTTTGAAATTGGTCACCGGACGTTTTGTTTGGCCACAGGTAAACAACGATATTCGTACTTAGGCTCACACCTGCGTTCAATGCCAGCGCTCCAAAATAAATCGTCACAATCGCAGTCCACTTGGTTCATTTCCCTCCCCAGTCTCTCGGTTCTCGCGTGTACACTTAAACCTATAGGTCCCTTGCCTCCTTCACGCGGATTCGTACACATTTTTACATATATCGACCACTACACCAGATGGCTAGAAGCCATTCCTGTAACAGACTGCACAGATGAGACAGTTATCCGGGCCATCTTAGATCGGTGGGTTTCGAACTACGGATACCAATCCACCATCACAACTGACCCTGGAACGTCCTTCGAATCTTCACAATTCGATACGTTCTGCAACATCTTAGGCTGCAGCTGTATTCATACCACAGTGTAACACGCAGCAGCCAACGGGTTAGATGAACACTTTCATAGACAGCTTAAAACCTCGCTCTGTGCCTCCTCTGAACCTAGCTAGAGCGAAAACATCTCGCTGGTACTCTTGGGCATTCGCAGCAGCATCAAAGCTGACTTGCAATATGTACCAGTAGAGCTGCTTTACGGCACAATGCTAAAGTTGCGCAGAGAATTCGTTTCATCTCCAGCATAGACCGGTATGCCTCCGCCTAACTTTGCGTTCTCCCTAGCTCAAAGCATGCGTTTACTACGCCAGACTCCGCCTCGTGAGCAGACCGGAGATGTGAAAACACACATCGGACGCACCCCTGCACTCACGTCTTCCTCCGCACCGACGCAGTGCGGCACCCTCTCAGCCTCCCTAAAATGGCACTTAAAGTATCCTACAATGGACTCCGAAACATTTCACCTTGGACCAGAATGGTCACCGAACAACGATGTTCATCGACCGCCTCAAAGTGGCTTTGCTTGAAGAACCACCTGCGACCCATTCTGACGCTATTGCACAAGCACCCGCATCTGCAGTGATTTCCCGAGCACTGAATATCCCGAAAACCTCTGTACCCCTTGATCTTTAAACTAGCCCGCCTCAACCGCAGACAACCGACCGAAGCGGTAGACAGGTCAAATGCCCAGCCCATTTTATAGATTTTGTAAACGTATGCTATGTACATTAACACGCCTCTTTCGTCTGTAGTGATTATCCTGCATCTCATCCATAAACGTTTTGCAAGATCGAAAAATATCCAAACATGTTTGAATACCTAAAAAGCTTATTTGTCTTTATCATTCATGCCAAGTTCACTTTTCGGCGTCAAGCCACTTCTCCCGACTCTTGCCCACCCCCTCTGAGTTCTACCTTCCAGAAACTGAAACACCGGAACTGCCAAGGCA
>OX104067.1:83673716-83914078 GCA_944474145.2 Dicrocoelium dendriticum | reverse complement strand
GAGTCTAGGGGGGGGGGGGGGGGGGGGGGGGGGGGGGGGGGGGGGGGGGGGGGGGGGGGGGGGGGGGGGGGGGGGGGGGGGGGGGGGGGGGGGGGGGGGGGGGGGGGGGGGGGGGGGGGGGGGGGGGGGGGGGGGGGGGGGGGGGGGGGGGGGGGGGGGGGGGGGGGGGGGGGGGGGGGGGGGGGGGGGGGGGGGGGGGGGGGGGGGGGGGGGGGGGGGGGGGGGGGGGGGGGGGGGGGGGGGGGGGGGGGGGGGGGGGGGGGGGGGGGGGGGGGGGGGGGGGGGGGTGGGGGGGGGGGGGGGGGGGGGGGGGGGGGGGGGGGGGGGGGGGGGGGGGGGGGGGGGGGGGGGGGGGGGGGGGGGGGGGGGGGGGGGGGGGGGGGGGGGGGGGGGGGGGGGGGGGGGGGGGGGGGGGGGGGGGGGGGGGGGGGGACGGGGGGGGGGGGGGGGGGGGGGGGGGGGGGGGGGGGGGGGGGGGGGGGGGGGGGGGGGGGGGGGGGGGGGGGGGGGGGGGGGGGGGGGGGGGGGGGGGGGGGGGGGGGGGGGGGGGGGGGGGGGGGGGGGGGGGGGGGGGGGGGGGGGGGGGGGGGGGGGGGGGGGGGGGGGGGGGGGGGGGGGGGGGGGGGGGGGGGGGGGGGGGGGGGGGGGGGGGGGTGGGGGGGGGGGGGGGGGGGGGGGGGGGGGGGGGGGGGGGGGGGGGGGGGGGGGGGGGGGGGGGGGGGGGGGGGGGGGGGGGGGGGGGGGGGGGGGGGGGGAGGGGGGGGGGGGGGGGGGGGGGGGGGGGGGGGGGGGGGGGGGGGGGGGGGGGGGGGGGGGGGGGGGGGGGGGGGGGGGGGGGGGGGGGTGGGGGGGGGGGGGGGGGGGGGGGGGGGGGGGGGGGGGGGGGGGGGGGGGGGGGGGGAGGGGGGGGGGGGGGGGGGGGGGGGGGGGGGGGGGGGGGGGGGGGGGGGGGGGGGGGGGGGGGGGGGGGGGGGGGGGGGGGGGGGGGGGGGGGGGGGGGGGGGGGGGGGGGGGGGGGGGGGGGGGGGGGGGGGGGGGGGGGGGGGGGGGGGGGGGGGGGGGGGGGGGGGGGGGGGGGGGGGGGGGGGGGGGGGGGGGGGGGGGGGGGGGGGGGGGGGGGGGGGGGAGGGGGGGGGGGGGGGGGGGGGGGGGGGGGGGGAGGGGGGGGGGGGGGGGGGGGGGGGGGGGGGGGGGGGGGGGGGGGGGGGGGGGGGGGGGGGGGGAGGGGGGGGGGGGGGGGGGGGGGGGGGGGGGGGGGGGGGGGGGGGGGGGGGGGGGGGGGGGGGGAGGGGGGGGGGGGGGGGGGGGGGGGGGGGGGGGGGGGGGGGGGGGGGGGGGGGGGGGGGGGGGGGGGGGGGGGGGGGGGGGGGGGGGGGGGGGGGGGGGGGGGGGGGGGGGGGGGGGGGGGGGGGGGGGGGGGGGGGGGGGGGGGAGGGGGGGGGGGGGGGGGGGGGGGGGGGGGGGGGGGGGGGGGGGGGGGGGGGGGGGGGGGGGGGGGGGGGGGGGGGGGGGGGGGGGGGGGGGGGGGGGGGGGGGGGGGGGGGGGGGGGGGGGGGGGGGGGGGGGGGGGGGGGGGGGGGGGGGGGGGGGGGGGGGGGGGGGGGGGGGGGGGGGGGGGGGGGGGGGGGGGGGGGGGGGGGGGGGGGAGGGGGGGGGGGGGGGGGGGGGGGGGGGGGGGGGGGGGGGGGGGGGGGGGGGGGGGGGGGAGGGGGGGGGGGGGGGGGGGGGGGGGGGGGGGGGGGGGGGGGGGGGGGGGGGGGTGGGGGGGGGGGGGGGGGGGGGGGGGGGTGGGGGGGGGGGGGGGGGGGGGGGGGGGGGGGGGGGGGGGGGGGGGGGGGGGGGGGGGGGGGGGGGGAGGGGGGGGGGGGGGGGGGGGGGGGGGGGGGGGGGGGGGGGGGGGGGGGGGGGGGGGGGGGGGGGGGGGGGGGGGGGGGGGGGGGGGGGGGGGGGGGGGGGGGGGGGGGGGGGGGGGGGGGGGGGGGGGGGGGGGGGGGGGGGGGGGGGGGGGGGGGGGGGGGGGGGGGGGGGGGGGGGGGGGGGGGGGGGGGGGGGGGGGGGGGGGGGGGGGGGGGGGGGGGGGGGGGGGGGGGGGGGGAGGGGGGGGGGGGGGGGGGGGGGGGGGGGGGGGGGGGGGGGGGGGGGGGGGGGGGGGGGGGGGGGGGGGGGGGGTGGGGGGGGGGGGGGGGGGGGGGGGGGGGGGGGGGGGGGGGGGGGGGGGGGGGGGGGGGGGGGGGGGGGGGGGGGGGGGGGGGGGGGGGGGGGGGGGGGGTGGGGGGGGGGGGGGGGGGGGGGGGGGGGGGGGGGGGGGGGGGGGGGGGGGGGGGGGGGGGGGGGGGGGGGGGGGGGGGGGGGGGGGGGGGGGGGGGGGGGGGGGGGGGGGGGGGGGGGGGGGGGGGGGGGGGGGGGGGGGGGGGGGGGGGGGGGGGGGGGGGGGGGGGGGGGGGGGGGGGGGGGGGGGGGGGGGGGGGGGGGGGGGGGGGGGGGGGGGGGGGGGGGGGGGGGGGGGGGGGGGGGGGGGGGGGGGGGGGGGGGGGGGGGGGGGGGGGGGGGGGGGGGGGGGGGGGGGGGGGGGGGGGGGGGGGGGGGGGGGGGGGGGGGGGGGGGGGGGGTGGGGGGGGGGGGGGGGGGGGGGGGGGGGGGAGGGGGGGGGGGGGGGAGGGGGGGGGGGGGGGGGGGGGGGGGGGGGGGGGGGGGGGGGGGGGGGGGGGGGGGGGGGGGGGGGGGGGGGGGGGGGGGGGGGGGGGGGGGGGGGGGGGGGGAGCGTGGAAGGTGAGTGGGGGCGTGACCGATCCTTTTGTTTTCTTCTTGGTTATATTTATTTCTTTGTTTTGTTTAAATCTTTTTTTTGTTTTTTTCTTTTTTTTTTCTTTTATTTTTTTTTTTTTAATTTTTTTTCTTTTTTTTTTTTTATTTTTTTTTTGTTTTGTTTTTTTTTTTTGTTTTTTTTTTTTGTTTGTTTTATTATTTTTTTTTTATGTTTTTTTTTTTATTTGTTTTTTTTTGTTTTTTTTGTTTTGTTTATTTTCGTTTTTTTTTTTTTTATTTTTGTTTGTATTTTATTCTTTTTTTTTTCGTTTTTTCGTTTTTTTTTTGTTTTTCTCGTTTTTTTTTTTTTTTTTTTTTTTTTTTTTTTTTTTTTGTTTTTTTTTTTTGTTGTTTTCTTTTCTTCTTATTGTTTTTTTTTTTTTTTTTTCTCCTTTTTTCTTTTTTTTTTTTTTTTTTTTTTTTTTTGTTCTTTTCGTTTTTCTTTCTTCTTCTGTTTCTTGTTTATTTTTTTTATTGTTTTTTTTTTTTATGTTCTTTCTTTTCTTTTGTTTCTCCTTCTTTTTTTCCTTTTTTTTTTTTTTTTTTTTAAAACAACCATAAAATCCAATGTTATAAGATAATGAAAGAGCATGTTTTCAGTTGCACTACAATATCTATGTAGTACATACGTGTAGTGACCTGGAGATTCCCCTGTTTGGCTGCCGCATGCTGCGTAAAATATTACAAAATCACAAAATTATATTTTCTCGATGTACATAGCAAAATAGCCGCTCGCCTGTTTGAACGTTGCTCGCGTTTGTTTGAGTCAGCAAAGCATCCGCCTTCGAACGGCGCGACGCTCCTCGGCTCCGCGGCCATCTTTGCTCTCCGCGCACGCGACCACACCTTTCCCTAGCTAGCTATCTTTCGGTGCCTTATTTTTAGCACTAGGTAGCCTTTCGCCCACTTAATAAATTTTTTCTAGCGTTACTTTTGGTGTTCTCCACTCATCGGAGGTTGGCCTTATTTTCGCGTATTGGTTTTAAAGCGTACCGATCCCGCTTCGTGCTTTATACGTAGCCGGAATAAAACAATTAGGAAAAATCGAATGCAATATGAAAACCCTCTTGAGCAAGGAGACTAGTGTTAATTATGGAGGGGTTCCACCAGACTGTATTGTGTAGGTGAAAATATTTGGTATTTCCCAACGATTTATAATATTATGGACATGGTGAATGTGATTGTCATTAGGAATACTGTGTTGGTTATGAAACTGTATGCGCTGAGTAAGTGCCACATTTACGTTCAAACGCGCAAATGTTATATTTGGTTTTTGGCCATGTTTATAAATCCTGTTCCAGGCCATTCTATCATATTGCATTTTGGACATGGCTGTGGCTTGCGCTTATAGCTCTTAGGTGGATGACTCCGTCCCCTCCTCGGATGTATGAAGTTGTTATGAATAAATTCCACCCTTTTCAATACAGTTGTTACTAGCCCTTCTACATCTACAACTAAATGACTGCAAAGCGTATACCTAAGTTTATCACAGATAATCGCTTGGAATTCGGTTCCGCCAGTATGACGTGCAATTCGGAGTTTGCGTTGTAGGGAAGCCGCAGTTCCAGAAGCAGCTTCTGTTGCGAGCATAAGGACGGTTGAACTTATCAATTGCAACTCGCTTCGGCCGCCGCAAGTCTAGGAAGGACTTGCTCTTACGATAGGTGCATTCAAACCTTGTTTACACGTCTGAAGGCACGCTTTACATTCACCTGATGCTTACTGTAGACAATGTGAGTCAGAATGGAACTGCTATTGACCCCTGTGCCACCTTGATGCAACCAACGTGAGTACTCTGCGTTCTCGCCTTTAGACAAATTCCGCGCCGTTCGGCTGGTATAAGTTGCGCCACAGGCGCACTCGAACTAACACCTAACCATTGCGGCGATCAGTATGGACAGCTATCTTTGTTTCGTGAACGGCTGAGTGGTTCCGTTGAACACACGCAAATTGACGTTCCTCTGCGCAGGTTGCATTCATGATGCACGAACCAATTTGACTTAAATCGCACAATAAATGAGACCTGTTTGAATGGTAGCTGTATGCATGGCTTGTACTGTGCCACTGTTAACACCGGAAAATACTTTGGCTTTTCCCCAAGTTTTCTTTAAATAAATATGTCTGCTGAAGTTAATAACATCAATAATTGAGTGGAAGTAGGAAATTGTTATAACTATTTCTGTGTTGCTCCTCCTAACCCTGACACACTACGACCGCAGTTCCGTCCTGGTTTAGACTCATCAGTTGAATGTAGCGTAGGCTGGGTTGGAACTCAGATACTTGTGGTTTGTGGCTGACGACCAAAACACTATGCTAGTGGGATACGCGAGCAATGCTCAAGGCAAGTCTTACTCAAGCTTCCAGTGTGTCGCAGCTATTTACAGCTGGCTTGCAGTGGGTGAGTGCTGCATGGGTAATGGTATACTAGCACGTTTAATCTTCCGAATAGCTTAGCCTGTGGTGAAGCCATATTACGGTGCATTCCACCGTTCGGTCTCAGCGTTATTATGCTGCAATTTAGAACAGAGACTGTGGCACACATGAGGTGTGTACTGAAAGATTGGACTGTGCTTAGTGTCCGGAGCAAGATTATTAGTGTATTGTTACTAGTTATGCCTGCTTGCAAGTTTGCTTTTTATAAGCAACTGGATCTGCCGAGCCCGTAAGTTTAGCATATTTGTGGTCAGACAGTTTTTTCATAGAGGTTGTGAGAAAACCAGCAGCTGGGTATTACAGATGCACGGAACCTCTACGTGTGCTGTGCGTCCGACGAACACGCCCGTTTCACACGTACTGAGGACTGCTGCTGATACAATAGCTGGTGCTAAGAGGCTAACTGTCAGTGAGGATGTCGATAAGGATTTGTCCGTCATTCTAGTTTACCCATGTGCCTCCGATTTCCCGATACAGTTAACAGCAGTAAGGAGGTTTGTAGGTGAGTTAAGCGAACGACCTGCTCTAGTTCTTCATTGTTAGGGTAGTCGCACCAGTGTTGTTTTGCAGCCACTTTCTGAAAGCCATATAATCCAAGAGAAAATATGTACGCTTTTCTCCGGCGAGGCACCAAAAACACAGAACGCTGTGGAATCCTTAGTATTTGATCCAGCTCATCCCATTGTACCAACTACAATGCACACTTCCACGAGTCAGCGCAAGTAAAAAGTAATTCACAGGAACACACATGAGGACGAGAACACTGTGGTTGCAGATACACCGAACAGTTCGCTATTTAACTAAATAAATATGTATTTATTCTCGACCGTGCGAAGCATGCCCACGGAAGTGTGACCAAATGGGTAACATTGTACAGACTTTGCAAGGTAACGGGGATAATCGAAAATTGTTCAGATGTTCGTGGTTGAAACGGTGCAAGTGGTACAAATATAAATATGAATAAGGTTCCTTGTCGAGATGTCGGGCACACATGTATGGAAATAATCAGTCTGCCATACAGTGCAGTAATGTAACAGCCACGAATAGCTAAAACCTTTCGAATGATTAACTTGAAATGAACTTGTGAAGGAAAAGATAAACAGCGGTTTCACGTTTAACTGGATTCAAGTGAGAAGACCGTAAATATAAATACATAAATAAATAGTTTATTCTCAATTTTATAGCGACACAACAAATCAGGCATGATCAAAGTGTGCAAGCAATTTTGAATCACAAAGATACTTTGGGTGCAATCGTGCGTAGTGTAAACGGTCAAGGCAATATAAGTGCAGTGAAACGGTACATGTAGACGGAGAGAATCATATTCTTGCATGTGTCAGGAAAAGTTGAAATATGAGTCTAGTCGACTTGCCAGTAAGTAGTTGTGGGCTGTGACTTAAAGTCCATAAGTCTTAAACAAAGGCTTCTCTTCCTTTGAGCATCGATTACAGTTTTCATTGGCATAAGAAACAGCTTCATGATACTGGCCTCCGTCTGGCTCATTACCTGTATGCTTGGTTCCCTGCAAAATTGTAATTTCAGGTCCCTGATTGACTTTGCCTCTCGGCTCCACCATCATGAATCTCAGCTCACAATTACGTTCCCCTCTCTTGTTTGGCCTCTCTTTTGGTCCATATCGCATCGGTTCAATGGCGGTATAGGTATCACTAGCGTCAGCGCAACGTCCTAGGCTTCCTTTGATTCCCTTTGCTACTGTGGTACTCAGTTTTAAAACTCTTCGACTACTCCGGCCTCTCAGTCCCCAAATGCCCATAGGCATCAAACCAAGGCCTCTCTTCTTTTGGGGATCGGCTGCCACCGATTAAGGTTCTCATTGGTATAATTAACTGCCTTGTGTGCTCGCGTCCGTTTGATACATTATCTGCATGCTTGGTCGTTCTACGGAAATTGCAATCTCAGGTCCCTGGTTGAGGTTTGCCTCTCGGCTCCATTCTCATGCTTCTCAGCGCACAATTACGCCCCCCTCTCGTGTTTTGCCTCACTTTTGGTCTATATCGAAACACTTCAATGGCGGTATAGTTATCACTAGCGTCAGCGCAACATCCCAGTTCTCTTTTGGTTACCTGTCCTTCTGTGCGTCTCAATCCAAAACATTTTGGCCAAGTCAGTCCTCTGAGGCTCCAAATGCCTATAGGTCTCAAGCCAAGGCCTCTCTTATTTTGAGTACCGGCTGCCATCGACTCAAGTTCTCATTGGTATAAGTTACAACCTTATGATACTCTTCTTTGTCCGAATCATTATCTCTATGCTTGGTAACGCCTACCGAAATCCGAATTTCCGGCCTCTGATTGAGTTTGTCTCTCGGCTCCACTATCATGTATCTCGGCTCACATTAACGTCTTCCTCTCTTGTTTGGCGTCTCTCTTCGTTCATGTCGCAACTATTCATTGGCGGTATAGGTACTACTAGCCTCAGCTCTTCGGTCACTCCATTGATTTCAGCCAGCACAACTTTACCATAAATTTTATATTTACACAATAACATAGTCCTGTTCAATTTTGTTGGCAGTTTGCTCTGTCCGTTTTTCTTCTCACCCTTGTTCTACAGGATAACATTACCTGCACCGAACACCGCTGAAGACGTATCTGCGACGCTCCCATGGGCACGGATTCAATAAAGAACAAAGAAAAAACCCGCACTTCATAATCATGACACACTAAAGAACCTAGGAAACTGATCAATTCAATACAAGTCACCTGAGTCGTCCGACTTCAACAGCTCCAACCACTTGCACTGGACTCCATGGGCGTGCCTCGCATAGTCGAGAATAAAGTATTTATTTATTTATTTATTTACTACACAGTCATAGGAAACAAATTGGCGTTACGTGACTGTGAATATCCGCGAGGATAATCGGTCAGATACAATCTTGCCAATGCTATATCAACAGCCGGCAGTGTTCCAGGACGTGGTGGGTCTTCGTCTGGCAAGCGTTTTCCCTACAAAAAACCACAAATGTCTGTTTAACAACACTGCGATGTGGCGGATGTGACTCGCCACTCAATAAAGTCACCGCCCCTAACACATTGGCAAGTTGACCGACACCACATTTACAAGTTCTGTGTATATATCGGCTCTCGCACGAACACGCCTACATATCTGCTTAGTGACATACCACTATTCTTAAGTATTTTTCACCCGTTTCCTCATACTTCACTCACTGACTTACATTGCTTACGGGACCTCATCGGACTAGTTCCTCATCAACATACCATATAAGTGATCTGATTACTATCTTTACCTCTCGCATTCTGTGTACAAAGACTACATACAACATTTGGGATCTATTGGCCCACACTACTGTCTCCAACTGTACTACTCCCACTGTTGGTGCTGCTTATTCTGCTATCATGTACAATAATGCAATATGCTGAGCATGCCCAAAAGGCGTGTCTCGCTTTGTCGAGAATAAAATATTTATTTATTTATTTATTCAGTGGCGAGTCACATCCGCCACATCACAGTGTTGTTAAGCAGACAGTTGCGCTTCTTATAAATAAATAAATAAATAAATAGTTTATTCTCGTTACTGCGAGGCACACCATCAAGGACGTGATCATGGTATTAGACATGTATGATCAGCAATTGCACAAATTAGTACATTTTGACCAATAGCATGGGGATTTATGTGTGTGCTGAGATGTAAAACTATGTTTAACTGTGTATTTGGAAGGGGATATGTTGTGTTAGTATTTAAATGTGACTGTGTGCGCTTTTGTTCGTTGTGTTCGCCATCAAGGGGGAATCAGTGGAAAGCTTTGAATCCGATGACGTCCGTGATGTGTGAGTGATCCTCCGGAAAAGGGAAGAGGCAGTGACTTTAGTTAGTGGCGAGTCACATCCGCCACGTCACAGTGTTGTTAAACTGATACTTGTGGCTTTTTATAGGGAGAACGCTTGCCAGGCGAAATCCCACCACATCCTGGAACACTGCCGCCGAACCGTTTGCTGGAACGGGATTTACCCGAACCACCCAGCTGGCACCACGAGGAGGTAGTTCGGCTGGCCAGCCGATAGGGAGAACGCTTGCCAGGCGAAAACCCACCATGTCCTGCAACGCTGCCGTAAAGCGTTTTGAACACTAATGTATAACTGCCGAAGCAGCTTGACGACTGATTTCATATTCGATTATTCGCAGTCAAATGGCTTCCTATTTCCTCTGTTTGCTGAACAGATAGCTTGATCATGGCCGCCGGTTAGTGCGCAAGAAGAGGCGTGGCTGCTGAATATGCTGATGGCAAGTGTCGGGGCGTATAAAAATGGGGAAATGTGGCGCTAGTTAACTTGCCCGTGCTTAGTCATAAGCTCTGACGTTATTCACTGGCACGTCCAATCCACTATGTCACAGTGCTTTTCGTACACTGACCGACACACCGCTTGCCATACCTAATGAAGGAAAGCAGAGGCGACTTATGATTGGATGGCTTTTCATATGTGGACGCATGTTGATTCCTTTTATTCAGATCTCCCTATGATGCAGTGCCTGCGATGCTGCATGCGTTTTCTCTAAGTGTGTGCAAAAGACTGCGACGGCTACCACACCGGCAAATGCGTCCACTGCATGCGGCTTGAATAATCAAGTTAGTCCTTAAGTGAACTGGCGAAATTGCCCATATTCATTTTTAGGGCCAGAAGTAAATTATTACCTACCTTTCGTTATGACCTGGACCATTCGCTTGATACATCTGTTTAGGCGTCGAATTCCCGACGGTGCTTAATGAGTTCATAGCATCGCCATAATCCGCCCAAGAAAAACAATAGACTGATGTATGGATGCTGCTTATGATGATAGGTATTTTATTCCTAGATTCAACAACACTCGAAAGGTTATTGACGTACGATCCATCTGCCTGGCTGGAGGTGGGCGTTATATAACCGCTGGACTCGGTAATACAAACGTTTGTTACATCCGTGCACATGTTTTCATAACATTTAGCGGTTTGACCGACTGAGTTCAACCCATTTTCACCTTCGGAACATCACCTCAAAAAAGCTTTATCGACCTGCAAGGGTTCAACTTACTTGCGATGTCATGGCGTTATGGTTCGTCCTCCTCGCCAATGTATTATTTATTGTACCAGATCCTTCATATGCTTGGTGTCAGTATCCGGGGGATACGTTACCCCCCTCGCCAGTGTGGTCTGCCATCAAGTCCAGGGTTATCTATTATGGAAACTTTTTGATCTGTACCTCCTAACGGTTTAAACAATTTGGGTTCAAATGATTATTACCTCCGAAAAATAACCTAAATAGCTTCATCTCCCTGCAAATGATCAACATACTTGCAATGACATGGCTTTATGCTCCCTGCACCTCGCCAGTGGATAACCTCTCCTGAAAGCCTTCTGATACGTTTCCTTCATGGGTATGAACAATTTGGATCAAAGCCTTATGACTTTCGGCACATTTGAAAAAGCAATTTCACCTCCCCGCATGAGTGCTACTTACTTGCAATCCCATGACGCTCTGCTCAGTCCGTGTGAGTAGCATGATACGACAACCTAAAAGGCGGTTATGTTGAGTGCGCAGATAATGCGGTTTAAAGTAAAGCTATATATGAATTATACGGTTGCGCGGTGATATAAATTACTGTAAGCTTAAGTTCACTATTGTGGTTTAAGTGGACTAAATTTGAGTAAAGCACCGCGGCGCCACTTTAAGAGCCGCCATCATATGGACGAAATTGTAGCGCTTCGGAGTTTCGCTGTAGCCCATCAAAGGGAAGGTTGTCCTCGAAAGCAGCCTAGATAGTGTTTGTCGCTTCCATTTCTCTTGGCCTCCTTACTTGCTCGTTAGATTTGTTTGAGTAACCAGCGCTCGTGATTATATTTATTCCATCCAGCGATGCACCTCCCGCTCGGTCCGCCATCAGAAACTGTGACAATGCCTTCGAGCTCGCCACGAGTTGTAACACAGGCACACATTCCATCCAGCTCTGAATGAGTGGTTTTTCAGCCGCACTGTTGGTCTAATACGACCTACGTAAGCCTCTGACACAGAAGCCCTCGGAACCCCGAACCGGACGCATATTACATATTTGTCGAGCCTGCCAGTTCACAACGCCAGTCTCTGGAGAAGAACTACGGCCGTTGCAGTGAGCACTAGCATTCCATAATGCGGTATTGTCCGGAGCTACCACATGGTTCATAAGTCTGTGCGTCCGCAGGTTAACGAGGGTCAGGGAATTTTTATACACCGAGGGCAGTGCCTCCTAAGCGGGGTAATGTAGCACGTCTGAGTATCGCAGTATCAAAGCAACAGTTAAGATGCCGTCAACCGTAGCTTAGCTCGTACTTGTCGCTTGTTCTTTTCTCTTCTCATTTCTACTTCGGTATCAACAGAGCAGCAACTGTCGTGCTTCTTTACACTCCATTCATTCTTCCAACAGCGTCTGTGACAAGGCCGTCCAGTTCGCCAATAGGTGTAACACAGGCACAGGTTGAACCCAGCTCCGAAGCTTACCTGGTGGTTGTCCAGTCGCATATGCACTAACGTTATCGCCTTTCAGGCCCATCGGACCTTTACGACTCAACTACGTTTGAGAAACATAAGCCCACCGAACCCTCAAATGGACGCATAGTACAGAGTTGGTTACGTTTAATCGTTAGGTACGTTCCTCTTGCAGTACATTTGCGGACATAAAGAGGGCGTGAAAAAATTAACTGGCGACCGCGACGTCCTTTTACAAACAGCAAGTGGTGCCTAGGAAACAGTTAAAACGAGCGGTGGTGAAGTAGTTGCCAGAAGATTATGCATTAAAAGCTGTCTACTACCTGTGTGTGCACGGCAAAGGAAGCAACGTAAGTGGCAAACGATATGCGTCCGATTATTAATGACTTAAAATTTCCTAACAGTTTCAGGATGCTGGACTGGAAGGCTGGGTTTCATTTCATCTAGAAGTTTGCTTATTACAAACGAGGTAAAATCTGCCGCGTTGTAATGATTTTCTAACTCGTAACCTATGGCTGTTTTTGCAGTCCATGCGCTTGCCTGAGGAGGACGGGAAGCATTAATCATTGAGCCCGCGGTCCGTATTTGAAAATGGCCGTTTGATTCGGCATTCCATAGAAAGAAAGTATGGTCCAGTTTTGGGCGAGGACGATTTAGTGGTTGTAAAAATGCGGCACCGAAAGCAGCAAGCAGGGGAAATACGCGAGGGAACAGATTTGTCACCGAAGAACCCACACACCGTGTAGCCAAGAACGGCAAGTTTGGTAGATATTGGTACTACGTGCCCTCGTCCATGGAAGCGATAGCAGAGCGGCACTGCGAGGTGCTTTTGGCTGATGCAACACCCTAATTGAATTATGGTGCTTCATATCGTGGCGCTGCAGGTCCATTGCTGTGACTGGCATTGTGTACGCAAGCTTCTACGTTTTGCTGACGACTGAAACTACATACATTTACAGGGAAGCTGTGAATGCAATGAGCAACATTTTGCCTAGCACGGCATCCGTGAAGTTGTTAATGATGGAAAGGTTGGAGCAGGTGGTATCGATACCTTCCGTGTATCCTAACGCGGCGGTATTAATTTGGCGCGTCCACGTGATGAGTGATAGGACACGACGGTGTTCACAGCCGGTGGGCGCGGGCGCAGCGGTGCCAAACTTGCCGCATCTGTGGTAGCTGCATTTTATGTGCACGCGTGCTAGCGGACCTTTCGACAGGTTACTGAGGGCAAATGCGAGTAACGGTGAGGATTTGATCATTCGTCCGGCGAAGGCAATGGAATCCAGTTGCATTTGCAAGAAACGCACGGCTTATGCGAGTAGATCGTCGGATGCACGAGCCTATAAGGGTGATTTGGCTGTTGTAGGTTTATTAACTTATCGGCCACAAAGGCTGGGCCTTTTACTTCGCTAGCTTGCTGAGATTGTACAAATTTTTATTGTATATGAGTAGGGTGCAGTAGCGGAAATAAATAAATGAATAACCTTTCTATATTTGACAACTCGCGACACACATTTACTGGCATGATCATATAAACATAATAAGTGTGGTCAACATACAGTTATTTTATAACGGTGAACATGTGCTTATGGCTGTATATACGGATGCAATTGTTATGTAGTTACCTGTGCTGTTTATGCTTGTAAGCGGGTTGCTGTTTTTTGACTGTTTGATGTCATCAATCATGCGAACAGACCCGAATGATGTCAGTATGGCTAGATAGCATTATCCAGATACGCACAGGGCAGTGACGTAAAGTTGCGGCGACTAACATCTGCCAAGAAATATTGTTTTTAAACGCACGGTTGTGGCCATTTATAACGATACCACTTTCTAGGCGAACACCAACTACGTCCTGGATCACTGCTGCGGAGCTATTCGCTGGTACGAGTTAAACCCGGAACCACCCGGCTGCCAGCCCGAGGAGGTTGGTCGGCTAGCCAGTGTTTATCCTAGCTTGTCGGTGGAAATGCACGATGCTAAGCGGTTGCGGCAATATATGCTTAGCCGAGAGTTTAACAATGGGAGTCCCGAGGGTAGTCGACTACCAGATCTTGCGTGTCTCGCAATAGTAGCGTAGGGGAACGATGGCCTAATTATTCTTCATTAAGTAGACATTGCACCCTCCTAAGCTCCCTAAGGCAAAGCTCGCAAACTAGCAACCTCCTCAGCTGAAGGTAAGTCGCGCTTATCTTCAGATATCGTGCACCAAAATCAACACTTATGGTGAGAATCTAAAAAATTACATAAGAAACTTTTGTATGCGATTCATGTAAAACTATGATGCGGCCTGAAGAAACCAAAGCTAAGGATATGGTATCCAACATGTTAAATAAATAAATAAATAGTTTATTCTCAAATTAATAGGGATACACCAAATCAGGCATGATTAAGTTGGTTAACAACTAATTTTTTGGTCGGTCATATTTGCATACATGCAAGTAATAAAATAACGAATGTTTATGCGACTCACTGGATGTTAGGATCTGAGTCCGAAATCCCGTGCTCACGCTGGGTTCACCTATTTATGGGAACGCTTCTTTGTTGCTGGCCACTGAAGTAAATCCCCTTCGATTTGCGTGCATTCCCATGGATGTATTTTATTGCTCGCACAAATTACTAGTGGTACGATAAGTGAATGTCTGCGAAGCTACGCTGTTGTTGCAGGTACACCTTAGGGGTCCGATACTTAAAGTTCTTTAATCGAGTGGGTGTTGGCCAAACTTTTTAAAGCTGGTCGATGCAGCTGGTGAAAATGTTAGCTGGCAGAACATTGGCTTACGAAGGCTTGTGTTTTTAATGATAAAGTCCCTGCAAGTGTTACAGGTCCTGGTAGGTTTCCGCCTTGCAAGTGTTCTCTACATAAATGGCTACAAATATACGCTTAACAGCACTTAGAGGAATCGTATGCAAATCGGCATTGAATGAAGTCAAAACCACAAAATTCATACAGCCAAGTTGATCATAGGCACATACGTTGTTCATACCTGACATGGTTATTGTTTATGTGCTCAAAAACAAACTGCTTATTTATTTATGCCTATTCTCCATGCAAGAGCATGGGATTGTCGAACATATTGTTCTGAGCCCTCGCGGGCACAGCAACTACCAACTGTTCAGAAATATAACTTTATAATATATCAGAAAATAGCTTAATCTCCCGAAACGCATCTCCTTCGCTTATACTGTTCCTGCAACTTTCTCGCCAACACCGTTTCCTTTTACAGAGGTTAAAAAGGTTGTATTCCTCATGCAATCTTGCGTGTCCTGCTGCTAGTTCCATCCGACCAAACGCCTCGAAGTCAGCTGCATTGAATTTGGCGGATCCCAGCTCTTGGTTCTTCCAAACATGTTTCAAGGTGGTGTTTCAACGGTGTTGAAGTACGGAAACGTCACTGCCATTAACAAAGGAGGAAAGCAGGGAGGTCTAATTAACTATAACCCGCTAACCCCCCATCTAGTGTTATCTAAAGTGGTGTGGCCTATTATTGCCCAGGAGATCTCGAACTACTTTAAGCAGTGACACCACAGCACCTCAATTACATGGCTTAAGCCAGAAAGGTCTTGCACAAAAACATGATGTTTACACACTCTAGTGGCCTTAAATGGGCGACGACAGTGTAGGAGTTGATGCAGTTTATCTGGGCCCATCAAAGACGTTCTACCGTCTGAGTCACCGCATCATCATTCACAAGATTTAGAGCTGTAGAATGCCTATGCTTATTTCCGGTGGATAGGTAACCTTCTGTTTCAAATACCTATGCATGCCTTACTTGGTGTGTCTCGACAAATTCGAGAATAAACTATTTATTTATTTATTTATGTGAGCGTTCACAACGCAAGTTCTAACCTTATCGAGGTGCAGTGCGGGGTGCCACGTGGCCGTGTAATAAGTCCATACCTATTCCTAGCTCACATAAGCGATTTCGCAAGTGCGGTCACTTCTAAGTACCTACTCCTCCTTACTGACCTCGAGATATAGTGGTCCAACAAATTTACAACTGATTGGGTGGCGCTTCATGCTGGTCTAGGTAGGGTCTAGGAATGAGTGTCTAAGCGCCTGCTTACTTTCAGCGCGACCACGTGCCATACATTGAGCATACGCTGTCAATCACCTGCGAGTACAGGCTAGAGGAGCAATATTTACAGTATGCTACTGAATGCGAGTTGGTGTGATAATAAAGATGATTTCGCTTGTTCCCCTAAGGTCGAGTAAACATACAAAATGCCAACCAGTACCTTGGCCTACTGCAGGGAGCCTTCGGGAATAGGGCACTTTGGTCTTTTCTCACATGTCCAGTGATTACATTTAGCTATTATCGGATTATAGCCACCACGCCTGGCAGTATTTGAGCAAGCACAATCACAACGCACCTAAAAAGCCACAACGCGGGGCGACCGATATAGTATAGTGTCTGTTTCATCTCCCATGCCAGCTAAGGATGAAACACTTATGGGCTACAGTAGTTAATATTAATGCATGCATAGCGATTCCATAATGACCTATTCTAATATAAGGAATCAAAACCATGCTGTACTCACCTTCTAAAGCTGTAACACGGCACTACCGTGAGAGGTTTCCAGATAAAGCACGCCACACAGTTTAGCTGGCTGGAACACAACCGAATGCACTTTGCACTGCACGAGTGCAAACCATGGGAGACTATGGCAACTTATGTTGTTTCTGCCTCCATACTAACGGTCTTCAAAGACTGTCTTTACAAAACGCATACATTTATATTACGCCAACTAAATCTCTATCCCCGGGCGCCATGCTAACACTACAAAAGACTTGCACAGTTGCAAATCCTGCACATAATTTTTTAACCACTACTATCGTGGAAACTGCATGTATGTATCCTGTAGGACCAAAATTACTGCACACTGGTGGGCCTCAATACTTCCACTATCTTTTTACGGAGTACAAGGTAACTACTCCTTATATTGGGTTGTTTGGGCACCGTCAGGGAACGATTCTTACTATCATCGTGTAACAATGCTACTAAACCCGAAGGCTCCTAAATTGACGCTTCACTCCTTTTTGCTCTATTATGGTTCCCACCAACTAACTTGTGGTTTTTGTCAGGTACATACTATTTTACTTGTAATTTAGTAATATTCATTGTTCACAACGGCAAGTAGTTTTCCCACCGTTAGTGCAATAAATCTCTTGACCTGAACCGAGTACCTCTCAATGTTGTTGCAGATCTGATCCTTTTATGCTTTCATCGGTAATATAAAATGGCAACTAACACTCTACGGCCATACAGTAATGCATTCTACCTGGAGAGCTCTTTGTCTCTAAACAGCTGAAATGCTACTTTTATTATTTTCCGATTCAGTCAAGAATGTTTCGCTGTTTGGCTTATCATATAGCCTTTGACGGCCCTGATAATTTCCAAAATTATTCCGAACCTTATTCCCCAAATGTAGAGAATCCTACAGGTTTAAACACGGAGACGAAAAATAGGTTACATTACACAACCTAAAGCGAGAAGCAGGAACGGTACGCTTTAGAACCAATACGCGAATATAAGGCCAACCTCCCATGAGCGGAGAACACCAAAAGTAACGCTAGGAAATATTTATTAAGGGGGACGAAACGCTATCTACTGCTAAAAAGGCACCGGAAGATAGCTAGCTAGGGAAAGGTGTGGTCGCGTGCGCGGAGAGCAAAGATGGCCGCGGAGCCGATGAGCGTCGCGCCGTTCGAAGGCGGATGCTATGTTGACTCAAACAAACGCGGGCAACGTTCAAACAGGCGAGCGGCTAATTTGCTATGCACATCGAGGAAATATAATTTTGTGATTTTGTAATATTTTACGCAGCATGCGGCAGCCAAGCAGGGGAATCTCCAGGTCATTACACACACCCCCTCTTAGAAGTGAACCGTAGGTTACCCTTCGAGCTACTTGAGGACTGTCCGTCGCAGACCAGCCTTCTGCGAGACCAGGCGGTGAAACCTGATGCAGCTGCTGGGGGAGAACCAATGCGATCGGACGCTAGGGGGCTCCCACCCGTGTCCTCCCTACAGGTGCCAAAAACACAAACTGGGGGGAAATGTTCGTATCGTTCGAGTGTGTAGTGTCACAGCACATGATGTTTGAGCACGTAGTGTCCGAAAACGTAACGTTCGATTGTCGTTGAACGTCCGCGTGTCGGGGATATGAAAAAGAAGCGAAAACGCGGAGTGTAAAACAGGTGCGAGCGACAGAGCTAGCAACAGGCGATAGTAATTACCGAGTGCCATAAGCGAATAAAGCGAGAACCGTTTTGTGTTTTCAAAACGATTTTCTCCTTTTTAGGTTATCAAAACGTTTTTGCGGTTTTTGGGGTATTCAAAACGCTTTGCAAATTTTTTGGGTTTTCAAAAAGTTGTTGTTGGGCGGGTTAGGCCACAAGCAAAAAGAAAGCGGGAGAGGAAGAATGAACAGAAGACAAATCTTTTAATCGTGCTGGCCAATGAATTCGCCTACCTGACCTAGTCGATTTCGGACGTTCGTTCGGAGGCGTTGTCGCTCCAGCAGTTTTGCCGGATGAGGAAGCTTTCGGCTCGATAGAATCGGAAGGAACTGAGTCGGAAGGGTTAGTCGGAGAATGCTTCGTAGCATCGGAAGTAGGCGTGTCGTCGATCAAAGGCTGCGTTGACTCGTCCGAAGGTAGACGGGAGTCATCGTCGAGCACGGGTTCCACATGGGCAACCTTGAGACGGTCGATAGAGACAGTTTCACGTTTACCGTGGCGGTCGATAACGAATACGCGGTCCTTACGTTAGAAACCTTAAACGGACCTTGGTAGGGTCGTACGAGTGGTCTGCGTAGACCATCGACTCGAAGGAAAACGTAAGCGCAATGCAGTAGATCTTGTGGAACGAACGATTTACGTCGTTGTTCTCGCACGTCGGTTACTTTGATTTGGCGCATGCTCGTGGCTAACTGCCGAGCGTAATTCGCGTCGTAGCGGGGTGTTCTGGAGTTTCCAGAAAAGAAGTCCTCAGGTAGTCGAAGAGGTTGTCCATGTACCAGTTCGGCGCTGGACGTGTGCAAATCAGCTTTAAGAGCTGATCGGACACCAAGCAGTATTATAGGCAGTGCTTCGGTCCAGCTTAGTCCACTAGCGGCACTAAGTGAGGGCTTCAGCTGTCGGTGGAAACGTTCCACCATGCCGTTGGATTGCGGGGGATAAGCGGTAGTCCGGATGCTTTGACATCCGAGGACTTTGAGAAGATCATCGAAGGTCGAGGATTCGAACTGCGGACCGCGGTCGGTAGTCACGGTGGCTGGACAGCCATGTGAAGCGACCCAGCGCTCAACGAAAGCGCACGTTATGGTGTCCGCGGATACGTAGGGTATAGGTACGGCCTCGGGCCAACGGGTGTATCGGTCGATCATGGTCAGAATGTAGACCATTCCTCTGGATGGTGCCAAGGGTCCAACTATGTCGAGATGGACATGGGCGAGGCGAGCTGAGACTTGCGGAAAACGACCAAGCGGAGCGGACACGTGCCGCTGTACCTTGGCTTGCTGACACGTTAGACAACCACGTGCCCAGCGCTTAAGATCGTGTTGCTTTCCGAGCCAAACGTATCTCTCGGTTATGAGCTTGATCGTGGCTCGGATGCCTGGATGAGCGATGTTATGAAGCGTGTCGAAAACTAGACGTCGAAAGGTTTCTGGAACGACGGATCGAAGTAGTCCAGTAGAAGTATCGCACAAGATTGTGCCATCAGATGACGGCAGTGGATGCGACGTGATTCCTAGCGAAGAATCTTGTTTGACGTTATGACGGTCAGTGTCGGTTAGTGGCGCGGTAGCCATGGCAGATAAGTCGATTGCCCGGCCAGCGGTGTGGATTGCGGAGACGCACGAAAGAGCGTCAGCAACGACGTTATTCTGACCTGAAATGTGTCGGAGGTCGGTAGAAAATTGAGCCACGAAATCCAGCTGACGAACCTCACATGGTGAGTGTCGAGCTGATTGATTTCGAAAGGCGTAAATAAGCGGCTTATGATCGGTGAAGATAAAGAACGAATTACCTTCCAAGACGTGCCTGAAATGTCGGACGGTAGAATAAACTGCCAGCAGTTCGCGGCTGAACGTGCTGTACTTGACTTCTGCCAGTTTTAAGCGTCGGGAGTAGAAAGCGAGTGGTTTCCAGCATCCTTCAGTGAATTGCTGCAGGACGGCGCCAACGGCGGTGTCCGGTGCATCGACTGCAACGCTGTTTGGAGCTTTGGGGTCGAAATGGTGGAGCATAACGGCTTCAGCCAAGGCCTCTTTGCAGGCTTTGAAGGCTTCGGTTGAAGCGGGCGTCAACTCGACGTTGCCGTTCTTGCGTCCACGAAGTAGGTCGGTCAATGGACTGAGCAAGTCGGCACAACGTGGCAGAAATCGGCGGTAGTAGTCGATCATCCCACTAAAACGGCGGATGGCGGCCAAAGTAGTCGGAACGGGAAATTCCTTAATAGCGCTGACTCGGTCTTCGAGCGGCCATATGCCATGCTGGTCAATTCGATGACCAAGAAATTCGATAGATAGTTGCTGAAAGATGCATTTGTCAGCGTTGACAGTAATGCTATTAGAAGCTGACCTCTCGAAAAGCAGCTTGAGGGGCTCCGCGTGCTGTTCTTCGGAAGAACTAGCTACCAAGATGTCGTCTATATAAGGATAAACAAAGTCGAGACCTCTCGTGACAGAGTCTATGAAGCGTTGAA
This sequence comes from Dicrocoelium dendriticum, assembly GCA_944474145.2. Classification (NCBI taxonomy): domain Eukaryota; kingdom Metazoa; phylum Platyhelminthes; class Trematoda; order Plagiorchiida; family Dicrocoeliidae; genus Dicrocoelium; species Dicrocoelium dendriticum. The sequence continues at coordinate 83,893,656 of OX104067.1, read as the reverse complement.
AAGTCTGAGCTGCATTGCGAAGACCGAACGGCATTCGCAAGAATTTGAAAAGTTCGAAAGGCGTGATGGCCGGTTTTCGGAATGTCATCCTCGGCTACAGGGATCTGGTGGTAAGCGCGAACCAGCTCGATCTTCGAGAACACACGGGCGCCACGTAGGCTAGCCGTGATGTCCTGAATGTGCGGAATCGGATAGCGGTCGAGGACGGTAGCGTTATTGAGAGCGCGATAGTCGCCACATGGACGCCAGTCTCCTGACGTTTTAGGCACCATTTGTGGAGGCGACGCCCACCGGCTCTTAGACTGGCAAATAATGCCTAAGTCTAGCATGTGCTCGAATTCGGAGCGTGCAACTTTGAGCTTGTCGGGGGTCATGCGCCTGGCTTTTACCGACACAGGCGGACCTTTCGTAACGATGTGATGTGTCGCGGCGTCGGTTGCGAAAGGCAACGGGACGGCAGGACAGAAGGCCTGCGGAAAGCTATCGAGCAGCGTTTGCCCGACGGGTGAACTAAGTTGAGTCGCGTACTCGGGACTGATTGACGCGGTGTCGGTCAAAGTCCCAACGACTGCGAGATTCGTAAGGCGGTCGACTAGACGGTGTCGCTTAACGTCGACGAGTAGGCCGTAATGACATAAGAAGTCGAGACCAAGGAAAGGCGTTTGAACATCCGCAGCGAGGAATATCCATTTGAAAGCGCGTCGGAAGCTGAGATTTAGCGTGCGCGAGCGTTGACCATATACGCGGATAATGGTCCCGTTAGCTGCGCGCAATGAGCTAGTCACCTTTTCGGGTCGGGTCGTTTGGATCATGCGGGCGAACGCTGACTTCTGCGCCAGTATCGACGAGATAGCGAACTCCGGTTCTACGATCAGGGACGAAGAAAAGGCGCCTGCGTTGACTAGCTACGTCCGTCGCCCCTACGTGCTGGTCCGCCCGTTTCCCTGCTGCTGTCGTTTGAAGGAACAGGGCGGGCGACATGATTTAGCTTGCTGGCCGAATCGTTCGTGGTACCAGCAGTAACCGTTTCTATTCAGTGATCGCGAAGGAGAGTTCGAACGTGAACGCGAACGGCTCCTAGAGCATTTACAGCGGTTATGTCCGGAGGCCGAAAAGTCTGCGAATTGTCAAGTCAATGTTGCCATCTGGGGTTTTAGCGTGGCGATATCGTCTTCCGGTTTCGTCTGGACCTGCGAAACCTGGCCGTAGGACTCCCAAATTCGGTCGGCTGTATCGGCCAGTTTGGATAAAGGTGTATCCTCACTAGTGCACAGGATGCGTAGCATCTCGCGCGGAAGTCGTCGCAGCCACATTTCATGAAGAAAAGAATCGTCTATCGAAGTGGGTTTAGCTAGGCTCTGCATTTTTCGAAACAGCTGAGACGGCTTAAGATCGCGAAGATCGGTTTCATTGAGGAGTTTCGTAACTCCTTGTCGATCGGATAAGCCTGTTCTTCTCAGAACAGCTGTCTTGACTGCATCGTAAGTCTTTTGGTCGTCAGGAAGATCTAGAATGTCATCAATGTCATCGGTGACATTTAGCGGAAGCGCGGAAACGACAAAGTGGAACTTGGTCTTTTCGGACCTAATACCACGCAAAGAAAATTGCGACTCTAGCTGACCAAACCAAGACTTAGGATTAGTCTCGCAAAAAGGTGCGATAGGAAGCGTAACTGTGCCGACCTGAACGTCAGAAGCTACGCGATCAGTTTCCATAGCGAGCAAAATAGCGAGCCAGAAAGATTAAAGCGGAAAATGAAAAGTGAAAATCAGACGGATTAGCGAAAAAGTTTGGCCAAATCTGAAAAGAAAGGTTAACGAAAACTCACCGGATAATGGCCAAAAGTCGGGGGTCACCAATAAAGCGAGAGGCAGGATCGGTACGCTTTAGAACCAATACGCGAATATAAGGCCAACCTCCGATGAGTGGAGAACACCAAAAGTAACGCTAGGAAATATTTATTAAGAGGGGCGAAACGTTATCTAGGGCTAAAAAGGCACCGGAAGATAGCTAGCTAGGGAAAGGTGTGGTCGCGTGCGCGGAGAGCAAAGATGGCCGCGGAGCCGATGAGCGTCGCGCCGTTCGAAGGCGGATGCTATGTTGACTCAAACAAACGCGGGCAACGTTCAAACAGGCGAGCGGCTAATTTGCTATGCTCATCGAGGAAATATAATTTTGTGATTTTGTAATATTTTACGCAGCATGCGGCAGCCAAACAGGGGAATCTTCAGGTCACTACAGACCGGCCTAGCAGTGACTGCATTTTCAGGATACGTTGGCATTACTTGGTTGGGCACGAAGTGACGCGGTTTTTGTTGTACGTCCATTATTAATTCAAACGCTGCCAACTGCTGGTTCAACGACCCGCTGTAAAAGGAACACTCACAAGATAATCCTATCGTTCCAGTCCCACTTGAATATGCACTTGAACATGTCACTAGGCTACAGTTAAATGTCAGGGCAACGACGACCACTTTCATTTTAGTTTAATGCGGAATCAACACGTTGCATATTTTTAACCACTAGTTAGCGATATTCTTTTTTCATACGTGGCTATCTTACAGTCTAATTGTTGATAAAAGCCACTGATGGTACAGATGGTTGCCATTAATCAATAAAATAGATGCAGTAAAATGTTAACGTTGATAAAATTAAACTAAAACACCTTATTCATCTCGTTTTGAAGTTCCTTTAACTAAGCATCTGACCTTGCCGCCTTGAGTATGCACGATTTCCATTGTCCATACTGTGCGTCCCCATACTGCATAAGAGGGGACCGTCGAGTCCACCACTGGCGCAATTTTGTATACGGGCTGTTGTTCATCAGGACAACCGGTTTCTGAGTTCTCTAAATGCATGGCTTTTGTTGGGGCAATTTGTGACGAAAGGTGTTTATAATGAGGTCAGGTACTCCAAAAAACTAAAAACTGTACTGCACCATGCTTAATTGCAAAGTAGTATAAAAATGGAGAAGTTAATATATAACGGTACGCAAGTGGTTAAAAAAGGAACAGAATATAAAAAATGGCTTAGGGCTGGCCGAGCTATGTCGCCATAAATTGAACGAAGTGGCAGCATGTATGGTAAATTTTCCAAAATATGCAAGTGTCGATGTATAGCCTATGGTTTGTAAGTAGGGATTGGCTTGCAGTGCAGGTTACCTGTGGAAGTCATTACCGTGTAATCGAAATGGTAACTGACATCATTATTAACTGTTAGATAATTGCGTGTGTGTAAACTTGTCTCCTGCTCTTAATAGGTATATATATATATAATCTCAACGGTTGTAAATGTTTAAAGATCCCCTGTTCCCCTAACAGGTCTTAAGTTGCGAAATGAATAATCATGGACTTCGATGGTTACGTACTGTTACTTCATGCAAAATGACTTAGCGTGAATCAAAATTATGTTATTTATCACACCTAGCAGGCAAAGTATGATGATCACGATAAAAAACAGCTGCGGTCCCCACTATTAAATATAACATTCCTCCGGGTAACAATTGTACACCACAAAACCGCTCGTAATTAAACACAATATTTCTTTCATGCAACATGTATACATATAAAGGTTAATGAAGGTAGCAAGGAGTAATGATATGTTCGTAAGTAAGAAATGCATATGTGAATCAATCTTTGTGTGCAAATCCATGTACTCCAGCATGTTTGATGCATAATGCCTGCGAAATGGGCGATTGGAGACATTTCGGCAATGTTATGTTGCATAAAGAAAAATTGTGTTTAATTACAAATGGTTTGGTGGTATACAATTATGGACGCAGAGAAAGGTTAAACTTAATAGTGGGGACTGCAGCTGTTTGTTATTCTAATCATCATACTTTTTCTACTAGGTATGCTAAATGGAATGATTTCGATTCACGCAAGATGATTTTACATGAAGAAATGGTACGTAAGCATCAAAGTTGAGGATTATTCATTTCGGAGCTTAAGAGGTTTTGGGGGAACAGGGGTTCTATAGACATTTAAAATCGTTTAAAGAATGTTGCCTCGGGAAGCGTAACGGAGTTAATCTGTTGTATGCGGTGAAGTAGTGAAGATGGAATTCGCTAAAGGTTACCGTGATAGATAAATAAGGCACAGTGTTCTGTGTTCATTAATCTTAACTGAAGATGCAGCATGTTTTGCGTTACTTAATAGTGCCGCATTGTAATTATAAACTAACCCGTTGCTGGGTAGACTAACAAGACGAACTGAGTAAGAAGTGAATGTTTGGAGCAACGAATTGGCAGTAGAAAGGGAACCGATGCTCATGACGACGTTGTACTGATATACGCCTTGCGTGTAAGGTGGGGTATGGTTGTATCAAGTGGGCAGATGGGCGCCCAAACCATATGCAAATATTCTCGTCTTTGTGGGGAGTGTTGCGAACGCTCATCACCCAGTAAGCGAGTATACTGAAAAATGGTTCATCAAGTATTATTACAGGAAGAATGGAGGGCGCTACGAAGTAAACATGCCAGAGGCTCAGTGAAATAGGGAAACAAGGTTTAAGAAGATTGTATGGATATATATCGGCATGTTCATCGTTAAAAATGACCGCATAAGGTGAACTTACCACGTTCTTAATGGATGAGCATGTTGTTCGCATTGCTTGCAGTGTTTCGTCACACGTCAAGATGTAGGAATTGGCCCATATATTGTCTGAAGATTACGGAACCACCCACTGAACCTTGTGAGCTTGTAGTCCGCCGCTAGGAATGTGCGGACTTTGCACGTTGCCTATGCGATGTGGGACGACAAGGCACAGTGACAGAGGGGGCCCTGAAAAAAGCCGTTGCTCCGTTCTCTAAGGAATGTAAAATGTAGACGAAAGTGGAAAGCGAAGGAAGACCGGATCTGGTGCTATGACAGGAGACGACTAATGCACGCACGTCACAGGGTGACCAAGGGCGGTAATGAGGACGGCGGATTGCGGCGCATGTGTACTATGTCTCTGAAAAGGAGGTCATCATTGAAATTTGATGTTACCTTTGGCTCGCATTCACTAACGCCTGATATAGAGGTACCAGTCGGCGGGAGGAGGGCCAGAGGCAGCGATAACCTAGACGTTGTGGGCGGCGCATATGTACTTTGGCTATGAAAGGGACGTCACCATTGAAATGCAACCTTACCTTTGTACCTGTATCACTGATGAAGGCTCAAGTGGGGCGAATACGTCGGAAAACAGACAGTGGCAGGGTTCACTTTGACGGCGGCGCAAGTTATTTTGGCTGCGAAAGGGCTGTCAGTAATGAAGTGAAAGGCTACACGTAGCTAGGTTTCACAGATGCGTCGTATTACGGAGACTGTACGTTAGAGGATACGCAGCGGCAGCGGTAAGTAGGATGACAAAAGGCGGCGCATATCACTGTGACGCTGAAAGAGAAGTGACCATGGGAATCCAATGGTGCCTGTGCTATGAATCAACGATGCATCGCATGCGGGTGGCAGAACTTGGGAGTAGGCGCAGTGGCTGAGTTAGGTACTAGGGCAAACGGAGCCGCATACCACTTGGGCTCTGAAAGAGAAATGAACATGGCAATGCACTAGTACCTGTGGCTATGAATCAATGATGTATCAATTGCCGGTGGCAGTATGTGGGAAGAGGCGCAGTGCCGCTGATACATGATAAGGTGCCAGCGGATAAGCAACGGTGGATGTAAATGGTTCCGGACATTGGGAAACCGGATGCAATAAAGGTGACGGACGTTTGAACCATTCAGAAATGTTCACCACTAGTTGAGTGAGCGTGTATACAGCTCGGAACCCAGCAAGGGTGAACACTGAGAAATGGTTTCGCCAGCCTCATAAGAGGCCACCGTGACAGGTCAAAATCAATGTAAACCGGACATGGAAAAAGAACTCCTTAGGCAGTACAAACATGTAATATTGTTTAAAAGATATGTTACAAGCAAACATGTGGTGTGTAAAATACGCGGTGGTGTTTAGGCGCATGGCATTCCGCATCAGTCTGCAAGCGACGTGACGGTCAGAGCAATCATGCATTCGAAGGGAATATGCGCGCGTTCTAAAAGTCACGTGTGCACGCATAATACACAAACCGAAAGTGCGACGAAGTAGGTATGCTGTGTCCCATGTTACATGGAGGCGGACCAGTAGTGCCGGACCACTGAAATGGGCCCCACAAATAGACAGGGGTTCTGAAAGAAAGGTCTCTTGGAGGCTGAGCAATAGGGTTGCAACACACATATAGGTGGCACGCATACATAGCAGTTCAAAAAGTCACATGTGAACGGCCGAGACACTTACCGGAGGTGCTACGGAGTATATATGCGGCGGCAAAGGTTACGTGGAGGCTGAACAGTAGTCGCGGATAAGTCAGATGGGCAGCACGGATAGACATCAACTCTTAAAGCCACTTGTTAAGAGCCAATATACTTACGGCGGGCGCAAGAGAGTATATTGTCGAGGGCAAAGTTTTCGTGGAGGCCGAGAGATACTGTCATGTCACCCATATAGGTGGCACGCGTACACTGCAGTTCAAAAAGCCGCATGTGAACAGCTGATATACTTACCGGGGGTGCTACTGAGTATATATGCGGCGGCGAAGGTTTCGTGGAGGCTGAACGGTAGTGGCGGATAACCCAAATACTGACCCATTACTCCCCTCTCTGTTTTATCAAAAGTAATGGAATCGTTAGTTGCTGATGAAATTAAACGGTATTTTGCGAGTCTGAAGCTAATTTCTCACCTCCAACACGGCTCTAGGCGCAAACGATATTGCCTCACAAATCTGCTTCTTGCTCGGGATTCATGCACCAAAGCGCTTGATGAAGGATCCCCTTGATGTGATTTACCTAGACTTTTCGAAAGCATTCGACAGAGTCAGTCACTTAGCTCTGCATCATAAGCTTCGTGCCTACGGTATCCTTGGTTCCCTACTCACTTGACTAGCAGCATATTTGCATGGCAGAACGATCAATGTCAGAGCCACCGATGCCGTCTCGGAAACCCTCTGCATCTCCAGCAGTATTCCTCAAGCATCCGTCCTTGGTCCCCTCCGTGTTCTGGTCTACATTAACGACCTCCCGAATAATATTCCATTCTCGATGCAAATTTTTGCAGATGGCGCAAAAATCTGGAGAGTTATTCGCTCAACATCAGACTGTGCCCTCCTCCAGAATGATTTGGATCGAATCAACAAATGGGCAGATATAAACCACATCCCCCTGAATCCTGCCAAGTATCACCTACCGTCATTGCGCAGCAATCTTACCAGCACGTACCTCTTGGGGCGGCACGTTTTACTGCGCGTGACCACAGAAAGAGACTTAAGTATCATTGTGCAAGAAAGACTGGGGAATTCGCTCCAATGTTCGAAAGCAGTAAACGTGTCGAACATGAATCTGAGACTTTTGAGGCGAGCTTTGGTGTTTTTGACCTCGGTTGGTACTTATGCTCGTCAACTCCTATATCCGTCCCCACGTCGAATATGCCGTCCAGGCTTGGTGCCCATGGTTAAAACGGGACATTCATCTCTTAGAGCAGCCCCAACGAAGAGCTACGGAGGCAATACACGGATTATCTGGTATCAATTATGAAGTGCGTCTCCGTTTAATCGGAATGTTTTCCTCCGAATACCGACGACTACGCGGAGATCTCATCCTCGCATACCGGATATTAACGGAAAGCGATCACCCGTGCAAATCGCTGCTCACCCTAGCCTCATATAAGCGATCGAGAAGTCATAAACTCAAGCTGATAATCCAACACTCCCGATTAGACTGTAGAAAATATTTTTACTCTCTTAGAATCTGTTCACAATGGAATGACTTGCCAACGCATGTGGTAAACGCTGCGAATATTACAGCCTTCAAACAATTTTTAGACATTCAGCTGAGTGACAAACAACGCATTGTGGTGTGATGTACTAGGTTTATACTATTGGCACCTCAGTTCCGGGTCGGAATCTAATGATTTTTATTTATTTTGCACTTACCATCCTATGGGTCTTGTAAAGCCAATGTTTTTTATCCCATCATACACTATTGAACTATTGAACATCGGCTCTAAAAGCTACTTGTTTAGAACCAGTATACTTACCGGAGGCAAAACGGATTATATTGGCGGGGCAAAGGTTTCGTGGAGGATGAACAATGGTGTCGTATCATCCATGTAGGCGGCACGCGTACTCAGCAGTACTAAAAGCCACAGGTGAACAGCCCATACACTTACCGGCGGTGCAAGGGAGTAGATAGCCGTGGCGAAGGTTACGTGGAGGCTTACCAGTATTACCGGATCAATGATATACGCGGCCCGGCTGAAGAGCAATTCTCAAAGCCACATGTGGACAAACAACACATGTACCGGAGGTGCAACGGATCAGATAGCGGTGTAAAGGTTACGTGGAGGCGGACAACTATTACCGGAGCATCTTTGGGCACAAGCATTTCAAACGAAATGCGTACACCGACAGAGTGGAACACGAAAGGTTATTAACAGAAACCCAGTGAACCAACCCCCACAGCCTTGAATATTCCCACTACAGCTTCACCAGTTATTTCCGCAGCGGAGTCCCCGGAGGAGCGCAACCAATAACGAGGACAAACCTGGCACAATTAACTCAACAACACAGTGAGTCATTGATCCTACTTTCGGACCGACAATGGGCACCGAAGTAACACATGGCATCCTCCTGTAGATGGCCACCAATGGAAAAAACCGAGACCAAACCCGAAGTGAGGGTCTTCATTCCTCTCGATCAAGTTATCGCTGGGCCACCCTTCATCTTGTTCAATGCACACGCCGTGTGAACAAACAAGACACGTCGCGGGAGTCGGCAGTCTGGCAAGCGCAACACGTGGCCGGGCCATCACAGCATGATGTGTGAAATGACGGTGCAGAGCGGTTCAGTTCCTTTTCCTGTGCCAGAGGCAACGCGTCGAACATGCTCGTTGCATACGCCGTATTCCCACCTGATGTAAGGCAAACTGGGAAGACACCGATGGTCGAATGTAACTGGCCTCTTTATATCTCCTGATCTAGGGGGCCAGGTTTCTCAACCGCCGATTTCCGCCAAATCTTGCAATCCACCAATATTTATACGCCTGTCTATCACAGTGTGTGCAAGTCAAATTGCGGAGACCGTCACAGAGTGAGAGCAATCCACCGTCGCTACATGGGTGCTATTACTGTCATTCATGTCTTCCGCACAAGTAACAACCACTTCGAAAAGCGGCCGGGTGGGCTGACTACCATTCACAAGTTGCTGCTTGAGGCCGTTCGAGGTAGGCCACTCGATCTCTGAACCGGTATCTCGAGAGACAGTACAAGCGTTTAAACCTTATCGCATGACGTATGAAGCCTGTGTACAGGTTGCACGGTAAGTACTGTCCGTCTGCGAATGTGTAAAGTTCACGCGTACTGATTGTAAGGGAAATCCCAACGGAAATGTTTACGAGGCAGCACTTAATTTGCCGTCATTTGAAGCTCTAAAGAACCGCAACATTACTCACCTCAACTTTAACTTCCACGCAGCAGTGAGTACATGTGTGTGCCGGCTCACCGTGGTGACCCGCACAACTTTGATAAACAAATAAATAAATAAATCTATTCTCTACAAGGTGAGGCACGCATTTACAGGCATGATCATTTTGACATAACGGTGCACGACAAAGAATGTGCAAACATCCGATATGTTTGCCATAGCAGTTTGTGTTTGTGTAGGGGGTATGTATGTATGTCATTGTGTGTGTATGTGTATGTAGCTGTGTATTTTGTGCTTGTATTTGTGCTGCTCCAATCTTCAATGTTTGATATTGTCATCAATATGCGAGTAGGAGATTGGTGTCCGTGGGTTGGAGAGAATTATCCGGATATCCACGGGGCAGTGACTTTATTTTGTGGCGAGTCACGACCGCCACGTCACAGTGTTGTTAAGCAGACATTTGTGGCTTTTTATAGGGAGAACGCTTGCCAGGCGAAACCCACCATGTCTTGGAACACTGCCGCCGTACTATTTGCTGGAACGGGTTAAACCCGAACCACCCAGCTGACACCACGAGGGGGTTGTTCGGCTAGCCATCGCCCGCATACGTCGCAACTTATGCAATCCACTTGCTTGCAGCTCTCGGAGTCATCATCCTCTTACTGACACAGAGCGAAAACCGCAACTACACCAGCCGTCGGCCTCCTTGTGCGCCATCTGCTTGTGTGGTGATGTGCTGAAGTTCTTCTTTTCAGGGTACGGAATTTCCATTGCTGTGGTATCATGCTAGTACCCGCAACCTCCACCACAAGGGTATAAAACTTGACTTCCGTTTGACGCCTACAGACACTGTTAATATTCCTCCAAACACCAGGACTTGAACGATAGGAAAATCCCTTCAGTGTTACTTCTTGAGCGGATAGTTGAGCCAGGAAATGATAAGGTGTTGCAGGGTTGATAGATCTAAAACGAAACACCCAAAATACAATCTGGCCAACAATTACTGCCACATATTCCGCACTAGCAGACCACACCGTGTAGGTCATGCGAAGAAAGAAGCGGAAAGAAAACAGAAGATAAAGGGGGAATGAAAGTCATTTAACGGAAGGATAACACCAATTAGTGAAGAGAATGACAGAACGCGAACTAAAAGTGGCCTTTAATTGGCTTACCCACTCCTGTCACTATGTTTGAAGATAGGACAGATGACCGCCTCTTTCCATGGAGAAGGTAATGTATAGCTGCCAAGTGACTTCTGAAACGCCATCGTCAGGTGTGTTACGGCGTGTCAGGGGCTTTGATGGAATGCATCCGGAACTGTCTTGAAAAACCTACCGTCGAAATACGTGTCCACGGAGCGCTGTCTCCCCGTTTCCTTGGCCGCAAACAGTGTTCCACAGGGGTCTGTTCTCGGAACCCACCTCTTCCTAGCAATCATTGATGACATCACACCGCAAGTGCAGTCTTCCCAGCTGCTATATGCGGTAGATGGGAAGCTGTGGCGCGCAATTAACCATCCGAAACAGCCTAAACACCTCAGACAGACCCGTACAATGTACAGCAGTGGCACATAGACAACAACCTTCCATTTAATTCTGCGATACGTCCCGTCCTTTCAACCCGCCCTTCTGCTTTTTCTCCTATATATTACCTAGAAGCGTTTATCCATCAGAACTCTTCCGCCGTAAGAGACTTGGGTATCATCATCCGGACCTGTCATGCCGTATCCGCTTGTTGCCGGAAAGCAGCAGCTGTTGCTAACCGCATGGTGGCATTGCTGAAATGAGCCTTCATTCAAGCTGACCCAAGTAAGTTCCGCCTCCTCCTCAACGCTTCCCTTCGACCCCATTTGCAGTTCGGTAATCAGGCTAGCAGCCCCTGGATGTTGAATGATCGGCGCATACTCCAAGAACCACAACGTGCATCTAAAAAGTGGTCTGACGTCTCAAGAATTTTGATCATCCACAAGCAGTTCAAAACCTGCGCCTGTACGCCCTTAAGTACACACGCCTACGGTGCGACGGGATCCCGGTATTTATGGTCCTATCCAACACCGAACATCCCTGTCGCCAAGTAGTCACACAGCACAAATCCCTCTCCCATCTACGTGGCCACTCACTGAAGCTCACACATCAGCACAGTCGCCGGAACTGCAGAGGACACTACTTCTCTTTACGAATCAGTCGACCGTGGGTTGGTCTTCCTGCTGAGGTAGCCTCGGCACCCACTGTGACGGATTTTAACACCCGGCTACACTGTCATTTGACGGAGCTGCACTGCGATAATCCCTGTTATAACTGTTATAACCGATATACCTTCCATAATCCAATGATACTGGGCGCAATCGTGGGTGTACAACAACGAGCGCAGCATGTTGAACAGAGCCTTCTTATCCTCCATGTTACAGAACGGAAGGTGTGAACAAAGCCGCTGCATGTCCCGCATGATATGTACCAGGCAGCATATGATGTTGGCAGTGGGATACGCATCGCGAAACGCATTCACTCGCGCAGCGCGCTTGTCCATCACCAACGTTCGAGCACCGGCAACCTCGGGGCTAACTCCAACATACTTCTCACTGCTTCCTCGTAAGTAGCCTCCGTCTCATTTGGCACAAGCGCATAAAAGAAGCTCATACCAAGGCCGCTAATGTCCACAAACATGCCATGCCATAGGATGTAACCCCGTATTTGATCTGATATGTTTAGTCTGCCAACTCCAGCATACGCGTGTGCACGAAACACTGGTACCGAATCTCATTTCCTTCATGGATAATTTTCAGCTGACCATTTCTTCGCAACAACTGCGTAGCCTTTTCCAATTCTGTGACACAAGCGTTCCGATGACGCCCCGTATGTCATACAAATCGCGCCTTGTTAAACGAATGTTATATTGCTGGCGCACAAATGCAAGCATCCTCTGCGTTCGGCGAAACGTTTCCATTAAGTTAAGCAACATGCGTGCCTGATCCGCCGGTAGGCTCCAGTTTTTCGTATACAGCCAAGGCTTCCCCACTTGAAAAATGTTCGAATGCCACAGGCACGCGTTTCCAATCTCGTAGAATTCGCCCTTAAACTTCGCGGAAAAGCGAGCAGGACAAGTGTAACAGCGGTACCCGTAATAATATTTTCATCAGGCAGATGCAATGCACTTACCGCTTTCCAGCAACTTTGCTGCACTTGCTATGCACGCATACACACAGAACATACCGGTACAGGCATCCTTCTGGTTGCACCTGTCCAGTCTCCCTCTGGTACGCCTTCGCAGTTGTAACGTTCCGACGAATAAACGATGTCGCGGTTTCCATATGAAACACTTTCAGATCATCATTCATCGATACGAAGTCCAGACAAGGACCCTTGATTATACGCCGGAATACAAACGAGTTGTCCACCATGGCTGCTACGCTTGAAACGGGAAAATGATTATACACCGCAACACATTTAAACCGCATAGTATATTGATTCCAAATCCAACTCTTAGCATTTCAGCAAACACGCCAAACTAATAATAAGGATTCACATGCGTCCGATGTCCCCAAATTTACATCCAACCACTTACAACCCTGGGTACTGAAATCATACTGTCGAAAGATTATTGGTCGCAAGTGGCGGATCCGACGCTCCGGCATAAGATATGATTTTAAAAAATGGCCTCCGTGTGACCTTGGACGATTGCATCGCAAATCCAGCTGTAACGCGACGCGCCAAGATTATCTGGTCTTCGCGGGCATTGTGTGAAGCTGGACAAACCGCGGTCCGATCGAGTTAGAGCGGAGACACGGTTATCACGTCGAGTCATCGAGCGCTGGAACCTGCTTCCAGAACATGTTGTCAAGGAATCTACGGTTAAGGGGTTTGAGCGTCAACTAGACGCCCTTGGGTGGCAACACGAAAACTTTCCTTTTTCCTGACTAATTCCCATCTTCATACTTCGATACTATTTTTTTTTCATTGAGTTCATTAAGTTCATTGAGTTGTAGAGAGAAGGAGGGGAATCCCTTGTCAGCCCCATCGATTCCGTGTCATACTGGGTTTGATGCGTGTCGTTGCGTTACGACGTTCCTCGAGGGTTCGTCGTAATTGCTGTGACAGCCGCAAGATTCCAGCATTTTCAGCGAATGTTTGTCTAGCAGCCGCTTGCAACTTTCCTCGGATGGAGCGTCTGCAATTGCTTCCGGTAAGCTGTTCCAGTCATTCACCACTCTAGTGGATAGGGTGAAGTCCTTGCGAATGTTGTGTCTTCTTTGCTTAAAGAGCTTCCATGTGTGCCCTCGGGTGGGACAGTCAGTGTTGGGCCGGAAGAATTGTTGTAACTCACTTCCAAGTTCCCCTCGGAGGATGCGTCTAGTGTAGACGAGGTCACCACGGCGACGGCGGAGCTCGAGGGAGAACAGATTTAGCTTCTGGAGTCGAATGGGGTACGGGAGATCACGTAGCCCCAGAACAGCTTTTGATGCACGTCTCTGAACCTTTTCTAGCACAACGCTTTCAAACTTTGAAAGCGGATAGCTAGCTGGTAGGCCATATTCTAAGACTGGACGGACGTACGAAGTGAACAACGGTCGAAAAATCTCGGGAGTCATTCGAGCGAATGATCTTCTTAAGACACCTACCCGTCTCCTTCCAGTGGCCACCTTCTTTAACGTGTCCTGCGTCGTTCTAAGGTCAGAAGTCACGATAACCCCGAGATCTCTCTCGTGTGTGGTATTCCTAAGGAGAAACCCACCAATGTGGTATGCACCGTAAGGTTCGGTGCCACCCATTGGGAGAACAGCGCATTTATCTCGGTTTACTGGCAGTTCCCACTTGATGGACCATTCGTGTAGCTGGTCTAGAGCCCCTTGTAATCTATCCGCATCCTCAATGCTGGATACTGCTGACCAAAGCTTGAGGTCATCGGCGTAGATCAAGCAGTCGGTTTGTAGCGCAGTCGGTAGATCGTTAATGTATAGTTTGAAGAGCTCTGGTCCAAGCACTGATCCTTGGGGAATGCCACTAGTCATGGGGACTGGAGCAGAAAGGGTTTGGTTCACTTGTACGCGCCTTGTCCTACCCCTTAAGAAATCGGCAATCCAGGAGAGAAGATTTCCTGTAATGCCAATTCCCTGAAGTTTATGTAGCAGTCGTACGTGTGGAACCTAATCAAAGGCTTTGCTAAAGTCAATGAATATTACGTCAAGCCGTTTTCGTGTATCTATGTCTTCTGCCCATGTTTCCCTGGCGATGAGTAAGTTAGTGATGCACGAGCGTTCTCTCCGGAAGCCATGTTGAGCAGGTGAGATGAGGTTTAGATGCTCACAGTGTAGCTGGAGAGCGCACTTGACTATCCGTTCCATAGTTTTGCATACGACTGACGTCAGACATATTGGCCGGTAGTTGGCCGGGTCTTGTTTGTTTCCCCCTTGTATTTGGGCAGGACGGTACCTGCTTTCCAGCCTGTGGGTAGGCAGCCGACTTCGAGGGATTGCCGAAACACTTGGCAGAGAGGGACGGCGATGTACTCAGCTATCGTTCTGAGGAAACTGGGATGCAATCCGTCCGGGCCTGGGGAGGAGTTCGGGTCCAGTTCGAGAAGTAGCTTAGTGACTACTTCGGGGTTAATTTCAACTTAAATAAATAAATAAATAAATTGTGTATTCTCGACTAAGCGAGGCACGCCTGCGCAGGCATGATCATGTTAAGAGCACAAAATGTGATCAGTTAATGTACAATGGAACAATGGGATTGTTGCATATGTTTATATATGAATGTATGTAAATTTGCGTGAAGGCGCGTTTAGCTTTGTTTATGGGATTGGTAAATGTCTCCTGTCATTTTGCTTGAATGTGTTTGAAGGTGTCGCCAGTACTTGCTATCTGTGGACTTGAAGAGATTGTTCGGATAAGCAATGGGTGACTTTAGTTAGTGGCGAGTCACAACCGCCACGTCACAGTGTTGTTAAACGGACATATGTGGCTTTTTATAGGGAGAACGCTTGCCAGGCGAAAACCCACCACGTCCTGGAACACTGCCGCCGAACAATTTGCTGAAGGGGGGTAAACCCGAATCACCCAGCTGGCACCACGAGGAGGTTGTTCGGCTAGCCAGCCGGTTGTTCGGCTAGAGGAGTGGTGTGCAGGCAAACAGTTGTTGAGCAATGGTGACTCCACTGAGTGGACCGAGGAATATTGCGCAGCCAATAGATTTGCTTTTTCATCATCACCGTAGCGGACGGTACCTTCCTTAAAAGGGGATAGAGCGGGGATACCACTACCAGTTTTGGCATTTCGCTTCAAGTAGGCAAAACTTTCTTGGGACAGTTTTGGGAGTCCATGGCCAGTCTATGTTCATATTGTAGTCTTTTGTCTCGTTTTCTCAGGGTGCATAGGTTTCTGACAGTTTTGTACTCTAAGTAGCTTGATGTCTGTCCTGTGCTTTTGAAATGATCCCATAGTTTTCGACGTTTTTTCATTAGGGATCTTACTTCTTTATCAATCCATGGGGGTCCTTTGGATGGTGGTCTGCTCTTGCAGTTTGGAACAAGCTGTTCTACGAGCTGCATCATCATAGATCGTAGGCGTTCCCATGCGTCATCAAGCTCTAAGGATTGCGGGATACTCCAGTCCATGTTACTTGCAGTAGTTCTTAACCTGGGCCGGTCAGTACGCCAGAAATTTCGACGCAGTGTCCCCTGATCGTGGATTGTGAGGCGTCGTGTCCACGAAAAGGAGACTGTACAGTGATCACTCGTCCCAAGAGGTTGGAGGATCGTTAGACCTGAGACATCAGATGCTGTCTAGGTGAGAACCAGGTCGAGAATGTTTGGTGCCTGACCAGGGATCATTCGCGTTGGTGTCAGGACATGCTGTGTCAGGTTGCACTCATGAACGGTATCAAGGAGAGCAACTTCAAAGGAGTCAGGTGAGAGATCACTGTGTAGTAGGTCCCAGATCACGTTGGGGGCGTTGAAGTCCCCCATAAGGAGACAATTTGTTCCACTGCTGTTGGTTCGCACGGAACGTAGTAAGTGTGAGCCAGGTGCTGCAGGGGCTCTGTAGACCACCCCGACCATCAGCGACTGGTATCCGTCATGAATTCGGCACCAGAGCATTTCCGACATATCATCCTTGTCACAGTCGGGTTCGACAATGTGGGCCTTGAGGTAGTTCTTTGTGTAGAGGATTACTCCGCCTCCAGACCTCCCACCAAAGCGATCGCATCGAAGTAGCTGATATCCTGAAACATGAACCTCCGAGTCAGATATGTCAGATGAAAGCCAGGTTTCGGTGAACGCTATTAGGTCCGGTTGCTGTTCAGAGATAAGGAGTGGAATCTCATCTAGCTTGTTTCTGAGACTGCGCACATTTGCGAGTATTACCCGTAGTCCATGCTTTATGTTTGAGGTCCTGGAAGAAGGAGGGTTGGCCTCCATCGAGCTCTCTGAGTTTTCTTGACTACGCGAAAATCCACTATGTGTAGATCTGTTTCTCCATTTGCGCGTCGAGTTCGCAGCTCGCAGACAGCTTGCCTCCTTCGGACTCGGTCCTCCGGGGAGAGGTCTTTCAGAACGTAGAAGGTTTCTCCCTTGAGGCGCGGGGTCCGTCTCAGGATGCTTTGGCATTCTTCTTCATCCTGACAGACGATTTTCAGAGGACGAAACTTGGCTGGGTCCTCTTGTTTTCTGCCAAGGCGAAAAGCAGAGATTAGGTTTATTCCTTGCTCATGCTCATCAAACAACATGGAGACCATTCGTTTGAGGAAGGCTTGGTCGTCGAGCATCCTTTCAGCTGGAGTCTCTTTGTTGGATTCTGGGACGTTTGTGATTATCAGGCAGCGGTTGTGAACAGGCCGCTTGTCTCGTTCCGGTGATGCTGGCTTTGGTGGACATTTCTTTTCTCTGACAAGTTCCTCAAGCTGCGCTACTCTATTTAAGACAAGCATTAGTTCCACGTTTTTGGTGTTTGATTTTATCTTGGGTGGTGAGGAAATCTTCTTTAAGGCTTTGTTCTCAGCTATGGTTGTCCTTGTTTCTGCCGAGGTGTTAGCGCTCGCGACTGCGGCATAGGACTTGGGCTTATGCATAAGTACATTCCCGTTCTCACTGGGCAACGGTGTTAAGTCCAGCGTGGTGGACGACGCGCGGCTTCGTTTCCCTTTCGGTGTAGAATACCCAGACGACGTCAGACACACTGCAGAGTTAAGTGTCTCGCTGTCCGAGTTAGAGACGGCTTGCGCGGAAGCAGTATGTACGTTGAAATGGTTCGTCAGAAGTTGCTTGTCGCTGACAAATGTTAGACACGAATCGCAGTGAAAGTTGATGCCTTTAGAGGTAGTGCGCTGAAGACATTGGTAAAGATCATTATCAATGTTACAGCAGACTATATGCATCCATCTGTCGCACAGTGCGCATTGGACGGCCTTTGAACGTGAGGTGACACCCTTCCCACAGTCCACGCACATGGATGTCATATCTTCAGATTCAGATTCAGATTCAGATGGACTGGAACGATAGGAAAATCCCTTGAGTGTTCCTTCTTGAGCAAATCGTTGAACCAGGAAATGATAAGGTGTTAGTTCTTGATAGATCTAAAACGAAACACCCAAAACACACCCTGATCAACCAACTACTGCCCACGTTCCCTGCACTAGCAGTCCGCGCTGTGTAGGTTACGTGAAGTAAGAAAGAAGTAGAAAGTAAATGGAAGATAAAGGGGAATGAAAGTCATTAAAATGAAGGATAACACCAAAGAGTGAAGATAATGACAGAATAAGAACTGAAAGTTTGAAGATGGATATGGTCAGGAGAAGGGAAAGGTTTCGTGTTGCCACCCAAGAGAGTCTAACTGACGCTCGAAACCCTTAACCGTAGGTTCACTGACTACATTTTCTGGAAGCGAGTTCCAGCGCTCGATAACTCTACGCGATAACCGAGTTTCCGCCTTGATCCGGTCAGAACGCGGCTTGTGTAGCTTCATGGGATGACCGCGAAGACAAGGCAACCTAGCCGGGCTAAATAGCCAGCGCAAGTCCGGCCCAACCTTCCCTGTTAAAATGCGGTAAGTAAGGATTAGGTCTTCTCGAAGCCGCCGGTAGTGCATTGAATACGTACCCAAGCTAAGTAGACGCTCGGGGTCCGATTGCCCCCGTAACCCCTCGACCAATTTGGTACCTACTCTCAAAACCCTCTCAAGCTCCATTTTGTCCCCAACAAGGCAGGGCGCGCAAGCCTGGACACAGTATTCCAAATGGGGCCGAACGAAAGCTGAGAATAGCTTCACAAATATGTCGGCAGTTAAGACCTCGAAAGAACGGCGTATTAACCATAACATTCTGAAACCCCTACTAGCGGCCTTCTTCCAGTTGTCACCAGAATGCAAAGACTAGAAATGAACGACACCTAGATCTATCTGGTTGGAGACAAGGGGGAGTTCGACCCCACCGAGTACGTAGCTCGAAGGCGGGAAAGTTGCTCCTATACGAAGGCCGGAACACTTAGCCTGATTTATGGGCAGTAGCCACAAAGTAGACCAGTCCCAGAGTCTGTCCAGTGCACGCTGTATGGCCTCAGAACCCCCAGGAACATTTACAACATTCCATAGCTTAAGGTCATCAGCAAACAATAAGGATGATACTCCAAGCTCTCCAGGGAGATCGTTTACGTAGATGGAGAACAGCATCGGTCCAAGGACCGAGCCCTGTGGGACACCGCTAAGGACCGCTTGCTTAAAGGATAAGCTGCGACCCACACGTACACACTGCTCTCTTCCCTGCAAAAACGCAGATAACCAGTAAAGGGCGCGGCCAGATACGCCGTAGGACCTCAGCTTATGTGATAGCCTCAAGTGGGGTACCTTATCAAATGCTTTCGAGAAGTCCACGAAAAGCACATCCACTACGTGGCCATTGTCCACTGCCTCGGCCCAAGCTTCACGAGCAACCAACAAATTCGTCAAACACGAAAACCCCTTCCGGAATTCATGTTGTGCACTGCTGAGCAGATTAAATCTATTCAGGCGACATTCCAACGAATCTCTCACCAGCTTTTCAAACAGTTTGACCACGACGCTAGTCAGACTAACTGGCCTATAATTGGCTGACAGACTCCTGTCGCCATTTTTGAAGATAGGACAGATGACAGCCTCCTTCCATTCGGAAGGTAATGTACAGGTGTCAAGTGATTTCTGAAACACCATCGTCAGCGGTCCACTTAGTTCCCCCGCCAACTTATGCAGAAGCTTCGGGTGAATTGAATCAGGTCCAGCTTCTTTGGAAGGGTTCAGTTCTTGCAGCAGTTTAAGGACTTGCGTTTCCCCCACAGTAAACTCAGCTAAATAAGAACCATCAGGTACTCTGGGGACAAATTCAACGCTAGTCAACGCGGCCTCACGTACAAAAGGCCCTGCATACTGTTCCCCAAGTACACGAGCCTTATCTTAGTTCGCATACGCACGAGTTCCATCGGCCCTCATCAAAGTTGGGATTACCGAAGTTGAACCACAGCGTCTCTTAACATAAGCGAAGAACTTCTTCGGATTTTCCGAAGCTCCGTCAGCCAATTCCTTTTCGTACACCAGCCGAGCTTTCTTTAAGTGTTGGTTACACCTATTTCTAGCCTCGCGGTACCTAGCATAGGTGCTAGTTGATGGAGCCGCACGGTAGGTCCTCCAGCACCTAGAACGCTTCTGGAGCAGGTGCTTGCCAGTGGTATCTATCCACGGCGGTCGCGCCCGTGTCTCCTTTCTCCTCGCAAGCGGGATGTAGGGAGTAGACACTTCCGTGAGATAAGATTTAAATTTATCCCAGGCCGCCTGAACCGTATCAACCACCGAGATTTCACAACGCATCCCAGCAGCCTTGGTACGCATTGCCTGATAGTTAGCATGCCATATGTTTGGAAATGGCTTAGCAATGCTCTGGTGACGCCTGGTCAGACTACACCTGAACGATAAACAAACATGATCACCAGCACCTAAGGGAGAGCCGTAAGTGCTGTCCCCTGCGAAGTCTAGTGACTTGGCAAACACTAGATCCAAAATAGACGGGAGTTGGGCGTCCAGGTACCTAGTGGGGAGGTTCAAAAGAAAAATTTGACGAAAGACAAATTTCGTCAAATGTGTCTATTCAAACACTTTTCTTCACGAGAATTTCACCTAAAAGGCTCGAAAGTATAGCACGTCAGAAAGAGAAGTTACCGCGTGGTACTCACACTCGCCATTGGTATTGTTCTCTTCTTTTAACTGATTTCCCCTACATTTTTACCTTCGAATTTTCTTCCTCTCTTACTTCACGTAACTGACACAGCTGGGTTAGCTAATGTAAGGAACGTGGGCATTAACTTGGTAGACCAGGGTGTTTTCGGGAGTTTTCCTTTTAGACCTTTCAAGAAGTCGGAGCACCCCAATCAAATCCTGGATCGACGACCCGCTCAAGAAGGAACACTTACGGGATTCATCCTATCGTTCCAGTCCCACTTGAACTTGAACTTGAACTTGACTCCCCTATCTGATCGGGAAGGGCTAATTTTTGTCATGGCGGGAAAGGATTTCCCTACCGTTGTCCTCGGTAACATCCAAGTTTTTTTGAGTGGCTGCAGAGTATAATCTTAATTGTGGTGGTATTAAGGTGCGGGAAAATAGAAAAGAATGCTATATGGATTTGCTTCGTGAAAACGGTTGTGATAAATTATAGTGATGACTACAGGCGTAGTTAAAGTTCACGGCATAATGGAAAGCAGGCAAATGCTTAATAAAAGTGTAGAGTAAACGGCTATTTTATGGAGCAAATAAGTGTTAATACAATTATTTCATGTATGTAAAGTTTATGCTTGCAATAAGTTACTTGCTGGGAAAAGGGGTATACATATCACTTGTCTGATTATTGTATTTTTTGTATTTTTAAAATCGCGATGAATGAAAGCGAAATTTACAACTTATATATCTTACCAACTACCATTTTTTGTACATACTTAAGCACAAAGCGACCTATACACATCTCTTTCAAATCCAGTTATGAAAGCATTACCATTAAGCCTGGTGTACCGGAAAACAAAGTCCATCCAGGCCGATTTTTCATGTCAAAAATTAGCCACTCTCTAACTCCTGA
This sequence comes from Dicrocoelium dendriticum, assembly GCA_944474145.2. Lineage (NCBI taxonomy): Eukaryota > Metazoa > Platyhelminthes > Trematoda > Plagiorchiida > Dicrocoeliidae > Dicrocoelium > Dicrocoelium dendriticum. Next base: position 83,872,126 of record OX104067.1, on the reverse strand, counting down.
TCCAGCTCTTTTCCTATTTTCATGGCCCTGACTACGGACTGCTCAATCTACGTGTTATCATTGTCTCAGGACAGCCGAATGTGCTAAAGGTTTTGCGCAGTTTTGCTACAGTGGCTTTGGTGGTTGTGCTATCCGCTTGCAGATACTGCTGGGCATTAAAATGTGGGCAGTAATTGGTTGGGCTGTGTGTGATGCGGTCTTTGTTTTAGGCTTATCAACATCTCAAGCCGGCGTGTCAATTCCCGATCCGACGATACGCAAAAGAAGGAACATTCACGGGATTATCCTATCGTTCCGGTCCCAACTGAACTTGAACTTGGAGGTTTCCAGTATGGAAGATGTTGACAGGTTGCAATCGACACTCGACCTGCTACATGATTAGTCAATTAATTGGCAGTTGCCAATGAATCATGAGAAGTGTTCAGTTCTCCCCGTTGGTGCGTCTGTCCCATTTGGAATCTACCATATTGGTGGTTCCTTGCTCAGAAACGCCACTCAGGAGAGGGATTTGGGAGTGGTGCTTTCGTCTAACCTCAAATCTAATGAAGAAACCATGAAAAAGGTCGCTGCGGCCTACAGAATGTTTCACTCCATACGCAGAGCCTTTTCTCGCCTGACCCCGGGGATATTCCGACTCCTGTTTACTTCACATGTACACCCGCTTCTGGAATACGGGCTACCTGCTGCCTACCCTCTTGCGAAATTTGAATAAGATATGATTGAAAAGGTTCAACGGCGTGGATTCAAATCTGTTGCTGAGCTGCGGGACCTGTCCTATTTTCTCCGACTCGAACAACTGAACCTCTTTTCCCTGGATTACCGTCGTCATCGCGGAGATTTGATCTTCACCCGACGTATTCTTAGAGGAGAGTTGGGAGGGAATTACAGGAATTCTTTCATCTCAACACAGAGAGTTCAACAAGAGGCCACAGTTTGAAACTGTTCAAACCGAGGAGTGATCGAGTGTGATCCAGCCTGGCTTTATCCACTCGCGTTGTGAATGACTGGAACCGCCTTCCGGAGTCCATCGTTGTTGCCGAGACCGAGGAACGTTTCAAGCATTTATTGGACTCTCACTTTAGTTTACGGGGATCCAGCTGTTTCCAATGCAGCTTCAGTGCTTCTCTGTGGGACCTTGTTCCGCAATGACGCAGACTATCTCCGAAACGATCGGGAAGTGACGGAGCTGACAAAGGAACTTCCTTCTGCTCTCTATCATCCAATGTCAGGTCAGGTCAGTTCAGATGGACGATAGAGGCTTCCGCCTAACGAGCGTCCAGTTCCTGTGCCGGTAAGTGAAGCGGCCCCCGGCACTTCGACGTTGGATTGTCTCTTCTTGCTTCTGCAATGGAATGAAGCAAGAACAAGAGCAATCTCTGCATTTTCATATGCCAGCATCAAAATACACTATATATACCAGTACAACTGCAATAGCTCTGGAAAAAGGATGGACCAACAATTGTCTAAGTCCCTTTTGAAGGCTACTACGGTCTCAGACTCCACTAAATCAGAAGGAAGTTTATTCCAGTAGTTAACTACTCGGTTCGTAAAAAACTTTGTCCTGATGTCCAAACGAGCTCTGTGATATTTGAGCTTCAGGCGATGCCCGCGCAGATGGTCCGACGTAGCCAACTCAAACAGATGGGTGGAACTAATACCACTAAGTCCCTTAATGATCCTAATCAAATCCCCTCTCAATCTGCGCCGTTCCACGGAAAATAATCCTAAGCTACTTAGACGATCTTCGTAAGACTTCCCTCGTTGACCTTCAATCATCCTGGTCGCGAGTTTCTGAATTTTTTCTATACAAATGATGTCACTCCGGAGGTACGGTGACCAGGCCTGAACACAATACTCCAGATGTGGCCTGATCACTGCTTTATATAACGGCAAGAATACTTCTGCTTTAGTGTTACTCAGCGCTTTCCTAAGACGAAATAACTCGTGTCGTGCTTTATTGGCAGCATGGCGACACTGTGCAAAAGGCTTAAAATTGTTCGCTACGATGACACCTAGATCACGGGCTTCGTCAGTACAGCGCAATGATAGAGATCCCACAGAAGACTGAACTGCAATTCCGCTACCTCTACTAGTCAATCGTTGACATTTGTTGACATTTAGAGGTAGGTCCCATTAGCTTGACCAATTCGCCACAGTGATGATGTTCTTAGCCAATGTCGCTCGGTTTGCCCTACTGACTAGCTTCAAGTCATCTGCGAAGATGTAGCAGGGATCCTCAAGATCCAATGATCCGATTGAATGAGGAAACTTTGCCATTGATCAGTCCTGCAAAGTCAACATGGATGCCCGGCGTGAAACTGCCGAAAAATCACTCTTGAATCGCCTTAAGGATGACCATCCTTTCCGAAAATAGTATGCAGTCGTTCACAATATGGAGCGAGTGTCTCCTCTTGAAGTACTGTTGCAACAAATGGACATATGGACATGAATGTGGTCAACTTGTTTTGTGCAACTGTGACTTTCTTGAGTACTGGGTCCCGAAGCGTTTCGCATCGTACAACTTTTGCGGGAACTGGTAGTCCGTGCAATGCATCACTTACCAGATAGTGGACGTCAGGTTCGATCTCGACCGTGGCGATGATTGTATCCTCATGTTCTTGCTGATGGGCATAAATTAAACATGATACTTCATCCGCTTGGCCAATGGAAATTGTCGACTGGTAGTGAATTCCGATATCATACCCCATTGAGATAGGGGCCTAACGTTGTAGCCGGTTGGCTGTGTAGACAGGGATGCTTTTTTCGAACCAAAGATAGCCAGCAAGGGCTTGTGGTCTGTCAGAAGCTTGAAGCTTCGGCCGTGTAGAATTTTGTGGAATTTCCTGACCGCGTACACTATGGCCAATGCTTCTTACTCAATTTGGCTGTAATTCGTCTCGGTCTTTATAAGTGTTCTGGCGGCATGGGCGATTGCTATCTGTCAAAGTGTAAACGATCGCTTCTTTGCTCCATGCCACCGGTTAAAATCCTGTTCCATTCTGCGGTTTCCTTCACCAACATAGGATTCCGAGCGCGGTCCGATGGCGTCGAAAGGCATGCGGAGCTTCCGGTTCATCATGGCATCCGCTGGAGAAACCGTCCGGCGCTTGTGGACTCGGTGTTGATCAGTAGAGTAAATGAACCAGTCAACCACCTCTATACCTCCATCCCCTTTTTATCTGTGGAGAGCTCGCTTGAACGTATCAACAAACCTTTCTGCCTGCCCATTCGACTGTGGGTGAAACGGCGGCGAGCGAATGTGCTTTACGGCGCATTGCTTGCAGAACTCCGTAAAAGTTGCCGAAGTGTATTGCGTGCCATTGTCAGTTCCCTCTCGGGTATTCGACCACCTTCTAGTGTCGGCTTGTTAGCAGGCACTTGATACGTTACTCGTCGATATTCATCCTTACTAGATGGTTGTGTTTAACTTCCGGCCACCTACGTTCCCTTTGTTTCCCATTGCAGGTCATCGGGTCCATCGCGACCTACTCTACGTGTCGCTTACAGAAGAACCTGGAACCTCCGACCTGAACGAATATTACATATCTGGGACCCTGCCAGGATGCAAAATGTCGTGTCACGTTGGAATTAGCCGCCCTGCTCTGCATGAGCCTTCTGTGTTTACATCCGGCGATGACTTTGACCGAGTGGCAAGCGCGTCTGGTTTGCAACCATAAGGTCACCGGTTCGAATCCGCATAGGGGAGGGCGTCCTCGCGGTATACTCATCCCACGCCCGACTGGTGGTGGTCGCGTGACATCGAAGCGCCTTTACGACATGCAGCTGGCGATTTATTTATTATTTTGGGCAGCTCGAATGCAAAACTACCTGTCGGGAGTAGCCTACAGTGACCAGTGTCGGGGTGAAGAACCACGAACTGCTTTCCAAGTTCAGCCTCAAGCCTCCGCGATCGCGAGGGGTAGCTCTCGATATTGCTACCAGCTTCGATGACGTAGAGCAACTGCATTCGCAATCGAAATGTCATCTGTTACCTCCAGGTGCTGAAGTCACTCAGTCTCTTCCGGATACCTGCCTCACTCATTGTCGTCTTCACTCAACGATCCTCACCGATTGCAAGTACAGCCCCTACTCCCGAATGTCCGGTAACAGACTTCTGTGGATTGGTCACCATCCTCTTATTTATCCGCGGCAAGTAGGACCGCAAGGCCAGTGGTCCCAGAAGGCCGTTTACACTGGGGAGCACGAACAATGTAGTAAGCCCCGAAGGTGCTCGTCTACCGTGCCCACCATTTCGGGCGCAAACCTGTTAACCGTTCCCCTTATCCCTTTTTTGATATGAAAGAAACGTGTTAAGACGCTTATCGACCCCGGGGCCATATGTTCTTTAGTACGGAAGCGTGTAGTTCCAGCAGACGCTACTGTCTTCTAAGACAGTTCTGTAAACCTGGTGGAAGCCAACAGGACAGGTATCAAATCCTCGGGTGGAACCACAGCAACGATTAAGCTAGGCGAGATGACAGCGACACATCGGGTTTTTGTAGTAGACGATCTCTCTTGGGTTGTGGTGCTGGGAGTGGATTTCCTTTCCCGGTTTAATGTCAAGGTCGATTTTGTCAACAAACCCCTTAAGTAGACAATCACATGCTGCCCTTTGTCTCGATGAACCGTTCTGTGGTGTCCTGTGCGGTTGCGGAGACCTCCGTGCAGCAACTCATTCAACAGGTTTCTGCTGAATTACCGACTCTTATCGGCAGTGAATTGGGGGAAATTTTAAACAAGTACCAGCGCGTTTTCTCTTGGTCAGATGACGATATGGGAAGGTGCAACTTCTTACAGCACCGCATGGACACAGGCGACGCGCCACCAACTCGTCAATCTGTTAGACGCGTACCGCTCCAGTTCTAGAAGGATTTAAGACGCATTGTCGAAAGCCTGTTACAACCGTCAAATTCGCCTTGGGCATCGCCCATCGTTCTCGTCAAAAAGAAAACAGAGAGCTGCGGCTATGTAAGCTAAACTCGCTCACTTGTAGACACCTTTAAATTACCGAGAACGGATGACACAATGGACGCCCTCGGTGACTCACGTTGGTTTACTACCTTGGACCTGGCTTCGGGTTATTGACAATTCGAGCTACACTCTGACGACAGGTGTAACTTTGCTTTTGTTGTCCCTTCCGGTCTGTACGAATTCCAGACCATGCTGTCTGGTTTAACAAACGCCCCTGCAACTTTTTAGCGCCGAATACACACATCTCTAGCAGATTTGATACCGAAGCACTGTCTAGTTTATCTGAACGATATCATTGTGCACGGCAGAACTACGGAAGAACACAACCGGGGTCCTATCGCCGTGCTGTATCGACTGTTGCAGCTGCGGTTAAAGCTTAAACCCACAAAGTGCCAATTCCTATGAGAAGTGACCTACCTAGGTCACATCGTGTCTGGAGAAGGAGTGCGCTGCGACCCAGCGAAGGTCGAGCAAATCCGCTCGTGGCCGATTCCGAAAAATGTTAACGTAGTGCGTAGCTTTCTCGGCCTTGCTTCTTCCTATCTGCGTCGCTAGCAAGAAGCATTTGAAAAACTGGATTACATTCTGTGAAGCACCGATTTTGACATTCTCTGACACGCCTCCATCCGCGGGCTCCTTCCTTCTGGACACAGATACCAGCGACGGCGGCATTGGAGTTGTATTCTCGCAACGCAGGGTGGAAGGGATGGAACCGGTTATCGCGTATGTCAGCAGAAGCCTTTCACGAAAAGAGCGTAACTATTGCACAACACGAAAAGTAATGTCAGCGCTCGTGTTTTTCATCAACAAATCCAGGCACTCTCTGCTTTACCACAAGTTCATTGTGTGTACTGATCACCAATTATTGATCTAGCTTCAAAACTTCCGGAATCCCGAGGGACAGATTGCCCGTTGGCAGGAGCAATTTCAAGAATACGACTTTGAATGTCACCATCCGGGCACAAAGCATGGGAATGCGGGCCCCTTATCCCGAACCACGGACCATGCCCATCTTGTACTGCCGCTTGTGTAACTGCCGTCATTCTGGACCCTTCTGAGATAGAGGAATGGATTCAGTTGTAGTCAACGGATGCGGAGCTGAGCCTTTTGTATAAGGCATCGTTCGGGATGAAGACCGACCAACACATCACGAGCTGGCAGGCTCCAGCTGGGAAACCAAATGCCTATGGTCTATAAGACCGTATTTGCGCCTAATTGACGGTGTCATGTATTTTCAAAACGGACCGGCCTATTTGCGAATAATTGTGCCAACTTCCGCAACGCAGGAAGTGATGCGAAGGATCCACGAGTAATTAGGACACGCAGGGCAGAATAAGATGGGGCTGCAATTTGACGTCGGTTTTGGTGGCCCCATCTACGGAGTGACATCGCTATCTCTTGCCAGTCGTGCGCTGATTGCTCAAGGATCAAAAACCCCACAACCACGCATCGCAGTCCACTGCAACTAATAACGGCTGGCTTCCCGAACGAGATCGTGGGCATCGACGTGGCCCAATGCCAGATACTGCTAGAGGTCATCTTTCTGTTCTTGTTATGGTGGATTACTTTACCAAATGGTGTGAGGCAGTCCCTCTTCAAAATGTAGGCGCATGGAGTGTGGCGGTAGCTTTCTTCAGCAATTGGGTCGCAAGGTGGGGATCCCCTAACAGTTACACACGGGCCGCGGAATCAGCTTCTAGAGCACACTCATGAGCGAGATGTGTCACCTTTTCGGCTTTCGGAGGGCACCGACGACTGCATACCACCCGAAGGGAAACGGACTAGTTGAACGCACGAACCGTACGCTAAGACGCTATTACAGGCTGTCTTGACTACCGAGACTCCTCGGGAATGAGGCATGGCTCTGCTCAACTTTTTGCTGGCTTATCGAGCGTCCGTCCACTCATCGATCTGTCAGACACTGCATCTCATGACGAGTCCTGAACTGCGTCTGCCTTCGGATACTCTGCTGCCGACGTCAACCATGAAACTCCAACCGCTTCGGAACATGTACTTGGGTTACAGACAAGTCTGTTGCGAGCTCACCAGATCGCACAAGCGCACCTGAAAACCTCGCAGCGTCACCAGAAGACTTACTTTGACCGGAAGGCTTTCGACAGTCCGTTCAAGCCTGGTGATACGGTCTGGCTCAAAGCAACAGTAACACCACCGGCCGTCCTTGCGAAGCTCCGTCGCAACTGGGAAGGAGTGTTCGTTGTGGAAGAAGTGTCAGATCTAACTTATCGAATCATGAGGCCGGGCGTTCTTGGTTCCTCAACGGTTGTACACTTCAACAGGCTGTAACCAGCTAACAGTCGCAGGCGCTGAGGACAGTGCCTGTTAGATGGGGGATCAATGCAACGCGACGCGCCATGCTGTTTTAACTCCCATCTGAACCAGCGCCTTTCCTGTTTTCGTGACCTTGACTGCGACCTGCTCAGCCTACGCTTAGTTGCCTCTCGGGTATTGGATCACCTTCTAGTGTCGGCTTGTTAGCAGGCACTTGATACGTTACTCGTCGATATTCGTCCTTACTAGATGGTTGTGTTTAACTTCCGGTCACCTACGTTCTCTTTGTTTCCCATTGCAGGTCATCGAGTTCATCGCGACCTACTCTACGTGTCGCTTACAGAAGAACCTGGAACCCCCACCCGGACGAATATTACACTAGCCACTTTTCATCACCATAGATGATCCAGTTGGTCTCTTATGAGCCCTCTTTTGTCGACAGATTCCGAAATATCGTTGGCTTCCATTGTGGCATTTTGTTAGGAAGTGTATGTCGACGTTACCTCTAATTTTTAGTTATATGAAAATGAAGAACGACTATTTTTACCCATTGAGGTTTCGTCGCTGGATTCCAACCAATATAACAAGAACGAACTACACAACATAGAAGATATCCAGACCCAATGGATTTCTACTCAGTGTCGAAATCTGAAGCGAATGATGCCTGGTGGTGTGCGTATTTCGGGCATCTGTTTTACAACCACATTATCCGAGTTTTATTCTAATCAGGCGCACATTCGAAAGGTACGTCCACATGTTTCCTGCCATTAGTGTTTAGCTTTTACTGGAATTGCCTAAATGCGATCCGGTATTACTAGAGTTGTTTGGATCAACAGAAAGAGAACTGGTTTTGCTACTCGTGGATCCCGCCGCAAAGAAGTATACCGAAAAATAATTAACCTCTACTCCTCATTAGATTTACATGCATGACGCTAGATGCACGCTCGCCAACTGTAAGACTGTAATACGATTAATTGCTTTTAGGCCGTTTTTGTCCCCGTCCCTGCTAAGGAAAGACTTCTGTTGCATTCCTATAAATCCTTCAAGACGCACATAAGCATTTCCGCTGAAACTATTTTACCCGCGGATAGAAAGAAAGAAGAGATACTGTTGCAGTTGCAGGTAACCTTAAAATAAAGCACGCATACCTTGAGATTTTCCTCTGTTATCCGCGTAGTCTTCAATCTGAAACGCAGAAATTCTGCGCAACTTGTGATTCGACTGATGGTTGGTGATGGGTGTGAGATTTCTGTACTATTAAGATACTTGTCCACTCTCCAATGAACCTTTAATTATTGGGTTTCAGTGACATTGTGAGTCAGTCAGCAGCCTACAAAGGGACGATTTGGGACACCATCCTCCCAAATCAGCGTAGCCTAAGTATGTCTACTTCACTTTAGATTGGACTATTCGCAAACCAAATTGAACGTACTGCATTCTAAGCAGAAAATCAGCAATTTCTTAGCAAGTAATGAGGAGTAAGGCAACTGCACAATGTTCAGACCATGTTGTGTGTAAGCAGCAGCGGGCTATTGTACAAGTCCTTTTCTTGATCATTGACACCACCACCTCGCTCAAAGGCGCTGACCCTGTTTTTCACTGTCCATAGGCTTTCGCTGGGAGCTGTTTCTGCTGACGGCACTATCAACAAAGAAGTTTCTCTTCGTATCGCTAAAGCTCGATCAGCATTTGTTAATTTGAGGCACTTGTGGCGTCGTCGCGACGTCTCATTCTCACTAAAGGGCCGCGTCTACAGCACATCAGTTCGCTCAATATTGTTGTATGAGTACGAGTCCTGGCCGATTCGCGTGGAAGACATGCGTCGTCTTTCTGCGTTCGATAACGGTTGCTTAAGGAGGATCGCTCGTGTTTGGTGGCAACATCGAGTAAATAGTAATGACGTTCGACGTCGCATCTTGGGGAATGCGAGTATTCCCTTCAACAAACTGGTTTTGTTGCGCCAGTTGAGATGGCTCGGCCACGTCCTTCGCATGGCACCTGAGCGTCTACCGCGTCGCGCTCTATTCGCTCTCCAAGTACCTGGCTGAAGGCGACCGCGTGGTGGTCAGCCTTCCACTTGGCGGCAGCACATGAAATCGCTGACGTTGTGTCTAGCCGCTGTTGGATCCGTACGTCTTCCAGGGTGGGGACCCAAAGATGACGAGTGCCAATGGCTTAGCACTCTTGAAGATATGGCCCGCAACCGGAATCAGTGGAAGACTTGTGTACAGTATTGTGTTGATTCACATGCTTAATACTACAAACATTAAAATGACAGAAAAAGAACAAAACCGGCGTGTGAAAAACCAACTAAACATGTTTTGTTCTACTTTTTATCAATATGTTCCATTCTTTCTGCGGCATATTAGTTGAAGTGTGTTGCTCACCTTCAACTAACATGCCACGATGATCATGATGCGTTGAATCTTGCTTATCTATTGATCTCCATGGTTTTATACTGGCTCTGTGTCTAGTTAATAGACCGTTGAGAATACATACATACATACAGGCTTTCGCGTGTTTATTATGGGTGCGAGTGACCCTCTGCAGCCACACGACTTTTCGAACAGTGCAGGTTGTTATGACCGCACCAAACCTAGCCTAGCTTCATTAGCCTTGTACTGCACGATCAAAATGAGCGATGAACGACGAGATGACGAATTGCTGTGGCAGCTACGATGCAAGCAAACGTCAACGGCGCCGAAAGAGATCCTTACCAAGTTTGTGTTTGTCGACAGCAACACAACCCACGGAGCTGCTGAAATCGCCGATGTCAAGGAGAGTACGGTAAAAACATCAGCAATGTCTACGGGTGAGAAGGTAGCAATACACCGTCCAAACGTGGAGGAGCACCAGGAAGAAGCTGATTCTCGACATGCTGCAGCGCATTGAAGTGATCGGCATTCCGAGGACACTGTAGAGCAGCTGCAGCAGCATTTGAGAGAGAAGCGTTCTGACTTTCCGTGTCCACGGTCTTCAACGCCTTTAGAAGGCTTAATATTATGCTCAAGAAGTGCCACTACGAGCTAGACGGCGTCAACATTGTCACGACATTCGAAAACTGACTGGTCGACGATATCGATTTCTCGGTACATGCTCTAATCCTACATTCTAACCCCAACGGTTCGGTTCACAAAATGCCCCTTTATAGTGAGTGGTGTATTAACAAGAAGGAAAGCAGTATCGTTAGACGGTCAGTTGATGTGGGACAGTCCGGCCTCCGCGATTGTCGGGTTCAACGTCATATTGAGGACTCAGTTCGTGCAGTCATGCTTGGTTAGCGTTCCTACACTCTTGAATGACCACACTGTGCGTCTGGTCAGGTGTCTCGCTGACGCTTTCGCTATCGAAAACATGTTCTACTAGGTTTAGCATGTACGAGTATGGCGACAGGAAATTCAGCTAATGAGACGAGCCCACGATCACTCTTAGGTCATCCGGCATGTGAACCCTAGCCTTGTCCATGATCATCCACGCACCGTTCATCTCCACGTTGCAGCGTATCGCGCCATAATCTCCTCGACAAACAACGACAACTTCGCACTATTCCAGTTGCCGTCTTTGATCTTCGATTGGCGATGCTTTCTTAGCTATAACCACTATCAGTGTCACCATTTGGCCTCTGACAATAGGCAAGAGGACGTTCAAACGCTTCATTCTTCTGGACCCATCACGCGTCTACCGCAGATAGGACTTGCATCCGTTCTCATCTTTGAAGTTTCACTTCTCTTTGTCATGCGGTACGTGTATGCAGAAGTCAAAGCTTAAGCCTACCTGCTTGCGATTGTTATGGCAATTTTGACCTCGCCTAGCTTGTGGTGGCATCTCTTGAGTGCACTCTTTAGCCTTCTGAAGGCGTTGAAGACCGCGGACACAGAAAGGTAGATCGCGTTCTCTCTCAAACACTGCTGCAGCTGCTCTACAGTGTCCTCGGATTGCTGGTCAATTCAACGCTCCGCAGCACATCGAGAGTCAGCTTCTTCCTGGTGCTCCTCCACGTTTGGACGGAGTATTGCTACCTTCTCGCCCGTAGTCATTGCTGATGTTTTTACCGTACTCTCCTTGACATCGGCGATTTCAGCAGCTCCGTGGGTTGTGTTGCTGTCGACAAACACAAACTTGGTAAGGATCTCTTTCGGCGCCGTTGATGTTCGCTTGCATCGTAGCTGCCTCGGCAATGCGTCCTTTTGTCGTTCATCGCTCATTTTGATCGTGCAGCACAAGGCCAATGTAGCTAGACTGGGTTTGCTGGGGTTATAACAACCTGCACTTCGTGCAGCTGCACATGGTCACTCCCACGCATACAAACCACGCGCAAGCATATAGGTAGGCAGGGGAAAATTGGGTCACCGCCTTTGATCCAAGTGAACAATGCGCATGATCAAGAAAAGGACTTATACAATCGCCCGCTACTTATACACCTTGCTTATATTAAAATGACCACAATGTGGTCGGAACATTGTCCGGTTGCCTCACTACTCATTTCTTGCTAAGAAATTGCTGATCTGCTTAGAATGCAATATGTCCAATTTGGTTTGCGTAGCTTCCAATTTAAAGTGAAAATGCTATTTTGCTAGCTGTGCTACTCGTACTTCCCAGCGGTCGACAACTAGAGCTACTAACAGGCGTTATACTATTACTGCTACTACGGCACCTTGCTAATTTTTTTTGGGACCGAATTAATGCAACCTGGCTTGGCATGCGTTTGTAATACCATTATGATTGTTTCTCTAGTGTTGGTGATCGCCCTTAAATCGACTACTCGCAGCCACTTTTGGTGTTTTTTCTAGGGATTCCAGCAAAGCTTTTTTACATTACGAGATTGTCTCTAGGTCCTGTGCGAGCACCTTATCCAATGAAGTGTTTCACGGTTGTCCCATCTCTTCTGTTTTCTCCATCTTGCCTCGGAATGGCTACTAATCGACCTTGTCCTAACCGCATACCGGTCATCTGACTGAACTACCACTCCGGAAGCGGTTGAACTAATGAAGTTATTTACGATCATTTCCATTATAGTGGGAAATGAAACGAGATATAGGACCACCCTGGTGAATCCTAGATGTTGCGCGGAACTCAGAGAACAGCTTTCCGCGGGTTTTTGCATGGCATCGGGAGTCACGTTAAATATAGTTTAGAATGGAGGAGTTTTCCATGCACTCCCTTCACGGATAGACAGTGCCCCAGACTGGCTCGATCAACAGAGCTGAGGGCGGTTTGCAATGAATCGCACTTCAAACAAATTGCTGATGCTCTGGCCACCGCAGAGGATAATCAACGGTGCCCTGTCTGCTGCATCGAGCAGGGTGGATAGGGGTTTGGATGCTACTGCTCAGGCCTTCCCATCTTCTTATTCCCCTTCTTGCGCTTTTTCACCCTTATCGTCCCGTTCCAGCTTCACTTTTATCCCCCCTGTTTTCAACCCCCCAATTCTCGGCCCTCCCCCACCTTGCTTCAATAGTCGCTCGTCTTTTAGTTTCAACTCACAGGTGAACGCAGAGCGTCATTCCTGCACTGTCAACAGGCCCATGTCCAAGCAAGCGGCCCATTCCAGTTCATCGGCTTCCATTTGGAGCCCTCGATCCTCCTTCAGACTGGCATGCCTCAATGTTCGCACATTGCTTCAGATTGGTCAACAGGCAGCACTTGCCCGAGCATTAGAGACCCTCTCGATCGATATCTGCTGCTTATCGGAGACGCGCCTGCAAGACTCGAGCTCTGTACTCACTCTGCGATCCCCTTCAGGTGACACTAGCAGCACTTTCTCATTGCGCCTATCCGGTGACGATGCAGCTTCGAGCACCGGCCAAGCCGGTGTTGGCATTGCCCTGAGTCCCCGGGCTGAAACTGCTCTGGTTGATTGGGTTCCAATCAGTAGCCGGATGTGTGTTGTCCGATTAGCTGGCTCGTTCAAAACTTCGAAGTCGTGCGGGACTAACAGGTGTTTATTCGTTATCGCTGCCTATGCACCGACAAACTGTAGCGATGACTCGGTAAAAGACGACTTCTATCGCCAACTGAACGAACTTCTTCGCCACAGAAGAAGCTCGGACACTGTAGTGCTGGCTGGGGATCTGAACGCTCAAGTTGGAAAATTATCCGCAGATGAGCTGCATCTGGGCGGCCAACATGGTATAGGCTCCCGTAATGATAACGGTGAGCGGTTACTTCATTTGTGTGAGGATGCTCGCTTATTTCTTGCGAGCACTAATTTCCGACACAGCACCCGCCGGAGGGTGACTTGGCGCCCACCAGCGTCGAACCAGCTATGGACGCAAATCGATCACATTGCTATCAGTTACCGCTGGAGAGGCTGCGTCCAGAACTGTCGCTCGATTTGGAGCACAGGTGTTGACACCGATCATGCACTTGTATGTGCTGACCTGCGGATGCGCTTTGGCGAACGCCCGCGACGATGTTGTGAGCGCATTGACACCGGCAGACTGGTGAATCCAGCTGTTCTGAACGCCTATCAAATTACGCTGTCATCCGAGTTGGATAAACGCTCACTGGATGCAATTGAAGCTCACTGGTCTCATATGCAACTGGCCTTACTAGCAGCAGGCAAATCCTCATGTGGTATGTCTAATCGCCAACATGAACATTGGGTCTCTTCACAGTCTTTGGAACTTATAGATGCTCGCCGGCATATTCCGGCTGGAAGCGAACACAATGAAACTCGCAAAGAGCTCCGGGCAAAACTCCGTGCTAGCCTGAAGAGAGACCGCGAATCCTGGTGGTCTCGTCGTGCAACAGAGATGGAAATGCCCGCTGCCCTTGGTAACCATCGTGAGTTATTCCGTCTTATACGGGAAACGGGCAGCAGGAGACCTGGTGTTAGTGAAACTATACGTGACGAGAATGGACAGCCCATCCACAATTTATCAAAACGCCTGGAACGTTGGGCTGAGCACTTTGAAAGGCAATTTAATCGGTCGAAATTGTTAGATTTCTCGCCGACCAGTGATCGCCCTGCTCCGTGGGCTGTTCCTTTGGATCCACCCTCTCGCTCAGAAGTCGAACATGAGATCAAACTGTTGAAGTTAAATAAAGCCGCGGGACCTGATGACCTTCCTCCAGCCCTCTTCAAATTCGGGGGACCTGCTCTTGTGGATGATTTACACGAGTTACTAGTGAGACTGTGGGAGCAGGAAACTGTCCCAACCGATTGGAGCCGCTCCATCATAGTCCCAATTTTCAAGGGAAGCTCACGATCGGAATGCGGCAGCCATAGAGGAATCAGTCTGATCTCCATCGCCTCCAAATTACTTGCCTCTGTCATCCTTCACAGACTGACTGGCACTCGTGAAAGCCAGATTCGTGAAGAGCAAGCTGGATTTCGTCGAGGTCGTAGCTGCATTGACCACATCTTCACCTTGCGTCAGTTGTTGGAGCACCGTCACATATATTGGCGGCCCACCGTTGTCGTGTTCCTCGATATCAAAGGTGCATTCGATTCGGTGGATAGACATGCACTTTGGGACTGTCTACTCAGGAAAGGTGTACCTGAGAAATATGTGAATATTATCCGAGCATTATATGCGCGTAGCTCGGGCAGAGTGAGGGCTTACGGCAAGTTGTCGTCGCCCTTTAAAATCTCCAGCGGCGTGAGACAAGGATGCCCGCTGTCACCTTTCCTCTTCAACTTCGCTGTTGACGAAGTCATGGAAATCGCGTTCACAGGACACGACTTGGAAGGTGTGGAGCTACTCCCAGGAGAACGACTTCTTGATTTGGAGTATGCTGATGATATTGCTCTCATCTGTGACAGCTCACAAACGTGCCAAGCGGCACTGGACAGATTAGCACTAGCTGTCCGTCACTTCGGGCTTTGCTTCGCACCGTCGAAGTGCAAAGCGTTTCTCCAAGATTGGTCTGGACCGCCTCCTACGCTGACCCTTGGTGGGGATCAGCTAGAAGTCGTTCAAAAATTCAACTACCTGGGAAGTTGTATCAGCGCCTGTGGGATTGAAGATGAAATCACGAATCGTATAGCAAAAGCTCGGGGCGCTTTTGCTAACCTTCGCCATCTGTGGCGACGGCGCGACATCACTCTTGCCCTGAAGGGTAGAGTGTACAATGCAGCAGTACGTTCGACCCTATTGTACGGTTGTGAAACCTGGCCGCTTAAAGCAGCGGACCTGAAGAGGCTAGTTACGTTCGACCACCGGTGCCTTCGTAATTTAGCTCACGTTTGGTGGGAACACCGCGTGAGTAACGAGCGTGTTCGACGCCTTGTTTATGGCACAGGAAAAGGAACTGAACCGCTCAGCACCGTTATTTCACGCATCAGGCTCCGATGGCTCGGCCACGTGTTACGCATGCCAGCCCACCGACTTCCGCGACGTGTGTTGTTTGCGCGCCGGGGGTGTGGATGGAAGAAGAGGAGGGGTGGCCAAGCGATAACTTGGTCCAGAGGAATGAGGCCCTCACTTCGAAGCTGGCCTCGGTTGGAGCGTCTCGGCTCCCTGGTTGGGGTCCGAAAGACGATGAACACGTTTGGTTGGACACACTTGCTGATATGGCTAGGAGCAGACCTCAGTGGCGTTCGTGCTGTGAGTTTCTTTGTCCCACCCCATCCCTCTTAGCCTCCCCCTCCAACCCATTACTTAGCCTTATATAATTTTGCATAATAATTTTTTTCGGGTGCAAAGCAGCCGGCTGGTAGCTTACCGGAACGATGCCCATCCGTTACCGGTAGCTCAGCCAGCTTTCACCAGTTGTTTTCTTTTCTCTCTCCTTTTTTTCTTTGTATTGCGACACAGTAGCTGAGGTGTTTCCCATCTCTAGCTAACGTGTATGATGATGATGATGATATGCGGTTTGCAAGTCTTTTGTCTGTTGGTGTGCATTGACAAAGAGGAAATGTGTGGTCGTTGCAGGCACGACCGAAGTGGAATCCAGTCTGGCTTCCAGTGATTTGTTTTTCGCAGAGGCCAGTAAGTCATCGAAGTGTGATACCCGTAAGAAGTTTGTTGCGGGCCCGTCAAATATCCCCACAAAGATGCGCCACAAACTCCGTCTAATGGCTGTGGAAAGCGGAGTTTAATTCCTCCCTCAAACGTAGCGGATTTCAGCTACTCCGAGACGAGGCACAACTGCGCACATGTTGACAATGTTCTTTTCCACACTACCACCCGTCGCGGTAGCTATTTTCACTGACTTAATGATCCATAGTATTTTTTGTGATTTGTCCTTTCTTGGTCTTAAGAGAGCTTTCAGAGAACCATTTATCTTGCTTTCTCTTCGCCGTTAGTTGGGAGTCGGTTCGGTCACGTGATTTTTGTGTGCGTCGATAGCCGGGCAGCGTTCGCGTCTAAGCCACTAGCGCGCGTCTACCGTCACCCCCTCGTGTGCGTAGCCTCGTCCGTTACGAGGGCTCAGCGTCTACCCGAATACGTGTAGCTAGGAAAGTTCTCACGCTAGCGCGATTTTCCGTCTCAACAGCACGTACACGGGCTAAGCTAACGCCATCACGTCAGCGCAAATCTGTTCGATCGGCCAGCGTTCCAAGCCGTTATCGTAGGTGTGCTCAAACGTGCCAGCGACAATCGTATCAAGTTCAAATTCTCACCAGAGGCGTCTCCCCATCTTAACAAAGTTTGGAAGCACTGTAAATAACTGTTCCCTCGATGATTTTCACACTCTGTCAATTGACCGTTTTTGAAGATTCGCACGTCACTTAATAGTCTTCAGTCTGAGGGCACTTCTTCGGTGTCCCAAATAGTGTTGAATATAGTCACAACTCCAGTCAACAAAGAGTCACTTCCATCTTTCAGTAAAGATGGAGGAACATCTTGGGGTCCAGTATCCCTGTTTCGTTTCAACACGGAAAGTCCATGTTGAATCACTTATAAGGTAGGTTTTACTGCCTCTACTGGTTTTGTCACGTTCACTTGATTGCAGTCTGGACACACTAGTGTGCATTGTTTTACCGTTGTTCCGAGTTGTGTGAACTCTCATGTTTGCCGTCTGTTAACTTGGTGGTCAATACGCCACCTTGGCTTGAAATTCCAAGGCATTACTTTTCGTTGTCTGCAGTAGATGAGCCGGTTGGGATCCAGGGACCGCGAACGCCTTTGATTCGACATGTTTTCAAGCGTCACCACTGATGAGACACTTGGTCGGTTGTTATCAACTATCTTTCTCTTTAAATGTAACCATTAAATGTCTCACGGGAACCATCCAGCAATTGGCCTTTTCTGTGCTGTGTCTCAGAAACACGCATACAAGATAACAACGTCTTGAAAAATCTTCCACTCTCTGTTCCTGAATCTGCCGACGATTGTTACACTCTTCGCGTTTTTGTCGATACTGAGTCTATGGCTCAAGGTATTTACGGTGATGGTATTGCTCTCAGCAAATATGCTGCTCGAAAGGATACCGGTGGATAGCTGCATGTGTGCTGTCCGACTCCGAAACTTTCTTGGAGTTATTAAGCAGCGTCTGAAGTCAAGGTGCATTTTCGTCGCCTCAGTTTCTACCCCTATTGGATGCAGTTCAGAGGGTATCAAAGACGATTTCTATCAACAGCTCTCATCTCTACTTCGCATGGCGAAGAATACTGACATCGTGATTATTGCTAGTGACTTGAATACTCACGTGGGTCGTCTTTCGGCTTCTGAGCTACACCTGGGCGGCCGCTTCAGGGTAGATGCGCGCCGAACAGACAATGGTGATCTATTCCTGCAACTGTACGCCGACCACAAACTTTAACTTAGCGTTGAAGTCAGGTCAAAATAGGCTTTATGAACCCGGTTGGGAATGTTTTCAGCATTTTGCACTGGCGCTGCAGATGTAGTGGTACATGAAATTGCAATAAAGGCGTAAAAAGAAGAAAATATGCATACACATCACTTACATAAGTGTTACGTATTTTGCTGATAAGTTTCTCGGAGTCCACAAGAAAACGGGATAGATACGGTAGGACTGAGTTGTGATAACGTGTTGTGCGTGAAAGCAAAACCCTAAATTTAGAGCGGGTAGAAGAGCAAGAGAGGGCTTTATATAGATCAGTGTGAGGGAGTGAAAAGGGTCATTTAAAACATTTGCTGAAAACTTGTCACGTGCACTAAAGTGCTTAGTAACGATAAAGTTGACCACTCTTTGGACAATTCACAACACTTGGAAGTAAGTTTAATGGAACGCACAATCAATGTGAAGTTTTTTGTAGACCAAGAACAATGATAGGCGAGCAATATAACCATTGGGGAAGGATACAGGCAGTCACGAATTTATAAATTAAAGAACATGGTACTGAAAGTATTTTGAGTATCAGGGCATAGAATGATAATATTCACACCTTGCGGAACATTTCGTCAACGTGTGTCGACCAAGCTAGATTGAGATAAATATACGCCAAGATACTTAACAGTGGATGGACTGGGTATTCCAGCACAAACGTTCACGCCTCATCTGGCGCTTATTGAATCTGTCAACGAACTGGACGCAAATTGACCATATTGCCAACAGCTACAGATGGCACAAATCAGTCCAAAACTGTCAGTCAGTTTAGAGCACGTGCCTACATTCCGACCATGCTCTAGTGCGCGCACGCTTGGTGCTCACTCTTCCCGCTTCTAGGAAGCGCCTATCTTCTATCCTTACCTGTAACTTGAATTCGCAATCTGCAGTTCAACAATATTACGACCAACTGGCCCACCAGTTGTCAGTGATGTATGGGGTTGGTGAACCGAACGCTGATTGGGATCGTCTCAAATGTGCCATAAAAAGATGCCTGACACTTGCTGTGCACCCGACTTGAGTCGTAACTGCGAATGGATGTCTGAGGCATCGATCAGCTTGATCGAAGCACGGAAACAAGTTCCATGGGACACAGTTTCAGCGTGTCCGTAATCCTCTGAAATGATGCATCGCAAGGGTTCTTCCAATCGACCAGGAACGTTGGTGGATAGCAAAGGCCCGTGAGATGGAGAAAGCCAGTGCTATTCCATCTCATCCGGAACACGGGTCCGAGAACGCCATCCGTTTGCAAGACAATAGCTGAGAAAGACGGGCAGCTGATCCATTCTCAGCGTCGTTGACTGGCCTATTGAGCGGAACATTTTGAGGAGCAGTTCAGCAGGTCTGCTGCTTGTCGAATCGCCTTAGGCATCGTGGGAAGTAGATACCACACCTCTTACTTTGGAGGGGATTCAACATGAGCCTTTCGTGTTGGAACGAAACAAGGCGCACGGACCCGACGACCTTCCTCCGTGTTTGTTGAAAGATGGTGCTGATCCTATGTTAACTGGACTCGCTACTTTAGTTAACACGATTTGGAACAACGAGAAGGCACCTTTAGGCTGGTGACTGTCAACTATCGTGCCCATCTTCAGGAAGGTTCAGCGTACTTTGTACGAAAACCATCAAGGCATCAGTATTCTTTCCATTGCCTCCAAGCTTCTGACATGTATCATTCTTCTACAGCTTACTGTTCCCCGTCAAAACCGATTCACTGAAAGCCAGGCTGGTCTTAGTTGGATCAACCACATATTTACCCTTCGTCAAGTTTTAGGACAGAGACATACAGACAACCGACTATGATGGTTTTCCTTGACTTGAAAGCCGCCTTTAACTCTGTTGGCAGCGACAGGTTGTGCCACTGCCTATCCATGAAAGACGTACCGGCTAAATTCCTTTCCACTCTTAAGTCCCTCTACTGTGATTCCCGAGGCCGTGCAAGGGTTACGGGAAACTGTTCCCTGAGTTCCCTACGACAAGTGGAGTTAGCCATGGTTGTCCTATATTCCTTTTCCTCTTCAATTTTGTTACCGAAATGATCATAAATGACTGTTCCTTTAGACTCTACCGGAGTGGAAGTTCTGCCAGGTGGCCGACTGACAAACTTGAGTATGCGGTTCGACGTAGCTCTTCTTGGGTCTGACGCTGTGGCTGTGCAAACACTGCTGGATTGACTGATGCGTAGCGCCGCACGCTTCGGCATATGCTTTGCACCTTCAAAGTGCAAAGCACAGGACTGGACCGATACACCTCCTGTTCGGGCTGTCACCGGACAGTCGTTAGAAGTGGTGGATCGGTTCACTTACTTTGGTAGCTGTGTCACCTCTAGTGCTCACATCACTGAGGAAGTCACTTCGCGTACCAGCAAGGCTCGTGTAGCTTTCCAGAGACTCAACCATCTCTGGAGACGGTGGGATATCAGTCTGTTAGTGAAAGGTAGGGTTTTCGACGCTGCAGAAAAACCGTTCTTATTGTACGTATCAGAGACCTGGCCATTTCGCTTCGAAGACATTATGTGCTTGGCCGTGTTTGATCAACGGTGTTTGCGGAGTATTGCCCACGTCTAGTGGAAACCGGGTGCGCAATACTAAGGTCCGCCAGTTGTTTTTTGGCCAGAGGCCTTCAGGTGCCTCACTCCGGTGTATTGTGAATTTTGAACACTCGTTGGCTAGGCCATGTCCTCCGTATGCCCGTTGACCGGCTTCCATAGCGTGCATTATACGCCTTGGCCGCACCAAGTTCGGTGAAAAGCGCGAGGTGACCAGTCCATGAAGTGGTATAGATCCAGGAATAAATTGACTGAGAGACTTGCTCACGCTGGTGCGTACCGTCTTTGTGGATGGGTGTCTGGGGATGGTCCACACCAATGGTTGGAGACCGTGTCAGACACGGTGCAGTGACGAACTCAGTGGCGTTCCTGCATTCGGTTTCTTGCATCTGGTGGTTAATTTGCATTCCATGCTGATTAGTTTAACGCACTTCCTTCTTTTTCCATTTTTACCGTTGTTAGTTATCGTTATTCTTGCTATATGAATCGTGGCAGCTGGATCCACCACACTTCGGTGCTCGGACCATAGTTGATCAACTGAACTGAAATGAATCTCTCTCAACGTGCCAAGTATCGCCACGGGTCTGGGCCCATACACCAATTTGAACCATTAGCTTAGAATCACTGTACTCTATAGACTTGTTCGTTTAGGCAGTTTGTTTGATTAACCCTGTCTTCTAAGTTATCGGGTGGTTACTGTTTGAATCGGTAGAACCCCTGAGACTTCCCAAAGCTCCAGACATTCATGAAGACGGCGTCCTACTAGCCTTATAGCCAAATGTAGGAATTGCTACAGTGCAGTCTACGTTAGTGTATGAATGAAAGACCTGATCAATGCAGTTTGTGTAGTTTAAGATACTGGTTGTCTTCCACCCCCAGTGCCTGTGAAGTTTTGCTCATATATCATAGTATCTGTGTAACTAGCGATGATTTTTATGCGTGTTTGAAGCCCGGCTGTTTTCATCCACATATACGTTAGATTTAAGTAACTTTCACAGGCTAAATCTCGCTTTTTCATGTTTGCTGACCGTACTTATAGATATGTTGCTGGTCCCGCGTTTAATTAAGTGAAACTAGTTTTCAATCAGTTAATATACGTCAGCTGAGGGTGGGAAGCACACCTCAGTTAATGTTCCGCGATTTAAGCTATTAAACATTGCAAACTACAAAAACTAAAAAGACAGTTAATATAATGCTAAATACGATATTATGTATTTGGTATGGGGTCGTTTTTGGAGAGGGAAGCTAAGGGAAGGAGAGAGACAAACACACCACGAATGCCAGTGAGGTCGCCACCTCGCAATGTCAACAAGTGTACCACACCAGATGTGTTCCTCGCCCTTCGGACTTCAGCTTGGCAGTCAGGAATCACCAATTTCCGCCAATTCCGGTGACGGTTTTCATTTCTTTTGATTAATTCATCATTTGGCTTCTCTTCCTTTTCACTCAACCAGACCCCGGTCACGTCAACAACCCTCGTCGCGGGAGTCGATGTGTAGGTATGGGCAACACGTGGTGCGTGGTATAATGTTGCTGAGCAGTTCACTCGTTCTTCCTGCGCTAAACATGACGCCAAACGCGCTCATTGCTCAGGCGATATTCCCGCCAGGCGTGAGCTAAACTGAGAAGTTAGCGAGGGTCGAACGCAGCTAGCCTCTTTATAACTGTCGACCTGGTGGACCAGGTTTCACAACCCTAAAGCAAAGTTAAACGGACGGCTGCATTGTAATCTGCCGTTCCGAGCGAGGGTGACGCCGTGCCGGTGTCACAGGTGACAGAGATTAGCAAAAGTACCTTGAGATTTTGCTATGCGGTTCATGACCTTAACTTCTATTTCACGGGCACTAACATAGCTGTCTAAGTAGCTAAATTTCTGGAAGACTACCTCGAAGGGTAGCGCAGGTGTGGGTCCCTGCCAATCTTCGCATTTCGAGGGTGCGAAGCATAGCCCAAACCGACTAAGTATCAGTGCTAATCGGTTCAGTGCTGCTTGACACCTTTAGAAGCTGCCACAGATTAGGACGATCTCGTCGTTATACCCCACGTAAAGTAATGGTCGCACACCAGTAAGCAGCCCAGCACCTCGTAAGTCGTGTCCATTGAACGCCGTTTTCAGCACTTCGTCGACGGCGAAGTTAAGGGGGATAGGTGGCAGCGGGCAACGTTGTCCTACGCAGCTGCGGATGTTAAGGGCGGCGACACCTTGTCATAAACCCTCATCCTGCCGATATATGTGCTTTGATGATGTTTACATATTTTTCGGGCACACTATTATTGAGCACACAGCTCCGAAGGGCACATCGATCCACCAAATAGAAGGCATCTTGGATGTCTGGAGACACGACTACCGTGGGTCGCCCATAAAAATGGCGATGTTCCAACAATTAGCGTAATCTCAAGATGTACTCAATGCAGCCTCGATTTCGACTAAACCAGGCTTGCTAGCGAATCTGGCTTTCATGAATGTCAGCGATTATGTGAAGAAGAGGCAATTGAGATCAGACTGATCCCTCTATGATTACCGCATTCCGAATGTGAGCCTCACTTGAATATTAGGATTGACAGGCAGTCTTAGTCTGTTGGGACAGTCTCCTACTCCCACTGCTCCACTATTATGCAAATCATCCACGAACACTAACCCCCAGAATTTGCAAACCGCTGAAAGAAGTCTATCTGCTCCTGCAGCCTCATTTAATTTTTTCAGTCTGATTTCACGTTCGTCGTCTGTGCGTGAGGGTGGGTCCGAGAGGACGGCCCAGGACGAAGGGCAATTAATGGCCGAAACGGAAGATGACAACAAGTCAATTGCTTTACATATATGGGTAGCTGTATCGCCCCTGATAGTCACATCACAGCGTACTAACGCACGTATTTCTGTGGCTCATGTGGTCTTTCAAACATATCACTCGGTATGTTTAATGGAGTGGTTGACGACGTCGCTGCGGCACCGGTGTCATTATGTGGATCAGAGACATGGTCTCTGCACTTAGGGCGTTAGGCGACCAAACCATTCTGATCATCGATGCGTACACAGTATTCTTTATTTATATAATATAAAAATAATGTAAGCTGTACGCCGTAACGGCGTTTCTCTGTCGTGCGACCACCACTAATCGCATGCGGGCTGAGTATACCTCGAGGACGCCCACCTCTACGCGGAGTCGAACTCGCGCCGCAAGATTACGAGACAAGCTCGTTACCTATAGGCTACGGGCTAACATTTATTTATGGTAGGTATCGTATGCGTAACGACGCAATCCCTCATTTGGTGTCTTGTAATGAGCTTTCTGGTACTTCCTTGGAGTGTCCGTCGAGCTTGATTCGTCTTCGGTGGCTGTCATGTGGTTTGCATTCCATCCAGACAACTGCGTCGGCTTGTGCTGTTCCAAATGTTGCACTCAGTTAGGTTCACTCCCCAGATGGTCAGTAGGTTACATGGTAGACGGCTATGAACAAACTCATCCAAGGGTTGAGTCAGGTTGGTGACTGCCCTTTTCTCGAAGAGCGACTCTGGGATCGAACCCACATGTGGTTAGATACTCTACATGCTATAGCACGGTCACGGAACCAGTGGCACTGTTGCATTCACTTCTTATTTATGGCTTTTAGCTAATTCATCTAGCGTTTTTGTTACTTGATTATTTTTACTAAATTACTGCCTACTTTATTGATTTTACAGTGTTGTTCAAGACATTTTAATCCCACACATTTCGGTGTGCCGGTCGTAGTTGTTTAGCTGAACTGAACAGTAACTACAGTTGACATGATAGACATTGTGCAATTCACCCAAAATGCTTACCCGGCGGTGTAAGAGGTTGGATGTCTTGTATAACACGGTACAGCCTCAGAGCAAATGGTGCTCTTCCGCTTATCCTCTGAAAACTGGCCATTGATCCTCCTTTTTGACTGTTAGCATTTATCTTATCGTTGATCTTTTTCTTTATGGCTTTCCTTGTATTTCTACTTATCATTGTCAGTTCTTACAGTGTCTGTTCTGTAAGTTATAGCACTTCGGTTCACTGCACTCCGGCTCTCCAACTGTTGCTGTTAACACAAGCTGAACTGAACCACCACCGAACTGTTCTCAGGGACCCTTATCACCGATAGTTTCGCCGTGTAGTTTCTGCCAGCTTGTAGCGATGATTTTCTCAGACACTCATAGAAGCCATGTGTCTTTTTATCTCTTATCTTCCAGATGGCTGTGAAACCTTATTTACAAGCTCTTCTGGCAGATGCAAACCTCCTGATCAACGGTGAGTTTCGCGAAGGCACTGATAAAGTTCTGCCTGCTCAACCGGAAGTAACTTCAAGCATTCCGACCAAAGCCCAGAGGCGCACTAAAAAGTTACCGAAGTCTTCTAAAAGTCGACCCATGGGTTACGGTGGCGGCCAGGCCGTCACCGACACGGACACGGTTGGTGTGCACCAACAGCCGCTTGAAAAACGGCCATCAGAGGGTTTAAGCGACGATAAAATATCATGGGCTGATGTGGAGCTGACCGTCTTTGGCCCTCAGGTTAGTGAGTTTGATTTCGTCGCTATTTATTTCCACTGCCATCCGCATCCTTGAAACGATCACTTTGGCTTGTTTTATTTTATCCTTATATGTTTACTGGAAATCTAGATGACTAATAAACACACTCTGCATTAGCGATCCTCGTGTATTAAATGTTTGCACCAATTTCTTATGATAGAAATGTTTGAAGGGTTCCGTGTGTTTATTCTCATGCGCGATGGCAGCAGTCAACAAGCGATCGTGTGGACTGTTCATGAGCCACATGGCGTCCGTGGTCCATCCACCTGGTATGGTGCAACGGTTTGTCTACCTCTTCGAAATATATGCTATACTGGGTGGTGCCCTCGAGCCCCTTGTGTACTACTACCAGTCAGCACCCATGGAGCGTTTGCTATCGTTTGCTAGTCGGATTACCTGTTTAATTTGTGTCTGCTGCCGAGTTATTTACGTGATAGTCGCTGATTATGACGCGGGGCAGTGAAAGCCGCAAGGAAGCTGTCTCGCGGATGCCGTATTATTCTCACTGATGACAAGCTGTTTGTGCCCGTGTTATTGACAAGTTATAAGCGTCTTGACCTTGTTTGTTTAGAACTTCTAGGTTCCACTTTGTCTCCGTTCAGTATCCTTCATTCTCTTGAGTCACTGGCTGTACAGCAGTGAACCATTGGTTCAACTTACTGCTGTACTTTCATTGCTAGTATTTTTGAGTGTGTTTTCGTAAAGTGCGTCAAAACCTGCAATGTTTTAGGTTATATAATTGAAAAAGACGTGCTGGCAACATCCATTATCTGCTTCATTTGCGGTCAGAGTGAATGAATTGACTGGCGTTCACTTCAATGCTAATCGCGGTCCAAATTGCGATTGCACGCCGCAGTTCATTCACACATAGAGTGTTTCAAAATGAACTCTCCAGCGTGCTGGTTTGCTTACACTACATATTTCACTGGAAGGCTTTTACTCTAGAGGATGATCGCAATGCGAAGCCATGATAGCTGAAGCCCAGGTGTTCAACCTAGCTTCAATCCCTTCTGTTTGAAGTAGGCCCAACGAAACGATATATGCTAATGAGCTATCCACAAATATATAAGCTGTGTGAGCTTTCTTCTCCTCCCGATCATGCAGTTTCCGAAATTGTAACAATAAAACGAGACCCATTAAGAGCTGACAACCTCCAAATATTCTGTGCGTCAATGAACGTGAGTAGTCGCGCAATGTGTCCTAATTCGGCTAAATGCTGTAGAACTACTTCCTGGCAACCGCGTGACCGATTTTGATTATGATGGTGATATTGCCTTGCCTGCTGATGACGCACAGCACACAAGCCTTTCTAAACCGCTTGGTGATTGAAGCATCAAAATACGGAATGACCTTTGCCCCTACGAAATGCAAAGTCCTGGTCCTGGATTGGCATCCACCTGCCCCAGTGCTCATTCTTCAAGATACGCAGCTTGAACAAGTGGACAACTTTGTTGACATGGGAAACTGTCTCTGCTAAAGGTAGTATTGGAAAAGAGATTTCCCTCCGCATTGCGAAAGGCCGTTCGGCATTTGCCAATGAGGCATATGCGGCGACACCGTGACGTTTCACTATTGGTAAAGGGTAGGGTCTACAACGCCTGTGTTCGCGCTGAGCTGCTATATGGGAGTGAGTCCTGGCCGATTCGTGTGAATGACTTGCGTCGGACTTTGGCCTTTGACATTGGATGTCTGCGGAGAATAGCTCGAGTGTATTATATGAACCACGTTCGCAAAGATGATGTTAGACGTCGCGTCTTGGGTACCACGGGACGTCCACTTGACAGACTGGTACCGCTGCTCCAACTGAGATGGATGGGCCACGTTTTACGCATGCCATGCGAACAGCTGCCCCGACGCGCTCTGTTCGCTCGCACAGGACCAAGCTAGATGAAATCGCGGAGTCAGCCTATCACGTGGCGACACGAGTAGAACGCTGATTTCCAGTTTAGCTGTCGTAGGTCCGTGAGTCTTCCGGACTGGGGGATCAAAGAAGAAAAATACCGCTTGATGGAATTTCATTCAGAGATGATGCAGAACCGTGCCCAATAGAAAATGTGTACAAATGTTTGTCTTGATTTTCTTGATTTACATCGCAGACATTAAGCAGAAAAACAATGATAGAACGGCGTGTGAAAAAAACGAAAGAAAAGACAAGGTTCAAATACAAAAACGAGTTTTGAAACTCCTTCTTTTCTTTGTGGTCTCTGCATTTATTACTACCGTTTCATGGTTTTCGCTGGCTCTATGTCTATCTTATCATTGCCACCTCCCCGCTGCCTTGCGGACAGGCTTTTGAGGCAAAGGCTTTGGATGAGGACCCTAATCGTTCTCCCGTCTAGGTCTGGGCATTCTGGCAGTATCTCAGCTCACATACAACCATGACATTTTCTTCAAACATAAACTTCATCCTGCATCAGCCGTCGCGCAGATTATCAAGGGTCGCCTTATCTGCTGCATACAGCAGGGCGGATAAGCGAAAACATGCTACTGCTGGCGCATCCCTTCTTTCTTTTCCACCTTTTTCTCTTACTCCCATCCTGACCCCCATTACTAACCTTCCTTCTATAATTCCCAGCTTAATTGACAGCAATCGAAGTGCCACCGGGGTAGAACCATCTGCAGCCACCATCCCACCGCACCTATCGGACGCCTATCGGCAAATGTCGCTTATAAGGCCACGCTGTCCCGTTTCCATGGCGACATTCAACGTTTGTACTCTAAGACAAACAGATCAACAGGCTGCACTCAGCTGCTGATTGGATCCAATCAACCAGATTAGCTTTAGCCCGGGGACTCAGTGCAATGCCAACACCGGTTTGCCCGGTGCTCGAATCTGCATCGTCACCGGATCGGCGTAATGAGAAAGTTCTGCTAGTGTCACCTGAAGGGGATCGCAGAGTGAGTTAGGTGCTCGAGTCTTGCAGGCGGGTCTCCGATAAGCAGCAGATATTGATCGAGAGGTTCTCTGATATTCGGGCAAGTGCTGCCTGTTGACCGATCTGAAGCAATGTGCGAACATTGAGGCATGTCAATCTGAAGGATAATCGGGGGTTCCAAATGGAAGCCGATGAACTGGAATGGACCGCTTGCTTGGACCTGGGCCTGTTGATAGGGCAAGAATGACGCTCCGCGTTCACATGTGAGTTGAAACTAAAAGGCAAGCGACTATTACAGAAAGTTGGGGGAGGGCCGAGAATTGGGGGGTTGAAAACAGGGGGGATAAAAGTGAAGCTGTAACGGGACGATAAGGTTGCAAAAGCTCAAGAGGGGGAATAAGAAGACGGGAAGGCTTGAGCAGTAGTATCCAAACCCCTATCCACCCTGCCCGATGCAGCACCGTTGATTATCCTCTGCGGTGACTAGAGCATCAGAAATTTGTTTGAAGTGAGATTCATTGTATTGCGTGTGCAGGATACTGTCAGGTTGCCCATGCCTAGAGAGGGGAACGATTAGGGTTCTCAACCAAAGCCTTTGATTCAAAAACCTGTCTGCAAGGCAGCGGGTTTGGTCTTGGACCACAAGGAGTCCGTTTTAAGGAATAAAGAGCCACCCTCATTCCAACCCCCAACCTGGAGGACCAGGAGGCGTAGTTTGTCTGGCCTCTAACCATTGACCAATCTGGGATGAGTGACTCTGAAGGTGCAAAAATGCACCACCCAGTATAGCTCAATGGATCGCTGAGGCACACAAACCATCGCACCACGGTAAGGTCCAGCCTCATTGCGATGGATCAGCAACGATGGGCGCATAGAAACTGACGTCAGCTCACGCATTGCAAAGGCCAGCGCTGCCTTCTTGAGCCTGCGGCATCTTTGGCGACAGAAGGGAGTTTCCCTTCTTCTGATAGGCAGTGTATACAAATCCAAAGTGAGGGCCTGCTACTCTATTGTAGTGAGACTTGGTCCCTTCGGTCTGAAGATCTGAGGCGCCTGTCTTCGATCATCGTTTTCTGCAGAACATTGCTGGTGTCGGATGACATCAGCGTATCCGCAACGATGATGTGCGTATGCGAGTACTAGGTGGTGATAATCATGCTAGCTCCCTAGAACAACAGATAGCACTGAATTAGTTGCGTTGGCTCGGGCACGTGCTACGTATGCCTGGTCACCACTCACCTAGGAGGGCCTTGTTTAGTCTGCCAGATGTAGGGTGGCGCAAAGCTCGAGGTGGACAGAAGTTGACTTGGCAGAGGGAAATGAAGTCACTGACTACCAAACTGGGTGCCATTGGTCCTTCTTTCCTTCCGGGCTGGAGTCCACTTGACTCGCCTTGTGCTTGGCTCGAGACTTTACAGGACATGGCTCGCAGTAGACACCAGTGGCGCGTCTGCTGCCGTCACGTAATCGGATTGCCTGTTTAAAGTGTGTTTGGTGCTGAGTTATTTGCGGGGTAATGGCTGATTATGACGCGTGGCAGTGAACGCTGCAAGGAAGCTGTCTCGCCGATGCCGCCTTATCTTTGCACGATAGCCAGCTGTTTGTGACGGTATGTTGTTAACACAAGGTATAGGCGCTTTGACCCTGAATGTTTGCTTACTGTACGAAGATTTTTAGGTAAGTCCCCTTCTCTCCCCTTATTATTCTTTATTTCATAGGTCCTCTTGGTTGTATGGCAATGAAGCATCAGTTCGAATGGCTGATGTACTGCTGTTGTTGATTGATAGCACAGTGAGATCATACGTTCGCGGCATACGCTCTTAGAGGAACCTGCCGCGTGTTCCTTTGAAAGCGAGAAAAGTCAAAGCGGACTTCGTTCAAGAACCTGTTTGCATCACGACGAATTTGTCACTGTCGTGTCTCACGGCCTTGTGAGTTTGAACGATTTCCATACGACAGTCAATAGCTGTTCCATGATCTCAGGTTAGCAACACGACATCCAGGTGTTGAGCTAATTGCCACCTGCATATTTGTATAGTTATTGTGTGTTCACTCAGTGGTTGTTCCGCGGTCTCGGGTTAGTAATACGACACGTCTACTAGCCACATGGTAGCTAAGCCACTTATTACCAGCACGTTTGGACGGTTGCTAATCGCTTTAGTGGGCGGCTACGTCACAACATCAACCTACGGTTTCTGCCATTTGGATCTCCTACGTCATTGCCCAATCGACACCATGTTCATGTAGTGTCTTGGTTCCATTCTAAACTCAGTCGAATGCGTAACCAGCACCCTCGTCACATACTTTCTTTATTCATCCACCCACGTTTCATTAAGTGCCGCAGTATCATTGCCATAATAATCGAGTCCCATGGCAACCAATGCGGTGCATCACGTATGACGTTGACTTATGTTTCCGCCTAAAACTGTTAGTGTGTTCCATCAACCAGCCTCCAACTCCGGTTAACTGTTCAGGTAAGTACATAGGTGAAAATTTGGGTTTCTGGAGTTGCTGGGGCTCATCTTCATCTTTATGAGTAATCTAGACTTTTGCTTCTCTGCCATAGTAGTTCTTAGGAAGCAGATCGCTTTGATACACAGCACCATTAGTCGGAACAACGATGCGGTTCTTGTTGACTATGCTTCACGCGGACAAGTGGCTTGTCGAATTCGGATAGACGTGCCCCAATTGATTTGGCCAACGCTTCTTCCACATTGTACCGAGGCTAACACGGACACTACATGACTACTCCCGACCCCGAGAGAGAAAGAGATAGGATAATGGACTTCTTCGACGCGTTTACTGCTCAAACAAGACAGATCGCAGTGAAGATGACTACGGTTGTTACAGCCTGGTCTTCATACCACTGGTTTCCTCCTTATCAGGAAGACGGCATAGCTATCGCTTGGCACTAGAACAAAGGTGGTAATCAGGACGTAATTACCACCTGACAACGATATCACTAAGATATCATGCAATCCGCGACCTGACAGTAAGAGTTGCCAACCGCTAACGTCGTCGATAACGCGTTCCATGACAACATGACTGGCAAACTTGGAGGACAAGAAAAGGTGTCGGGCGCGACGTTTTGTGGAACCACGAGGTCTTCACAAAAGTAATACAATGATCTAACTAATGTGGACCGATATGAGGGGAGGTGTACCCAGTGTAAAGCCCGAATCCTATTTGCAAGCGTTCGGGATCACAGCATCTGTGCCTTGTTAACACAACACTGTCATAACTAACTGGCCACCGTGCGATATGCGCCACACAACTTCCTTGCGAATTTAACTGCCTCGTACCACAGACAACTCTGCTCCGCAAGTAGTCCATAATCATGCAGATTAAACTGTCAATCCTGTTTGAAGATGACAGCAAACACGCCACTGGTGCTGGTTACGAGCCATGCTCTAGGAAGTTCTGAGCCAACGCAGGGTGGGTTACCTGGACCATTATCTGGAAGACGATACAAACCAACAGCACTATGTTCAACAATCATACACATGTCGCTGCTGACGCAGCCGCAGTTCCTCCTCGTAAAGGAAGTGGTTTATGTTCCTGCGACAACAATTTATACTTTGCAGGTGAGGAACAAGTTGTAGGATGGTGATTGGGAGTAACATATTTGCTGTTGATTGGACAGGTTAGTGGGCGACGGACCGTTTAGCACCGGTTCTTTGGTAGCTGAGCATTTGTTACACGTTAATCAAGTCTTGCAGTGGTACTTACTTGGGGAGAGTATAAAGCATACTCCGAATTCCGCAACACTTTGTGTTGGCCTGTTCAACCTTTTCTGCATAAGGGTTAATTCCTCTTCTAGGATGGATGCTTCATTCAGTACTCTAGTTATGCCAGTTGATCACACGGCAATTTTTCCACTCTTAACGAACCAACCGGACGAATCATCCACAACCCCGTTTCTCAAACTTTAACGATAGTGACAAGCAATGTGTTTGTGTTGCCTCCATTAGACGACTTCTCCTGCCTCATTACGGGACATTTTATGGATTTTCCCCTTGGACACAGCCGCTTGCGCGTGTTTCAATGGTGCGCGGCAGTAAGAATGAGATGTGTCAGTCGAAGCAGCGGTGTTCTTCGCTTTCCCAGAATCAATCTTAATAATTTTGTACTTATTTGTGTGAGGCTGCTCTGCCACACGGCAAAGTGGATGGAGTGTTCGACCATCGCCTCTTTTGCGGGGTCAAAACCAATCGGACTTACATCGAATGAATTCTGGAGGGCAAGTGTACCACCTCATTATATTGCTTTTTACTGGTTTGATGGCATTAGTGTTAACACCAATGTCTCGATGACCTTGACTTCCTGAGATTTGCACCATTCTAACCTTGTAAACGAGCATTGTTTATCTTCAGACTGAAGACGTTTTTTCCGTGCATCATACGTTGTCGATGGAGCGTCATATCTGAGAGCGTGTTAGTTGCAAATGTCTTTCACCAACTGTAGAGAATGGTCACCTAGACCAGGCACCAACATCTCAAGCATCATGCCATCAAAAGCAAGCGCTATTTACCTGGTACCACCAAGTCTATATGGACACATTGCACATTGGCAACCTTCGTAATTTTGACCTACGGCGCCTTCCTGAGAGCAGCTGTTTCTTCACTCTTCATTTCCTTGCTGAAGTACGTTCTTGTGATTCCTCTCCAACTAGTTTATCAGCTGTATTACTGCTAGGTTGAGTGCGTTGTTCACTCCTCTTTTGATTTTGCTTACTTACAAGTGTATGCTTGTGGTTTCCAAATCACTGGACATCTTGACTATACTTTTCTCCTAGAATTTTTATCGGTGTCCGAACTTTTATTCCCATCCACATTTTTGTACACTGCGTGTCCTAGATTTTATTGCTCATCCTCAATATGCGCTTCAACTTTTAGTTTCCGCGATGGCAAAGAGCCAGTTCGTCATCTTCGCTCGAATCCGGTGCCAGTTCTGACACTGGATACGCAGGTGGAACAGACACTGCGGATTCCTTATCCAATAATTCCGTTCCTATCAATCGTCTTGTAGTCGATGGACGCATACCGGGCATTGCTTTTCTCCCTTCGAGTACTACCGTGGAAACACTATTCGGAGTAAGCGTTACAATGCTAATTACACTACCTGTTTACCAGTGTTTGAATTCCATGCTCCAGTCCATCTACTTATAGTTGTTCAAACACTCCACAATCTCGCAATTCCATTGTATTTACAGAACACTCCGATGAGTCCAATTTTCCGTACTTGTTCTCGAGACTGTCTGAGTGACTTACGTTGCTATATGTAAGTGTGAAATTGAAATTGTTTACTTAGAACTGACCAACAGGACTGCCTTACGTCTATAACAGACGCTATTTTTCTTGCAGTTCAATTTCGAAACGCCATATGGGTTAGTATCCGTTACCTCTTCAACTTCGCTATTGATGCAGTCATGGAAACAGCGTTCGCTGGACACGACCTATAAGGTGTGGAGCTATTTTCTGGTGAGCCACTTCTTGACTTGGAGTATGCAGACGATATTGCCCTAATCTGTGACAGCTCTCAAACATGTCAAGCAGCACTGGACCGATTAGCACTGGCTGTCAATCGTTTTGGGCTATGCTTTACTCCATTGAACTGCAAAGTACTTCTCCAAGATTGACAGGGACCCAACCCTGCGCTAACGCTTGGTGGTGATCTGCTAGAAGTCGTTCAGGAATTCAAGTTCCTGGGCAGCTATATTAACGCCCGTGGGATTGAAGATGAGGTTACGAACCGTATAGCAAAAGCTCAAGGTGCTTTTGCCAATCTCCGCCACCTGTGGCGCAGACGCGACATTACTCTCGCCCTGAAGGGCAGAGTTTACAACGCAGCCGTCCGTTCAAATCTCCCATATGGCTGTGAAACCTGGCCCATCAGATCGACGGACATAAAGTGGCTCGTCATATTCGATCATCGCTGCCTTCGCAGCTTAGCTCATGTCTGGTGGGAGCACCGCGTGAGCAATGAGCGTGTTCGACGTCGCGTATTTGGTGCAAGAAGAGCGAGTAAACCGCTCAGCACCATTATGTCACGCACCAGGCTCCGATGGCTGGGCTACGTGTTGCGCATGCCAGCACACCGACTCCCGCGACGTGCATTGTTTGCGCGTTGTGAGTGCGGTTGGAAGAGGAGGAGGGGAGGCCAACTGATGACTTGGTCGAGAGAAATGAAAACTCTCACTTCGAAGTTGGCGTCGGTTGGTGCATCCCGACTGCCTGGCTGGGGTCCTAAGAACGGTGAACACGTTTGGTTGGACACACTTGCTGATATGGCTTGGAGCCGACCCCAATGGCGTTTGTGTTGTGAGTTCCTTTGTCCACCCCCCCTCCTGCTTAGCATCCCCCTCCCATCACGATCTCACTTGTTAGGCATAATATGACTCTCTTTTACGGCAGCCAGTTGTTAGCTCTCCGGAACGATGTCCATCCGTTACTGGAGACTCAGCGGGCGTGCCACTGTTTGTTTTCCTTTTCTTGTCTTTTGTATTGCGGCATAATAGCTGAGGTGTTTCCGCCTCCAGCTAACGTGTAATCATGATGATGATGATGATGATGATGATGATGATGATGATGATGATGATGATCCGTTACCTGAACACATGGTAGCTTTTTATTGTTTAGCTGATTATCTCATTGACTTAGACTTGGGGGTCATCAAGGGCTGAATCTACAGATGGCTGTCATCTCTTGTCCGTATGACTGTCTATATGCAGATCATTGATGTTGGCAAATGCTTGATTGAACCACTTATCGAATACCGGACCACACCCGGTAGACATTTCCGAGTCCGTGCTTGCTATGCACCTACCATAGCTGATACATCCGCAACACCGATTTCCAGCACAGGTCATTGATCCAAATTGGACATATAAACATTGTCTACAGGTAGTGTACATCAACACAGTATTGTCTGTTATACCTAACTTTGGTGCATATTCGTGCATTATTGGCTCTTTTAGTCTCAGTGAAACAACAAGCTTCGAGGCTTCCCACTTCTCAACTCTCATCGACGAATGTGGTGAGTGGCCAGAGTGCCAGTCAAAACCTTCTCAATCCCGCTGTGAAGAAGTCTTGTGAAGCGGCGTGCATGCTCAGCTTGCATGCCTGAACTGCGGATGGATATTCGAAGCGTCGGTTATTTCGAACGATGCGCTCAACTTTCTTCCATTTGAGATTCAGATTCACGATGTTTGTTATACATTGAGGTGACATCTGATTGAGTTCTGGAATTGAAGACATTGTTGAATAGCGAGGGCTCGTAAGAGGATACTTATGGACGCTCTGCGACGCGTTCCGACTGAAGCGAATACAACACGACTCACAAAGAACTCAGAGCAAAACCGCGCCCTAGTCTGAAAAAGGACCTCTAAGTCTACTGATCTCATCATGCATTGGAAATGGAGACGGCTGCTACCCTTGGTAACCATCGTAAGTTATTCCGTTTGATACGGCAAACAGGGATAGTGAGACCATACGCGACGAGATTGAACAGGCAATTCACAGTTTGTCAAAACGTTTGGAGCGTTGGGCCGAACACTTTGAAAAGCATTTAATCAGTCAGAGTTACCATCTTCCTTATCGGCTATTGATCCCCCTTCTCTCTGAGCCGTTCCCTTATACCTGCCCTTATGCGCAGGGGTCGAATGTGAGATCAGACTGTTGAAATTGAATAGGGCCGCTGGGGCAGCTAAACTCCCTCCAGCGCTTCTCAGCTTGGGAGGACCAGCTCTCGGGGATGATTTACACAACTTATTTGTGACGCTGTGGGAGTAGCAGACTGTCCCAGCAGACTGGAGCCGCTTCAGCATGGTCTGTCGTTCTTCACAGACTGGCTGGCACCCGTGAATGCCAGATTCAGGTTCCGTCCAAATCGAGGCTACATAGACCACATCTTTACGTCAGTCGTTGGTACACCGCAATTTTTATTGGCGACCCACCGTATCCATGTTTTCCGACACCAAAGATGCCTTCTTTTAGGTGGATCGTCTGCTCAGGAATGGTGTGCCCGCGAAATATGTAAACATTATCAAGGCGTTGTACGCGCATATTTCGGCAGTGAGGGTTTATGATAAGTTTTGCATGCTTTATCTTCTCCAGCGGTTTAGCATTGGGTTGCCCGCTCTCACTTTTCATCCCTAACTTCTCCATCAACGAAGACCTGGAAACGGCGTTCGCTAAACACAACCTAAAAGGTGTAGAGCTGCTCCCTGGTGGCCGACTTATTGATTTGAAGTATGCCGACGACATTGCCCTAATCTGTGACAGCTCCCAAACGTGCCAAACAGCATTGAGCTGGTTAGAATTGACTCTTAGTCCTTTTGAGTAATGATTTGCATCCTCAAAATACGAAGCACTTCTCCTTGATTGGCAGATGCCCACACGTGCGCTGCCCTTCGAGGTAGTCATTTAGAAATCATGAACCGTATAGCAAAAGCTCCAGGCGCTTTTGCCAATCTTGTGGCGCCGGCCCCACAAGTGGCGGCACCCTGAAGGGCAGAGTCGTTCGTTCAACCTCGCTGTACGGCGATGGATCCTGGCACATCAGGTCTACAGACATAAAGAGGCTAGTCACGTTCGACCATCACTGCCTTCGCAGCCTAGCTCATGTCTGGTGTGAACACCGCCTGAGCAATGAGTGCATTCGGCTTTGTGTTTGGCGCAGGAAGAACAACTGAACCGCTCAACACCCTTATTTCACGCACCAGACTGCAATGGCTGAGCCACATGTTGCGTGTACCAGCCCACCGTCTCCCGCGACCTGCGACCGGGGTGTGGATGGAAGAAGAGGAGGGGAGGCCAAGCGATGATTTGGTCAAGATGAATGAAGTTCCTCGTTTCGAAATTGGCGTCAGCTAATGTTTTTCGACTGCCGGGCTGGTGTTCGAAGGACGATCAACACGCCTGATTGGATACACTGGTTGACATAGCAAGGAGCCAATCTCAGTGGCGTTCGTGTTGTGAGTTTCTTTGTCCATGCCCCTCGCGCCCTCTTTCCTCTCCACTCATGATCTCATACCGTGCATCTTATTGTACATAGCATTGCTTGTTTTTTTACAATTTTCATTCTGTAATGTTTAGTATCATCATTTTGTTTTGAATTCTGTTTCTCACCCTCAGCTAACGTGTATTGATGATAACGTAAAATTATGAGGTTTATTTCTGTTGGAAATAGCCAAGCGCTCTTACGGATTATCCAGAGCACGGGTGCAGGAAGGCCTTCATTTACTAGGACAATTGCTGGGACATGTCGGCATTCTGAACCGCGTCTATTACCCCGTTGGATGGGATATTTTGGAAAGTAGACTTCTAACGTCATCGACGTGAAACGTCGAGTTACATGTGCTCTGGTGGGAATTCGACATGCAGCCACGTCGTTAAAATGAAACACGACACATGGACCCGGCAACCTGCCTACATTGTTGGTGGTGAGTGGGAAGGCGTCGTTCGTGAATTCTGACAATGGAGAGGTTGTTTCAAGGCGATGGTTGCTACTTATCATCTTTGCCCTTAAGGTTACGGATGTTCATGCGAACGTTATCGAGGCGTCGGCTTTCTTTATATCACTCCAAACCGTTTGCATTCATCACGCTGCGGAGGCCCAATTATCATTACATACCTGTCCGCTCCAGGTGGAGTATCCATTTACTACATATTGACGCTAGATAAACTGCACACATTGCTTGACTTGAAAGTAAGCTTCGACTCAACTGCTCGTTGCGGCTTAAAGTATTGCCTGCCTTGAAGCGATGGCGATGGGACGCACTTTTAGATCTGAATTCTTTCTACCGCGAATTGTGATCCTGGATGATGATTCACGGCTAGTCATCCTCTTGTTTCGCTTCTGCAAGTATCGTGCATTATGATTATCCTTTATCTCCCCCTTCGTATTTGTGGTCGAATTGATCATAAATGGATGCCCATTCTACGTTTTCTTTTCCTGCACTAATGACATGGTTGAGTACTCGTCATGCCAAGCACCAGTTCGCTCTATGAACTAAGGTCCATTCACTGTAATGCAACGGATCTGTTTTCCTTGGTTCTACTTACCATGTTAATATTGACGTAAAACAACGGTATCGAATTGGAGATATTAGATAGAATATCCAGGAAACATACCGTTGAATCGTCGAAGGTTTTATTCAACAGCTAGAAACCTAACGGCAAATGCAAAAGCGCTATTCACCTTTCAACTGTGTCACTTCAACAAGGGTCTTTAGCCAATCTTGTGTTCAACCTCGGCACTCCATCACAAGTCTGCTTGGGTGCTCAGTGTTGTTGCATGACGTTACTGGTGTGTCGGCCTTTCTTTAACGCACACTT
The DNA here is from genome assembly GCA_944474145.2 of Dicrocoelium dendriticum. Lineage (NCBI taxonomy): Eukaryota > Metazoa > Platyhelminthes > Trematoda > Plagiorchiida > Dicrocoeliidae > Dicrocoelium > Dicrocoelium dendriticum. Next base: position 83,833,831 of record OX104067.1, on the reverse strand, counting down.
GTCTCAGCTCCTACGAGCATCTGTTCCTCCCATGTGGCTACGCAATATACTTTGTCCTTATTTCAGCATCTAACTGGCATACAGTGACTAACCACTCCCGTATCCCGTTGTTTGTCTGTTGTCCCCTCTTTCCTTCAACAGGCTCTTCGAGATGACTTGATTCGGAGTATTTTGGCCCGTTTGGAATTGCTGACCGACGAGTTGCATATTACGAGCGCTGAACTAGAAGGTGTGTTCTCCCATTCTTTATCTGACCTAGTTACTCCCAAAGTGATCCCTCAGGTTTGCGCGCTTATATTTTCTTCTTTCCACGTTGGAGCTTTTTATTTCACAGGTGATTGCTGACAACACACGGGATTGAGTTCGACTGCTGTTCACTTTGTTCCGAACACCGGAGGCGTCGGGTCATATTACCGAACTCTACACTGCTGAATGGGGAGGGGAAGGTCACTAACCTGGGAACGTCGGGTGAAACCTACCTAAGCATTTGAACCAGTGGACTATAGTTGAACAACATGTTGTTAACGCGAGACCGCCACCTGCTGATCGACTGCACCACGCTAAAGAAAACCGTTATGTGATCTAACCTACATCCATGCACGATAAGCGCCCTCACGACCATGCCTTTCGGTTCGGTCATTCAACTTCCTTAATATTCCTGCGTCCTCTGACCTCACACGACCGGCCGCACTTTCAAGCCTAGGTGCATGGTATACTTTTACAGGAATATCATCCATGCATATCAGGCAGCTTAATACAGACTATAGATGGCCTTTACTAACTTAGCCCCGTGTTACTCATTCATCTCTCCTGCCATTTACACTGATATTCGTAGCCCATTACTCGCTCTCTGTCTTCGACTAGCACCAGTTATTCATGGCCCATCATTCGCATCGTTGCAGGTTCCACTCTTTATCTTTTACTTGATCTTTGGTTGTATATTTGTGAACCTTTCTTGCTCTTACAACAGTGACTAGGTTCCATTCACCTCAGATTAGCTCGAAGAATGAACTGACGTATAAACCGCACCGTGCTTCGTTAAGCCAATGTCTGATGTCTACAAGTGCATCTCGAGCACTGACATCGCGGGGTGGCTATGTTGAATTGGTACAGTGGTTAATTGAGCGTCTACCATCTGACACCCATCTCATCCGTTGCTGTACCTTCAACTGACAGAGCAGAGGATCGAAATTCCTACCGTAACGATCAAAACGCTGGCGTTTAGCCGCGCGTAAGAACGATCCGCAACTATTTAAACCACGATTTCGATCTAAATTTTACAGTGATGTTTACAAGACAATAATAACATACACGGACAAAACACAATTTTTTACGCTTTCAGTCGACAACAACCAGCGACGAATTAGCTCCCAGTCAATACACACCGAGCCGTCAATTTCGTACGCTGTCACAAATGCAAGTGGCCTTGAACCGGTCAATCGATGCGTAAACAACTACCCAAACTTCACACAACGTGTAATTCGAAATGACCACTCTAATTATCATTGACTGTTGTGACAAGTGTTACTCTCCGCTACTCGGTGACTTTGTGAGCTAGAGGCTTCGGCTGACGTCCCAGCGTCTCGGGTTCTATTCTCAATGTTGCTATTTATACGTGACGAGTGGGAGCGGGTACGAAATTCTTCCTTGATTGCATTCTTGCTTGCGGGCAACCTCCAACATTCATCTGACTCAAAGTGTTGATTGATGAGATACAGCAGGTACAGACTGTGCACTAACTAGTCACATATGTAGGCGCGATGCACGCTTGTATATCTGGACGAATTGATAGGGGTCCACGAATGCGGAGTCCAGAGCAGCAGCGATACGGTGGGCGGAGTTATACACAAACGCACATGTACCATAAAGTTGCTGTAGTGTCGACCGTCTGAATAGCCACAAGGTGCAAAGGGTGATTGGAAGTTCCGTTGCCACTCTCCTCAAACTGACGTCTCTTTCAGCGCGTTCTTCTGTGCAGCCACACAGCCACGGTTTCTTTCACCATCCGCCCCACTAGTTCTACGGTCAGGTGATGGCGAGCATAGATCCGCACTCAACAATGCTACCGTTCGTTAGGAATGAAACTACCGCGTCTCGATCTTACCCTTTGAGCTACCGTTTGTTCAACTGCATGAGTGTGTCAATCTCGTTAGTTCAATATACCAGCTTCAGTTATACCGTTCCACCATTCAACTGCTTCTCGACCATCTTTCTGGTTGTCGCGGGCGCTCTACGGAACTTGATAACAAATGCTCTCCATCCTTCCGCTGTTTTATTGCGGCAGCTGAAGAAATTACGAAAGATTACCTGTATAAGCCATTTACATTCCATGGCGATCTGACTGGACCTTTGTGTTGTGCAACGGTTTGCACATCCCAGTGATCCATTGGGCTGAGTTAGGCGTCACTTTTCAGCTGTCTTCACAGCAGCCTATGCCAAGCCGGTCAATGGATACGAGTCAGACCATTCAGCCTAGTCTCCTCTTTACTGGACATTGTAAGTAGGCCGTTGTTCCTCTGGCTTCCTACCTCGGCCATCGGCTACAAAAGAATACAGCCTAGCTCGATTACCACAGGACACGAATACCGCGAATTATGTCTGACAATGAGAGAATATCACTTATACACTTGATGACTGGTAGCTCAGGTTGTTCAGATGGTGGTTGAACTGTTCGTTGCGGTTGGCAATTTTCTTGTGAAGGTTTGTCACCAATCGATATGACATCATCAGTGCGTAGTTGCGTGGCGTGCAGTGTTCAAAATATTTGACTGGCGAAAGGCTCTATGAGGCTTACCGTTTTATACAGAAGAGGTCTGAAAGTGACTACCTCTATCTCCTGATCGTCTGTCTAAGTTGCCCATTTTATTTTCTCATTGCTGGGACGTTCGCCATGTAAACTTTATGGATCCAGATCTCTGTATCTTAATCACTTCTGGATGTTGAACACTGGCCCAGTCCCTTGAGTTGTCAGCTCAGGTAACTTTTACGGTATATTCGCAATATAAAACCAGACCTTATGTTGGGTATACTCATGTGTACAATAATAAGGTAGGAAATGTGTTGCTACTTATGGATCTAACGAACTAAAAATCAGAAGACGTAGCTTGAAGGCAGCATGATCAAAATTAAAAGTGGCTGTTTTCTTGTGTCTGTAAAATTGTGACGTTGCAGACAGTGCAGTATACCGACCCTTAATTCATAGGTCGAGGACGTGCTCCCTAAGCATTGAGGCTCGTATTTCAACTGGGGTGGTTGCTAGTCATTATTTTCCTCGATCTTTCTCTTGGCGGATGGTGGGCCTGGAGATATTTCGCTGTTACCTGGTTTTGTTACCTTGATGAGGCAAAGATACTTCTACGTCATGGCTTACAGTGGGGCACTGCGGTTGTTGTGATAACATGGATCAGTTACGTAGCCGCTATGTTTAGAGTACATTGGATGACTGCCGATCATTTACCCCATCTGCAGAATAATACTCACGTATGGTGGGGCAGCCAAACTGGCGGTTCTGAGGTGTTCCTGTTCCCTTGTGTTTTCAGTAGACCATTTCTCAACATTGTCCTTTCTACGTTCGTTCTGTTTTACTTCCTCATTCGTTGGTTGGCTGCTTGACTCGGCTGGGATGTACACTTTAAGCTACAACTCGGATTGGGAACCCGATCAATGAGGGAAATTCTTACCGTCTTCCTTATTGGAAGCCTCGTGTTAGCGTGCACCGATGTTTAGGTGTTCATTTAGACGAAGCATAACAAACCTCTCCTGTTTCTTCTCGCCCTGTGCTTTCCCCCCCCCCCCCTCAGATTTTGTTTCACTTAGCTCAATTTTTGTTATTAATTGTCTTGATCCTTCATCTTTCTGTAATTGGGTTGTTTTTGCTAATAGATAACTTCTTCTGGCTCATTCACCTACTGCGATCTTCCGGCAACCATCAATACGCTTTTTTGTGTCCTTTTCCGCATTCAGTCAGGCTTGGTATGCGTCACATACTGCGTGCTATTGACGGTCCTAATTGGTGCCGGGGAATTTTTCACTACTTGCACGCCATCCACATCGCCGTCTTGTTCATTCTATACGTTCCTTATCCTCAGTTCCCTTTATCCTTTCAGTTCCGCGAATGGTACTACCACAGCGCGTGCTGGTTCGTCTTCCAGCTTGTCCCACTTTGCCTTTGTCGGACTACAAATTTCTCTCAGAAACCGCAAAGGAGGTTGTTGCTCGCCTACTTTACTTCTGCGTTCCTATGGGCACTCGTGGTTATGGTGACGATAGTGGCATTGTAACTACTCATTCTTCATCCACCGAAAGTTTTTTTTCTTTATCTTCTCAGAAACACCTTTTCGGCATTGATCCGACTGCGTTCTCTCGAGATGTGCTGGATACCTCTTGCTTGGACACTTCGCTGGAAATGAGTCCAGAATGTAAGATCTTTTTACTCTTCACTTTGTCTCACAGAAGTCATTCTGTCAAATACTGAGAAGTCGTATTGTTTGATCGCGTTTCCCTTTCCCCGCGTGTTTCTTAGGCTGTTGCGATTAGAATAAACTACTCCACTTCGACTTCGTTTTCTGTCGGTTGGTACATTTGCGTTTCCTTGCGTCTTCCCCTAGCCTCGTTTATTTTCTAGTTTTCATCATTGGTATCCTACTAATAGGTATTCATTATCACACCCTTTTTCTACCCTTCCTCGAACTTCGCTACTTCCTTTTGATCTCGGCGTAGGTCTGCATTGTTTGCCTCACGTGATAAATGTACCAGTTGCCGGTTGATCATACCCAATTTGAAACAGTTAGTTCCCTTTAGTTATTTGAAAAGCGCAGTAAGAAGACGAAGACTGGCAAATGCACGCATTTCGTATTGTCTCATCAGTGCCTTTAACAATAACTCGCAATAATATTTATTCAGTGAAGGGTGCGACCAAACATACATACAAACAGACAAATAGACCAACACGTGATAAGTGAGACAGGGTTATCACCCCTATCCCCAAGGCAGTCTATTGCTGACCGATAATTGTTTCTGAACACAAAGCAATTTATTTATCCGTGCTATCGATATTCTTCCAACACATAATTTATGCATTGTATAGGAGTAGGAGTGCTTTCTTCATTTCCAGGCACCCAGACCGTTCTCCCTTTATATAACTTTCACATTTGTTTGCATAAATCCAAGACAACCAATTGAGTGATCACGTAACTCATCATACGGTTGCTTTTGGTTGCCCAACACTTAGAACATTTTACTCTACCGTCGACCGACTCATGACCGCTTTCAGGTTTTTCATAACTTCGCACCTCCATTGCTTCGGATTCTATATGTATTTATATATATTTGCAACAATCTAGGCCTTTTTCTTCAGAGTCTCTTCCATATTCATACCGGTTCACTTTGTTTCTGCTTTTTACAGTGAGTGGAGAAGACGAATTGTCAGAGACGGAACTATTGGAAAATGTCACGCAGACCGTAAATCCAGTGACACAATGTAAGTTTACCTAGTTTAGCATGGTTATTTATCTAGGTTTTTCCCATGTTCATTACTGTTTGGTACATCCGTTACACTGGCATTGTATTGCCGCTTAGGTCATGTTGGCGATCAATTTTTTCTCATGCTACACAACACCGACACATGTCCTGTTACTCCTTCCATGGTGGCGTGCTTCAAAATTTGAGCATGAAGAAGGCGTTTGGCAACAAAGTGCATGCTTTTGTGAAGATTCATCTCAGCTAAACCCAGGCAGACGGCTACAACACATCCAGGAAAGCGCTGGACGGCCGTTCGTCCTATTGGGACTCATTAGTAGCGCATCCACCGAATCTTGCCGGATTCGAACTCACGACCTTACTCTTACGAGCCAACGACTTATGCCACTGCGCAATGTGCAACGGCAACGGACCGCCATGACTCATGTCTAACTGCGATATAGTGCGGCTCATCCTCAACCGTCATGCATGCTATGAACGTGCAGCGGACAGGATTGGCCCCCAGGTCGACGGCTTCCCTTGCAAAGCACCACCAATTTAAGTGGCATGTAAGCTCCTAAGGGGATTACTGGATGTGTAGTGGCTGTTCGTCTGAGCCTAGCTGGGATGAATCTTCACAGAAACCCAATAAACCCCCTATTACTCAGTAACAACGCGCATGATATTTCTCTATACTTTGTTGCACTTTCCTACCTCTTTATCTTACCGGTGCTCTGCTGATGCTGCCCCCATTTTACGATCAGGATCTTGTCGCATCGATCTGCTTTTATACTGTTGGAGTCTGAGCCATCTTGCTGAGGTCACTTATTTATTCCCCTTATCATTTACCATCTGGTGGCTTTCTTGTCACTAAAAGCAAAGTTCGCATTCTTTTCTGAATCTTTAGCCGCTTTAACCGGCGGAGCTGAACAAGAGCACGCACGACGCATCGCTTCAGCCGCACCCCTATTCTCTTTCCACTTTTTTGACACGATCTGGCAGAAGTGACTATTGGATGTTGATAAATATGACTATTGTTCTACAACAATTATCATTTTCGACTGCTTGCTCCACTGTGCTTGCTGCCTTTTTCTGAGGTGAAGGACAAACCTCGTATCGTTGCCGGTGACATCCAAATCTCTCGTACATTGAGTCGAGCCTTTTATGCGATATTGCCAGTCATTGTCACAATGTGTGGGTAACTAAACATTTCACTCTCGACGTTGGAATGAGCGCAGTAAACTACCATTCTGCTCACTCAAGTGGTGCATGACCTTGACACAATCCTCTTGTTTACCACAGGTCTGTAGTTTCATCTCTCCTGAAACAACAAAAATGACGCGCAACCCTGCTCTCAACTCTTTTTGCATTGCAACTATACCTGCAGCGGAAACACATTCGAAGCGGGCAGTCATCAGTTTTTGACACTCTGCTAAGGCCGATAATATGGTCCACCTCTGTAGTTACAGTTTTTTGATTTTAGGTGTTCGCGAATCATAAATTCCTGGCAGTCAGTCTATTGTCGCTGCCAACTAGCTCCTCAATCTAGTGCTCATGTTTCTCAGTCCTTTTATTCAGCTTTCCTTGGTGCTATCACTGTTTCACCTTCTCAACCATTGCTGGTTATTATTGTTGCCGTGATCCTCGATGGGCGGATGCATGCACACTATATTATGATTGGTGCTCTGCGTTATCGACCAGTTTGATGTGAGTACGTAAACTGGTTCTTTTGGGTCCATGGTCTCACTAGCTGACCAGGAGTCTTAGAATTGGCTGGGAGCTTTCATGCATTTCAGAGGTTTGTGAAATAGAGAAAACCATTTACATTTGGAACAGCTGAGCAATGCTCCAATTTAACCGGAACATAGGTCCACGAAAACCCACAGTTAGTGAAACAATAGCTGAGAAAGGTTTACGGTTGATCTATTCTCAGCCAAATGACCTATATATATATATATATATATATATATATATATATATATATATATATATGTATATATGTATATATGTATATATATATATATATATATATATATGAGGGAGGCAAGGGGCAATGACTTAATTTAGTGGCAAGTCACATCCGCCACGTCACAGTGTTGTTAAAGGGACATATGAACTAGGCCGTTGGGTGGTACGTTTTGAAGAGCAGTCTAGTAGGCATGCTGCGACACTCGCTTAATGAACCATCCGAACCAACGTGTCATGTTAATGTTCCACCTTTTATCTTAGAAGAGATTCCACATGAAATCACCGTGCAGCAAGTGGATCACCTGCACTAGATTTCTTGTATCTAGTTGAAAACACTTATTCCACCTCGATTAGTTTTACGCACCTCTTCTATTCTGTGTACCCTTGTTCTTTCTTCTTAATCTGGCGACGTGAGCCGTAATAACTGGATCCACCGCACTTCGGTGCTCGGATCATGATTGTTTAACTGCAATGAACGAAACCTTACTTCGTTGCTGTGCTTTTATTTTTCGGGATTGGAAATCTTTGTTTTTTCACTTAGGGAAATTCAAAGCGTGTTTTTATTCGTTCTGCTCATTTTGTCTTCTCGTTCGGTTTTCAACCGCATCATTTGCTGCAAACTCACTACTGAACTCAACTTGTCCTTGAATGCTGTCGTCCATCATTTTTACGTTTTTGAGTTTTTGTAAAGCGACTGGCTGTTTTCCACAGCGGCTCTCCTTTTTGGACTCTCTCATTATGACTGAATTTCTCTGATTAAATGATTGTTGAGCCAGTTGGACATGTTCGCTGCCAAATTTTCTTCACTTCGGCCGTTTTTGCCACTCCTAACTGCACTGATTTGTTTTTTGGGTACACCAGGAGCTACAGATCACTTGCTTGTTCTTGACCCCATGGTTCGTATTCCGCTTGCATTGTTTCACTCCGATAACCCAAACAGTTCGGTTAGCCTTTCGATTCAGCGAGCTACATTGTCACTATATGAAGTAGAACTGACTCATTGTTTCTTATATTCCTATCATATCCACGTTGTTTCGTACATTTGGCCATTAGTTTCTGCATTTCACACTATGATATTTCCGTTTATGTCCCCATCCTTTTGCCCAGCTGTCACTTTTACTATTTCGTCCCCCGTTCTGTCTTGGGCAACTTTACTAGTCCTTCCATCCAGCCGCGTTGATCCTCGTCACGGCGATCGCCACGATCATCGCTAGCAACTCATTTCATAACCTTGTGTTCTTTTTGCTCTTGGCCGCATTATTCCTTAGGATGGTTTTGAATCGAAAACAGTGAGATGATATACATCCCAATTCCAAAAGGTTTCATGCTCTTTTCCACGGCCAAAATCGTAACTGCCGTAGCCCGCCATTTACCATCCATGATTTGGACGCTATCTGCAAGGTGGCTCCTTGACATTTCTTACCTAACAAACCAACCGCTCGCTTTCGGTTATATTCCTCAACAACAGTAGCGTTCTACCAGTCTGTAGCGTGAAAAGCGGATGTAAATGGTGTATGTGCAAATGCCTGCATGCCACTTAATAAACATATATGCTGCGCTCCCACTGCCAACAGTTAGCAATTACAGTCGAAAACAGCAATTTATCTCCCATGTACAGTATTTCAGAAATCGCCCATTAATAACAAAGATATAGTGATATCGGTAATTCGAACAAAAATTAGCGCAGCAAGCTGGTGTCGACATTCTAAATGTGTTTTCATACCAGGAATGTTATAAAGAGACCTTCCTTATGTCCATCCAACATACTAGTGGATTACAGCAACGCTTTCGGTTGTGTAAACTGCGAGCTGTTGTTACACTATCTGCTCTTTTCTGGTTTCAGCTTCACTGGTACTTTTCCTTACAGATTAATTTGCCAATCATACACAGTTTACCATGGATCGGGGGAAAAAGCTCTTCCTCACTCACCACAATTTCTGGTGTTCTTCAGGGAGCTGTTTTCTTCCCATCTCTATTTTCCACCTACATTAACTATATTCCCGATCCAATGGAAGCCATCCTGCTTAAATATGCTGATGATATGATCCTTGATGTACACAACCACATCATAGATTCATCGGCCAATTTACAATGCTTCTTGGACAATCTCACCGCCTAGTCCAAATCCCGCTGTCTTTCCCTCAACGCATCAAAATGTTAAGATGTTCTTTTCTCGCTGTCCAAAAGAAAATTGTTTTTAACTACTCCTCACACATACACACACGCATACCCCATATTAGTATTGGCAGTCTCAGTCTGAACTCCTATACATAAGTGAACTACTTATGAGTTACATTAAGTCGAGATCTCACGTGGTTCCAGTACGTGGACGAAACATTCACTAAGCTTAAGGGACTATCGTTCTATGTTATCCGACTTAGGTCTTCATCCATACCTCCTTAGTTGGTTTTACGGTTTGTCACCGCTTGCGTATTACCGCACTGGACATATTACTCACCTGTGATTCTTCCTAGACCCTTAAAAGGGCAATTCAAAGTGATCAACAGGTCACTAAACCATTTTGTCTGATGTGGCGGATTTTCAATGTTAGTGTTTACTAACCTCATTGTGTTTAAAATCACCTTCACTTCTGCGAAATACTGGCGTCCAGCATACTCATTAATGCGTTACGTTCTTCATTTTACATTGTCGGAGTATATCCACTTCTACGACCATGCAAACGTACATAAACCCTCGTGCCCGCAGATGGGCTTATGCTACGTCAGTTGTTCCCTATTTGTCACGTTTCTGAGTGATCAAGATGTAGCCAAACTAGACCTTATTGCCACACTGATTCGATAATATCACCATTGCCACCTTTACAAATTTATGGCGCACCATATTCATTTGTCATATTTTTATTTAACGTTTTTCCTCCCTTAGCATGTGTGTTGTAGCTGCATCTTCACTCTCCAGGGATGCATACAGCGCATTGTTGACTTGCCTTGACTTGGAACACTTCCCTCGACGGCCACTGTTTGAGCATCAAATGATCATCCTTACAAATGGGAAGGTCTCCTACCTGTCTGGGTATATACTCATTTACCTATTGGCATGTTGTACTGTGCCCAGTTTTAAATCAATCAATGTTCTTGCTTGTGGCTTAATTTCGCCAATGCAGTCCCATCATGAGCGCATGGCTCGTGCAAACACAACCACCGAGCATGGTTTGTTCACAGGGATTATCTCACATTAATCCGGCCTCACATCTCCAACGGTCACTAAGCACCATTCCTACTACGTTTGTGCTTTGGTGACTCGGTGTTTGCCGCCGCGGGGTGCGACTCCAAAGTCATTAGATGTAGCTCTTGTGAGGGTTCCTCACAGCTTGACTCAAACTCACATGTAGCTCTTCTCGGTTACTCCATGGCCTCATCCGTCTGGACCGAAACAAGAACGCAGCATTTGTTTCTGGTGACATGAGTTTTCATTCAAACCATTTTCATCGAAAGTGGAACGAGGTCATTCTGGTGAATGTTCATCACTCTGTTGGCAGTGCCGGTTACGACGATCTTCATAGCAGCTGCATAGCATCGCGTCATCTGGCACTCCCAGAACAATGCGTTGACCTTGCGGTCATCATTTTCGAATGACACGCACCAGTGCACACCTGTTGGTTCGCTGAGCGTGCTTGGCTATGCTCCGACTGTATTCTGGCGCACACCCGCATAGCACGCTCACTCTCACCGGTTCATTGCAACATCCAGATTCAAGGTCACTTACTGGGCACCTGAATTCGGTCGTTGTGAACCAACACTGTGTCATTTCTGCTGGAATGATGTGGATTAGTTGAATTCTTAGTAAAACCTTCCCGAGTGCACAATGAGTAAAGTAATAGAGGCTACTCATCTGTTTTTATTTCAGTGCGTCTTATTTCCATGTTAATTTATACTACCTCAGTAGGTTTGATGGAAACTAGAAACATGTTCCTATTTAGTTCTCAGTTTCACTGTCTCATCATCTTGAGACTGTCTCCACTTAAGAGCTCTGCGATTAATTGTGTGCATTCATTGACGATTTATGCCCGTAATGTAAAGCAAATTATTAATTTTTGGAACTCCTGTGGATTCTTCCAGGCTGTTTGATGCTTGAACACAGGAAAGATCTGACTCAGTGGAGCACCTCTTTCGGAAGATGCGCAACAGTTTTGCTCATCAGAGTAATCGGCTTGAACGTTGAGTAAAATCCTGAGGGACAGCTAGACTACCCTGCCGAATGTCCTGACGTACCTAACATCGATGAACTCCTATCCAACCGAGCGCCTTTGGAATGAGACGTTACACGTTGCTTGACAACTTTGTGAGGGGCAACAGCCAAAATATTTGAACTATACTCTCTATTTTTAAAATGGTTATGGCTACTCACTGGTGATTGATATGATCGGTTTGTTCGACATTTGTGGTTCACTGGACTAGTGATTACGGGTTACTTATCAACCTCCATGCTTGTTTTCCGTATGGTTCGCTTAGTGTTACGCAGCAATCATTTAGTAATTGATCTCCCTACCTTCCTGTCTCAATTGTCTACTAGCACTATTGCTGCGGCGAGAGAATCAAACCAGTGAAAACGAGGCTACTTCCTCGGTGCTAGCAAAAGTCTTGTTCATGTTTCACGTTTCTCAGGTGCTACAACATGGTCACCTTTATTTTGCCCACCATAGTCATACTTGCTTTCAGGGATGCCACTGATGCAATTGATTTCATCTGCTTGTTGCGCCTTGTACCTTTGAGACCGTGCAAAGAAACTTTCTAGCTTCTTATCATTGAAAGTTCCGTGCGAGAGGGATTACAGGGAAAGTCCTCCATTGATAATCCCTTTATCATGTGTGAACCGCATCAGAATCCTATCATTTTTTCTCTCCATCCATGTGATCTAAACGCAGGCGACTGACTCTATTCTATCTTCTTTAAAGTTCTTTAAGTTCTACCAGGTATTGGAATAATGCTCTTGAGTTTTGGAGCTGTACACCGCCTGTGTTCAAGCGCCTTTAGGAGGGATCCAGCATATTTTCCTCACTCTTGTAAAGACCATGCCACTAAACCGGGCCGACTTTTCACCGGTGCCAACGACCACTGTACATCCATTGAATGCGTTGCTTGGATCCACGTATCAGTGCATTTGCACCATGTCTGGTTGTCGTGTTAGTAAGGAGGGTACTCCGCATACTGATAGCGTCCCATGATTCACTTGGAAAGAAGTGAAGGGCGCATCGTACAGAGGCTTCGTTTCTACGCGGCCACGGCAGGTTGCGCGTTGGCTGGGTATGCCACGACGTCTTCCACACCTGCACGAATCCGAACCCCGGTGTTCTCCAGAGCACAAGGCAGGCGCGAAATACTTTCGGCCACCGACCACGTGGTTCCTCTGCGTTAACGGGGTTTACAACGTTGATTCAAGGCCAATTTTACCGTACGGTTCAAGTGCTTGGTTACTGAATACTGGTGGCATTAACTCCTATTAGCCGGCCGAATTTTCAACCATGTTTAAGACTTATTATTTGTGATCCCGCTAACTTGCGGTTGCTAAACTAGATTGCTATAGTTAATTCGTTTGTAACAGATATAAATTTAGGTCTGATGCACAGACAGGCGTGATAGTTACTGGACATATTTTCCCGTTTCAGCCGTATAATCGCTTTATTGATGCTACAGTTGGTCACTTCCTCCTGTCCAGAGTCCAAATTACCACAAATATTTCGTAATAATCAAGGAAATTTAAATACGGTGAAACAGTGTTACTCAGGAAATTCTCTAAAGCAGTTCTTCTTGCTGAGGCACAAGTGGGCTTTACAATCTATGCACTTCATCACTGTCTGGCCCCTACAATTCGGGCGTTCGCATCGTTGCCACGCATTACCAACCGCTGGCTAGTGACTTACCGAATCTGACCGGATTTCTAATGATGGAATAGCCCTAGCTGGACCCCGGCGATTCTTCCCTTTGAACACCGTTTCAATTAACGATGAAGGCCCTCCTCTCTTCCCTTTCGACTTGTCTGCCTTGCACTTGGTGTGACTGTGCCAAGCATCATCATGCACGTTAGCTGAAGGTGAGAGTCACACCTCAGCTGATGTGACCTTCATGCATCAATAACCTGCTCGTGACGAGGCATGAATGGATGCAGGCAGTGAACCAAGGGAAATCGGTGATCTACATCGATTTCAGCAAAGCGTTCAACTAGGTGGACGCTGAGGTCTTCTAAAGCTGAATGTGTAGTGTTGGTGGATCTCTACACCAGTGGATCCAAGACTGTCATTGGACGAAAGTGGAGGGTACAAGTCGATAGCCACTTGACCAACTGGATCCCTTCAACCAGTGGCGTACCCCAAGACATGGTGCTGGAGCCTGCATTTTTCCGGATTCATATCAACGACCTACCTTAGCTTCTTCGGTCGCCGTGTGCCCTGTTTGCAGACAACCTGAAGATATGCAGAGTGCACACCCGACGGATGCGGCTTACTACAATAAGACCTAAACCGCCTTTCCGTGTGGTTTGCTGAAATCCGTTTCCCGGTCAACGCATCCAAGTCGGTATTCATGAGCATGGGGAAAGGTGGTGACGGCCGAATTTACACTTGACGGCCAACTGCTACACCCCACATTTTCTGTGAATGATCTAGGAGTACTCTCACGTTGCGACTTGAAGTCCGTTGACAACACGAACAGGCTATATAAATAAATAAATGCTTTATTGTCGAATCTATCGAGGTACACCAAATCAGGCATAATCAATGGCATGCGCATGCTTCGGGCATTCAAACCTAGTTTTTCCATCTGGTTTGCAGAGGTTGCCACTCGCCTCTTCTTCTCCATCATCAGATCATTGTTGGAGTACGGCTTGCCCGCCTATTGCCCGTCCACCCGCGGCGAGGCGCAGATTATTGAACGGGTTCAACACGTCTCTACTAGGCGCATCCCCAGTTTGCGAGGCTTACCGTACGAGGACAGGTGCGAGAGACTGGGACTGTTCACCCTGGTATACCATCAGTTAATTGTCGGCCTCATTATAACCTAACGCATTCTACATGTAGGCGACTTCCCCATGCTAAGGCCACTGCTCCACTTGCGAACGCCTTGCAGCACACGCGGACACCAATACAAACTTGTGCTTCCGGACATAAGGCGAGTTCCCCATCGCCTGTGCTTGGAACGGTGAGGGGCAAATGTCGGTTTACCGGAACATATTATGAAAACGAACTCAGTGCAGCTATTCAAACGATCATTGGATGTGCATTTCTTAAATATTAGATTTCATGAACGATTACCCACAGTCATCTCGCATTTTTGAGACTTAATCTACTGTGAGTTAAACGGTTTTTTAACGATATAACGTGAGAATGTGAAAAACGATCAGCGAATTGACAAGTCATAGTTTTCTATCCTAACGTTTTCGAGCATATTTCGATGTTGTACGTTTAACCTACTTGCTCTCACAATACAGTATTCAGGTACTGAAAAATTACACTACAAAGCATTCAAAAAGAAAGCAATCCAAGGATAGATATTATATTATCCATACCATATGAGTTCTTAATTGAAAGGGGATAGACAAAGAGACTCTCAACACGAACGCCATTAGAGTCGGCTCTTCGCCATCTCAACAAGTGTGTCCAACCAAACGTGTTAATCATTCTCAGAACTCCAGCCAGGCAGTCCGGATGCACCAACCGACGCCAACTTCGAAGTGAGGGTTTTCATTTCTCTCGACCAAGTCATCACTTGGACTCCGCTCATCCTCTTTCAACCACACCCACAACGCGCAAACGATGCACGTCGCGGGAGTCGGTGTGCTGGCATGCATGCCACGTGGCCGAGTCATCGGAGCCTGATGCGTGATATAATGGTGCTGAGCGGTTCACTCGCTTTTCCTGCACCAAATTTGCTACGCCGAACACGCTCATTGCTCACGCGGTGCTCCCACCAGACATGAGCTAAGTTGCGAAGGCATCATACTCTAGTCTGAAAGCAAGCAGTGGGGACACAACCGATGAGTGAGCTGCAGTCACGTCACTAGAGTAACCAACTGTTGACTAATACCATGAAGAAATGGAAAACGCCCCTGATAGTATTTTCGAGACCTTACATCGATCCGATAATGAACCTTCTGTGCATCTAAAGCATCAACGAAGTTCATGAATTATTATACAGTGTCGCATGCTGATTGTTGCCGTGCAGTTCTTCACTTCCCGTCATCTGCGCTATACTTGCTGCTGCTTCTATCATCAAGCGGTTGTACGTGTGTTGGAATGTTATCTCCATCGCCATCAGCGCTGTCACTGAGATTGCCGTCGCCACTTTCAACTGGTGGAAGCTGTGTTCAAACTTGATTGCTTGCCTAACATGACTGCTCGTTTGCCGTAGGTAGTTGGCATGTTTACTTTTTTTCTACCTAGAAAGAATGGGCGAAATGTTTCAACTACGTCGAATATACAGCCAAATTTTTCCTATACAATAACATGAAAGCATCGGAATTACATTTTTAGCTCAAAATTAAAGCACTGGGAAAATTGTATCAATTAATCGGAAGCAAAACTACATCATAATATTTAAAATATATGCACAGAAAATCCGTTTATAAAACGATGCGTTTAAATGCAGTTTCTTTCGTATGCCACCAGTAGCGCCGTGTGTAGCGAAAACAGGACAACCATACTGTTGCTAATAACTTTTCAACTTTCCATCTCAGATAATGCATTCTAGTATAGTAATAGTAGCAGCGAACAATACGCGAGTAAATGGCTTTTGCTTCAGCATAACTTACCTGAAATTTTGGAAGGTCCTCAGAACTATGAAACGAAATTCACGTAAAACCCACGTTCATACTCTCACTACTTTCAAGTAGTTGTAACTTCAAATCAAACGCAAAGTACGGGGCACTATCATACAGATAGAATCCAAATAGAGTCCAATCAACGCCCCGAAAATGTCACTACCGGTGCTAAAGGAGACTGTTTGCACTGTAAGTTACCTTTTAGCAAGCAGTGGTTTGGTGCGTTTTCGCGACACAGCGTTAAGGGGTTAAACTATGATCCATTGTGGACTACTTTTCTGCAAGGCATTGATAATATGTGAAGTTGCCACAGACTGAGTGATTTCTGAACTCACCAATTGGTGTTTGACAATTAACCTTCCGAACACACTGAATTGTCCGTTCAGCATGTAGACTTTATAAATGCCTATTTGACGACAAGTGAGTTCTTACATGAACTTACTGCACTGAGTTTCCTCACATCGTCACCTTTTCTAACCTCTCCGATCGTAACCGCGTCTGTTCTTGGCCATTTTCCTTTCGTTTAGCAAGTGCTTACAGTCCTTTTAGACACACTGTCTCTGGATCATTTTGTACCACGTCTTGTTATAAAGAAGTCTGCAGACACTTTACTCGATTGATCGGTGGCCGAGTGATTCAGGCGTATTGCCCCCTGATCCATGGGCCACGTCGCAGTATTTCTGGCCTACACGCGGCTGATGGCTGTCACGTTGCAGCTAAGCGCCGTACTGCTTTGCCACCAGGCTGACTACATATAGGTGAACAGTTTCACACAGTAGTTGGTGTTCTGCGGTTCTCCTCAGTACATCCGACGGGGGAGCTGTTCTTAGATGACTACAAGGCATCACAGTTACATAGGCAGGACCGATAGAACATTGAGTTCCCGAATGAAGGAGCATATACCTAAGTGGGTTCAACGTTCGACCGCGCAGGAAACTGGCCAGAGTCAAGCTGCTTGTCTGCGTAAGCCACCAGCCTCTTCGATCGGCCGACACCTGTTGACCACAGGTCACCGAGTCGAGGTCAATTCGGCGTTCACAATCCTATTACAACACACCAATTCTCGCCTCCTCCGTTTCGCAGAGGCGATTGCAAATAACCGGATTAAGCCGATGCTTTGTGTTCAGAAACAATTATCGGTCAGCATTAGACTGCCTTGGGGATAGGGGTGATAACCCTGTCTCACTTATCATGTGTTGGTCTATTTGTCTGTTTGTATGTATGTTTGGTCGCACCCTTCACTGAATAAATATTATTGCGAGTTATTGTTAAAGGCACTGATGAGACAATACGAAATGCGTGCATTTGCCAGTCTTCGTCTTCTTACTGCGCTTTTCAAATAACTAAAGGGAACTAACTGTTCCAAATTTCCACTCCGTTTATTTTTCGACTTGTTGAACCTATCTTCGCACATTTGCCCACGCTACTCGTTCTATTCTCCCAGCGAACGAATGGCTTTGTTTATCCACCTCGTTCTCATTGACGTAAGCGTGCGTTTTGCAACTGCCACCAAATTACAGTTGGCGAATTTCAGTTTGCGGAAGTGCCGACAGCATCACCTGCGGCCTTGAGAGTGTGCCCGTTCTTCATCTGACGATCGATGTCTAATAAACAGTTTTCTTGATGGCTGACGTTATTAGGTTCAGGGCAATAAAGCACACTGTTGGCATCAAATCATGCTTGCGACGGCGAGCTGCACTGGTTGTCTGTGACGTGACATGTACTACGTACACTTCGTCGCATTCACCGACTGGTGTTGTTCTCCCTTGGGCTCACTTCAGTGTGAGCTTCACGGAGACCGAGCGTCATTGTGTCACCCGGTCACCCTCAAGGTCGTTACCTCTGTTATTTCTTCCTACCATCGTTGACTTTGGCAACTGGTATCCCAACTAAGTTACACATTTGTGAACCGATGCCAGTATCTGTCATCAGATGTTCAGACCGGTAACCATTCGATGAAAATCTCAACAGCCTCACTGGGCGTATCATTTGATGTAGACTCTGGTTGTATTTCTCCAGCCTATCAATTTTGTCACTTTTTCTCTCATTTGCCATGATAACCTCATAACCCCTCATCGTGTGCAAGTGTCGCATCATGGTAGAACATTGGGCGTGTCTACCACCTAAATTCTTTCCCTTTGTCAATCAATATGTACTGATGCCATGCTCGAACTTGTTCTACTTTTCAGTTATGTCCTTTTCGAACCCGAAGTTTTGGATTCTCAGCTCTGCAATTTTGCTTTCCGCTATCCTACTGTCTTACCTCCTACTTGGACAACAGAGTTATGAAGCGGTCTGATGTGCCAAGAATCGAGGCCAACTTCTGTCTTGGTGCACCACCACAACTGCAGCTCATTCGGATGATTGTGCACACTTCTGCCTTCTCGCTGCTCATTTGATCAGCGACCTGTGTGGTTTTAACTTTCATCCGAGAGTCGTGTGTAACCATTCCGTATGTATCCTCACAGTCTGTCTCCTGAGTTCTACCAGTCGGTTTCTTCCTTGTAGGTGTTGTATGCCTCTGACTTCACTACTAATGTGCATCTTTACCTTTCACTCGTTCCATCTTGTCATTTCACCAGCTGATTTCCTGTACAGACACATTTTAGCCCTCGATTGATCGACCCTTAACTTCCTTATTCTCAGACGCATGGTTTCAGCCCCCACCGCTTCTGGTCTCATTTTTGACGTTGCTTCGAATTGGGTTGCGCGTCTGGCATACTGTTTGGGAAAATAAATGGATACATGTACATTCGTTGGTCTTCTGCTTTTCCCCTGCTGTTGTGCACATGCCTCGACTCCGATGCGCTTCAATACATTCAGCCACCATATTTCTATTTTCGGACGTCAGTTGTTCGCCAATTCATATCCTCCACAATTATAACACTATTTCCAACCGTCTCATGCACAAGTCCCAACCCACATATGATGCATTTACTGCACTGTATATAGGGTGCTTTTTAAAGCTTTTAATCTCCTTTGTTGTCATCTTGAGCGTTATCGCTTTGAGGGAATCGGCTGTATCCTGATTGTAGCTCACCATTCAACACGAGAGTCCCACTCCAGAAACGGTGAGTGGGGAACTGGACAAACTGGTTGCCTGTTTTTTAATTATTCCATCCTATTTTCATATCCCGTCATGATTCCGGTGGCATGATCTCTGCACCATAGCTTCTTGTCCCAATCATAGCATGTGCTTACCGGTGGGCGTTATCATAACCAACGAGCTTTATGGGTTTTTCACGCATGGCTTGGCCTTACTACCCATGGACTTACAATCACAACTATTCACCCACTCTCTTGCTGCTACTATGCTATTCTCTCATGTTACTATGCCAACTTCACAAGCACACGCCACTTTACCTACCCTTGTACCATTCAAACCCATTTTTACCTGATTCCCCTATGGCCATCAACCCCACCTACACCGGTGAACCTGTTCCCGTGATATCTGCCAACTCAACCACACAGTGCTCAACAAAGAGCTGCCAGTCCCAAAGTCTCCCATCTTCACTCCTACAACCCGGAACGCAGTTCCAACTTGCGGCCTTCAACGTACGCACCTTGTTGCAGATCGGTCAGCAAGCTGGACTTACACGCACGCTAGAGAGCCTTGGAATTGATATCTGCTACCTGAATGAAACATGACTCCAGGACTCTAACTCGGTTTACCAGCTGGTTTTACCGCTCCATTCACGCACCCGCTTCCATCTCCGCCTCTTTGGTGACGCCGAGTCTGCCGCATCTGGGCAAGCTGGCGTTGGAATCGCACTCAGTGCTAGAGCCGTGACTGCTTTGATTGATTGGATTCTGATCAATAGCCGCTTTTGTGCGATGCGGTTACATGGCTCTTGTACAGTTAGCAGACGTCGTGTTGTAAAGCGTGATCTCTGCCTACGCGCCTACTGATTGTAGTTCGGACACCGTCAAAGACCAGTTCTACCAGAACCTTCATGAGCTGCTCCTAAGGGGTCCTAAAAGAGACATCATTGTTTTGGCAGGTGACTTCAACGCGCGTGTCGGTTGTCTGCTACCATGTGAGCGCCACCTCGGGGGACTGCATGGATGTGACGATGTTCGCTCAGACAATGGAGAGAGGCTGCTCAGTCTGTGTGCTGATCATCAACTATTCCTCTCCAGCACCAGCTTTCGTCATCTTGGACGCCAGTACGCCACTTGGCGCCCCCTATCATCATCAACCCAGCGCTTGTCACAGTTTGACCACATAGCTATAAGTCGCAGGTGGCGGAGCAGCGTACGCGACTGCCGATCATTTTGGTCAACATGCGTCGATACCGATCATGCACTGGTATGTGTGACCGTTTTCATGCGTTTCGGTGATTCGCCTAAATCAAAACACCCGACTGAACACATACAATTTGGAGGACCCAATGGTGAAGAAGGAGTATCAACAAAGGCTTCGTGAAAATCTCGCCCTCACTCACACTCTGGATGTTCATCAACACTGGTCAAGTCTGCAACAAGCCTTGCTGTCGGCCGGTTTGTCCATTTGTGGCCTCGCTCGCTTCAATCCCAAAAGCTGGATCTCGGGATGATCCTCCGAATTGCTGGATTGCTTACGAGCGGTGCCTGCTGGTGCAGAGTACAACGAACACCGCCGGTCTATTACGCAACAGCTGAAAGCAAGCCTTCACTCTGATCGTGAATCGTGGTGGTCAAAACAAGCTGATGAGATGGAAGCCGCTGCATCAGCTGGCAACTTCCACCGTCTATTTTACATCATCAGGACCACTGGTTGCAATTTTCACGCTATCAGCCAGACGATTTGCGAACCAGACGGCACAAAGACCACCAACCTTCACATGCGATTGGGTCGCTGAGCAGAGCATTTCGCTCTTCAATTCAACCACCCAACACAGTCCCCAGTGACACCTCCAGCCCAAACGGATGATGCTTCTTTGCCTATCTCCCCAGCCCCCTTTCCCAAATGAAGCAGAGATTCGAAATGCAATCCAATCGTTGAAACGCAACAAGGCTCCGGGTCCCGACAGCCTACCACCGGCTCCGTTCCAAGATGGCGGGAGTGTACTTGTCAGCGAAATCTTATCGCTGTTCATGAAAGTTTGGACTGAGGAGAAGGTTTCGAACTCATAGGGAGAATCGGTCATTGTTCCGATTCACAAGAAGGGCTCCCGCGACGACTACTGCAAGTACCGCGGAATCTCGTTAATCTCTGTCGTATCCAAAATCTTCGTGTCTGTCCTACTTGGCAGGCTTTCAATGACTAGAGAGGAGTTTTCCCGAGAAGAACAAGCCGGATTTCGTCCAGGCCGCGGCTGCATCGACCAAATCTTCACGTTTCGCCAACTTCTCGAACTTCGTCACATCTACCGGCGGCCAACAATCGTAGTGTTTTTAAACATCCGTGCGACATTTGATTCAGTAGACAGATTTGCGTTGTGGAACTGTTTACTGAAGAAAGGTGTGCCCGACAAGTTTGTAACTATCCTGAAAGAACTTTACAGTCACAGGTCGGGCAAAGTCAGGACTTACGGCACGCACTCTTCTTCATTCGCTGTGACCAGCGGCGTTCGCCAGTGTTGCCCTATTTCACCTTTCCTCTTCAATTTCGCCATCGAAGATGTCCAAAGAGCACTGGAAGATGTCCAGGACTGCGGTATTGAGCTCCTTCCTGGAGACAGAGTCACGGACTTGGACTACGCCGATGATATCGCCTTGCTGGGAGACGACACACAAACCGTCCAGAACGCTTTGGACCACTTGGAGATGGAGGCGTCTAAGTAGGGCTTATGCTTCACTCCGGGAAAATGTGAAACGCTGCTCCAGGACTGGCAGGTGCCTGAATCCGCGCTCACCATTGCTGGACATGTTCTGGAGCAAGTCCCTTGATTTACTTATCTAGGGAGTTGCATCACGGCTGGTGGCGGTGTTGGAGATGAAGTCTCACAACGGATTTCAAAGACCTGCCTTGCATTCATCAAACTTAGACACTTATGGCGTCATCGTGATGTCAGTCTCAAGCTCAAGAGCAGGGTGTACAATGCTTCCGTCCGTGCAGTACTCTTGTACGGCTGTGAGACTTGGCCTATTCGCTCGGAAGACATGAAGCGGCTGTCAGTCTTCGACCGTCGCTGTCTACGAAGGATTGCTCGGGTGTGTTGGCAACACCACGTAAGCAACGCAGAGGTGCGAGACCGCGTGCTTGGAGTGAATAGTGTCAGTCTTCAGGACGTTATTCTCCGGCATCGCATGCGTTGGCTCGGGCACGTTTTGCGCGTGCCAGCCCATCGTCTTCCACTTCGAGGGCTGTTTGCGATTGGAATAAGCGCCGCGGTGGACAGCTAATGACGTGGAGAAGGAGCATGAAGAAGGCAACCACAAGTTTGGCGGCAGTCGGACCAGTCCGTCTTCCAGGTTGGGGACCACGAGATGCTGAATCGCAGTGGTTGGAAACATTGGGCGTCATGGCCCGCAACAGACATTAGTGGGGTCAGTGTTGTTCTTCCATTATATCCCCCTTTAATACACACAAATCTCAAAAAAAGCAAAACAAAAGAATACAAAATGGCGCGTGTAAAACCAAAAAAATCGTTTCCCATTTTCTTAAATCTCAGTTCGTGTTCCTATCTTCACTTTTTTCTTTTGCCATGGCTCTGATGGCACGATATCTGTTAACAGACTGTGAATATATATATATATATATATATATATATATATATATATATGGCCCTACACAGCGTAGTTGTATATTTGATTCAATCGATCCATACCTTCTCTCCGGTGTGCTTTCTCAGTAGGATGTTCTCATGTGAGCATTCAACCTACCCTGTAAGCAAATACCACAGGTAGCGTCTGCGATCAGTTGTTAGACTCTTTCCAACTACAAGTGGCGTTTTCCCATGTTCTCCCATTTCCACATTTTGTCCAACTTTTCCATGGGTTCCATCATAAAGTGTTCCCTTACAGCATCTCACGATGCAGACGTTGAGGTGTTACTAGTGGAGCATTGACTGGTTTGGATTATGCCGATCATATGGTCTCCTTGATTGATAGTCAGGAGACGGCTCTGTCATTCCCGGATAAACTCTCTGGCGTAATCCCATCGTTTGGTGTGCGCTTTGCATTTTCACAGTGCATTGTTGTTGCAGGACCACTAGCTACTTTTGACGACGAAGAACTCGAGGTAGTTGATCAATTCACCCACCTTGGCAGCTGCATCAGCAGCGATGAGCAGGTGACTGCTGAACCAAGTTCGTCTCCTGCGAAAGCTAAGACCGGCTTCTTAAACCTGTATCGTTTGTGGCACCGGAGTGTAATTTATCTCGGTTCGAAAGGCCATGTGTACGAAGCCACAGTAGTTGCTATCCTACCTTGAGGCAGTAGGACTTTCCCCATCGGTCAGACGGTTTAAAACGCATTTAATTCTTTTTTGATCATCATTACCCGCGTATCATTTTTGATGTGCAGAGACAGCGTCGTGTCAGCAACGATGATGTGCGCAATTGTATACTAAGCCGGAATGGTCAGGGTAACTTTTTAGAACATGAAATAATGTTGAATAAGTTGTGTTAGCTTGGAGGCGCGCGATTTCTGCCTGGTCATCACTTATCTAGGAGAGCGATGCTTTGTTTGCCAGGTGTATGGTGGTGCAAGCCTCGAGGTGGGCAAAAGTTAACTGGATAGCGGGAGTCGAAGTTTCGATGATTTAACTGGGTGCTATTGATTCGACTTACCTTACAGGCTCAAGTTCACGTGTCCCACCCTGTTCAGTTCAGTTCAGTTGAATAACTGACCTGAGCACCGACGTGTGGCCGATTCATTTTATAGCGCTATGATCGTGCGCTATATATCCGGCACGATACTACACGGCCAACCAAAGGCAATGGGTAGAACACACAAAAGTAAACTAGGGAAGATATTTATTGGACGGGAGGAGAGTTAGCTAATGCTAAAAATAGGGCACCAGAAGAGAGCTAGCTAGGGAGGATGTAGTTGGGTGTCGAGTGCGTGAACGGAGCGTCGTTCGTAGTCGAGTCGCGCGCCAAAGGCGGATATCGTATTCGTGTTTCCAACAAACGGGAACAACGTTTCAACAGGCGAACCGCCTAATTCCCTAATACATAAGAAAGCTCTGATTTGTATATATTTTAGGATGGTTTACACAGGCCACTACAAATTGCCACGACTCACATCGCAAGAGTAACAATAGATAACTATGGAAAGATAGTGGAGTTGAGTTATAATAGAACGTCAAGAAAATGGAGGTAAGGAGAAGTTCGTTAAACTAAGAGGAATGAAACGAGAATTAACAACCAACTGAAAGAAAAGGAATGTGGGAACGCCACTGACGTCTAGAAGGGTTTCCAACAATTGGTGTGGACCATCCCGCGACTCCCATCTGCGAAGACGGTGCGCACCAGCCTGACTAGGCCTCTCAGTCAACTTCTTTATGCTTCTATGCGACGTCATAGACTGGTCACCTCGCGGTTTCGGCCAACCTGGTGCGGCCACGGGGTATAATGCACGCAAACAAGTCGGCAAACGGTCAACGTGAGTGATTTAGCTTCAGCAGACACTCGAATGAGGCACCATAAGGCTTCTTGTTAAAAAAACCAACTGGTGCACCTATGTATTGCTCATCCGGTGTTCCACCAGATATGGACAGTACTCCTCAAGCACAAGTGACCAAACACGGCCAAACTACTAAGTAGCAACGTTTCTGATCCATACAGTAACACCGGCCTTATCACATCGTTATCACCCTATTTTTCACTGACATGCCCATATCCCGCCGTCCACACACATAGTTGATTCTCTGGAGCACCACTCATACCTTGTCGATATGCGAAGTAACCTCTTCAGTGATGTGACCACCAAAGGTGGGTGACACAGCTACTGAGGTAAGTGAACCGACTGCCGAGCTCGGGCTCCAAGGACGATGAACACGTTTGGTTAGATACACTAGCTGACATGGCGAAGGGTCGACTTCGGTGGTGTTTGTGTTGTCTCTTTTTCCCTCCCTTTCCCTTAGCTTCCTTCTCCAACGACAATTTCAAACCCTATGCATAATGTGCCATTCAGTATTGTGTTACTTTTTTATGCTTTTTGGTCTATATCGTTTAATATTTTTTGTATTGCGGCACAATAGCCGAGGTTTGTTTCTCACCCTCGGCTAAAGTGTATTGATGATGATGATGACGACGATGAGGATGATGATGATGGTGATATGATGATGATGAGGGTAAACTCGGGAGACAGTTTCTCGTAGCCCCTTACACAGCCTCGGGAGTTACGGTGGAGATTACAGAATAGAAAGAAGTTTAGCTGTCACGTCCTTCATAGGTAGGTAGAGCCACAAGCCGGCGTAGCCAACGTAGTCGAAGGCGGCTTTAAGTCAAGGACAACCGTCTGTACATATGTCTCTACTCCAACATTTAGCGAAGAGCACATATGTGGCTGAAGTAACCATGCTTAGGAAGAAATCCAGCCTGGCTTTCAAAGGTTTTGGTGCTCAGAGGGGCCAGTAAGTCGTCTAAGGATGATTTCCATGTGAAGTTCGGTAGCGATGGAAATAAGACTACTGCCTCGATTATTTTCGCATAGGGTCAGTTGACAGTCGCCAGTCTGAAGGCACCTTTTCATTGTCTCAACTAGTGTTGTATAGAGCAGCAATTCCAGGTAACAAAAAGTCACCTTTCACCAAAGACGGAGAAAGGTCCTCGAGTACAGTATCCTTCTTTCCAGCACGGAAACCTCGTGCCGAATCTCTTCAAAGTAAGAAATGTGATATCAATGTTCTACGTCGATCCGGGTTATTCTAAAAGTGGCCGTGTCGCAGCAGGCCTACTGAAATGCCATTCGAAGTATTCTGCGCAGTGGTCTAGTCTATGAGCGGAGAATGGATTTAACCGTCCATCTTTCAGCTCTTGTTTCTCTAACTGTTGGTTTTCTCGGAGCCACTTTCCGGAGTAGTTTAGACAGCACCCTGCTGTTCCCAATAGCGCTAGCTTTCTCAATCCTACGGACCCTTGCCACCCACCAACTTACTTTCTTTACTACGGTTAGCTCCTGCGACAAGATGAGCCGGCTTTATGAATGTCGCAAATTGCGGCTGCCCAAGCGCGGCGGTTAGCGGCAAGCTCCAAGCAGATACTGATCCAACGATTCCTCCAGTGACGAGCACCATGCACAACATGAAGTCCCAGAAGATCCACATCCGATTTCATTGCAGTGAGCCACGTTTTCAATTGTCTACCACGGCGACGACACCAACTCTGCCAGGGCGAGGGTGAAACCACGGCCCTAGTGAAGTCAGTGTCTGGTCTGCGGAGGACGTGACCGAACCACTTGAGTTTGCGGCGTTGGATGAGCGTTGTGATCTTCGGAAGACCGTAACAGCACTTACGGATTTCGTCATTAGTGATACGCTCATGCCACTGCGTTTTCAAGATTTGCCTTGGACACCAGTGATCGAAAACTTACTGCTTACGGGTGTCTTCGGATCGCAGCGCCCAGGTTTCGCAACCATAAAGTAAAATAGCACGAATGGTTGCTGCGAATACTCGGATTTTCGTTCTCAGACTAATTTCCGTCCTTCGTCACAATATGTTTCTCAGTTGTAGAAAGGCTGTTCTAGCGCTGTCAATACGATTTCGGATGTAGCTTGACCATTGAGGAGTATTGTGGAACAGATTCCATGAGTTGTCCATGTAAGGAGAACGACAGGGCGGACTGGGTGGCTGATGATGAGAAGTATTTCATCATGCTGATGTTAATTTCGAGGCCGATCATAGAGGCTGATTGGTCGACCCGATTTAGCATTGACTAGTGATATAACATTTTTCGCAAAGATAGCGATATCGTCAGCAAATTCTAGGTCTGACAGCCAGAAGTCAGGGCTAACTTGAACACCACTATAGTCCTCAAGGGCATGATGCATAAACCAGTCGACTGAGAAGTTGTACAACACTGGAGAAAGTGGGCAACCCTGCCGGACTCCAGTATTGATGTAGAATTCCTCTGTTTGTTCTCCATAGACCCGAATCCGGGCCTTCGTGCAACGCTAGTATGTTCTCATCAAGTTAACGAGTTTAGCCGGCACGCCATCGGCAATTGGGATTCTCCCGAGTGTTTCGCGGTCAACTGAGTCAAAAGCAGCTCGAAAGTCAACGAAGCACACGAACGTGGGCTGCTGGAACTGGTAGCAGTGTTCGAGTACTCGACATAGAATGCAGATTTGATCAGTGCAGCCTCTGCCTAGACGAAAGCCACCTTGGTTATGGCGATTTCGCCGGTTCCTCTCCTTGGCCGAGCGGGAAAGCAAGATTCGTGCGAAGGTTTTGGCAGTCACATCGATTAGGATAATCCCGCTGCACACAGTTCGCGCATCTTTCTTTGGAAACGGCAGTAGTACTGTGGTATCCACGAAGAAGGACAGATTTCGGTCTCACATATCGAGCAGAAGAGCTCGTGCAAATGGTCAAGGAGAGCTGGTAGAAAAGATTTGTAGATTCCGACTGGAACGCCGTCCGCTCCCGGAGCGTTCTTCGGCTTCAGGTGACGAACGATGTCTGCAATTTCTGTGGGAGATGGCGGTGAGCAATCCGCGTCATATCCTGGCTGGGTTTGTGCTGAAATGGTTTTGGTGGTGTATAGTGAGCGGTTTAGGTTTCTGAAATTACCCATCTGGAATGTTTTCCTTCCGTATCGGGGATGATTTGGCCCTCTGAATTGCGCAATATCGGCTATGGTGAATGGCGCTTGCCGGAATTTGATGCAGCTTCCATGTTGCCTGTGATATCAGACCAGTAGCGGTTGCGAACATTTCGTGCTGAGCGCGTTGCTTCACATCTCAAGCGACGGTGATCTGGGGAATTCGTGAGATGTGCTTCTCTCGCTTTAGCGGACAACCGGTTAGTATCTTCAGTGATCCAGTCCTTCACAGGCTTAGAGGTCGAGCCCAGGGTAGATAAGGCGAGACGTTGAACTGACGATTTTAGCCTAGGCCAGGGAGCGTCTACAGATTCATCTGTAATTACGAGGCGTGGTGCACTGGCAGAAATTTCTACTTTTATTGCTGCCTCAAGGGATCGGCAGCAGTCGGTATTTTCCAGTGGGACAGTGTTGATACGCTTTGGTGGAAGGATCTTGCGGCGCGTTGTCAGACGGAGTCGGCATTTGGCGCGCAGGACTACGTGATCCGAACCACCTTTGTTGCCTGTCTCAGCCCCTGTATGCTCGACAGTCATCGATGGAGGACATCCACTGGGATCGGATTAAGATGTAATCTATCTGGCTTGCTGTATGACTATCGTTGGAGTACCACATCAGAAGATGCTTCCTTGGATGCTCAGCGAAGCTGAGCAAGCGGTATCCATTATCACAACGCTCTCCAATGGCGTATCTCCCGAGTATGTGACAGGTTTGATCGTTCCTAGGACCGGCTCGTGCATTCCAGTCCTCGACAAGAATGTCGCGTTTTGGAACCTGGTTCACCACTGTCTGTAGAGTATCGTACAATCCGTATTTTTCACTTTCCGCTGAGGGTAGGGTTGGTATGTATGTATGGAATCTCAACTGGCTAGCAACTAGACATAGAGCCAATAAAACCATGAAGATCAGCGGATAAGAGGAAGTCATCGCGTCACAATCATCGTGACGTAGTAGTTGAAGGTGAGCAACACAATTCAGCTACTATGCCGCAGGAAAAAAGGACCATTTTGACAAAAAGGGAACAAAACATTTTCAGTTTGTTTTTCACACGCCGCTTTTGCTCATTTTTGTCATTTTTAATGTTTGAAGTATTAATCATGTGAATCAGTACAATTCTGTACGCAATTTTTCCACTGATTTCGGTTGCGCGCCATATCTTCAAGAGTGTTACGCCATTGGCACTCCCCATCTTTGGTCCCCATCCTTGAACACGTACGGGTCAAACAGCGACTAGACACAACGTCAGCGATTTCATGTGCTGTCGCCAGATGGAAGGCTGATCACCACATGGTCGCCTCCAGCCAGGTCCTTTGCGAGCAAATATAGCGCGATGCGGTAGACGCTCAGGTGCCATGCGTAAGACGTGACCGAGCCATCTCAACTGTCGCAGTAAAACCAGTTTGTTGAAGGGAATACTCACATTCCCCAAGATGCGACGT
Source organism: Dicrocoelium dendriticum (assembly GCA_944474145.2). Taxonomy (NCBI): domain Eukaryota; kingdom Metazoa; phylum Platyhelminthes; class Trematoda; order Plagiorchiida; family Dicrocoeliidae; genus Dicrocoelium; species Dicrocoelium dendriticum. Next base: position 83,804,504 of record OX104067.1, on the reverse strand, counting down.
CAAACGTAATTACTGTTAACTCGATGTTGCCACCAACCACAAGCGATTCTCCTTAAGCAACCGTTATCGAAGGCAGAAAGACGATGCATGTCTTCCACTCGAATCGGCCAGGACTCGCTCCCATACAACCACACTGAGCGAACAAATACGCTTTAAACGCGGCCGTTTAGCGAGAATGAAACGTGGCAATGACGCCACAAGTGCCTCAGATTGGCAAACGCTGATCGGGCTTTAGCGGTACTAAGGGAACATTCTTTGCTGATAGTGTCGTCAGCAGAAGCACATCTCCCAAGGTAGACGAAACTATCTACCTGTTCAAGTTGTGCACCTTCGAGAGTGAGCACGGGAGCAGGTGAATTCCAATCCTTGAACAGTACTTTACACTTCATGGAGCGAAGCTCATACCATACTTAGATGCTTCAACCGCCAAACGTTCTAGAGTGAGTTGCATACCCTGAGGATCGTCACCAAGTAAGGCGATAACATCAGCATAATCTAAGTCGGTCGCGCACTCACCCGGTAGAAGCTCTAGGCCAGAATGTTGGAAACCTTCTAGAGCATTTGACAGAACGTTTTCGATTGCGAAGTTGAAGAGGAACGGGGACATAGGGCAACCCTGTCGCACACCACTATTGACAGCGAATTGCGAGGAAAGCTTGTCATAGACCCTCACTCTGCCAGATGTATGAAGGTAAAGTGCTCGTAAGATGGTGGTATATTTCTCTGGCACGCCGTTCTTTAGCATGCAAAGCCATAAAGCAGGTCGATTAACGGAGTCAAAAGCGGCACGTATGTCTAGGAACGCAACGATCTTGGGCGTGTGATAAATGTGGCGATGTTCGAGGAGCTGGCGGAGCGTGAGGATTTGATCTACGCATCCGCGGTCGGAACGGAAACCAGCTTGTTCTTCCCGGTAGTATGATTCACGTACTGGGGATAGTTTACGAAGCAGAATGGATGCCAATAGCTTAGAAGCAATCGAAATAAGACTAATACCGCAATGCGAGCGCCTTTCCTGAAAATCGGGACAATAACTGATTCGCCCCAAGTGGGAGGCACTTTCTCTTCATGCCAAATTTTTGAGAACAGCGAGGTCAGCTGGTTAATGATCGCCACATCGCCGTATTTGAACAGCTCCGGAGGAAGTCCGTTTGAGCCGGCAGTCTTGAACCGCTTCAGGCGTCGAATCTCGAGGCAGACTTCCGCTTCGCTGCATGGATTCAGTGGGACGAGCCAGGGTGGACAACTAGGTGTACTTCATGTACTGATGGACGGTGGAGGCCAGTTGAATTGCGAGTGGAAGTGCTCGGTCCAGCGCTCCATACGCCTCTGTTGGTTGGTGATCGCAGACTCGTCCACCTCGCTAATAACCTCACTGACACCAGGCTTCCTGTGGCCAGTGGACCGAATGAGTTGGAAAAGCTTGCGAGTGTTGCTAGAGAGGGCAGCGGTCTTGACCATGCTTCGCGATCCTTGCGTAGGCTTTACTTGAACAGCCGGTTGGCAGAACGGCGCCGGTTGTTGGCATCTGATTCAACCGGGATATCTTTACAGCGTTGGAACAGCTCCAGAGAACGAACAGAGATGCAAGCCTTTAAGGGTCGTCGAGCTAGGCCGCAGCCTGACTGTCCGGAAATGGCCATCGCTTTCTGTATACAAATCCATTGTTGCTCCACGTCTTGCGGTGGATTGCAGCTGTGTGCGTATGCTAGTGAAGACTGATAGCTCGCCTGGACAGAGGAATCAGTTAGTCTGTTTACATCAATTTTGTGGTGCTTCGTGATCCTCCAAAACACATACAGATTTTCGCGCAGACCAGTGCATGATCTGAGTCAATGAAGGTGGACCAGAAGGACCTGCAGTCCGGTACGCTGCCGCGCCATCTGAATCTAATTGCAATGTGATCAATTTGAGACCACGGTTGTGTTGAAGAAGGGGGACGCCACGTTGCGGAACGCTTCTTCGTACACCTGAAGTTAGTGCTCGAAAGAAACAGACGGTTGTCTTCGCACAATGTGAGAAACCTCTCTTCGTTAACAGAGCATCATCATCAACAGCAGTACCTCAGCCATTTGAACTGATGCTTCGCTGTCATACAACCATGATGACCTATGGAATAAAGAATTAGAAGAGGAAGAGAAGGGGGACTTACCTGAAAACCTTAATGCCCTAAACAAACGTTCAGGGTCAAGGCACCTACACCTTGTGTTAACAACATACGTCACAAACAGCTGGCTATCGTGCAAAGATAAGGTGGCATCGGCGAGACAGCTTCCTTGCGGCGTTCACTGCCACGCGTCATAATCAGCCATTATCGCGCAGATAACTCAGCACTAAACACACTTTAAACAGACAATCCGATTAGGAGACGGTAGCAGTCGCGCCATTGGTGTCTCCTGCGAGCCATGTCCTGTAAAGTCTCGAGCCAAGCACAAGGCGAGTCACGTGGACTCCAGCTCGGAAGGCGAGGCGAACCAGCAGCACCCAGTTTGGTTGTCAATGACTTCATTTCCCGCTGCCAAGTCAACTTATCTCCGTTAACAGAGCGGTTCTCATCGAGCGCGTGGTGACCACCAAGGCGGCTTTCGTATGGTAACAGGTGGCCAACCCGTGCATTAAAATCCCCAGCAAGGAGACGGACATCTGTCCTTTTAGCATTACTCAAGAGCTGATATAGAAGTCGGCAGAATTCCTCCTTGATCGAGCTGCCGCTGCAGTCACTTGGAGCGTACACGGAAGTCACAAACAAGTTGCATCGCTTATGAATGGAAGGATTTTGGTGAGTATTTTTGTTCGTCGCAATCAGCCGACAATTCAGATATGTCGACCAGCTGTCCGGAAAAGCACCAGACGGCCGTTTCGCCCTATTGGGGCTCATCAGTGGTGCGCATCCTTCGATCCTCCGCAGAGGACCGAAGGATGCGCACCACTGATGAGCCCCAATAGGGCGAAACGGCCGTCTGGTGCTTTTCCGGACAGCTGGTCGACATATCTGAATTGTCGGCTGATTGCGACGAACAAAAGTTGCATCTCTCTTCGCCGCGTTTGTTGATTCTGCATGAACCCTGAAGCCGAACTGCCCATACTCGGCTGTTAATCGGGAACCCGTCCAGCAGGTCCGCCTCGGACTTGCCACTTAGTGCTATACGTACACCAGGCAAACCCGCTGAGGCTGCTTCTGGATCTCCAGAAAGATGCAGGTGATATCTGGCTTCGTGGCCAGTGGGGGATCTCAATGTAAGCGCAGTGCTGGGATTTTGCAACCGAGTTTCTGAAAGGCAGCAGACATTAATGTCTAAGGACTCTAGGGTGCGCGATGGAACGGCTTGCTATCCAGTCTGCATGAGTGTCCGAACGTTGAAGCACGCCAGACGCAACGAGGATGGGGGTCGAAGGAGAACCATACGTTGAACTCCTTGGTCCGCCTCGCAACCGGAATCGCAGCCAGATGGTTGAACACAAGAATTGGGTAACAGAAAGTAAGGATTGTTAGCAAACAATTGGCGTGTAATAAAGTCGCGTGAATCTTAGAAGCAGAAACGGTTGCTGATGAGCAAGTTGTAATACAGTCCATGGTTTTGTGAGAGGGCGTGATACTACCCGGTTGCGCGAGCCGAAATAAGGAGTTGACTTAGGAGATTCTACCTTGAGCCTTTGGCTAAATAACCTACCCGCGAGGTAGCGGAGCGAATTCAGGGAATCGGGTCCTTTGGGAGGCGCTGACTGAATGTCCAGTTTATGCGTCTTTCGTTTGGTAGATCAAACAGGGGCCCAATACTCCCCATGAAATCAACACAATTGCTGGACTGCAATGCCCCACCGAGGTGGAACACAGTCGCCGAACACTTCGCTGGTACCGGGTACACCCGAACCACCCAGATAGCACCACGAGGAAGTATTTCGGCAAGCCAGCCAGGGTTGGTGCGTAGCCAGAGATTATGGTCAGATTCAGTGGGTGACCTTTGAAGCGTGCAACTGCTATTCTAGTTGTTACTTGCTTCCATGACAGCAGAGCGTTGTGTGCTTGACAACTGAGAGCCTTGGCGACCTCGTCATTGCCAGAATTATCTTCAATCCCACTTTGGTAAAACCAATATGAAGTGTCCACATCAGGGACTTTGATTTATCGAAAGCCATAGCCGGGTATTCGAGATTCTGATAGGTATGCTATGTCGATCTGGTAGTCATATTGTGTGCGCATCGTCAACGCTTGGCTGCCAACATCCAACAGGGTTCTGACATTCCAGCATCCAATGAATAGTGGCTTCCGGGGATTGAGAGACCCAGCTAGCTTACTTGTCACTCTTGCCACTGCGTTAACGCAGAGCGCCTCGCCTACTGGGAACGCCGTAGCATGAGAAGAATCGCGGGTAATGGACATGTCATGAAGTTTCGTGCGGATTATGGGTACGTATTAGGATCCCAACCTTACTCGGATTTTGTTCGAGGGTTCACCTTTAGCCTTTGAGCAGCCATGTGCTACTCGCAAGGCAGCAGGGATCTGGGAAGTTGTCTTCACTTCTGGCCGTTTGGTCAAGGGTCGGTCTCTTCCGCCCAGTTGTCAGGACCGACGTCGCACGCGAGTACGAAATCATCGGGAATAGTATCCTCGGCTAACCTCACCTGGTTTAGCCCACCTGCCTGACGGTTGACCGTGGTGTGGCCGCTGCCGCGTGCAAGCAGCTTTTTGGAGCCCCAAGTGGGAGCTGGTTGACAGATGGAGACCAAGGATAAGCGGATTACCTCAGAAGGTAAGGCAGGTCCCCTACTAGCGGGGCCATTCCTCCCTGGCATCCCGGACACACACCAACGTTCCCCATCGATTCGAAGACTCGTTGTCAGACGTCGTTTCAGGGAGTTACCGACATGCTGAAACTCAGTGCCCATCGGAACCTGTTCCTGTGCTTTGATCAAACTAATGGATGCTACAGAAATCCATTCACAGTTGATACCCCTCAGGTTGGGTGCATATCAAGTGTCGAATGCATTCTTCATGGCACAGTTGAGATGCTCCCATTCAGTGTTCGGCCCGCCCACCCCATTCATTATTGACATGTAGTATGCCAGTTTGTTATGATATTGTTGAACCACAGACTGCAAGTTCAAGTTACAACTAAGTGCTTAGCAATTGCTCGCTTTTTTGAAGTGGAAATAGGGAGCACCAGGTGTGCGCACACCAAAACATGATCAGAATCCAGTCACTTGCTCCAAATTGACCGACAATCTTGGACTGATATGCGCTATCTGTAGCCGATGGGAATACGGGCCGTTTCCGTCCAGGTTATCGAGATATTCGCCGGGCACCAGGCGACACTGTGTGGACCTTGAGACTGTAGGACTAGTGAATACTAGTCCGAGACGATACGCATGAATTGGCGCAGATATCAGAAAGCAAATGAAATCGGACACAGCGGATTATCTTTGAGGGGCTACAAAATTGACGTGGAGGTATACAGCGTGACAAGCGAACGTTAGCATGGTAATTTACAGTGCAGACGAATATCGAGCCGAATCTAGGCCGACATGACGATAGTGTAAGGGCGATTAAAACAAGGAAGAATAATGTACCATTGGTCAACAATGCAATTGTATATAAAAGATAGTAGTTATCTTTTGGGGCCCTACAGAGCTCCCCCTAGTAGAATGAAGTAAAGAGCCTTCAATGTCGAAATTGATAGGCGAATTAAGATTCGTCGAAGGAAAATTGTGCTGAGTAAAAATGAATGAGCGTTCGTGTCAAGTGGGGGTTCGACGAAAATCGGTGTATGCTATGTCGTTTGTTATTCATTATGTATTGTTTGCGGAGCATATTGCATCTCGGTGTGCCATTGGAGCGGGCTTGTCGGACTTTAAACTAATGGGCTAGCTCAGAGAAAGAGCCGACTGTTCCTCAACCTCCGCTACTACCAAACAGTGCATTTGGGAGTGGTCTCTCCCTCCGCCACACACCACCTTGCACCATAACGGCCCTCGCCTTACGAAGAACCGACCAACGTTCGCGTCCGAATCTTCGTCGACTACAGCGATACTCGTGGGGGCCACTCGCTTGCAAGAGTGGGTTGGGGCATGTAAGCAAGAAAAGAAGAAAAACGCACACAGAACACGCCAAAGAGGACGAAAAAATGGCTTGCGTGCAAAATTCTTTAGATGTTTTGGTTTTTGGATTTTTTTGGAAGTTTTTCGTAAGTTTTGATTTTTCGTGTTTTCAAAGCGTTAACCGACCTAAAAAGGGGCAAATACCTACAATATTTACCAACTTAAACGTATGTACATTGTGCATAATCTGAAAAGCGAACGGTCACACGAACCTTCTGACCACAGTGGTTGGTCGTGGGGTGGCGACAGGCTAGGTCCGGAAGATATCGAGACGGCTGATGTTTACAGACGGGCATCGTGGTCTGGTTCGACGACACTATGATGCTGAAATCTGGTGCGGTTAGTTGTAATGTCGCACGAATCATTGATAAACAAGGGAGTTGTGATGGTTTCCTCCATAAAGACTGGTTTTAAGCGGTCAATGGTAACGGTTTCACGTCGGCCACCGCGGTCGATCGCAAATGTCTTGCTGATCCGGTCGATAACTTTGAGGGGCCCGATGTACGGTGACTGCAGAGACTGTCGAATGACGTCAACGCGAAGCAGTACAGGTGAGCAAGTAGACAGTTTTTCGGGCATATACACCGGTGTCTTCGGCAATCTCGAAGCGGACGGGCGCAGCTCACGCATCCAGTGAGCCAATCGATCAATTTTACTTCCGTGGTCGGAGAAGGAAGTGTACGGTGCTGCTGATGCCAGCTGTCCGGGCAACCGCAGCGTGCAGCCCTAGACAAGCTGCGCTTATGCGTCGAAATCGGCTTTAACAATGTTTCTGATGCCTAGGAGGACGAGAGGAAGGGTTTCGCATCATGACGGGTCTGCATGCGCCCGGACCACTGTCTTCAGTTGGTGATGAAATCGCTCCACCATGCCGTTAGCGGCCGGATACCACGCGTTCGTCTGGACGTAACGACAGCCTAACTCCTTATGCAACGTTGCGAAAGTGAACGAGAAATGTTGCCTTCGATCCGTGGTTACCATGGCGGGACAGCCGTACTGAGTTACTCAGCACCCTAAAAATGCCTCTGCTACTGTTTCCGAATAGCAGTTCAGAATCGACGTATCCTCTGGCCACCTGATGAGTCGATCGGTGGTGTACCGAGCATTTCGGAGGTGGCAGTGGATCTACGAAGTCGACCTGCAAATGGTGAAAACGTGCGTCTGGCGTCGGAAACGTACCTAATGGGCTTTTCGTGTGCTTGTGCACCTTTGCGCGTTGATACGGAAGGCAAGCAGCTCCCCAAGTACGAACATCACGATTGACATTGCACCAAACGAATCGTGCGGCTACGAGTTAAGCCGATATACGAATTCCGTATGAGACAAGCCGTGCAATGTGTCGATCACGGTCTGTCGAAACTCGTGTGGGACGACTGGGAGCAACGTGCCCAGAGATAAATCGCAACGTATAGTTCCCTCTGTTGATGCCAGCGGAACAATTAGTATGTGGAGTGAGAGGGACCTGCGTAGTAAATCAATTACAGGATCAATGAGTTGTGCTGCGGCTATAGCTGCCAGCTCGATGGTAGTGTCTGCATCAGCGAACATCACTTGAATTCGGAAAAGTGCGTCTGCGACGGCGTTCTGAACACCTGAGACATGTCGTATATCGGTCTTAAACTGAGCGATGTAGTCTTGGTGGCGCGACTCACTAGGAGAGTGTCGGGAAGAAAATTGGTAACAAGGATAAAAGAACATAAGAGAGCCTGTGTAAAGCATTATGCATCGTCGCTAGTTTCAATGCATGTAGATGAAGAAGGACATAGCTTCGATTGGAGCAAAGCAGAAATCCTAGCACGGGGTGAAAAAGAGAAAAGAAAGAGGATTCTTGAAAGCTTGGTTCTCAACGAAACATTCAATCAACATGCGCGTGGGCATCGATTCAATATATGAGCCACTACAATAGAAAGACATAAAGAACCTATTGTCACGCGGTTTGAGGCAGAACAACTCGGGTGCCTTCTTTAGCCTTGGGGAAAGTGGGTAGAGGTCACGGGACCTAAATCGACACTGCCACACTCAAAGTCACCTGCAGGTCGATCATGGATGGAGAATTCATTTGGTAAGCTTGCACGCTACATATCACTGCACTGAGGATGCCACCTCGCATGGTGGTGAAACGTTTGCGAGAAAACCGCCAAGCTCGGAGAACAAATGAACAATTGATTCATCAACCCGAGCTACCAGTATTTTGAAACATTTTAAACAACTACGGGCGTTCAGCGCTCTGATGGGCTCGTCGTTGGGAGGACTTCGTTTGTAGACAAGCCTCTACAAGACAGCAGCTCTTCTTTCTTCATGAATGTCTGAGAAAAGACATTCTTCCTCGCAGTATCAGATACAGACCGCCGATTGATCACCCTCAAGCGTGGACTGTTGCTCGACAATTCGGGAGGCGTATGATACGCTTAATGATCACCGACGCTCACAATCGTCTCAGAAAATATGACAGAAGTATGAACGAACATCGGTCTAGCTGCCTTCAAGTCGTTGGACAGCAATTAACAGAACAGCTAGAAGGTGCATTACAACGTCGGGTAGCAAACAGCAGGACGAAAAAGCATAATGCCTTTCTCGATAAGTTGTCAAAATTGACGTCTTCTAAAGATCGAAATATCAGTGACGGCTGGATTAGAAATCTTTCCAACCGACCAATCAACGATGCTGAAAAGCAAGTCCTCATCAAGGGATTAAACCACAACTACAGAGATGCAACAGCTACCGACTTCTTAGCAGCATTCGAAAGCGTCCTACAATCCAATGGATTAGAGGAAGAGACTCAGAATTAAATAAGTCACACAATTGTTCCTGCTATAACGCACGACAAGCAATACAACGCCTTAACCAGACAAGAAAAAGAGGCAATGCATACCCTTAAGTCTGATGAAACAATCATTATCCTACCAGCTGACAAGGGACGAATGAGTGTCATAATGAATAGAGAGGATTACATTGAGAAGGCCACACGCCTCTTGAATGACACAACAACCTACAGGTGCATCGACACGGATCCAACTTTGCAGCTGACAAACAAAGTAAACAAAACATTGAAGCAACTTCAGGAATTGAAGCAAATCACGAAAGAAGAGCGCGACAGGATGAGAGCCCGCGACTCGAACATCGCGCAATTCTATGGACTCCCAAAGGTGCACAAAGATAATGCACCGTTGCGGCATATCGTGTCTCTCCCTGGAACACCTACCTACAACCTGGCGAAAGAAATGTGGAGACGCCTCAAACATTTAACCTATGGATCGCAATATTCCATAACCAATGCCCAGCAGTTTCTGCAAAAGATTAAAGACCTGCGATTAGATAATGATGAAACAATGATATCATTCGACGTGGCTGCACTCTTCACGTCTGTCAACTTGCAGACAGCAATAGCAGTCATCAAGGAACTGCTGAAGGTCAGTGAACAACAAATCGGTAAAATGACGACCGAAAATATATGTAAACTACTTCACTTGTGTTTGTCGACCCACTTCTCATTCAATGGAAAGATTTACGAGCAATTGAAAGGCGCACCAATGAGATCACCTGTGTCATGGCTCATCACAGAGATGGTTATGCAGAAATTGGAGGAGGAGGTACTACCACTCATCAATCCGAAACTGTGGGTTCGGTATGTGGACGACACTTTTGTGATAATCAGACGCAACCAAATAACAGTCACACATCAGCTATTGAATAACGCCATGGAAGGCATTCAATTTACAATGGAGCTGGAGAAGGAAAGGCAGCTCCCTTTCTTGGATGTATTAGTAACAAGTACAACGGAAGGCGAGTTGCAAACATCGGTCTACAGAAAAGGCACGCACACAGACCAAATTATGAACTTTAACAGCAACCACTCGAAATGCCACAAAGTAAGCTGTGTGCGGACACTGTTTCGCAGAGTGCAAACACACTGCAGTACCACATGAGCAAAGCAAAAGGAAGAAAAGCACCTACTTAAATGTTTTCAACTTAACGGATACCCACGAATCTTCATCCGAAGGTGTCTGAATCACAACAACGTCAACATACAGCCTACAACAACAGCAGCAGCAGCAGCACACAACAACAAACACAACAGCAACAACAGCGGCAGCGGCAACAACAAACACAACGACAACGGAGAAACGGGTTGTTCTGCCTTATATGAAGAACATATCGGCAATGGCAGCCAGACTATTCAAACAGCATCATCTTATCGTAGCACACAAACCAACTGCCACGTTGAGAAAAACCCTTTCAAAACCAAAAGAAAAACTGCAGGCACATGAACAACGCAATGTGGTATACAAAATACCTTGCCGAGATTGCGAAAGGGATTATGTTGGCCAGACGGAAAGAAAATTGGTAACAAGGATACAAGAACATAAGAGAGCCTGTGTAAAGCATTATGCATCGTCGCTAGTTTCAATGCATGTAGATGAAGAAGGACATAGCTTCGATTGGAGCAAAGCAGAAGTCTTGGCACGGGGTGAAACAAAAAAAGAAAGAGAATTCTTGTAAGCTTGGTTCTCAACGAAACATTCAATCAACATGCGCGTGGGCATCGATTCAATGTATGAGCCACTACAATAGAAAGACATAAAGAACCTATTGTCACGCGGTTTGAGGCAGAACAACTCGGGCGCCTTCTTTAGCCTTGGGGAAAGTGGGTAGATGTCACGGGACCTAAATCGACACTGCCACACTCAAAGTCACCTGCAGGTCGATCATGGATGGAGAATTCATTTGGTAAGCTTGCACGCTACATATCACTGCACTGAGGATGCCACCTCGCATGGTGGTGAAACGTTTGCGAGAAAACCGCCAAGCTCGGAGAACAAATGAACAATTGATTCATCAACCCGAGCTACCAGTATTTCGAAACATTTTAAATCTAAATTGTCGCGGTAATATCCATAGATTCAGAAATAATTACCGTGCTTGCTATTTCATTCCGCGCACTACTAGTTACTTCTACTATGATCCGTGAGTCCAGTGCTCGTAACCCGTTGCCACAGGAAGTTATTCGTTTTCATCGCACTCATTGGTCGTCATCGTGCCGTTTTCAACCGTTCTTTGGTTGAGGTCGATAGGTGTATTCTCTTTGCTAAACGTTTTGTACTGCCCACAATTTTGCGGAAATATCTTCTGGAACAATTTCACTTTGGGCACTTTGGAATAATCGCATGAAAGCCTTTGCACTTAGTTACGTTTATTGCTCGGAAGAACTTGACTGGAAGAACTTGTCCGAACCTGTTCGAAATGCCAACTGTCTGCAAAATCTCGTCGCAAAACGGAATTGTGCTCATGGCCAGTACCAGATACCGTTTGGTCACGACTTCATGCTGACTTTGGCGGATCAGTCAATGGCCAACACTGTCTGCTCCTGGTTGATGCCTACAGTAAATGAGCGGAAGCTTTCGCCATGGATCGTATTACAACTCTAGCTGCCATCTTAAAGCTTCAGCATGTGTAGCAGTCTTGGGTATTTGCACACACTTTTCGCAGACAACAGTATAGCGTCCAGTTCCGCAGAACTCCCCTTTTTTGTGAGCAAAACAGTATCCAGCATATTCGATCGCCTCCATTCCACCCACAATCAAACAGTCAAGTGGAGCGTTTCGTCGACAATTTCAAGTGATCGCTGTTTATGTTCAAAGGGATGGAAACTACTCCGGATTTCATCGAAACCTTCTTGCTGAGTTAAAGGTCAACGCCAAATGTTAATGCATCAAATGGAAACACCGGCAGATGATTTAATGAACCGGAATCTGCGCTTGCCCCTCGATGTCATTCGTCCAGTCTCGCATCTGCCGATTGGTCAAATCATCCGCATGGAGAACCATTTCAACCGTCATCACGGTGCAATGAATGACACGTTTCACATTGGTCAGTCTGTGTTGTCTAAGGATTATCCTTATAGGAATGAAAAATGGACGCAAGGTCTTATTGTAGGCCGCAAGGGCCAGGTAACCTATGAAGTGGATGTACACTCCTTAATATGCGTCCACCATGTCAACCAGTTGCGTTTGTCCACCTGCCAATCAAACATTGAAATTTTGTGAGGCATTTTTTAGACCAAACGGTATGCGCAGAAACTCGGACAAACCACACGGGGTCGTCATAGCGATGTACGCTTCTGCTACCGGAATTTGGCTGTATACGCGTACCAAGTCGATATTACCAAAAATTTCACCCTGTCAGACTGGCGCTGAAAGACACGATGTGTGGGATCGGATAGCGATCGGGCCTAGTAACCGTATTCAAAGTTCGCTAGTCGCCACAAGGACGCCAGTCCACCATGACCTTCTTTGGAACCGTGTGGAGAGGTGAAGCCTATGGGCTGTTGGATCGTCTGATGATATCGAGCTGAAGCATGTGGTTGAACTCGGCTCTGAGATGAGTCATCTTGGTCGGGCACTCGTCGGTGGGTTGCGCGTGTTTATCTAATGGGCGACCTCCGTCCTGACTGGCAGAAGCTCTGCACATGATCGTATTAGTTGTGGCTATGTCGGTGAATCGTAAAACGGGACTGATAATCGGAACATCTGAAAGAACGCATTCAACCTCTAGTTTAGTACGGTCGTCTAAAAGTCTGTGGCGACCAGCAACAACAAACAACCCGAAATGGCGGAGGAAGTCTATACCGATAGTTGTGACATCACTCTCGCCCAGAAGGGCAGACTTTATAATGCAGCCGTCCGTTCAACTCTCTTGCACAGTTGTAAAACCACGCCACGTGCGATCATCACTGCCTCCGCAGCTTAGCTCATGTCTGGTGAGAGCACCGCGTGTGCAGTGAGCGTGTTCGGCGTTGCGTATTTAGTGCAAGAAGAGCGAATGAACCGCTCAGCACCATTATATCACGCAACGAACCTGGACCTTACCGTGGTGTGATCGTTTGTCTGCTACAGGGATCCATTTAGCTATGCTGGGTGATGCTTTTTTGTACCTTCAGAGCCACTCATACCAGTTTGGTCAATGGTTAGAGGCCAGACAAACAGTCTCCTGGCCCTCAAGGTTGGGGGTTGGAATGTGAGTGGCTCCTTATTCCTTAAAACGGATTCCTCGTAGTCCAACGCCAAACCCGCTGCTTTGCTGTCAGGTTTTTGAACCAAAGGCTTTGGTTGAGAACCCTAATCGTTCTCATATCTAGGCCTGGGCAACCTGACAGTATCCTGCCCATGCAATACTATAAATCTTTCATCAAACAATTTCTTGATGCTCTGGCCACCGCAGAGGGTAATCAACGGTGCCCTATCTGCTACATCGAGCAGGGTGGATAGGGGTTTAGATGCGACTGCTCAAGCCCACCCATCTTATTCCCCATCTTACGCTTTTTCGCTCTTACCGTCCCGTTCCAACTTCACTTTTATCCCCCTTGTTTTCAACTTCCCAATTCTTGCCCTCCCCACCTTGCTTTGATGGGCTTTTAGCTTCGACTCGCATGTGAACGCGGAACGTCATTCCTGCCCTGTCGACAAGCCCATGTCCAAGCGAGTGGCAAAGCCCAGTTCATCGGCTTCCATTTGAATCCTTCGATCATCCATCAGATTGGCATGCCTCAATGTACGCACATTGCTACAGATCGGTGAACAGGCAGCACTTGCCGGAACCTTAGAGACCCTCTCGATCGATATCGGCCGCTTATCGGAGATTCGCCTGCAGGGCTCGAGCTCAGTGCTCACTTTGCGAATCCCTTCAAGTGACACCAGCAGCACTTTCTCATTGCGCCTATCCGGTGACGATGCAGTTTCGAGCACCAGCCAAGCTGATGTTGGTATCTCCCTGAGTCCCCGGGCTGAAGCTACTCTGGTTGATTGGATTCCAACCAGTAGCCGGACGTGTGCGATCCGATTGGCTGGCTCGTTCAAAGCTTCAAAGCCGCACGGGACTAACAGGTGTCTATACGTCATCGCTGCCTATGCACGGATAAACTCTAGCGATGACTCAGTAAATGACGATTTTTACCGCCAACTGACCCAGCTCCTTCGCCACAGAAAAATCATGGACACTGTTGTGGTGGCGGGGGATCTGAACGCACAAGTTGGAAAGTTGTCCACTGGTGAAATGCATTTGTGCGGTCAGCACGGTGTAGGCTCCCGTAATGATAACGGTGAGCGGTTACTTCATTTGTGTGAAGATGCTCGCTTATTTCTTGCGAGCACTGACTTCCGACACAGCACTCGCTGGAGGGTGACTTGGCACCCGCCAGACTTGGATGCAAATCGATCACATTGCTATCAGTTACCGCTGGAGAGGCTGCTTCCAGAACTGTCGCTCGATTTGGAGCACATGTGTGGACACCGACCATGCACTTGTATGTGCTGACATGCGGATGCGTTTTGGCGGATGCCCACCACGACGTTATGTCCGCATTGACACCAGCCAACTGACGAAGCCAACTGTTCTGAATACTTACCAAAGTACGCTGTCATGCGAGTTGAGTAGGCGCTCACTGAATGCAACTGTAGCTCACTGGTCTCATATTCACCAGACCATACTAGCAGCAGGAAAATTCTCGTGTGGTAAGTCTAATCGCCAACATGGACATTGGGTCTCTTCACAGTCTCTGGAACTTATTGATGCTCGCCGGTATATTCCGGCTGTAAGCGAATACAATGAAACTCACAAAGAGCTCCGGGCAAAATTCCATGCTAGCCTGAAGAGGGACCGTGAATCCTGGTGGTCTCATCGTGCATCAGAGATGGAAATGGCCGCTGCCATTGGTAACCACCGTAAGTTATTCCGTCTGATACGGGAAACGGGCAGCAGGAGACCTGATGTTAGTAAAACTATACGTGACGAGAGTAGACAGCCTATCCACAACTTGTCAAAACGCTTACTCAGGAAAGGTGTACCTGAGAAATATGTGAATATTATCCGAGCATTATACGCGCGTGGCTCAGGCAGAGTGAAGGTTTACGGCAGGCTGTCGTCGTTCTTTAATATCTCCAGCGGCGTGAGACAAGGATGCCCGCTGTCACCTTTCCTCTTCAACTTCGCTGTTGACGAAGTAATGGAAATCGCGTTCACAGGATACGACTTAGAAAGTGTGGATCTGTTCCCAGGTGAACGACTTCTTGACTTAGAGTATGCTGATGATATTGCCATAATCTGTGACAGCTCCCAGACGTGCCAAGCGGCACTGGACAGATTAGCACTAGCTGTCCGTCACTTCGGGCTTTTTTTCGCACCCTCGAAGTGCAGAGCTTTCTTCCAACATTGGCAGGGATCGCCTCCTGCGCTGACCGTTGGTGGGGATCAGCTAGAAGTCGTTCAAAAATTCAACTACCTGAGAAGTTGTATCAGCGCCCGTGGGATTGAGGATGAGATCACGTACCGTATAGCCAAAGTGCGAGGCGTTTTTGCTAACCTTCGCCACTTATGGCGCCGGCGCGACATCACTCTTGCCCTGAAGGGTAGAGTGTACAATGCAGCGGTACGTCCAACCCTACTGTACGGTTGTGAAACCTGGCCGCTTAAAGCAGCGGACCTGAAGAGGCTAGTTACGTTTGACCACCGGTGCCTTCGTAATTTAGCTCACACCGCGTGAGCAACGAGTGTGTTCGACTCCTTGTTTACGGCACAGGAAAAGTAAATTAACCGCTCAGCAGCATTATTTCACTCACCAGGTTCGGATGGCTCGGCCACGTGTTGCGCATGCCAGTCCACCGACTCCCGCGACGTGCGTTGTTTGCGCGCCGGGGGGTGGATGGAAGAAGAGGAGGGGTGGCTAAGCGATGACTTGGTCGAGAGGAATGAAGGCCCTCACTTCGAAGCTGGCATCGGTTGGAGCGTCTCGGTTCCCTGGTTGGGGTCCGAAAGACGATGAACACGTTTGGTTGGACACAATTGCTGATATGGCTCGGAGCCGACCTTAGTGATGTTCGTGCTGTGAGTTTCTTTGTCTCACCCTATGCCTCTTATCCTCCCCCTCCAACCACAGTCTCACTATTTAGCTTTATGTAATGTTGCGTGGTAATTCTTTTTGCTACATAATAGCCGGCTGGTAGCTTATCGGAACAATGCCCATCCGTTACCGGCAGCTCAGATGGCTCTCTCCGGTTGCATTATTTTCCCTTTTTTCTTCTTTGCATTTGCGGCGCAGTAGCTGAGGTGTTTCCCACCTCCAGCTAACGTGTATGATGAATGAATGAATTAAATCACGCACCAGGCTGCGGTGGCTAGGCCACGTGTTGCTCATGCCAGCACACGGACTCCATCGACGTGCATTGTCTGCGCGCCGGTGGTGCGGTTTTAAGAGTAGGAAGGGAGGTCAAGCGATGACTTGGTGGCGAGAAATGAAAACACTCATTTCGGAGTTTGCGTCGGTTGGTGGAGTTGGACTGCCTGGCTAGGGTCCTGAGGACAATGAACACGTTTGATTGGACACACTTACTGTTATGGCGAAGGGCCGATCTCAGCGGCATTTGTCTTGTGAGTTCCCTTGTCCATCTCCTTCCTGCTTAGCCTCCCCCTTCAATCACGATATCATTCGTTTGGCATAATATAACTCTTTTCGCAGCACGATAGCTGGCAGTTAGCTCTCCGGAACGATGTCCATCCGTTACTGGGCACTTAGCCGGCGTGCCTCTGTTGCTTTTTTCTTGTCTTTTTTATTGCGGCACAATAGCTTAGGTGTTTTCCACTTGCAGCTGATGTATATAATGATGAATAGTGATGAATGGTACGGACGAAACCATGAAACACCACTGAAAATCTCAGTGGAGATTGAGTTCCAGGTTCATCATGCGATGATCGAATGAAGCTATCGGAAAACCGTTAACTGCACACAGATTGTATGCCGGCTTTATGTGCAGGTCGCTCTCGTTCGCAAGGATGGCGCTGACATCCATTTCCTTGTCGATGATGAAAGTGATGGAAGAACGTCGATCTTTAACGTAAAACGGTTTCTTTTGTTATTGTTGGCTGCGTTGGTCTTTATAGGATCCGGCCTATTCGCTTTCTACAAAGCGGTTGGATCATGCTTAATGCAGGGAGGCCGACTGCTTCTAGCTTTCGCATCATATTGACGGCAATACCAACGTAATTCTTCAGCGGGTTTGATATTATCGGACTGAGATTGTGCAGAGGAAATGTTGCACTTTTGTGTCGAACGAAACGTACTTTGCGCAGGCACAGAGGAGCTGCGGTGAACGGTAACAAAAACATGATCTGCTACTGACCGTGGCATGCGCTGCCGCGAAGCCTTCATTGCTGCTATCCTGCTGCGAAGTAGCGTAATTTCCTCGTCCTTAGAGTCAGTTCGGCTTGACGACTTGGATGAAGTGTAACACTAGTTTTTCATCTCTGAGAATAAGTCAACTAGGCTACTGATCGTCTGCTATGGCTGTTCGAACACAATGTCTTCCTTGATTGCTTATCTAGAAGCATGGACAGCATTACCGGCAATGGCTCTTGTACACATGCAAGCCACATCTATTTTATTCTTTCTTTGGTCAAGAATACTGTACCAGCAACGCACTGAATTTTTCGGAGAAATGTCGACGGCTTGCAATTTCCCAACTTGAGACCATTGAGTTGTTCAAATTGAACCGGCACGCTGGGTTGTAACTCCTTTAAATTTACTTGCTTCATTGTTTCATACTTTGCCTCATTCGATTTGCAAAGTAGAATGTCTTGAATCAGCGTCACTACCGACAAGGAAGGGCGTTGGGTGAGCTGCTTGTTCGATTTCGAATATGGCAAACCAAATCTCTTGGCTGTGTTCTATGTAACTTGGAACAGCGAAAGTTGCTATGTCTACGTTGTGAAACTACTCAGATGCTACTTTCGAGTTGTGTATAGAGATCAATGAAGAACGGAAGTACGATGAACCTAGTGAAGTTCAGCACGAAACAAATAAATACACGTGTAAACTCGCGAGAAAAGGAGGAACTCACTAATAATTAATTACGACGAAAATGTTTAAATTCGCGCTTGCGAATCTGGGTCACCAATTTGTCTGACTAGTGAATACTAGCACAGATATCGGAAAGCTAATATAGTCGGACACAGCGGACTATATTTCAGGGGCTACAAAAGACTTGGAAGGATGAAGTGAGACAGGAGCGAACGTTGGCACAGTAATTTACAGAGCAGACGAGTGTCGAGCCGAATGTATGCCAACATGTTGTTAGGGTAAGGGGGATTAAAACAAGGAAAAATAATGTACAATTGGTCATCATTGAAGTTGTACCTAAGAGAAACAGTCCAATCTGCTTTGGCGACCAGCCGTAAACATCCCCAACCTTTTCTCCTATGAGTAATGTTTCTATGCACGAACCTATCCAAGGCGACCAATTTTTGTCGATCCATTGTGTGGTTTCCTTCGGCAGGTTTGACTGTAGTAGTTATTTTTCGTGGCGCTACAATACTTGCCTCGCAGGTAGCTTGCTGCTTTCTATCCTAGTAAGGTTAACTGTTTTAATTGTGTCTGATACTGAGTTATCTACTGGATAATGGCTGCTTGTGATGCGGAGCAGTGAAATTCGCATGGAATCTATCTCACCAATACTTCGATGAATGCCAGTTGTTTGTGACTATGGGTTGTTTACAAGATTTATGCGCCTTGGCTTTGAATGCTTGCCTTAGGCATTCAGGTTTTACGCTAACTCCCCTTTTCTCTCACTTATTATTCTTCGTTCCTTAAGCCATTATGGCTGTACAGTAGTGAAACATCTGTTCGATAGCTGATGTACTGCTGTTGACGGTGATGCTTGCTCCAGCTCGACCATTGCTTTGTTTCACAGTTTAGGTGCTGTTCGCCTTAGTCTAATGCTGTAGCTCGTCCAATAAGTATTCCTGTGTAAACCTTTTACGTACCTTCGCTCGACTACATCAAGTCACACCAGGACCTGTTGCGAACTGCCGGAGACATTTATGATATCAGGTATCAACTAGAAGGGCTATTGCATTATCCATTTCAGTCTAATTTTATACTAACCTCTAGATCTATACAATGATATCTTGTCCGGAATAAATTTGGTTGATTTGAGTTACGCTGACGAAATATTCTTGCTATTTGACAATCGCAAGACTGCAACACAGTCGACCTTCGATAAATCTTTGGAGTGGTCTTATCTTTTATACTAGACCATGCGCTTTTTTATTGCGTGGCGTGCTTGCGGTATCATCAGTCTTCGCATGTCGCTTTACCCTTAGGGGCTAGTAACTTGCAGCACTTAACAAGCTCACTTAACCTCTGATTTGATGGCATGCATCACCCTGATTAGTTCATGTCACTATGAGAGCAAGGGTGCTTCAGTGTGTCTGCGATACGTTTTCAAGTATGTACACTATTACACTGTGGAAGGGAGAGACGGCTCCGTGAGTATGAAGCCCTCAGGCTCCACTAGATATTTGGCAAACGTTACTTACAGTGCACTGCTCGTGCTGTGTGGTACCAGCGGATCCACAACCATGGGCCGCACAGGTGCGTACTATTCATTGAATATCAGGTTATTTTTTGACCTACCTAATAAGAGTTCAGTTTGTTTACCCGGTCTTTGATGGCATTAGATTCGAGGGGAGCTATCATTCGCTTGACTCGGAAAACTAATGCATAATCACTTTGTGTTGGGCGCAGTTAGTCTGCATTGCCTTCCACACTGACCTCACGCTAACTAGATTCTACATGACGCGAGAGTATATCATACCTTGCTTGCAACTGGCACCTACCGCGTTTTTTTCCTTTCCTGGTCAGACAACCTGTTTGACGTATCTCTCCGTAGAAGTATGTTGGATAACGTTGATTTTGACCTATGCCAGTGAGAACTGCAAGGAGCCTGTCTCCGCGCTACCGCATTCATACGAAATCCGACTGTGTACCCTCGTGTGGTATCAACGGAGTTCGAGATCCTTGCGATTGTTTCTTATTTTTGGAGTTGTCTCTATCGGTGATTGTGTGCATAGCTATGGGACACCAGTGTTGTGCTCTATTGTGCTCCCGTTACTGTCATTGTTTCACCGTTCGGATGTGAATGCACTTGTTTTTGGACTAAAATAAGTGTGCCTGCTAATCGCTGATGCGGAAGTAAGCCACTCCGTTTTTATGCCAGCTTTGTCGTTATGCGCTTGGTTCCACCATGGATGTGGCTACAACTCCGCATCGTCAACTGCAGTACATCAGCCATTTGAACTGATGCTTCGTTGCCATACATGCATAACGACCTACGGAACCAATAATAATAAGAGGGGGCGTAGAGGGATTTACCGGAAAACTTTAATGCCCCAAGCAAACCTTTAGGATCAAGGTGTCTACAATTTGTGTCAACCAAGTACCGTCATAAACATTGGCTATCGTGTGGGTACAGCAGATGGCCTGCAGCTTGATCCCCAAATTACGAGGTGTGCCATACGAATACCGGTGTATGATACTTGGTCTTTGCAACCTATCTTATTTCCGATTGCGCTTTGACCTCATCATGATGCCCAGGATATTACATCTCGGTGATTACCCCATGTTGAGACCGCTGCTGCATTTGCGCACATCAGACAGCACACGAGAACACCGGTACAAGCTTGTAGGACCAAATTTGAAACAGGTCGCCCACCAACTCTGTTTCGAACGTAGAGTGGTGATTGTATGAAAGAACCTGCCACAGCAAGAAGTTGAGGCAAAGTCAGTGTCGGAATTCAAGGAATTCCTGGACAAACATTTTGCCGATATAAAATACATCGAGCGCACTCCAATATAAAGAGTCTTAGTAATTGAATGATATTTGATCCAGCTACACAGGGATATCTCTTTTTGCTGCTTTCAACCAGTATTCCATATACGGTAAAGGTAAGGCGGCATTAACGAGACAGCTTCCTTGTGGCCTTCACTGCCCCGCGTCATAATCAACCATTACCCCGCAGATAATCAAACGCCAAACATGCGTTACACAGACAGTCCGGCTAGGAGACGGTTTTAAACGCGCCACTGATGTCGACTACGATTCATGTCCTGTAAAGTCTCGAGCTAAGCACAAGGCGAGTCACGTGGGCTGCAGCCTGGAATGCGAGAAGGGCCGACCGTACACAGTTTGTTAACGCGGCCTTTCACGCGTAGGGCGACCCCATTCTCGCCAAAAGTGTCGCAGATTCAAGAAGGTAGTTCTGGTTTTTTCAATACGTGAACTGATTTCAGTTGCTATGCGCCCATCGTTGCTGATGCCGCTGCCAAGGTAAGTGAATTGATCAACTACCTCGTGTTCCTCGTTACCAAGGGTCAAGGGATAATCAAGTGGCTGGTGATCTTGCAAGAATACTGCATTGTGAAGGTACGAAGCGCATATTAGATAATGGGACAGCTCTAGGGCGGCTTTTTAGGGTTTATTGCGTCGTCTCAACATCGTTAAACAGCGAGATGATATCGTCTGCATAATAAAGATCAACTAGCCTTTCACCACACAGCTCCTCAACTACTGTGCCGCGAGGCTTGGTTAGGGAACATTTCGTGATGGAACCCAGTATGAAATTAAACAAAAATGGGCACATTAAGCAAACTTGACGTATGCCGCTTATTGTCCGGAAGATATTAGGTAAGTCACCGTAGATACTGGCGCGGCATGTGGTGTTCGAGTATAGAGCGCGTAGATGTTCACCTATTTTGTGGGAACAACTTTCTGCGCAAGTATTACGAACAGAATGCGTCGATCGACTGAATCGAACGCACTTTAGAAGTCAAAGCACACAGCTATTGTCGGTCTACGATAAGCGTGGCGCTGCTCTAGCACCTGCTTTCCAGATTGGAAACCAAGCTGCTCTTCACTAATCCGGATTCCCGTTACTCATTGAAGCGACGAGCGAGAATCAATGTTACTAATGTTGTCACAACTGGCGTTAGGCTAATCTCCCTGTGGCTGGCACAATTTGTGCAACTGCGCTTCTCGTATATCACCACTATAGTCGATTGACTTCAGTTAGCCAGGATGGTCTCTTCCTTTCGGCGCTGTTCGCACAAGGAAGTCAGCGCTCTGCAAACTACCTCACCTCCATCCCTAAACATTGTAGGTGGGAAGGAATCCGGGTCAGCGACAAGAAAACGATTGGGATATATGCTCGCATTTCGGACATCAGTTTTCGTTGGAGCCTCTAAACTAGTGGTGTCCACACTTTTTTCAAGGAGCGGACCATTTTGTGAGGTAAAAATATGTCGGGCCATATTCAGTCTGTCATTAAGATAACACAAATTACAAGCCTTAATTTTATTATTTCTTGATGAGGCCACAGGCCGGACTTTGAACACCCTCTGCTCTAAACTAACTATCCATCGATCGTCCTACATAACTTAAGTAGAAAGAGGTCCCGAAGCATTGGCTAACTGAACTGCTCCTGAAAGTGTTCCGCCCAACGAGCCATACGGCTTTCCTTATTGTGAATCAAGGTACCCGCGCTGTCTCTGATGGTTTCACTAACACCTGGTTTCCGGGTACCAGTAGGGCGGATCAGCTGGTAGAGCCCTCGATAATTGCCTACTATTCCTGCCTCCTCCATTTCTTGAGCCCGATTGGTCCACCAGGCTTCCTTGTCAGCACACGGGCTCCACTTTAGTTTGTGCCTAATAGCCCGTCTGGTCACAATGTGCTCAGAACCAGCCTGGCGTTTTATTCTGCATTTAAACATGTTCACCGACCTCTCGGATATCCAGTGACTAGTCCGGTGACGATGGATAGTGCCACAAACAGATGCTCCTGCGTCGTGCATGGCTGCCGAGATCCTATTCAATGAAGCTCAGTGTCATTAGGACAAGACAACGAAAGTTCAGTCCGCAGTGTGTCTTGATGAGCTTGCCTGACCGAGGGCTGAGACAATTTCTCAGTTGCCAATCGGAGGAAACGTTTGGTACGCCTCCCGGTAAATTTCATGGAGAAACGACAGCGTACCAAGACATGATCAGAGTCGACACAGGTACTCCAGTACGAGCGGCAATCCAGGACGGAACCACGCCACCTGTAACTTATGGCTATGTGGTCAATTTGGGTCCATCGCTGGCCAGATACAGGAGGACACCAAGTGGCACTTCGTCGCCCACCGTATCTAAACGCAGTGCTGTTAAGGAACAGTCGGTGCTCCGCACACAACTGTAACAGACGCTGGTCGTCGTCCGTCCTTTCGTAGTTAAGCCCCCAAGTACCACCTAGTTGATCTTCTGAAGA
This sequence comes from Dicrocoelium dendriticum, assembly GCA_944474145.2. Lineage (NCBI taxonomy): Eukaryota > Metazoa > Platyhelminthes > Trematoda > Plagiorchiida > Dicrocoeliidae > Dicrocoelium > Dicrocoelium dendriticum. The sequence goes on along the minus strand of OX104067.1, from coordinate 83,781,282 downwards.
GTTCAGACGCCTTACTTGTGCGTTCATATCCTCTGCAAGTACTGTTATCTCTGGGCTGGCTTGCCGAACAACCTCCTCATGGTGCCAGCTGGGTGGTTCGGGATTTTCCCGTTCCAGCAAATGGTTCGGCGGCAGTGTTCCAGGATGTGGTGGGTTTTCGCCTGGCAAACATTCTCCCTATAAAAAGCCACATATGTCCGTTTAACAACACCGTGACGTGGCGGACGTGACTCGCCACAAAATAAAGTCACTGCCCCTTGCTTCATCCTAGCGAAGCATTGTATTCCAGCAACTTTATGCTGTACTTTTAGGGAGCATTGGGCCCCTGTTTGACAAAGGAACAAACGAAAGGTGTATGAACTGAGCAATCAGTCACCGGCTCCCAATGGGCGCGATTCCCTGAATTCGTTACGCTGCCTTGCGGGCAGGCTTTTCAGCCAAAGGCTCGGGGTAATGTCCCGTAAGTCAACACCCTACTTCGGCTTGGGCAACCGGGTAGTATCTCGCCCTCTGACGAAACCATGGTCTTTGATGTGTTGTGTTTTCTTTTACTATTTCTGTACCTTTTTTGAGTTCCATGGTTTCCGATGGCTCAATGTCTATTCATAGACTGTTGCGATATATATATATATATATATATATATATATATATATATATATATATATATACTGTGATCTCTGAATTGGTAGCACTGCTTAGTAGCTTGTTCTGTTCCTGATAGAATGTGTCCTTGGCAGCATCAGAACTGTGCTCGGTGGGAGCATAAGCGGAAAACACAAACAAACAGCATCTTGTGCTACTGCGTGAATCAAATTTTGTTGATGTCCAACTGGCTGCACACAATGGATGCTCACGGGAATCCAATCAACCAACAATGACTGCCTTGGAACGGAGCACGATGCCCATCCCAGCGCTACTCGTGAGTGCGGTATCGGCGTTTCCGGATGCGTGCAACCAATAGCGAGAGGACCACCCGGGTACACTTAGTTCAACAACCAAATGAGGATCATTGATCCTGGCTTCAGCTACGCAACACACGTCATTATTCAGTGTGTCCACCGTGCGTGCCAGTGCAGTCAGTTGACATGTTTGTTTTAGGGTGCGAACGTTGAATGCCGCCAGAGAAACGGGGTAGCGTGGTCTTCTAAGGGACTATTTCCTATAAGCGTCCGGTGGGTGTTGCGGGAAGGTAGCTGGAGTTGTTTTTATTCCAGTGGCATTACGGATGCTGTCAATTAGGCTGGAATCTATAGAAGGAAGGTTAGTAATTGTAGGTTGTAAGCGGGGTAGCGGAAACACATGGAAAAGAAAAAAGGTGCCAGCAGTCGCATGTTTTCGCTTATCCGCCCTACTGTATGCAGCAGACGAGGCGACCCTTGATAATCTACGCGACGGCCGATACAGGATGTGGTTGAAGTTCGTAAAAGTAATCATGGGCTAGGATACAGCCATGGCACTCAGACCCAGACAGGAGGACCATTAGAGTCCTAAACGAAAGCATTCGACATTAAAGCCTCCGCAAGGCAGAGGGGAGTTGGTAATGATTTAGTTTTAAAGAAATGGATGCCATGTGATTTGAAACCCTAAACCTAGAGGACCAAGAGACTGAGTTGCTTTGACTTCTAATCATTGACCACTCTGGTAGAAGTATTTCTGAACGGTGCCGGGGGAAACCACCTAGTCTAAGAAGCCGCAAACCATCGCACAACGTTAAGGTCCAGTTCCTTTACGATTGTTACAACTCCGCACGTTTCCCTAAGCTGGATATCAGTGATCTGTGTATCTTCATCAGCGCAGAACGAAGGCGTAATTTGTACTATGTGAACATGTGGATTGCAGCATAGGTCTGTCGTAGTCGCAACGCATGCTTGTGGACATATGCAATTAGCTAAGTTGGGCATTTACTGACACAGATAAGCCTTCGTGGCGGGAATCATACATGTTACGCCATTCGGTTCCGTTGCCTCTGTGTCCACAACATCGGAAGATTAGCACTCCTAAGTAGTGCCTCAGTAATTGCCAACGGTTTCGGATTTCTGTTGTGAAGTGCCTCTTTGAGTCAGGTGACCGAGTTCATTTCGTCTCAAATCATCACAAGGTTTCTGATGACAGAGAAAGCCTGGCTTCCAGTTCACCCATGATCCGCGTCACTTTGTTGTAACTCCGATTTCTTTAACCACTCAGGGAAGTGTTCAGCCACTCTTTAGGCTGGTCAGCTATCAGTCCTGATGATGATGTGTCAGCTGTACTCCGTAACGGTGCTTTGTTGTCACTCGACCACAGCCAGTTGCGCGTGGGCTGATTATACCGCGAGGCCCTCTACGCGGATCCGAACCGAAGACCTTACGATTACAAGCCAGGCATGCAAACTACTCGGTTACCGGCCGACGTACGTTTCACGCCGACCCATAGCCTAAAGGTAAGAAATTGTCTTATAATCTGACGGCGTGGGTTCGAGCCTGCGTAGGGGCTGGGCGACCCTCACAATATCCTTAGCTCATATGCGATCGGCGGCGGCAACGAAACATCGGCACTGCGTACCAGCGTACTGCTAATACCTTTTGCCTTTGGTATATTTCATGGTGGTTGCGAGTGCGCTGGTAACTAATGTGAGGCTGAGTTGTACGGCGAACCGCTCTGCCATTCATGAAGTACAACACTTAATGTGGCATGGATGAGTCAGCAACTAGGTAGTGGAGTGGGTACACTTTGGGGCTCATTTTATTACTGATTATTTGTTGGAAGCAGCAATAAGTAATATCTCTGTGTGGCTGGATCCATTATCATTCAATTACTAAGACTCTTTATATTGGAGTGCGCTCGATATATTTTATATCGGCAAAATGTTTGTCCAGGAATTCCTTGAATTCCGACACTGACTTTGCCTCAACTTCTTGCTGTGGCAGGTTCTTTCATACAATCACCACTCTACGTTCGAAACAGAGTTGGTGGGCGACCTGTTTCAAATTTGGTCCTACAATCTTGTACCGGTGTTCTCGTGTGCTGTCTGATGTGCGCAAATGCAGCAGCGGTCTCAACATGGGGCAATCACCGTACGTCATGAATAGGTCAACCTCTAGTCGACGATAAACTTGGGTATAGAGCCCTAGTATCCTACACCGGTCTTTGTATGGCACATCTGAATTGGGGATCAGCCTGGCGGACATATGCTGCACTCGCACAGTCCTTTCTATCTCACCCTAAGTGATGGGACAGTATGCGGGTGAACCGTACTCTACCATTGGTCATATTATTGAGACGAAGAGGCGAGTGACAGTCTCTGCGGACCAAGTGCTGTAACTGCACCTGAGCGCCGAAGCATACGAAGACCATTTTGGTAAAGCCTATTCGTGTTGTTCATGGGCTTTTGGTCGTAGCGCGTGAGGTCTCGCACGAAAGACTCGGGATGCAACGGTTGATCGGTCACAGTGTGCGTTCGACTGTGCTCGCAATTACCCGGCCTCATGAATTTCGACTTGACCTAGTTTATCGGAAGCTTGACCTCTGCAGATCACTTGGAGAGATGGTCGAGGTCTCTTTGAAACAGGTCAATATTATAACTAGGTGTAGTGAAAGGAACAATGAACCGAAATGCTACCTTTTCTATAACCTAGCATATTATATCATCTCATCACCAGTTGATCCCTGTCAACACCAGTGCTTGCAAGAAATTCACGATACTGAAGCCAAACACGGCTAGTAGCCGTGGATCCCCTTTACTAACTGTTCTGAAAGAGTGTGCGAATGCATTACAATCACTTCTTACACCCCGGTATCTAGAATTTAGTCCGAACAACACTAGGGCCAATTAAGAAATCACAGAACTATCAACCAATAGCGTGCACCTCCGTCATTCATTCGTTCATTATACACCTTAGCTGGAGGTGGGGACACCTTAACCATTATGCCGCAATACACAATAATACAGAGACGCAACACGGCCGCGGCAGCCGAGTCACCAGTAACGGATATACCTCGTTCCCGAGAGCTAGCAGTCGACTGTTGTGCCACATAAAGGTAACATTAACAGATTGAGATCATGGCTGGAGGGGGAGGATTAGCGGGAGACTGCGAGACAAAGAAACTCACAACACAAACGCCACAGCGATCGGTTCCTAGCCATGTCAACAAGTGTATGCAGCCAAACGTGTCTTTTGAGTCCTAATCAGGGAGCTGAGAGGCTTCAACCGAGTTCAACTTTAAAGTGAGGACTTTCATTCTTTTGGCCATGCCGTCGGTTGGCCTCTTTACATCTTTTTCCCTCCACACCTTGGCGCGTATACAACGCATATCGCTCGCGAAAGTCGGTGTATTGGCATACACAACGCGTGACGCAGGCATCGGAGGCTAGTTCGTGAACTACTGGTACTGAAGGGTTCCTTTCCTCATCTAATACCATTGCTTATTGCTCACTCGGTGTTCCCACCAAATGTGAACACAACTGTAACGTCACCGGTGGTCAAACGCAACTAGCCTCTTTACGACTGCTGATTTAATGCACCAAGTTTCACAACCGTACTTTAGGGTCGGATGTACGGCTGCATTTTGATGTCGCGCCGGCGCCATAGGTGGCGATGGTTAGCTGAAGTGCCTCGGATTTTTGCTATTCCCTTTGTGACCTCGTCTTCGATTCTACACGCACCCATACAACTGCCTAGGTAGTTGCACATTTGAACGATTTATCCTTGATCCCCACCAAGTGTCAGCGTACGAATCGGTCCCTTCCAATTTTGGAGGAAAGCTTTACACTTCGAGGATGCAAAACAAAGCCAGAAGCGGTTAACAGCCAGTGCTTATCTGTCTAGTGCTGTTTGGCACGTTTGTGAGCTCTCAGAGATGAGGACAATCTCGTCAGCATACTCCAAGTCAAGAAGTTATTCACTTGAGAGCAAATCCACACCTAAGTCCTGTCTGTTGAACGCCTTTTCCATGACTTCGTCAATAACGTAGTTAAAGAGGAAAGGTGACAGCGATCAACCCTGTCTTACATCGCTGGAGAGATTGAAGGGCGGCGTTAGCTTGCCGTGAGCCCTCACACTGCCCGAGCTACGCGCTTAAAGCGCTCAGACAATATTTGCATGTTTCTCGAGCACACCTTTCTTAAGTAGCCACTCCCAAATAGCACCGATCAACCGATTCGAACGCACATTGGATGTCGAGGAACACGTTAACCGTAGGTCGCTAATATATTTGACGGCGCTCCAACAATCGTCACGTAAAGACGTGATCGATGCAGCCCTGACCTCGATGATACCCGGTTTCCTCTTCACGTATCTGACTTTCACGAGTGCCAGTCAGTCTGTGAAGGATGAGAGGCAAGCAATTTGATGGTGACGGAGACCAAACTGAGTCGTTTATGGTTACCCCATTCCGAACTTGCGCCTCCTTTGAAGATCCGGACAATAACGGAGCGGACTCAGTCGGTTAGGATAGTTTCTTGCTTCCATTGTTTCACTAGTAACCCTTGCAAACCATTCACAAGAGCAGGTCCGTTGAATGTGAGGAGGGCTGGATAAAGATCATCTGGTTCGGCGGCCTTGTTCAAGTTCAGCAGTCCGATCTTACATTAGACTTCTGAGCGAGAGAGTGGATCAAAAGGGAGCAGGGCGATCGCTTCCATGCGTGAAATCTGACCATTCCGGCCGATTAAATTGCCTTTCAAATTGCTCAGCCTAACACTCCAAGCGTTTTGACATGTTGTGGATAGGCTGTCCACTCTCGTCACGTATAGGTTCACTAACATCAGGTTTCCTGCTTCCCGTTTCCCGTATTAGACGGAATAATTTACGATGGTTACCAAGGGCAGCGGCTGCTTCCATCTCTGATACACGATGAAACCACTAGTCTTCTCGGTTTCTCTTCAGGCTTGCACGGTATTTTACGCCGATGTCATTGTGACTCTCGTTGTGTTCGCTTCCAACCGAAATGTGCCGGTGAGTTCCAGAGACTGCTTAGAGACCCAGTGTCCTGTTTGTCTATTCGATTTGCCTGCTGCAATTAAGATCTGGTGAACATGCGACCAGTGGACTACAGTTGGATACAGTGAGCGCTTAATCAACCCGAATGTCTGAGTATTTCGATACGTGTTTAGAACATCATGCTTCGCCAGCTGCCTGGTGTCTATGCGCCCACAGCCTCGTCGCGGACGCCCGTTTAAACACACCCGCAGATCAGCACATACAAGTGCTTGCTCGGTGTCTACACATGTGCTTCAAATCGAGCGACAGTTTTGGACGCAGACACTCCAGCGGTAACTGATCACGATGTGGTCGATTTGCTTCCATATCTGGTTCGAGGCTAGTGGGTGCCATGTCACCCTCCGGTGGGTGCTTTGTCGGAAGTTAATGCTCGCGAGAAATGAGCGAGCGTCTTCACACTAATGAAGTACTCACTCACCGTTGTCATTACGGGAGCCCACATCCTGTTGGCCGTCCAGATGCAGCTCATCGGTGGACAGTTTCCCAACTTGAGCGTTCAAATTCCCTGCCAGCTCCACAGTATCTGTGCATCTTTGGTGACAAAGGAGCTCGTTCGGTTGGCGATAGTATTTGTCTTTCACCAAGTCAGCACAACCGTATGTGGTCGCATTGGCAGCGATGACAAACAGACACCCAGTAGACCCACGTGTCTTCGAAGCTTTGAACGAACTAGCGATTTGGACGGCACTCATTCGGCTGCTGTTTGGGATCCAATCATCCTGAGAAGCTTCAGCCCGGGGACTTATGGCTTGGCCGGCACTCGAAGCTGCATCATCTTCGGGTAGACGCAGTGAGAAAGCACTATTGATATCACCTGAAGGGGATCACAAACTGAGCACATAGCTCGAATCTCACAAGCGGGTTCCCGATGTGCAACGGATAGTGGTCGAGAGGGTCTCCAATGTTCGGGCATGTGATTACTATTGTCCAGGCTTTACAAATGCCAATCTGAGGGAGGACGGAGGGCTCTAAATAGAAGCCGATAAACTGTGTTTGATCGCTTGGATAGACATGGGCGTATCAACAGGGCAGGTGTGATACTCCACCTTTGCATGTGCATTTAAACTAAATTATAAACACCTATCAAAGCAAGTGGGATAGGGCCACGAACTAAGGGGTCAAAAACCGGGGGATAGAGGTGTGGTTGTAACGGGACAATAGGCTTAAACAATCGGAAAATTGGGGAGTAAGAGGACGGGAAGGCCTGAGCAGTTGCATCCAAACCCTGTCCACTCTGCTCGATGCAGTAGCTAGGGCGCATTATTTTCCTCCGCGACGACCAGAACATCAATGAATTGTCTGAAGGGAGACTCATGATATTGCATGGGTGAGATGTTGTCAGGTTGCCCAAGTTTAGACAGGAGAACGATTGTGGTTCTTAACCAAATCCTTTGGTCCAAACACCTGGTTACAAAGCAGTAGGGTTTTGGCATTGTTTTACAGAGAGTCCGTCTTATGAACTAAGGCGCGACACTCCAACCCCCTGCCTGGAGGGCCAGGGGACTGAGTTTGTCCAGCCTCTAACCGTTGATCAATCTGGTATGAGTGGCTCTGAAGGTGCGAATAAACGCCACCCAGCACAGCTCAATGGATCACCTAAGTATACAAACCATCGCACCACGTTAAGGTCTAGTCTCGTCGGACCTCTGTTCTTTTAAGGTGCTTGTAAAATTACTAATCCCCGCATTTTCGCAGGCGATCTCACAATGGCTTTGGGAACGTTGATCGGTCATTGCCACTAAACCTTTTGCTCCTAAATGGCGTTCCCCAGTGTGTTTGTAATGTAATGCATTACAGTTCTGTGCTAGAGTGTCTTAAGTAATCCCAGACAATTGTAGTGTTTTGCTAGGAACTATTTTACCCTTCTTCTGTTTACCATCTCATCGAAGTTGTACCCATACCATCCAATTTTATCGGATGCAAATGCACTGATGACCACATCCCAAAGTGTATGGCCCAGTAATTGTGGAATCGGAACTCCACCGAGGATTCGACGATGTGGTCAAACTTCCGGTCCTTTTACTCTTCTAAGTGTTGTGATGTCGCATTATATTTTCTCCACTCCGACATCTTGCGTTCTGTTTTACATGCCTCTCCTCTTTTGTTCGTGAGTGAGCAAAACCCCCCGTGTGTATTCCGTAAAATATCATATTTTGTCTACACTTTGTCCTGGTTCACACATTCTAGAAAATTTTCCAAGTCAGAAGTCTATTCTTATACGCCCTCAGGGTCAAATGCTCTCTTTACTGCGTGTTGTGATTTTATGATTTGTAAATGCTTGTATTCTCTCCCATTGGTTATACTGTTCCTTTTTTATTTTCCTCAGGCTTCTTCAAAAGGATTTTAGTCTTGTCCCCTCACTAAACTTTACTTCTTCCTGGTCTGGATTAAGCAAAGAATCCTTCGTTGATTTTATGGTTAGCAACTATCTTGACTCATGCTTCAACTTTTTTTTCCAGATTCTAAATGAGCCCTCTCACCTTTACACTATGTTCTAACCAGTACGGTATCTACTTCTTTCACGCCGTCGAATTCCAATGTTTTATTTTCTTGTACTTCTTCATATCGCAACTCCATCCTGCCCTATTTATCTCGCTTGTTTGTAGACCCAAAGTAGTGATTCATCAATTGCAAGACCGCTTGCATGATTGATAATGCATTTTTCTTTTCTTCATCACTGCTTAACCCCTCCATTGTAGTATATCAGAAGGGATTTTTCAATGCGATGGCTCGGCCATAGCCCACTCCACACTGGACGGAACTACTCTTTGAGCATAGCGTGGTCACCAGTTGTACCCTGTCTCCGCAGCAACGATCGGTATTCTCTCTGGGCCAGTAATCGAGGTGGGGCGTTTTAAACAGATAGATACCTTGTCAACATTCACATCAAGCGCTGTCACACCGGGGATACCAATCAACAACCACCCCTTGAAATACAAGGATCTCAACAGGTGGACACTCGTATATGCCAAATGAACCGATGATGTAACACACGTACCAAATCAACTGCATTATTGGCTATGTTAGTAAATGCAATTGAACCCGGAATAGCGTATTTACCAAGCGCTGCTCTAATGATGATTGCATACTTACCTTACTCGTCTTTTCTTTCTTTTTTCTTTTCGCCTTACTTTACTCGTCTTTTCTTTGATGGTAGCCCCGCATGAGAACACTGGTGGCTTACTATGACACCTTGGCTAAGGCACTCTCGACCGTCATCATCATTATACATGTCAGCTAGAGATGGTAAAACACCTCCGCTATTGTACCGCAATACATAAAGGAAATACATACATACATACAATACATAAAGGAAAAATAAATACAACAGTTGAATGCCAGCTGAGCTACCAGCAACGGATACGCATCGTTCCGGTAAGCTACTAGCCGGCTACTAGGCAAAACCAAAAATTTAATTACGTTTTACCCTACGAAATAAGATCGTAGATGGAGGGGGAGGCTAAAGGGATGGGGAGGGACAAGGAAACTCACAGCACGAACGCCACTGAGGTCGGCTCCTTGCCATATCAGCAAGTGTATCCAGCCAAACGTGTTCACCGTCTTTTGGACCCCAACCAGGGAGCCGTGAAGCTCCAACTGAGGCCAGCTCCGAAGTGAGGGCCTTCATTCCTCTGGACCAAGTCATCGCTTGGCCACCTCTCCTCTTCTTCCACCCACATCCCCGGTGAGCAAACAACGCACGTCGCGAGAGTCGGTGGGCTGGCATGCGCAACACGTGGCCCAGCCATCGGAGCCTGGTGAGTGAAATGACGGTGCTGAGCGGTTCATTCCCTTTTCCTAGGCCGTAAACCAGGCGTCGAACACGCTCGTTACTCACGCGGTGTTCCCACCAGATGTGAGCCAAACTGCGAAGGCACCGATGGTCGAACGTAACTAGCCTCTTCATGTCCGCCGATCTTATGGGCCAGGTTTCGCAACCGTACAGTAAGGTCGAACGTACCGCTGACTCTCGACCATATGTGCCGCAACACAGTGGGCTATCCACCATTGGTGCCTGTCGCTTTCTCAACTGACGTTTCATGCCCCTCTGCAGTCATTCTCATCATTATACAAGTTAGGTAGAGGTAGAAAACACCTCAGTAGTGATTTCTCATGCACCTGGGCAACCATCCTCTTGATACGTTCTCGCCATCGGTGCCGGTCCACTGCCATCGCTTCCCATCACCTGAAATAAACATTAATTCGTGATTAACTCACACTGACCATGTCCTGGTAACGTAACTTTGGTTTTCCCACATGCCGCTTCCCTACAGGCAGTTTGCTATGTAGCAACTGTTTCGGTATCTGGGTCAAATCCATGCAGCGAATATGCCCGAGCGACCTCAGATGCCTCAGCAAATGTATGCAATCTACTGCTTACATACCACTGCGGTTCAGCACTTCCTTGTCTACAACTCTGTCGCACCAACCGATGCGCAAAATCCGTCGTAGATGCTGTTGATGAAACTGCTCCATATATCTTACCTCCTTCCTGTACATCGTCCAGGTTTCGCTGCCGTATTGAATACCGGACGGCTGATGGATCTTTCACACACGTTTCTCCAGTTTGCCAAACGCAGCAGCGGACGCGCTGCTCGCTCATCAACTAAAAGTCGATAGACAGTGCGCTCCCAATGTGGTTTCCGAAACGTCAACACCAATGTCGATTTGCAGCAGGCCCACGGACTCAATTTCTAGAGAAGGCTGAAAATGAAGTGTTGTTTGTGTTGATGGTGAACCTGAACTTGTTCGCTATCGGAGCGAGAACCGAGGTCATGTGCTGCAGCTCATTCACGCTGTGTGCAAACAACACACAGTCGCCAACAAACCGCAACGTACGGATGGTTGTCTCACACCCCAGGGTTATCGCTCCGAAACGGCGGATGTTCAACGACTCTATCAATACGGCGCTCCACACGGACACCGTAATCACAAGCAGCATAAAAACTACAGGGCCACCTTGAATGGAGGTACATATTAAACAGCATGGGGGCTAAAACGCAGCCTTGCTTCACACCAGAGACAACTGCAAAGTCATCCGAGGTCTGTCCACTCAGCTTCACCCTCGCCCGCATACCACTGTGCAGACATTCAATTAAAATTACAAACTTACCCAACATCAGCCACAATGCCTCGCAGTTCGCCGTATCAAATGCCTTGGTGAAGTCAACAAGCAGCGAGTACAGTGGTTGGTGTCGTTCTCTGCATTTCTCCAACTGACGAGCCACAAACACTGTATCTGTGGTGCTGCAACCCGAACGGAATCCACATTGCTCTTCCGCAACCTGACTGACAAGGCGATTGAGCAGGATTCTGTCAAGCACCTTGCCCACACAACAGCAAGTTGGTACCACGTTTATTCGGGGTATATTGCTTGCTTTCTTTACACTCGTACAGTGGGAGCACAAGCGCATCCTGCAACTCATTCCACAGCGCATTCATCAATACTTCAGGCGGGATGCCGTCAGCGTCGGCACCGTTGCCCTTTCGCAGCTGAACAAGTGCTATCTGCGTCTCATGCAGTGTCCCCCAGATTCACCTTCACCTCGTGCTGTTTCAGGCCGTTCAATGTAGGCCAGTCAATCTCCGAACGATTGTTCAAGAGACAGTCAGTGTTTTCGCCAGATCTGCATTATGTCTGCAGTCTGTGTGCAGGTAGCGCCTGAGCTACCATCGATCAGCGTCCTTATCGGCTCCAACTTTGGTTCGTACACTGCATTCGGCGTAGCATTTCATCGGCTTCGCCTTCTCCGTCCATCATGCATTTTTAATGCGACGGAGCTGTCGGCTCAGTCGCCGTCGAAGTTTGCGAAATTGACTCTTCTTCCCCAAGTCACTGGGGTCTGCCACATGTGCTGCAAATGCTACATTCTTCTTAGACATCGATGCTCCAATCGTCTCATTGTTCTCTTCAAACCAGTCGGACCGCTTACAGTTTACGTTCCCGGTACTCTCCTTGGCAGAAGCTGTCACCTGGTCACGAATGTGGCGCCACAGGTCGCCCACTGTGGCTGTGCACTTCACATCACATAGTCGTGCAGCCATCGCTTTCTCCAGTTCAATACCATTTTCCACAGTACCGAGGGTGAGAATGCTATATGTACGCCTCCTGTTCATGCAGGTACACAGTACGTACTTTACTGCAGGTTGATGTACAATTGAATCCGCACCAATTTATGGTTACTGCCACACTAGCTCTACACAGTACACTTGTCATGCGCACTTCATGCATGTGACGCATTCGTAGGATGACATAGTCGAGCAGGTGACTGTGACTACTCCGTGGGTGCGTCTAAGTTGCTATATCACTCGCACTCAATGCAAACCGTGTGTTCGTGATCATCAGGCAGCCTGTCACCGTTTGCGTTCACTGAACCAATGCCATGCGGACCGATGACATCTGTCCACACCGATGCATCACACCCAACGCGCACGTTGAAATCATCCAGCAGAAATAGTCGGTCGGTCCTCGGCACAGACCGTATCACGGAGGATAGCTGATTGTAGAACTGATCACGCGTGTCATCAGGATAACACATGGTCGGACCGTACGTGGTCATATAAGTGGCAAACCTAACTCTTTTGGATCGTAGGCGAACAGTCATCAGTCGCGGGCTGATGCCAGTGGGCTCGCCCACCACCTGATCATTTAGGCGATGGGATAGTGCAAATACGACCCCATGTTCACGTGGTGCTAAGGTTACGTTTCCCACGCAGTAGAACGTTTAGCCAGCTTCATGTAACTTACCTTGCTCGTGTCCTGGACGTCTCTGGACCCATAGTACGACTGACACTGTGCCACATCATATGGTCGGTTCACTCCCAAGTTTCTTCATCATTGGCACATTTGTTTTTTATGCTATCCGTTTTGTTTGTACCTTGCTTTTTACTTATTTTTTCCAATAAGCACATTTTGTCTACGCGCATCCGCTTTTCCTTACCGTTTTGCTCCCTTCATAGTTTTCTGATAGTCATTGCTGTAAATGACACTACCTTTTGGTATTCTTTCATCATTTCCGTTTCCATCTGCAGACTGACGTAACAACCGGTGTGCCGTTCTTGCTCACAGCTACCTGGGGGGGAACATTAGCCTAGCTACTTGAAGCTGTCTGATGCACCGAATCCTGCGCGATGACAAAATGCTTTCCGCAGCATTGTGTCCGCATATTTCACCTTTCAATTTGCCTATGCATTATGCTGCCGTTACTACTTCTTCCGTCGAGTAAGTAACCTGTATCACTTCGTCCTGTGCACCCGTTCCTGACAGCGGTTTTATGCCTTGAGCCGTTCAGTGACGTTAATAGATGGAACATTTTCGATGAATTCCTTATTCACAATGCTTACGATGCTCTGTTTACTATCAGGGGACCTCTTTCTTTCATTTAAATCGTTCGTGGTCCGTTTTCATAGAATCAGAGCTATACCGGCGTGCGATCCGCTTACCAACAAATCACAACATCCGCATACGGGTCAGTCAGGTGATTAAATTTCGCCGCCCTGTTTATCGTGTTTGGTGTAATCATCTTTATGCACACTGATCTGGTGCACGCAGCCATGTGGTCCCACAATGAGTTTCACCCAGTATCTTGCTTTTTCGTATGTTTTCTCTATGTATTGCGGCACAATAGTTGACATATGTTTCTCATGTTCAACTAATGTGTCATAATGATGGTGCTGAGTAGCCGACTCTGCATAATTTGGTGGTGATCAACTTTAACTCGTCGGGAAATTCAAGTATATAGCCAGATATATCAGCGCCAGCGGAATTGAAAATGTGATCACAAACTGCATAGCACAATCTCGAGGCGTTTTTGCCAATCTCCGCCACTTGTGGCGCCAGCATGACATCACTCCCGCTCTGATGGGCAGCGTGTACAATTCAGCCATCTGTTCAACCCTACTGTACAGTTGCGAAACCTGGTCCATCAAGTCGACAGACATGAACTGGCTTATGTTGGACCATCGCTGCCTTCGCAGTTTATCTCATGTCTGGTGAGAGCAATGCATGAGTAATGAGCGGGTGCGGCGTCGTGCATTTAGTCTAGGAAGAGTGAGTGAATCGCTCAGCACCGTCATATCACGCACCACGCTCCGATGGCTGGGCCACATGTTGCGCATGCCAACGCACAGACTCCCGCGACGTGCATTGTTTGCGCACCAGTGGTGCGGTTGGAAGAGGAGAAGGCGAGCCAAGCGATCACTTAGTGTAGCGGAATCGTGACGCTCACTTCGAAGTTGGCGTTGGTTGGTGTCTCGACTGCCGGGTTGGAGTTCGGACGATGAACACGTCTAGTTGGCATGGCCAACAGCCGACTTCAATGGCGTTTGTGTTGTGTACTCTTGTGTACGCTTGCAACAGCTGAAGCGATATGCATTCGATTGTTCTAGCCGTCCTTATGCTCACAAAAGAAGCTGGTCCAGGCTCTCCAGCTTCCCTGGCCAGCGAAGATGGAAGACCCCCAGGTCGCCTGCCTTCGGTCAGGCGCGGTAGCAAACAGCTAGCCTTCTAAGACCTAATTCGTTTTCTCCACTCTGACATAGACCTTCACTTGATCAACTCATTTTGAACTAACTGGGTCGATTTCTCATTCTAGCCTCTATATGATTGTAATGGTCTGATGATGAATCATTGAAAGCAATTGCTCACCAGATGATCTTTCGTTCTAGAGACTTAAATGGAAATTTTCAAGTTGTTGTGAGTTTCTTTGTTCCTCCCTATCCCGCTTATCTTGCCCCTCCAACCACCATCTCTCTCTAAACGCATAATATGTTACTTTTATCTTTATGTATTGCAGCACAATAGCTGAAGTGTGTTTCTCATCTTCAGCTAATATGTCATAATGATGACCGTCTGCGGCATGAGTGCGCGTTATCTCGATCAGCCTCTTGTATCGCTTCGCATGATGAATGCTCCCATCACTTGTATGGATTTCAATGGGTATAACTATTTAGCTTTTCATTTTACAGCTCGTTTGGAATCCCAGGATAGATTTTTAATTTCTGAATACTGACATTCAATAGCTTGCATTATCACAATGCTCTTGAATGAATTCCTTCACCTCTAACTGTCCAAACTATCGCACTATATGGTCGCGTTTCTCTCAGGCTTCATCTGACACTTGCAACCCCGATACTTAGTATTGTTATTTCTCTTACACTGAATGACATCTTTCCATCTTTGGTGTAAGCCGGAGGTAACTCTTTGTTGTCTGGACTTGCTACTTTATTCCGCACTTTGAAACACTGAGGAGGTGCCTTCAGACTGGCGACTGTTGTGCTAATCTTTATATAGAATCATCGGACTTTGTGCGGAAATCATTTAAGCACTAGCCTTCCTTTCAGTACCTGCAAATTTTCCACTTGTATCATTTTTGGATGGGTTCTCCTGAAAGACGGATCACTGAGATCCAGACTGGCTTTCGCCATGTACGTGTTTGCATTGACCATATATTTGCTCTTCGTGAATAGACATACAGATGACTGACCATAGCGGTTTTCTTTGACCTGAAAGTCGTCTTCGAGTCTGCTAATCGAGCTAGCTTGGTGCACTATACATCTGTGAAGGTAGTGTCTGAAAAACTCACATTCTGAATTCTCTGTACCTTGGTCTACAGAAAACTCTCCTAAGTTCCCCACGACAGATGGGGTTTGCTAGAGTTGTCCTATATCTCATTTCCTCTTTAACTCTGTGCTCAAAATGATCCTAAATGATTATTCATTCAAATTCCTCTGTAGTAGAAGGCCTGCCGGGTGACCATCTGACAAGCCTTGATTATGCGGGGGACATAGCGCTCCTCGGGTCCTACGTAATGACTATAATAATAATAATAGTAGTAATAATAATAATTATGTATATTCTCGGGTTTACGATGCATACCCTTTTCGGCATGATCAAATTTTTACTATTGTTTCGTGTACTATATATAGGCATAAATAAAATCGTGTTTCTAAAATCCATGGTTATCCAATACAAAGCCTTGAATGGGCAAAGAATAATTCATGGTGTCCTGACGGAGAGCTCCGTGTATGGAAGGAACCAAATTTTCTTTTCCTTGGGTAAAGGATGAAGACCAATTTTGTGGTGATAAGAGAAATATCAAAGCTGTAATCATACTTCTTGAACATTGCATCTGACTTTGACTGAAAATTTTCCATACATTGTGGAGTTCTAAAAAGATTAAGGCCGGATGTAGTTATTAATTTTCAGTTCAGCTGCTGTACATATGGACCGAGACAGATAGAATGGGAGATTTGTTTGTTGTGTGTTAGGAGAACATAGTTGACAATTGTCATCGTGCTCAGGCGTTTTGTTTTCACTGCACGTTAGGCGTAAACGGGTTAAGAGGAAAAATGAGAGCGAAATATGGGAAATAGAGATGATGTTGGAAGCAAAGTTAGTTGGCTTCATCTTGCCGCCTGACGTGTTTACATGAGGGCATCTAGGGAAGCCTAGACGAGTAAGAGAACTTCGAATGGTATAGGTGAATGAAGCTGGATCGATTCAGTCAGCATTTCCTTCTCAGCTCGCACTTTTTGGTATTGTTGTGAGGTCGGCGTGGCTGAGTAAGCAGAATATGAAAAGTGGAGACAAAATGGTTTTCTCAATCTCAGTTCGCAAACTACTGGATAGACTGGTGTGTATCGCTGCACGCTCCGACATGTGCTTTTCACTTTCAGAGCGCGTTTTACTGTTACATGACTAACCGATATGCCACCGGTTCTAGCTATCGGCGAACAGCCTCTGGAAGCGATGGATCTACTCACTTAGGTCAGTCGCAGTGTTACCTCTGGTGGTCACATCACTGAGTTAGTTACTTCGTATATCAGCAAGCCTTGACTGACTTTTCAGGCGCTCATACATTAATGGGGGCTGCGGGACATCAGTTTGTCAGGGCCACGCCGATTACTGTATGAACCGAGAAGTGACCAGTTCGCTGGGAAGACGATAATCGCTTTGCCGGTCCTTGCGAAGTTTTTCTCACATCTGGTGGAAACACCGGATGAGCACTCTTAAGATCCGCCATTTGACTTACGGCAAAAGGCCTTCTGGTGGCTCACTCGAAAGTTTGCTGAATCTTAATCGCTTACGTTGGCTAGGCCATGTCCTCCGTATATCCGTTTGCTGATTTTCTTGTCGTGGATTAGCGCCGTGGCTGCGCCAATTTGTCCGATACTGCGAGGTGGCATAAATGCATGAGGAAATTGACAGATAGGCCTGGTCAAGTTGGTGAATGCTGTCTTCGTGGATAGGGGCGCCGGGTTGTGTGTTCCACACACAGTTGCGGCTTCCATGGCGCTCCTGCACTCTATTTCTTACATCTTGATGATGGTATTTATTCCATTCCGATTAGCTTCGCGCATCCCTTTTTTGATCTCGTTTTCGTTAGGTTCTGTTTGCGTTCTACCTTATTTTCTTCTCTTCGCTATTTAGTGTTAATCTGCCTACGTGATTCGTGGCAACTGGATTCGGGGCACCTCGGCACTTGGTTCACATTTGTTTAACTGAACTGAATTGTATAGGTCGCATGCTGAGATTTCGTGTGCTGACAAGGCCACCCTTGACAACTGTGGTAGCCTATCGTCTCGATACGTTACCGCCAGCCTCTTTGTCGGTGCTTTCCTCAACAGCATCCACTCGTCTTTTGATGTTCACTGTAATACATTTGCCTTTGATAATTTGCTCTCGACTAGTATTCTTTAAATATATAATTGAACATCACGCCAGCACCAGCCTCATGCGATCAGGTTTGTATTATCCTGGCCCATACAATCGCTACGATCGGTGTCCTCACTATTCTGTTTGATGGTTAGCCAAATTATGATGGTCTTCTTCCCGCACATCACGCATACTGTGAGAGAATGCTCGTTGGTGACACTTTTACTTCTCTTTCCTCCTTTCTTCCAGGCTTGCACCGTATGTTGTTCAAAGGTACAAATCTGATACATGGCATATTGTATCTGGTCTTTTTCTCTGCATCTATCGTGACCTATCTGGTCATCAGTTATGTTGATCCTGGATACCTTACCAATGAGAAAGTAAGCTCTTTGCAACTTATTGATTACTGTTCTTGTCTCTTACTCATATGTGGACACAGCTACCTTCAGTCCTGTAACACTTTTCTATGCCACATGATATCATCATCTTTCTTTTCTCCATAGGTACACGCATTTCATGTTGTCTCATTAGGGCCATTACAGTAAGCGGAAATGTGTTATCTGAGAGATCACAGGGCGTTGCTGCGCAAATCACATATAGTGAAGGGACCGGTGGCGTTAATTCTAGGGTAACGATGGGCTACGGTTGACAATCAATTGTTTTGCACACAGCGAGAGTCGATTTTGTCCCGATCAGTGCTACGGCATCGGTAAGCCGCAAAAGCTTTGTGCTCCGTTGCACCGTGATGGCATCGATCCGATGACCGGGCACTAAAATGTGCCAGGCGATGAATGACGCTTGCGGATGACGGAAACATGAAACATTTAGGGAGGTTATTTGGCCTCGAACTGACGTCGGTAGGGTAAGTGTACAAGATCCTGTTGGTTCTACCTATACATCTGACTTCGAAGTCGTATGGCCCACGAGACTTTGGGGACTTTGAAACGGATTGGCTCATCAGCACCACTGCTGTACGGGTTGCCAATGGCCCGAAAAGAGGGAATGCCACTTAGGTCCGTGTTGTCTATCCTCTGGTAATTGTCATTTTCAATTACGAAAATATTCCCACGGAAGATATCAAGAGTAAGATGTAGCGAAAGAGCTTGTTTTCAATGGTTCATCTTCAAGCTAATACACCACGATGGGCGGAGTAAAATCACACGCAATAAGCAAATGCGATGAATAAAGGGATCAAAATGTGTAATCGGTTTAAGCCATATGATTGGTCAACTTAAGCTTGATTCAGGAGACATTGCTTGATTGCCAGTGCAGCCGACTGGCATGTACGAGTCCCTTTTGAGCGCACATCTCTGGGTTTTTTTTAGCCAATAGATGGCATCTGACCGCTAGTGTGTAGTGACCGGGTATCCGGTAGATTGGTCCTGTTGCTTGTTGACTTGTTGATTCGAATCAACCAGGTGCAACAGCATGACACTCGTTACCGTCTCCCTTACACAGTTGAGCCAAGCAGGACAATGTTCCCGAACCCTTTCGGACAGACGCCTAATACTTTTCCCACAATGTATTGCTCGACACGAACAAGAGTTGTGCACACAAAAAGGCAATTTAGATCGTGGCACACTACTTGAGTTGCTGGCTCACAAGCGGTGTAGCAGTAAAACTGATTTGTAAGCCTTCCGCTTTGAATGTTCTGGTTGATGCACTATAATCCGTCCGGACTACCTTTTCAATAGCGGTGAAGCTGGACCTTGCCGTGGTGCGATGGTTTGTATGCCTCAGTGATCCATTGAGCTATGGCTGGGTGGTGTCTCTTAGCACCTTCAGAGCCACTCATACCAGATTGGTCAATGGTTAGAGGCCAGACAAACTCAGTCTCCTGGCCCTCCAGGTTGGGGCTTGGAGTGTGGGTGGCTCCTTACTCCATCAAACGGATTTTCTGTAGTCCAGTGCCGAAACCCCGCTGCCTTGCGGTAAGGTTTGATGAACCAAAGGCTTTGCTTGAGATCCCTAATCGTTCTCCTGTCTCGGGCTGGGCAACCTGACAGCATCTTGCTCACGCAATACAATGAACCGATTTTCAGACAATTTCTTGATGCTCTGGACGTACCGGAGGATAATAAACGTCATCCTATCTGATGCGTCGAACAGGATGGATGGGGTTTTAGATGCTACTGCTCAGACCTTCCACCCATCTTATTTCCCTTCTTGTGCTTTTTCATCCTTCGCGCCCCGTTCCAACTTCACCTTTATCTCCCTCATTTTCAATGCCCCAATTCTTGGCCGTTCCCCGCCTTGATCCAATAGTCGCTTGTCTTCTAGTTTCAACTCATACACAATCGCAAGACGTCCCCTCAATCCAGTCGACAAGTCCATGTTCAACCAAGCGGACACCGTCAGTTCATCTGTCTCCCTTTTGAGTTCTCGATCCTCGCTAAGACTGGCATGCCTCAAGGTTGCGCACTTTGCTACAGATTGGCCAACAAGCAGCACTTGCTCGAATACTAGTTACCCTATCGATCGATATTTGCTATTTATCGGAAACCCGCCTGCAACATTCGAGTTCCGTGCTTATCCTGCAACCCCCACATACGGCACTGGCAGCACATTCTCATTGCGCCTGTCTGGCAATGAGGCAGCTTCAAATGCCGGTCAAACTAGCGTCGGCATTGTTTTGAGTCCCCAGGCAGAAGCTGCCCTGTTCGGTTGGATCCCAGCCAAAAAGCAGAAGTGCGTCGTTAGATTAGCTGATTCGTTCCATGCCTCGAAGTCGCGCGGAGACAAACGGTGCCTCTTTGTCATTGCGGTCTACGCCCCTACAAACTATAGCATTGATTCGGTGAAGGATGATTTCTATCAGCAACTTAACGATCTCCTTCGTTACAGAAGAAGCGCGGATAATATGGTGTTGGATGGTGATCTAAACACCGATCCACAGCCTGTCAAAACGCGGGGAGCTTTGGGCCGAACACTTTGCAAGGCAATTTCACCAACCTATCATTTGCTTTTTCGGGCATTGAGCGCCCTTCTCCATACGCCGTCTCATTGAGTCCGCCCTCACGCGCAGAAATCAAACGTATGATCTGGCTGCTGCAATTGCATAAGACCGCCTGAGGCAGATAGAGTTCTTCCAGTTCTCTGCAAATTCGGGCGACCTGCTCTTTTACACGATTTACACGAGCTGCTAGTGAAACTTTGGGAGCAGGAAACTGTCCCAGCCGACTGGAGCCGCTCCGTTATAGTCCCAATTTTCAAAGGAGACTCTCGTTCGGAATGCGGCAATCATAGAGGTATCAGTCTGATATCAATTGCCTCTAAATTGCTTGCGTCTGTCGTTCTCCACAGACTGATTGGCACTCATGAAAGCCAGATCCGCGAAGAGCAAGCTGGGTTTCGTCGAGGTCGGGGCTGCATCAACCACATCTTCACTTTGCGTCAATTGTTGGAGCACCGCCATGTTGGTTGGCGACCCACCATTGTTGTGTTTCTGGATATCAAAGGTACCTTCGATTCAGTCGATCGATGTGCCCTTTGAATTGTTTGCTGAGAAAAGGTGTGCCCACTAAATACGTAAACATTATCAAAGCGCTGTACGCGCATAGTTCGGGCAGAGTGAGGGTATATGGCGAACTGTCGCCACGCTTCAGTATCTCCAGCGGTGTGAGACCAGGTTGCCCGCTGTCATCTTTCCTCTTTAACTTCGCAATTGACGAAATCCTGGAAACAGCATTCGCTGGACACGACCTAGATGGCGTGGAAATACTTCCTGGTGAGTGACTTTAGTTGGAGTACGCGGAAGATATTGCCCTAATCTGTGACAGCTCACAAACTTGCCAAGCAGCACTGGACCAATTAGCACTGGCTGTCAATCGTTTTGGGCTATGCTTTGCTCCATCGAAATGCAAAGTACTTCTCCAAGATTGGCAGGGACCCAATCCTGCGCTAACGCTTGGTGGTGATCTGCTAGAAGTCGTTCAGAAATTTAAGTACCTGGGCAGCTATATTAGCGCCCGTGGGATTGAAGATGAGATCACAAACCGATTAGCAAAATTTCGAGGTGCTTTTGCCAATCTCCGCCACCTTTGGCGCAGACGCGACATTACTCTCGCTCTGAAGGTCAGAGCTGGTACTGCAGCTGTCCGTTCAACCCTCTTATACGGTAGTGAGACCTAGCCCATAAGGTCAACAGACATAAAGGGGCTTGTCACGTTCGATCATCACTGCCTCCGCAGCTTAGCTCATGTCTGGTGGGAGCACCGGGTGAGCAATGAGCGTGCTCGGCGTCGCGTATTTGGTGCAAGAAGAGCGAGTGAACCGCTCAGTACCATTATATCACGCACCAGGCTCCGATGGCTTGGCCACGTGTTGCGCATGCCAGCACACCGACTCTCGCGATGTGCATTATTTGCTCGCCGCGGGTGCGGTTGGAAGAGGAGGAGGGGAGCCAAGCGATAACTTCGAAGTTGGTGTCGGCTGGTGCATTCCGACTACCTGGCTGGGGTCCTAAGGACGATAGTCGCGTTTGATTGGACACACTTGCTGGTATGGCGAAGAGCTGGCCCCAGTGGTCTTTGTGTTGTGAGTTTCTTTGTCCATCCCTCTCCTCTTTAAATCCCTCTCCAATCCAGCCTCCATGCATAACGCATAATATAATATTGAACAATGTACTTGCTTAGATTCCTTTTTGTTTCTGTAATTTTTTAATCACTTATCTTTTTGTGTTGCGACACATTAGCTGAGGTGTGTTTCTTTTCAACTAACGTGTATTAATGGTGATGATGATGATTAACTATTCTTTCTGCTATCACGTCACCCTTGAATGACAAGGAAAGGTAGATTTCGTTGCAAACTTGTTTCACCTTGGATGTTCATGCTTCCATTCGTCAGTTTGAGGAGATTATCGACAGAACACTGTTCAAGGCTTTTAACCTATGTGCATAGCCTGAGTCCTCGTTAGGTAACGCTGTTGGCAACACCGAAGAAAAATGTCGGCGTTGTGCGCTTGTTTGATGGTAACTCCGTCACATTGAGGACCTTACTCTGTACCCAGAAGCTTGGTACCCACAGAAGGCTTGGTGCCAGCTGGGTGTTCCGGGTTAATCCTGTTCCAGCGAATGGTTCGGCGGCAGTGTTCCAGGAAGTGGTAGATTTTCGCCTGGCAAGCGTTCTCCCTATAAGAAGTCACATATGTCTGTTTAACAACACTGTGACATGGCAGATACGACTCGCCAATAAATAAAGTCACTGCCTCATGCTTTTTCGAGGATGTCACTTCATTCAAAAGCGTCAGCTAATTCGAAGATATTACTTGATCCCTTCGTATGTTGGCGAATTCACCGAAAACAACCGCAACTTCAGCACAGTAGTAACAAATACATTCGACATGATTACTCACCCAAACACTTACATATATACATACAACATAACTCTAGTATGTACTGGTTAAATTGTAATATTCGTGTTCAATTACTGATCATGCGCGTTTGTATTACTATGATCATGCTTTTTTAGGCGCGTCCCGCACTGCCAGGACTAAAACTATTTATTTATTTAATGGAATACGAGCCAATCGGTACCAGATCACATAGAATTTCCCAGTTCGTGTGCACTTGGAGAACCAATTACCTAGGTAAAGCCGGCATCGTCTTGAATTCCATAGTGAAGCTGTATTTACTCAACTGGGTTCAGTGTGATATCAACCCCCCTCTAATGCTCCTGTGACATTATCCATCGGCGGGCGCATTCTGGCACTTCTTCGTAGAATTACTGTCATCTTTGCTTTCCGGATCTTATTACGTCACACAAATTCACGTTTTCTACGCTTTACCAAGACCGTAGCGATAAATCGGATTCGATTAGTCTTGCGCATACACAACAACTTTCTTTGATGTCTTGAAACACGCTTGGAATCATTCATGAAGTTATCAATTCCGAAAGGCTTAGAAACAACCAGTTAGTTTATCATTCTCCGGTGGCCTTGAACCCAAGTCCATCACCAGTAGACGCTGTATCACATGTAATTCGCTTGAGAACTATCTCTGTCTTCTTATTAAAAGTATTTCCCGTTGTTCTAACGGTACTAAGTATGCAGTATTCGAGTCTGCACCTACAAATTAGTGGCTGATTAGTTTTCACGTAACAGAAACGTTGGTGTTCGTAGACACTTGCAACGCAAGAGTGAATTGCACAACGTCGATAACGCGTGCATCACAACACTCGCTAGATCGTTGTTTGACATTATTTGACGACGTGCGGTTTAGTTTCCACGCGCATTATGGGCAGAATATAGGGTGTTCAAACAAAGGTGGGAATTTTAATCGTGCTTTGCGTTGGATTAGCACCATCTTACAGCTGACTTCTGCATCTTGAACTGTGGTAGATACCGGGAGAGCGAAATGAGTATTGTTTACGAAGTCAAAACTGCTACTCATACATAGGGTAATTTGCTAAAAGTCGTAGTGCCTCCATTTGTGCTAATTAAGTTCTATAGGTTATTGTGGTTCCCTAATTTGAAATCTACGCTACTCATTGTTTAGCATTTCCAAAATTTGTTACTATGCGATGCAGTACTCGAAAACTTTATTCTTGCCAGTTTTGGTCGTGTTTCAATAGCCTACCAGCTTTTCGTAGCCACATCTTTGCATTAGTGCACATTGATCAGGCTATGTGGAGCAGACCGCGTGCTGACTGGAATGTTTCCGTGTTTCGCGCTTCCGGTTACACCAACTATCTCATTTATTGCTCCCCTCACGGTCATGTTTTCTTGACACACGGCTTAGTATTCAGCTTACTCGCTATGTATTTACTCCGGTGCAATGCATCCTGAGGCTCGCCTGTCAATAGCTAATACCGCATGAATTCAACACGCCCTTTACCCGTTTGTTACAGGCTGTTTTTTGATTCAGCGCCACACTCTGTGTACATTAGATGTGGCCCCTAATGCCCCTAGCCGTCTCTAACCTGTTCCATAGGTCAGGAACATACCCAGTTTGCTTTTCCTCCGCACGAATCATCTTTAGCCAGGTGATTTTAACTCGGCACGTGCGTTCACACTGGAACATCCTTTTCACACCGTCTACTGCGGATTTGTCAGTTTTCTCGGACTAGATTAATCCAAAAGTCGCACCAATGCTGGCCTATGCCGATTTCTTGAAGCAAGCTCAAAACTGCACATGATAAGTGATTTATTTATTTCAACCATAAACCCATAATCCGACTCAAGCGAATTGTCGAAAAGCGTTTCGGTAACGTGATGAAGCTTCATCCTGGTTCAACGCTGTCCTGTTAACAGAACGGCAATGTACAATGGTTGTTTGCTGATACGGGACCGTTTATTCGATTGACACCTGTGCGCCACGTTTCCTGTCTTTCTTCATTCGTACAATATTACACTTTTGATCATATCACTTTAGTCCACATCTTCAGTATATATTTCAAAACGCCGAAATGCACCCATCTGAGCACATAAAAACCCTATTTCGGCTTACCTTAGTTAACAACCAGTCATCATTAGAGGTAAAACCTGAAATCCCCTTTATAATTCCAAATAAGAAAATAAAAAGACGAAGACTGTGCTTTGACACCCCGGTTTGCTAGGGCAAACACGAATGAATTCCTCATGCGCACTCAAAGCCTCTTATTCTCAAGCTCCTCGAGGCCGTTGTTATCGATCTGCAGCGCCCACCATACTGTGTTCAGAAACCGCTGCCAGTGACATTAAGGCTACTGTCGTGACGAGAAACACACCAATAAGAATACCACCAATCGATTTCCTGTTATCTTATTTCGGTTCCCTTGTTATTTGCATATACGTGGCTGACGAGAATGCACCAACTGACAATGTCATCCCACAACCTTACTCTTCTGATATTATCTGGCATCATTAGATATCTCCAAAATTGGAGACTGGGTAGATATGGAGAAGCAACGGACTTACGGAACCTCTTCGGCAATTTTGAAACATGACTTTGGTTACACTCAAGTCTTTGCTAATCGTTGTCTGCGGAGCGTTGCTGGTGTCCGGTGGCACCAGCGTGTCCGCAACGAAGATGTGCGTAGTCGTGTGCTAGACAATGATACCCAAGCTAGTTCCTTAGAACAACAGATGGCACTAAATAAGTTGACTTGGCTTGGGCACGTACTACGGAACCTGGTCACCGCTTACCTAGGAGGGCCTTGTTTAGTCTGCCAGATATAGGGCGGCGCAAGTTTCGAGACGGACAAAAGTTTACTTGGTAGCGGGAAATGAAGTCACTGACGACCAAACTGGGTGCCGTCGGTCTGTCTCGCCTTCCGGGCCGGAGTCCACGTGACTCGCCTTGTGCTTGGCTCGAGAAGTTACAGGACATGGCTCGCAACCGACACCAGGGGCCCGTCTGCTGCCGTCTCCTAGTCGGATTGCCTATCTAAAGTGTGTTTGATGCTGACTTATCTGCAGGATAATGGCTGATTATGACGCGGGGCAGTTAAAGCCGCAAGGAAACTGTCTCGCTGATGCCGTCTTATCTATGCACGATAGCCAACTGTTCGTAACGGCATGTTGTTGACACAAGGTGTAGGCGCTTTGACCCTGAATGTTTGCTTAGGGCATTAGGGTTTCCAGGTAAGTCCCTCTTCTCCCCATCTTCTTATTCTTCGTTCCGCAGTTCATTATGGTTGCATCGCATCGAAGTATCAGTTCAAACGACTTATATGCTGCTGTTGTTGTTGTTTGTTTGTTTCACTCTTCCAGTATTTTCGGTATTGCAGCTTTAAAATCGTATTCAGTCTCGAAGCAGTCCATTCCATGCGCGCATATGGAGATGCTTAAGGGTAGAACGATACGGGTTATTCGCGATTAATTTCTTGATGGTACTTTGCTTCTTTGTGTCGCTTCATGTATGGCTGTCATGTTCCCTCTATCAGTTTTACTGTCGTTTCCTCTATTTTGAAAATGCAGGCTCAGTTTTTCGCTCATCGTCGTGAACACTCCTTTGATGACGAGCAAAGTGAGAATCCCCACGATCGCGGTGGTCCCATGTACGACGGACTTCAACCTTCCCTTACACTTATAACAAACGAACCCATCGAGATGAACCAAACCAAGGTTGTGTTCTCGGATGCAAATGCTTCGAATAATAAACCCCTATCACCTTGGTGGCGCGACTTTTCTTGGCTTCATCATTGCTTCAGATTCCCATTCTCCACCTTTTTTATCGCCAAACTCGGAGATCCCCAGGATTATCCGGCCCTCAATTTATCCGTTCCAGTGCGCTTTTGTAGGCACTGTCGGTTGGAAGTAAGTGTTAGCCTGACTCATTTCTTTTTGTCCATCGTAGCCATTTCTTACTGCACATCTGCTTGTACGTACACGGCTGCATTCCCCATCTGAATGTAATAGTGATAAATGTCACATTTATTGGTGTCCCCCCCCCCACCTTGTTCTTCACCACCGCTCACGCTGACACGTATCAATTTTGTGGATAGAGTCACAAGTTGTACAGCCAATCAGTTACGACTCGTGACTAACTGCTTCGGGCAGTTTTTCACCTGCTAAGCGGCTCCCATCCAAGTTAACTCGTCTCTATTTCTTGCATCAAACCTTCGTTCATTCTAACAGACTCGCAGCTAGCCAACGTTGTGCGTTTCCATCTCGTCTTATATCTCACGGTTTTCTCCTCTGCTAACACGATTCACTTTGTTGCGCTTGGTTTCATTTCCCAGAAGAAAGGAGGTTTCGTTCCCCACATTTTCTTTAACTGAGATAGTTACTATCCCTCATTTTTTTTCAAAACGCACTCATGTGAAACAACAGTTGGCCCTTTCTCTGTCCTCCAGTTCGATCGGCGCTACAAGTCAAGGCAGGTCAAAGTAACCTTTACCCACCCGTATGGGTGCATTTCCAGCATTTTGACACCAATACTGCGGAATGCAATACCACAATACATCAATGAGTAATAACAACTGACAGCAGTAAACGAAAATTTGCTTCTTCACTCAAGCGTGCGGTCACAAAACTGATGTTTCACTCCTGTTGGGTCGATTAGTAAGCGTGATAGAAAAGACAAGATACGACGAGGTGCGCGAAATTAAAACTTTAAATTTTGCCCATGTGGACGAAGTAGATATAGTGTGGCTAGAATACCGTGTAAACGGTGAGAGAGGTCATTTAAAATCTTGGATGAAAACTCTATGCATGCATCAAAATGCGTGTTAACAATGAAATCAATGAGCGGTTCTTCTCTTAACTCAGAGCAACGAGAAATAAATTTTAGCGAACGGACAAGAAGGACATAATCTTTTTGAAGCAACCCTGAGAAAATAACCGGGGAACAGTGTAACCAGTGAGGGAGAACACATGCAGTTTCAAACCTTAGAATCAAAACACGTGGAACGGAAAGCATTTCAAGTCTAAGGGCATAACAAGAGTGCGTTCTAACTCTTAAATGTTTCAAGAACACGTGTAAACCAAGATATATTGTGTGATAAGAAAAGTCCTTTATATTTTACGGTAGAGGAACGAGGTACGCTTTTGTTATCCACAATTATGGGAAGGGAACTATGTACAAGGGGATGCCGCCTGTTGGGTTGTTGAAAACAGAACGTTACTTCAGAACGCTTGGCAGGGTTGAGAGAAGGAGAGAGAGAGTACCAAATGTTGGACCAAGTCACCAGTTCGTATAACCCTCGTTGGAGTTCCAAAGAGTCCTTGATGCTTGGGGTTGTGCAACCCAGGACGACGTCATCAACACATATATAGCCCATGAAGTTTGATGAAATGGGGACACTTTCGACGTAGACGGAGTATACAAAGCGGGATAGGATGGCTCCCTGCAAAATACCACAATTGGCTGGGAGTACCGAAGAATTTTTGCCGCACAGCTGCATGATTGCTGAAGAATGAAACCGTTACACACTTGATTGTTGCTACTCGCCTTATCCCCCTCATGTTTCTACTGTAAGATCTCATGTCCGCTGCAAATGCCATCCCTAAATTGTTTTCACAGCAGAGTCGTCGAATACAATTAAGCGCAATGTGTGCGGGTCCTCAAGACTGCCGAGAGTACTTCATGAATAAGTAGTATGCACACCGCTCCTGGGTTATTCGTCTTCACCCGATATGGTTTCTGAGAAGATGGGACTACTGGGCAAATATTGATGTTATCGCGCTATTAGAGCTCGGCGACAGGCTGGTCGATCCTGCTCAGAACCCTATGAACCACATGCACAGTTTAAATCACATTCATCACTCTATTTTATCGGCTACCTTCTCCACCATTTGCTGCTTACGAATCCCGCGTTTGGTTTGTATCCTTGAGAAGCTGGCATTTTCTCGATGAAATCAATGTTTCTGCATAGAAGCTATTTGGTTTAAGTCAAGTTAAAGTAAGCTTTATGTACCCGACTGAGCACATTTTCAGTGCGTTTTTACACTAGAACCGCGGATAAGAAAATATAGGTACAAAAAGGTCTACTTAAAAGGACTGGTAAATGGTGAAAAAAACATACATTTATTCAAGTAGACGTTAACGCGTGGCATCAATGATCTTCGTAGAGTTCATTAGAAGACGTGATTAATAAGACAAAACAGCGTTATGATAAGAAGCAATGCGAGCGTACAGAACCTTGAAGTTTGAGCGTGTAGATGAGAGGGAACGAGTTTTCGATAACTCATCGTGGAGTGGATGATACAAATCATTTAAAATCTGTGCAGAAAATCTGTGAAATACATCCAAATGCTTTGTAACAATGGAGTCTACAAGAGACTCTCAGGCATTCCACTGCATTTAAAGGTGAGCTTAGTCGAACGAACAATAATTGCAAACTCTTTTAGAAGAAGACCAGGTAACATCTTCAGTGCGGCTATTCAGTCCTGATTCGCGGTCTCGCAAATCAATGTCAGATCCGAGTGACTATTGATTGTTGCCTGCTTCGAATGTCAGCCTTCGATCTGTTCACGTGAGTCGCTCGAGTGGGCACCTCTTCTCCTTGTCGATCTGGTGCCTAATGCTGGCTTAACCTGCAGAGCTTCATAGACACCCTCCAGCTCCAGGTGTTTGTTGATTGAATTCCGGCCAGAATGCCAGGCCTCGAGGAACTCACGCGCTCTGCGGTTTCTTGCTCTTCCAACTATTTCGACGTTCTCCAGATCGAACTGATGGTTCTCGGCATCCATGTGTACTGACATTAAGGATTTCTCATCGTGGCGGCGGATGGCCAGACTATGTTCGGGCAGTCTTGTGCCAAGTTTTCTTCCAGTCTGGCCTACATAGTACTTGTCACAGTTCTTGCAGGAAATTTTGTAAACTACACCCGATGTTTCTTTCTTAGTGAGTTTGTCCTTCACATTAAAAAAGTTTACTTCGAAAGGTTTCAGTTGCTTCGTGTGCAACAGTTATTCCGTGAGGCATTAGAAGCTTGGCTGCCATTTCAAAAATCTCATAGATGTAAGGTAGGATAATCGTTCTTCTTTCTGTTGCACATGTGGATGCGGGTTGTGACTGGCTCTTCGACATCAGACAGCGTAGAATATAGCTTATAGGGTATGAATTTCGCTGAAACATGCTAAATAGGTGGTCTTCCTCCGCCTTCCTCAGTTGCGGCATGCTACAATGTGTCTGGGCCCGTTTGAAAAGCGTCCTCACGCAACTTCGCTTGTATATGTTCGGATGGTTACTGCGGTAGTTTAAGATCTGATCAGTGTGGGTCGCTTTCCGATAAACTGTTGTTTCCAGTGACCCAGAAGCATGTCTTCTCACAAACACCTCCAAAAATGGCAACTGATCATTGTTCGCTTCCTTTTTGGTGAAATGGATGCCGGAAAATATATTGTTGATTAGTTGATGTGTTTGTTGTAGTCTGGAGCGTTTGTATGTATGTATGTAATCTCAACAGTCTATTAACTAGACATAGAGCCAGCATAAAACCATGGAGATCAGCAGATAAGCAAGATTCATCGCGTCGTAATCATCGTGGCATGCTAGTTGAAGGTGAGCAACACACTTCAACTAATATGCCGTAGGAAGAATGGAACATTCTGACAAAAAGTAGAACAAAACCTTTTTAGTTTGTTTTTCACACGCCGCTTTTACTCTTTTTTGTCATTTTCAGTGTTTGTAGTATTGAACATGTGAATCAACACAATACTGTACACAATTCTACCACTGATTCCGGTTGCGGGCCATATCTTCAAGAGTGCTAAGCCATTGGCACTCCTCATCTTTGGGTCCCCATCCTGGGAGACGTACAGATCCAACAGCGGCTAGACACGACGTCAGCGATTTCATGTGCTGCCGCCAAGTGGAAGGCTGACCACCACGCGGTCGCCTCCAGCCAGGTCCTTGACGAGCGAATAGTGCGCGACGCGGTAGACGCTCAGGTGCCATGCGTAGGAAGTGACCGAGCCATCTCAACTGACGCAACAAAATCAGTTTGTTGAAGGGAATACTCGCATTCCCCAAAATGCGACGTCGAACGTCATTACTATTAACTCGATGTTGCCACCAAACACGAGCGATTCTCCTTAAGCAACCGTTATCGAACGCAGAAAGACGACGCATGTCTTCCACGCGAATCGGCCAGGACTCGCACCCATACAACAATACTGAGCGAACTTATGCGCTGTAAACGCGGCCCTTTAGTGAGAATGAGACGTCGCGACGACGCCACAAATGTCTCAGATTGACAAATGCTGATCGAGCTTTAGCGATACGAAGCGAAACTTCTTTGCTGATAGTGCCGTCAGCAGAAACACAGCTCCCAAGGTAGACGGAACTATCTACCTGTTCAAGTTGTGCACCTTCGAGAGTGAGTACGGGAGCAAGTGAAAGCCAATCCTTGAGCAGTACTTTACACTTCGATGGAGCGAAACTCATACCATACTTAGATGCTTCACCCGCCAAACGATCCCGAATGAGTTGCATACTCTGAGGATCGTCACCAAGTAAGGCGATATCATCAGCATAATCTAAGTCGGTCGCGCGCTCAGCCGGTAGAAGCTCTAAGACAAAATGTTGGAAACCTTCTAGAGCATTCGACAGAACGTCTTCGATTGCGAAGTTGGAGAGGAATGGGGACATAGGGCAGCCCTGTCGCACACCACTATTGACAGCGAATTTCGAGGAAAGCTTGTCATAGACCCTCACTCTGCCGGATGTGTGAAGGTAAAGTGCTGGTAAGATGGCGGTATATTTCTCTGGCACCCCTTCTTTGGCAAGCAACGCCATAAAACAGGTCCATCAACGGAGTCAAAAGCGGCACGTATGTCTAGGAATGCAACGATCGTGGGCCTGCAATAAATGTGGCGATGTTCGAGGAGCTGGCGGAGCGTGAGGATTTGATCTACGCATCCGCGGTCGGAACGGAAACCAGCTTGTTCTTCCCGGTAGTACGATTCACATACTGTGGGTAATCTGCGAAGCAGAATGAATGCTAATAGCTTAGAGGCAACCGAAATAAGACTAATCCCGCGATGATTTGCACATGAAGTGCGAGCGCCTTCTTGAAAATCGGGACAATAACTGATTCGCCCAAGAGGAAGGCACTTTCTCTTCATGCCAAATTTTTTGCGAACAGCGCGGTCAGCTGGTTAATGATCGCCACACCGCCGTACTTGAGTAGTTCCGGAGGAAGTCCGTCGAGGCCGGCAGCCTTGAAGTGCTTCAAGCGTCGAATCTCGAGGGAGACTTCCGCTTCGCTGGGTGTATTCATTGGAACGAGCCAGGGTGAATAATAAGGTGTATTGCATGTACTGATGGATGGTGGAAGCCAGTTGAACTGCGAGTGAAAGTGCTAGGTCCCGCGGTTCATACGCCTCTGTTGGTTGATGATCGGAGACTCATCCACCCCACAAATGATCGCACTGACACCAGGCTTCCTGAGGCCAGTGGACCGAATGAGTTGGAAAAGCCTGCGAGTTTTGCCAGAGAGGGCAGCAGTCTCCATCTCTAAATCACGCTCAGAACACCATGTCTCGCGATCCTTGCGTAGGCTTTGCTTGAGCAGCCAGTTGGCAGAACGGCGCCGCTCGTTACAATCTGATTCCGCGGGGATATCTTTGCGGCGTTCGAACAGCTCCAGAGAACGAGCAGAGATCCAAGCCTTCAAGGGGCGTCGAGTTAGGCCGCAGCATGACTGTCCGGAAATGGTCATTGATTTCCGTATACAAGTCCAGTGTTATTCCAGTTCTTGCGGTGGATTGCAACTGAGTGCATATGCCAGTGAAGACTGATAGCTCGCCTGGACAGAGGAATCGGTTAATCTGTTTGCATCAATCTTGCGGTGCTTCATGTTTCGGGATCCTCCAAAACACACAGATTTTTGCGCAGAGCAGTGCATGATCTGAGTCAATGAAGGTGGACCAAAAGGACCTGCAGTCCAGTACGCTGCCGCGCCATCTGAAGCTAATTGCAATGTGATCAATTTGAGACCATGGTTGTGTTGGTGAAGAGGGACGCCACGTTGCGGAACGCTTCTTCGTACGCCTGAAGTTAGTGCTCGAAAGAAACAGACGGTTGTCTTCGCACAATGTGAGAAGTCTCTCTCTGTTATCAGAGCGGTTCTCCTCGAGCGAATGATGACCACCAAGGTGGCGTTCGTATGGTAACAGGCGGCCAACCCGTGCATTAAAATCCCCATCAAGGATAACGACATCTGCCTTTTTAACATTAGTCAACAGCTGTTGTAGATCCCGGTAGAATTCGTCCTTGACCGAGTCGCCACTGCAGTCACTTGGAGCATACACGGAGATCACAAACAAGTTGTGTCTCTCTTCGCGGTGCCTGTTGATTCTACATGAACCCCGAAGCCGAACTGCACATAGTCGGCTGTTACTAGGGAACCAGTCCTGTAGTACCGCCTCGGCCTTGTCACTTAGTGCTATACCTACACCAGCCAGACCCGCTGAGGCTGCTTCTGGATCTCCAGAAACACGCAGGTGCTATCTGGCTGCGTGGTCAGTAGGCGATGTCAATGTAAGCACAGTGCTGGGATCTTGCAATCGGGTTTCTGAAAGGCAGCAGACATCAACGTCTAGGGAATCTAGGCTGCGCGCTAGACCGGCTTGCTATCCAATCTGCAAGAGTGTCCGAACGTTGAAGCACGCCAGACGGTACGAGGATCAAAGACGAAGTAGAGCCATAGGTTGAACCTCTTGGTCTGCGGCGCAACCGGTATCGCAGTCAGATTGTTGAGCACATGAATCGGGTAACGGAAAGTGAGGATTGTTAACAAACAAACAATTGGCGCGTGATGAAGTCGCATGAAAGTGACTAGCAGAAATAGCAGCTGATGAGCAAGTTGTAATACGGTCCATGGTTTTGCGTTTGAAGATGGCAAAAGTATCGTCTACTTAACATACCCAAAGTTTGGGCTCCACTATTGGCAATGCCTTCTGTTCCAAGCTTTGCATCACTGCTTCCGCTACCAGTCCAGATATTGGCTTTCCCATTGACGTACCCGTTATCTGTTTGTACATTTGACCATTGAAAGTGATATGTGTGGTGAGACGGAAGTCAAGCAACTCCATCATTTGTGTTGCTTCAATTCAGTTGCTGGTATTTACCGCTCCGTGTTGTTCAAACAGAGTTCTCATTGTTTGTCTCGCCAGCGTTGTGTCAATTGATGTGAACAAAGCTGTAACGTCAAAGGAGTCCATTATCTCGTCTCTTTCTATTGTTATTCCCTTAAGTTTTTCAAAGAATTGTTCTGCTGAGTGGATTGAGTGCTCTGAGCCTGCGATTAGGTGCTTCCACCGTTTCCAAAGTTCGTTAGACGGCTTGTGATTTGGTGTCCCGGGTAGGGCGAAGCGGTACTCCATTTTTGTGTACTTTAGGTAGGCCGTAGTGCAGTGGCAACACTGAATCCTCGGGTTTCACCTTGCTGTGTTCTAACTTCGTGATCTGTCCCATTTGTTCCAGTCTTTGAAGAGTCTTGTTGATCTTGCTTTCTAGACGTTTTGTAGGATCTTCACTTATCGGCTGGTAGGTGTTCACATCTCCGAGCAGTTCTTGTGCTTTCTTCATGTAGTCAGATTTGTCCATTATTACAGTAAGATGTCCCTTGTCGGCCGGTAATATAACAATAGTTTTGTCTTTTCTGAGGTTTGTCAGTGCCTTTCGTTCGCTTACACTGAATATGTTGGTTTCCACTTTGTGACTCAGAGCTGGGATGATGCTGTGTCTAATTGCATGTTGGGCTTCAGTTGTGATGTCAGCATGTAGAAGAGAAATGGTTATGTCTCGGCACTTTGAAGCGCTGAGGTCAAGGGATCGGGAAGATGACCACCGTTCAAGTTCACCCACCCCTTTTTGTAACTGTTAGATCTTCCCTTTTTCGCTATTCCGAATTAACCACCCAGAAATTTCTCCGCAGCAATACTAGCCCAGCCGAAGAAAAAGCAAAATTCCAACAGCCTTGACCACGAAAAACTTGTTAACAAAAACTCTACTAACGTAGCCAGATAAATGCCGCCGAAAACACTGTCCTATCAACTCCGACGCAAGAAGTCCAATTAGCCGAGTGTTTGAAAACGCAATCGTCCGCTCGATCGATTGCCTGATCGACCGCACGGGTAGGCGATTCCCTTCAGCCCAGCTTTCAATCATCATTATATATTTTCCCTTTTTTCTTTTATGTTTTTATCTGATTCCCGGATACCTCCCCTCCTGAAGCTGCTGCCGTTGTGGAGAATGCTAGCCGGGGATTAACCTGGAGCGTCCTGGAAGGGATTCTTCGCCTAACGGTGCATCGCCTTGGCTGTAGTGTTCTGGATTCGAATTCCGTACTCTGCGGTCTGGTACTATTCGTCTGATGACAGGGTTCTTCTACCGGCTCTGTAGGCAAGTTGAAACTGTCTGTCAACAAGTCAAATGGAAGCTTGGCGGATTCTGTTGCTTGTGGCTGACACATTGTTGTTCGCAGTTGGTTTGCATGGCGTACCCATACCTGCGTTCCAACCAGCACGTCGTAAATGACGCTTCCGCGCTTGCGCTGGATCGTGCCTGGCGTCCATTTTGCGTGTCCACCCCGATAATCACGCACAAGTACTGGCTGACCCGGTCTAAACGTACGTTGCTTGGCACCAAACCGCCGATTAAAATCACGTTCCATCTTTAGGTTCCTTTCACCAGCTATGGACTCTGAGGATGGCCGAACTGCATCATATGGCATGCGAAGTTTTCTCTTCATCATTGCCTCTGCTGGTGATATTCCACCCGGTGTTTGTAAATTTTGTGTAGATCGATACAGAAATAGGAAGCGGTCGATCACCTCCTCTATGTCTCCCTCCCTTCTTGATTTGAGGAGAGCGCGTTTGAATGTATCCACAAACCTCTCCGCTTGGCCATTCGATTGTGGGTGGAATGGTGGAGACCGCACGTGTTTGATGGCGGCATGTGCGATCGCCTTCTGAAATCCATCTGGGAACGTATGGGAAACTACGGCACCCATTCCTAGACTCGAGGCGTCTGTGGCAAGGACAATTTCCCGGGAAGGATCAAAATGAGTTAGGAGTAAGCCTGAAGCCAACAATGACTTGACCCGCTCAAACACAGTCTGGCGTCCAATTCCAGGTTTGGCCCTTGCTCAGCAACTTATTCAACGGGGCACACAGGCGATGTAGTTCGGGCAGAAAAGCACTGTAATGACTGATTAGGCCACAGAATGAACGCAGCGACTGCAAGTCCACAGGTGGGGGCATCTTTTGAATAGCTCGGATATTTTCTGGATCCGGGCGACAACCGTTCTCTGAGAAAATGAAACCGTGAAACAAGATGCTTGGTGTAAAAAAGGTACACTTGTCTTCGCGGATACGGAAACCATATGACTGGATACGTACAAGCACTTCAGCGAGCCGCTGAAATAGTTCTTCTGCTGTCCGACCCATTAAAATGATATCATCCAGGTACGCCGCGGCTCCAGAAACTCCCGCGAGCATGGTGTCCATCAGCTGCTGGAAAATGGCTGGTGCTGTTTTCACGCCAAAAAGGAGGCGGTTGTACTGGTACAAGCCACGATGAGTGTTGATGGTCAGAAGTTCTCTTGAGCTTTCATCAACCTGGAGGTAGGCATCGGACAAGTCGAGCTTGGCGAAACACTTCCCACCATTCATCTTGGCAATGATATCCTCTGGTATCGGAAGGGGGTATTGATGGTCGTCCAATGCGGCATTCAGGCCAGTCGAAAAATCGGCGCAGACTCGCACTTTACCGTTCGGCTTTCTCACAACGACAATCGGCACAGCCCATGAAGAGTAGTTCACTGGGGTGATGACACCGGCTCGTTCCAGTCGGTCGATCTCCTGATCAACTGCTGTCATGGCTGCATACGGTACCGGTCTTTTTGCTCTAAAGACTGGCTTGGTTCCTTCACTAAGACACAACTTTGCTTTGAACTTAGTGCAGTGGCCGAGACCATCTTCAAACAAGGCGACAAACTGCTGCTTTAGCTTTCCGGTCATCTCTTCTATCGACAATGATGAATGTACTGGTCGGTTTGTACTCTATTGCAAATCTGACTCATTGGAACATCAAACAGTTGTAATTTTTCCATCTTGTCAAGTCCAAGGAGATTCAAGTTTGGTCGACCAGACAAGTAGCATGTTCCGACCTTTTCCACTCCGTTGAATGAAATTTTGCAATTTATTTCTCCGACCAACTTCAGCACTCCACCGGATGCATTGCGAGCGACTTTGTTGGAATCAATCATCTTCGGCTTCTTTATGTGCTTCCAAGTGTTCTTGGAAATGATCGTTATATCTGATGCCGTATCGAACTGCAGCCGGGTTGGGATTCCGTTGATAAGCACAGTGATAAATCGGCGGCGTGTTTTAGAATCGCTGTGAAATGTAGCAATCACCAATAATGATTCTGCGTCAGGTTTTCTGAAATTCTTCCTTCGGTAGGACTGCTTCACATTTCTTGGCCGGGACTGATGGCAAAAGTCTTCCTTGTGGCCGCGTTTATGGCACTTATCACAAATATGCCGCTTGAATGGACAGTATCGTGCGAAATGCCATTCGCCAAATGACCAACAAGGTGTAGGTGGCTTGTTCGGCTTTCTGTTGAACGACTTATTCGAGCCAGGCTTTCTTGCTTTTTGCACAGCATGAACAGTATCGGCAATGGTGGGGCGACTCTGCTCAACCATAGCCGTGTCGTGTTTCAAAGTAATTAACCGTTTGCATTCGCCTACAAGAGACTTCAATGTCAAATCTGGGTCTTGATCCAACTTAGCAAGGAGCCGAGTGCGGATTTCCGCGTCGCGTGGAGACTGTAAAGCACTGACAAATATTAGACACTTAAACTGGTCATCTGTCAAACAGCGTAACTTGAAACGTTCACATTCACGGTTAACCATGTCTGCTAGTGCCCCATAATCGTCTGCATCACGCTTTACAATTTTTTGACATTGATAGCGAATGCTAAACAAAGATGTCGACTCACCAAAAATGTCTATGAGTGTTGCCACTGCTTCGTTGAAAGTGATGTCCTTCGGCTCTTTGGGCAATATGTGGTCAAGGAATCTTGTATGTTCATTAGTTCCGAGCTTGCGGAGCAAAAGACGCACTTTCCATGAATCATCTTGAGGGCTGAAATCCGTCTGGAACATATCCTCTCAACGTTTGAACCACGCCTCGAAAGTGCATTCGGAATCAGCATCATAATGAAATTCAGTGATTGAATTCGTAAGAAAATCAAGTGAAACAGCCTGCGTGTCCCGTGTAGCTGCTCCGTTTGATTGTACGTTTAAGCACTGCGTTTAACTTTCAATCAGTTTCATTTGTGTTTCCATCTGGGATTGTTGCTGAAGCAGCAGCTTTTGAAAATGTTCGGTTGAAAAATTTGTAACATTTCCGTACTTGTCCGTCGCCATTGTTAGATCTTCCCTTTTTCGCTATTCCGAATTAACCACCCAGAAATTTCTCCGCAGCAATTCTAGCCCAGCCGAAGAAAAATCAAAATTCCAACAGTAGCATCGAGACTGACTCGTTAGTGGGAAAGACGCTGCCTAAAAGAACGTCTTCGGCGTCTTTACACCCGATAAAACCTGATGGAATAGGAAGTCTCGATGTAAAACGAAAACAAAGGGGGAGAGAATTGCTCCCTGTAAAAGACCCCAGTCGTTACCAGTAGTGGAGGACTTCTTGTCGTTCAGTTAGGTGAATTGCGAGCGATTTGTAAAATAATTTCCAATTAGATTGCACACAGTAGGTTGGACACTAGTTGTGAATAATATGTTGAGAAGCATTGATCTGTCGACACGCCCAAAAGGGTGTGAATAATCCAGGAAGAGCAGTAGTACTGCCTTACATTTAGTATCTAACGCAGATGCTATTGAGCGAACAAGCTAGGCCACTGCATCCAACGTGGAGCGTTTGGGTTTATAAGCAAACTGAGAGGCATCAGTAGCTGAGGAGCTTGTAGAAATCAAAGGAATAAGCAGCCGTTCTAAGACTTTCAGCCTGACAGAGGTAAAAGCAATGGGACGGAATTCCTGAGCTTCTTTTTTTGGAACTGGCCTTCTGCTGACGAGTCTCCAAATGTCGGCAATAGTGTCACTGAGTAGGCAACAATTGTACAGATGTGTTAATGTTAGATGAGGCAGTCAGCACACTCCTTTACAATAACTGGTGACAGAGCATCAGGTCCTTCGACCTTTCTCACATTCAGCTTCTTCAGTTCCTGGTAGACTTCGAGGGGTTGTAATTCAAATATTAGACCAACTGCGAAGGGTGATAGCGGATGAAATGAAGGCAGAGAGCAGGCATTTTAAGGGGCAGTTCGGAATTCAGAGTTGAGTTTATCGACATCTACAGCCCCTAGATGTTTACTAGACCCTTTACCACACAGTTGTTTCAAACGTTGCCACAGGTCACGACAGTTGTTGCTGGATACATGGCTTCACTGTATGTATAAGCTCAGCTTTTGTGGCTGAATAAAGTAATTTGACACTATCATTCTTTCTTTCTTCTAAATTGTTTGAGTAATAAGGAGGTGAACCGATCTGCTCTTAAATAAATAGTTTCAATTAGGCAGCAAAGATCGAAGCGGAAATTGAAATAGTCGCTGAGTTGCTTACATTGAGCGGATAAATTGTCGTCGTTGAAAACAATAAAATGAGTAGAGGACAACCTTGTTTAAAGTCACGCGATGTTTCACATAGAACGGTCTCGTTGCCTGATAGTTTTGTATGGTACGAGCCAAAGAAACGGAATGCGTCTTGCTGAAATTAACATGGTAAACCTTTATGATGCACCGGTCAGTATTGTTCTGTTTAAAATTCCCGGAAACCAGCATTTACTATGTCGCATCCCTATTTACTTGCAGACTGGCAGTAAACCTAAATACAACTAGCCTTTTTAATAAGGTGTACCGTGTGTTACTTGTTCCTTTGAATATCATTTTTTTGCCTGCTCATTGGTTTCTTATTTCGGTCGGGATTAGACAGCTGTCGAAATAAGGCTTTTCTTAACCAGAATCACATGGAATTTTCGGTGTCTGATGGTTAGATCTAAGTCAGGTGTGACCAATGCATTACAAAACGGCTAACAAATGACGGAATAACCTACCGCTTTCTAGCTTGGGGTCTGCAGACTGTCACATTCATAGTCTAAAATCGGCGAATGCCCCAAATGTGTGTTTAACTTTCTTCATCTAAAATTTCAACTTCTGCTACTTCTCATCTGTCTTTTCTTCGTTTCGTCCATTTTCCATTGTCAGTTCTACAGAGACGTTCTATATATATATATATATCACCATCATCACCAATACATGTTACTTGACAGTGAGAAACACACCTCAGCTAGTGTGCCGCAATACAAAAGGCAAAATACAAAGTTACACTGCACTACAATTAACAATTAATAAATATTATATTATGCATTTCGTGTGTGATCGGAATTGGATGAGAAACCTAAGAAGGAGAGGATGGACAAAATAGCTCACAACACAAACACCACTGGCAAACCAGCAAATGTGTGCAACCAAACGTGTCCATCATCCTTAGGACCCTTGCCACGTAGTCGGAACGCACCAGCCGATACCAACTTCGAAGTGAACGTTCTCATTCCTCTCGACCAAGTCATCACTTGACCTCCCTTCCTGCTCTTCCAACCGCACCCGTGGCGAGCAAATAATGCACATCGCGAGAGTCGGTGTGCTGGCATGCGCAAGACGTGGCCAAGCCATCGGAGCCTGGTGCGTGATATAATGGTACTGAGCGATTCACTCGCTCTCCTTGCACCAAATACGCGACGTCGAACACGCTCATTGCTCACCCGGTGCTCCCACCAAACATGAGCTAAGCTGCGGAGGCAGCGATGATCGAATATGACGAGCCACTTTATGTTTGTCGACCTGAGGGGCCAGGTTTCACAGCCATATAGGAGAGTTGAACGGACGGCTGCATTTAACTCTGCCCTTCAGGGCGAGAGTAATGTCGCGACTGCGCCACAGGTGGCGGAGATTGGCAAAAGCACCTCGGAATTTTGCTATTCGGTTTGTGATCTTATCTGCAATCACACGGGCGCTAATATAGCTGCCCAGGTACTTAAATTCCCGAACGACTTCTAGCAGATCACCACCAAGCGTTAGCGCAGGGTAGAGTCCCTGCCAATCTTGGAGAAGTACTTTGCATTTCGATGGAGCAAAGCATAGCCCAAAAGGATTGACAGCCAGTGTTAATCGATACAGTGCTGCTTGGCAAGTTTGTGAGCTGTCACAGATTAATGCAATATCGTCCGCATACTCCAAGTCAATAAGTCTCGCACCATGAAGTAGTTCCACACCATCTAGGTCGTATCCAGCGAATGCTGTTGCCATGACTTCGTCAATTGTGGTTAAAGAGGAAAGATGACAGCGGGCAACCTTGTCTTCCACTGATGGTGATACTGAAGGGTTGAGACAGTTTGCCATAAACCCTCACTCTGCCCGAACTATGCGCGTACAGCGCTTTGATAATGTTTACGTATTTACTGGGCACACCTTTTCTCAGCAAACAATCCAAAGGGCACATCGATCGACTGAATCGAAGGCACTGAATCGACAACGGTGGGTCGCCAACCAACATGGCGGTGCTCCAACAATTGACGCAAAGTGAAGATGTGGTTGATGCAGCCCCGACCTCGACGAAACCCGGCTTGCTCTTCGCGGATCTGACTTTCATGAGTGCCAATCAGTCTGTGGAGAACGACAGACGCAAGCAATTTAGAGGCAATTGAGATCAGACTGATCCCTCTATGATTGTCGCATTCCGAACGGGAGCCTCCTTTGAAAATTGGGACTATGACGGAGCGGCTCCAGTCAGTTGGGACAGTTTCCTGTTCCCAAAGTTTCACTAGCAACTCGTGTAAATCGTGTAAAAGAGCAGGTCGCCCGAATTTGCAGATGGCTGGGAGAACTCTATCTGCCCTAGGCGGTCTTATGCAATTGCAACAGCCAGATCACACGTTCGATTTCTGCGCGTGAGGGCGGACTCCATGAGACGGCCCATGGAGAAGGGCGCTCAATGCCCGAAAAAGCAAGTGATAGGTTGGTGAAGTTGTCTTGCAAAGTGTTCGGCCCAACGCTCCAAGCGTTTTGACAGGCTGTGGATCGGGTGTCGTCGCTTATTTTCTTGCTAACACCTGGTCTCCTGCTGCCTGTTTCCCTTATCAGACGGAATAACTAACGATGATTACCAACGGCAGCGACTGTTTCCATTTCCGATGACAGATGAGACCACCAGACTTCGCGGTCTCTTTTCAGGTTAGCACACGGTTTTGCCCTGAGATTTTTCCGAATCTCATTGTATTAGCATTCAGCCGGAATACGTCGGCGAGCATCCGAAAGTCCCAGAGACTTTGTAGAGGCCTAATGCCTAGTTTGGCAATTCGATTTGCCACATGAGCACATGCCTGCTGATAGTAACCTTTGGCGAATATGCATCCGGTGATTTTCTACGGTGTTCAATGGGCGCTTATTTAGCCCGGTCGCCATCGTATTTCGATTCACAGCACAACAGATTTCTGGCGACGGAGGTGGGATACCGATTCAAGATGGCCGTCTCAACAGAAGAGCTGAAAGCTATTTTGCTTCAACAGCAGCAACAATTCGAGGCCTCACAGCTGCGTATGATCGAGACTCTCACTCGAACACTGTCACTCCAGTATAAAGCCATCTCTTCGGAGCAAATGCAGACGCTCCTTCAGGTCCAGCAGTCAATGTTTGAGGAATCACGGTGGAAATTGACAGAGTTGCTTATCCAGAAGTTGTACATGCAAGCAGAATGTGCTTTGAAATCAGAATCAGAATCCGGATCCCTCGGACTGGCTGGTCTTGGTGTTCTCATTTCGTGGCGGGTTGAATTGGTTGGGGCGGTACAGCAAATTCGGGCGGGTTATCTGTAAAGTCAGTGGAAACCACAACACATTTCTGGCAATAGTCAGTTGCACGGTAGCAGCAGGTTAACCGTACATTCAGCAGCACCATAACACAGAACACCTGGCTTCGCCAGTTGACTCGTGTTAATAGGTTCACATCGACGTTGCGGACGTCCACCGAAACGCACCCGGAGGTCGGCGCAAAAGAG
Source organism: Dicrocoelium dendriticum (assembly GCA_944474145.2). NCBI lineage: Eukaryota > Metazoa > Platyhelminthes > Trematoda > Plagiorchiida > Dicrocoeliidae > Dicrocoelium > Dicrocoelium dendriticum. The sequence goes on along the minus strand of OX104067.1, from coordinate 83,738,144 downwards.
AGAGTGATCAGAGTCCACGCCCGTGGTCCAAATCGAGAGACAGTTTTGGACACAGCCTCTCCAGCGGTAACTAATCGCGATATGATCGATTTGCGTTCATGGCCGGTGCGAGGCTGGTGGACGTCAAGTCACTCTACTGCGGGTGCTGTCGAAAGTTTGTGCTCGCGAGAAAGAGACGAGCATCTTCACACAGGTGTGACAGTCGTTCACCGTTATCATTACAGGAGCCTACACCACGTTGGCCGCCCAGATGAAGCTCATTAGAGGACAAATTTCCGATTTCGGTGTTTAGATCACCATCCAACACCACAGTATCCGCGCTTCTTCTGTGACGAAGGAGATCGTGAAGTTGCTGATAGAAATCATCCTTCACCGAATCAATGCTATAGTTTGTAGGGGCGTAGACCGCAATGACAAAGAGGCACCGTTTGTCTTCGCGCGACTTCGTAGCACGGAACGAATCAGCTAATCTAGCGGCGCACTTCTGGTTTTGACTAGGATCCAATCGAGCAGGGCAGCTTCTGCTTGGGGACTCAAAACAATGCCGACGCTAGTTTGACCGGCAATTGAAGCTGCCTCATTGCCAGACAGGCGCAATGAGAATGTGCTGCCATTGCCGTATGTGGGGGGTCGCAGGAGAAGCACGGAACTCGAATGTTGCAGGCGGGTTTCCGATAAAAAGCAAATGTCGCTCGATGGGGTCATTATATGCGGGCAAGTGCTGCTTGTTGGCCAATCTGTAGCAAAGTGCGCATCTTGAGGCATGCCAGTCTTAGCGAGACGGAGGACTCCAAATGTAAACGAATGAATTGACGTTGTCCGCTTGATTGAACATGGACTTGTCGACTGGATTGGAGCGACGTCTTGCGATTGTATATGAGTTAAACCTAGAAGACAAGCGACTATTGGAGCAAGGCGGGGAAGGGCCGAGATGTGGGGCATTGAAAATGGGGGGGATACACGTGAAGTTGGAACGGGGCGCTAAGGATGAGAAAGCACAAGAAGGGAAATAAGATGGGTGGAAGGTCTGAGCAGTAGCATCTAAAACCCCATCCATCCTGTTCGACGCATCAGATAGGATGACGTTTATTATCCTCCGGTACGTCCAGAGCATCAAGAAATTGTCTGAAAATCGGTTCATTGTATTGCGTGGGCAAGATGCTGTCAGGTTGCCCAGGCCTAGACCGGAGAACGATTAGGGATCTCAAGCAAAGCCTTTGGTTCATAAAACCTTACCGCAAGGCAGCGGGGTTTCGGCACTGGACTACAGAGAGCCCGTTTGATGGAGTAAGGAGCCACCCACACTCTAACCCCCAACCTGGAGGGCCAGGAGACTGAGTTTGTCTGGCCTCTAACCATTGGCCAATCTGGTATGAGTGCCTCTGAAGGTACTAAGAGACACTACCCAGCATGGCTTAATGGATCACTGAGGCACATAAACCATCGATCCACGTTAGTGTTTATTCTCATCACTTTGGTATATATATATATATATATATATATATATATATATATATATATATATATATATATATTAGCGTAAGCGAACTGTGCAATTTAAAAGAAGGTTATTCAGGTAGGCAGAACTGAACTAGCCACTTGAAGTCGAATGAAATTTATCCAGTCTAAAAGACAATTTAACTTTAGTGCGTTTGTAGCATATTTCGAGTAACTTGTTGACATTTTGTACTTAACGCTTATTTGTTGATAACCAACGTACTTCATATGCTAATTTAGCGAAGATGTATGTCTGCATAGCCGTACGCTTTAACATCTATCCTTTTTTGATAATGTTATTTCAGGTGATTTGCTGTTGCTTGATATCCCTAGTGTGGCTTGATATCCCTAGTGATTTCCCTCGTGTGTGTGCATGTTGTCATGGTGCCTGCCTGTCTATTACCCACTATGTCGTCCATTCTGGCTCCAGGAGACAGTTGGTTGTTGCTGGATGGGACGGGGTGCACGGTCCTTGTGGTCGTGCTAGGCTCGGAGGGTGGTTCCATGCACTCAGTGTAGAGCGGACCACGGTCCAACCACCGCCTTGTGTGCGCTTGGTTCCCCAAATACAGCGTGCTTGTGTTTGCCTGTGAAGGAGTGTGGGCCGCCTCCATTGATGAGACGTGGCTCCCATCCACATGCCTCCCGGGCTTATTGCTTTGAGTTTACACTGGATAAGGGGTGCGTGGATGGATGGTGAATGGGTGGTGCAACTCGAGCCACCCATGATCCCACTGTATGTACAGGCGTCCTCTGGAGACCACAGTGACAGGTAAATCCGAAACCGGATGCCGCCAACCATATATATATATATATATATATATATATATATATATATATTCAACACTATATCAATTACAATATAATTGTCTGAGTGCCACAACATATAAGTGGAAAAGATAGCTTGAGAGGGAAATCAACTGTTAGGATATAAGATACTCACAGCATGTGCGCCATTGCGTACGGTCTTTGGCAATATCCTCCAGCGTTTGCAAGCAGATGTGCTCGGGTCATTTGTTCCCCAATCCGGGAGGGGGGAACGCCCGACAACAATCAGCTTCAACGTTTGCGCCTTAACGCAGTGGATCCAAATTTTACATTGCCCTTCTTTTCGTCACTTCCAAGCTACGCCTGTGCTCGCAAATTGAGCTCGTCGTGATAGCTGCTAGGTAGGCATGCGGATCATATGCCCAAGACGGCGAAGCCTCCGCAGTGAAATGATGCTATCAATCGGTCGGCGGAGTTCCTTAGATCTGAAGACTCGCCGACGGACTTCATCATTACTGATGTGATGCTACCTTCGAACACCAGCACTGCTTCGCAGGCAGCGATGACCGGACACAGAATCCGCTGAACATCGCTTTTGCGAACGGGCCGTCTCACAGCCGTACAGCAGAATCGCTTGTACCGTAGCATTATAGAATCGTCCCTAGAGAACGAGGCTGTAGTTACGACGAAGCCACAGGTGACGGAGATTAGCGAAAGCGACTCTAGCCTTGGAGACACACAGGGAGACCTCATCACTAAGACAACTCCCAAGATAACTGAATTTGTCGACCACTTCCAGCTGATGCCCCAGAAGGGTGAGAGAAGGACATGCACTTGGCCAGTCTTGTAATAGGACCTTACATTTGGAAGGGGGCAAAGGTCAACCCAAATTGGGAGGCGGACATTTCCAGTCTGAGCAGCACATGCTGGGCGGCTTGGGAGGACTCGCAAATCACAGCGATGTCATCGGCGTACTCTAAGTCCCGAAGGTGGTCACCAGGGAGCAGTTCAACACCGCAGAACTCAGAGTTACCCAGAGCAGTGTCCAGGATCTCGTCCATTGCGAAGTTTAACAAGAATGGAGAGGCTGGGTTACCCTGTCTAACACCGCTAGTGATACTAAAAGGGGGCGAAAGTTCTCCGTATACTCGCGCGCGGCCCGAAATTTGATGGTAAATGGCACGGTGAATGCTGATGTACTTCTCAGACACTCCCCTCTTCAGTTAGCAGTCCCAAAGTGCCACTCTGTCAACCGAGTCAAAAGCGGCTCGAATGTCCAAGAATATGAGTATAGTTGGTCGACTGAACGTGTGACGATGTTCAGCTATCTGGCGGATCGTAAAGATGTGATCGACGCAACCGCGACCCGGGCGAAATCCAGCTTGTTGTTCACGCAGCTGCTGTTCCCCTACACAATTGAGCCTCCGCAAGCGTACGGCAGCGCGCAGTTTGGATACGACACAAATGAGACTAATGCCACGATGGTTGGAGCAAATGGTTCGGTCTCCATTTTTGTAAACTGGTACAACGTCCGCTAAATTCCAGTCGGATGGAATGGTTTCAGTACTCCAAATCTGATGGAATAGTGATGTCAGTTTCTGAGTGAAAACAGAATGTTCATATTTGAAGTGGGCAGGAGGGAGTTCAGCTGGGCCAGGTGAGTTGTGGCGCTTCAATAGGCGAAGCTCATAGGAAACCTCAGCCTCTTTCGATGGAGAAACATCCACCCACCAGGGAGCACTGTGAACCCCGGAAGATAGACTTGGTTGTTCTGCTGGCCAGTTGAACTGATCTACAAAGTGCTCTGCCCATCTTACCAGACGACTGTGAATTAGTTCACCGTCATTTTCACGCAAAACCTCACTGTTGGTCTTCTGCTTCCCCTGGAGCGATTAAGTTGGAAGAGTTTGCGGTAGTTTGCTGATGAGGCTGCCCGCTCCATCTCAGCGACGCGCTGTGTCCACCAATCCTCGCGATCCTTTCTCAGGAGCTGTCTGAGCTTAGCACTTGTGGTTCTGCGTAGTGCGTTGTACTCAACTCCGGCGGGAATTGTTCGACGACTTTCCATCACTTGGAAAGACTGCGGAGATCCCATGACTAGCAGCTCGTCTAGTGATGCCACAGACCAGGGTAGCGGACTTTCGTAAGGCCCTCTGGATCTGTGCCCAGTGTGTCACATCGGAGGATAGAGAACGCAGGTTGGAGGCTAATATGTTCTGAAATGCGCCAAGAACATTTGGGGCGACAAGCTTGTCTGTGTCAAGCCGTTTCCGGAGACGCTGTTGGTTGCCTCCAAAGCACAGGACGAACTTAGCACACACGAGCGCATGATCCGAAGTCACCCAAGTGTTCCAAATTGGCTTGCAGTCCGTTATGCAGCCTCGCCAACGGTAACGTCGGAAATTGGTGCTGGAGAGGAACAAGCCTTGGTCGGCACACATTTGAAGGAGTCGATCGCCGTTGTCCGTCCTGCGAGTACAGTGGCTGTGTTGACCCCCAAGTTTAAGCTCATGAACCTCTAGTCTACGGTCCTGCCCATTTAGGTCACCGGCGAGTATCACGATGTCCGTGCGGCGTTTCTTGCGGAGATCGGTGAGTTGGCGGTAGAACTCGTCTTTAGCTTCGCCCGGGCTGCAGTCCGTAGGAGCGTACGCCGCCACAATGAATAAACAGTGCCTACTGGTCCCGTGGCTGGAAGATCTCATTGAGCTTTCCAAGCGGACTGCTGTTGACCGGGAACCGGTCAATGAGCGCTGACTCAGCACGCGCGCTTAACGCAACTCCTGCGCCGGCGCAACCAGAGGCTGCCACTGTCACATCTTCAGATAAGCGCAACGTGAATGTGCAATTGGAACTTGGGGAGGGTGAGAGCAATCGCAGCGTTGTGCTGAAGTCTTGTAAACGGGTTTCGGTTAGGCAGCAAACGTCGAGTGATAGGGTTTCCAAGGTGCGCGCAAGAGCAGCTTGTTAACCAATCTGCATAAGCGTTCGAACATTGAACGTAGCTAGCTTGAAGCGCTAGCGGGGTGCAATAAAAGCCTTGCTGTTGGTATTGGAATGTGTGCGATCGATTTTTAGCGGTTCATTGAGGAGGCCAGTGGTACCGTTTTTATTTGCAATGCACTTTTGGAGACTCGAAATTGAAGGGAGTTGTCAAGAACAGGAGGATTGATTAAATGTGGAACGATAACCATGACTTGCGGTGCGGTGGAGTGACGTATAGCATGTCCGGCCGCCAGCACCCCGGCCAAAGAGAGAGAGAATTCAGAGAGCGAGAAGTGTGGTAATGAGTTGTAAATTCATCATTACATGTGGAGTGGGCATACAGCTTCCCAGTTGCCCGGGCCGAGGATGGGGGTTGACTTAGGCCGCCCCACCCAGAGCCTTTGGTCATAGGGACCTGACCCGCAAGGCAGCGGAGCGAATTCAGGGAATCGCGTAGCTTGGGAGCCGGTGACCGATTGCTCAGTTCATACGCCTTCCGTTTGGCTGGCTGCCAAACAGCGGCCCAATACTCCCACTAATTCTCCGTCAAGTTGAAGGATTACAATTCTCCAGCTATCTGGAGCAAGGGGCAGCGACTTTATTTAGTGGCGAGTCACATCCGCCACGTCGCAGTGTTGTTAAACGGATATATGTGGTTTTTTATAGGGAGAACGCTTGCCAGGCGAAAACCCATCACTGCTGCCGAACTTTTCGCTGGAACAAGATAATCCCGAACCACCTAGCTGGCACCACGAGGAGGCAGTTCGACAAGCCAGCCCACCAAGTGGTTGGCTGACCTCCATGCGTTCTCTTCCAATTCAATCCCGTGCGAGCAAATAAGGCGCGGCGGGGTAAGCGCTCGCGTGACCTAAGTAGAACTTGGCCAAACCACTTCAAAAGTGTTTGTGAGTAGCGTAAGGTTCGTAGAAAGTAGAAGTCACGATTAAACTGCGCACAATAATCTGCCTCGACGGGGAATCGAACCCCAGTCCCACGAATTTCCGGTCCGCTGCTCTACCACTGAGCTACCGAGGGCTGACGATTAGGTGCGCAATTTAATACATGACTTCTGCTTGGTGCGCGACGTATTGCCAATGAGCTCACAGTAACTGTCCTGGTGTTGCAGATTGGCTCACTCACACGTCACTTCCCAAGGGACCGAAGTAACTGTCCTGCTGAAGTCCAACGTGCGATGATAGATTACTTGGAAGGTGTTTGTGAGTAGCGTAAGGTTCGTAGAAAGTAGAAGTCACGATTAAACTGCGCACAATAATCTGGCTCGACGGGGAATCGAACCGCGGTCCCACGAATTTCCGGTCTGCTGCTCCATTTCTACTTTCTACGAACCTTACGCTACTCACAAACACCTTTCAAGTAATCTACCATCGCCGTTTGGACTTCAGAAGGACAGGCACTTCGGTCCCTTGGGAAGTGACGAGTGAGTGAGCCAATCTGCAACACCAGGACAGTTACTGTGAGCTCATTGGCAATACGTCGCGCACCAAGCAGAAGTCATGTATTAAGTTGCGCACCTAATCGTCAGCCCTCGGTAGCTCATTGGTAGAGCAACGGACCGGAAATTCGTGGGACCGGGGTTCGATTCCCCGTCGAGGCAGATTATTGTGCGCAGTTTAATCGTGACTTCTACTTTCTACAAACCCCTTCAGTTGACGCATTGCGATGTCGTGCTCAAGCCTAGGGCTCCTGTTTCCTAAGACTCGACACCGGACTTCATCGTTGCGAACCCGGTGCTGCCACCACACACAGGCTATCCGCCGCAAACGTGTTGTGGAACCCCGAGAGCCTACGCATGTCATCCACACGAATCGGCCAGGACTCACTTCCGTACAGCAGGACCGCGCGGACACAAACGTTATAGACCCTCCCATTTAAGGAAAGGGATATGTCCCGACGACGCCACAAATGACTCAGGTTGGTAAATGCCGACCGGGCTTTGGCGATGTGAAAATATGCCTACTTCCAAATAGTGCCATCAGCAGAAATACAACTTCCGAGGTAGGCAAAGTTGTCTACAAACTCTAGCTTTGTTCTTTCAATGGTAAGTTAGGAGGCAGATGACTTCCAGTACTGGAGTAGCACTTTACACTTCAATGGAGAAAAGCGCATATCACACTTAAACGCTTCAATCGGAGCAAACCCGATCCACCCAGCTGGCACCACGAGGAGGTAGTTCGGCAAGCCAGCGATTGTCATTTCTGAATCATGGCACTCAAATCAATAAAATTTACTGCGACCTGCTCGGTGGCCCAGCTTGTGGCTGCTTTGCTGAGCTTTATCCAGTGCCTGTAACACAGCTTTCTAGGGAAAGTCAAGGAGCCTGCTAATCTTATGTCTCATCGATGCGGACACCTATTCCTTTATAGGGTTGACCACTTTTACTCGATATATATATATATATATATATATATATATATATATATATGGTTGTTGGTGGGGTTGTTAGCCTGACCTCCAAACCAAACCCATACACGGTTGTCGTACCCTTGATCATGATGTCTAATATGTCTCTATCCAGTTTGTGACAGCTCGCACTTCAGTTTGGATAAATGCATGTGCATATGTTGTATTCGAACTGCCATTGGATACGGATGACGCCAATCTATGTATATATGTATGCCGAATGAATTCGACGAGGATACTCATACCGCATTTGTACGGCTAACTTAGTGCAGGGAAACGGCACTCGAGCAAACCGAAAATAACATTACCAGAACACGAAGAAGGTGAGTTTACGACAAACTGATGTTGATTTCAGGTGTTGCGAATCCAAGGCAAATTTGATCGATGCGAACTCCGTAGACTGATCATAAGGGCGGTTGCTCAGGTGCAGGAGAAGGTACTATTGCACGCGGAATAGAAGCATGTTGCGTACGCTCCCATTCGATTTACTAATCCAGGCCAATAAGGCGACGTATGTGGGACGTTTGCCTGCGTGCTGAGTAATCATGCATTTCAGAAGTAGATGTTGTTTGAGCTCCCCGGTGTGGATGCGCTTGATTTGAATGTTGACAAGATGCCTACCTGTCTATTACCCACTACCTCGTCCATACTTGCTCCAGGAAACAGTTGGTCGTAGCTGGCACCGTCCTCGTGACGGTGCTAGGCTCAAAGAGTGGTTCCATCCTGTGTGGAACGGACTACAGTCCCGCCACCGCCATGCGTACGTCTGGTGTGCATGATTTCCCACTTAAGCCGGAATGCTTCTGTTCTGCTTGTTGAAGGATTGTGGGCCGGCTCCGTTGATGAGACGTGGCTCCCATCCACATGCCTCCCGGTCTTGTTCCATTGGGTTTACACCGGATATGGGGTGTGTGGGTGGAACTGTGGGTGGTGCAGCACAAGCCACCCATGGTCCCCTTTGTAGGCGCAGGCGTCCTGTGACTGTCCCTATGGAGGTCACAGTGACAGGCAAATCCGGATACGGACGTCGCCAAATCATATATATATATATATATATATATATATATATATATATATATATATATATATCAGCATTCCGGAAAGTGAACATGAAGCCATTAATAAACCATGGGAATCAAAGGAAAGCGCAATTTAACTGAAAATGGAACGAAACGTTGTTTTTCACACGCCGCGTTTTTGTCATTTTCAATGTTTGATGTATTAAACATGTGAATCAATACAATCCCGTACACAATTCTTCCACGGTTTCCGGTTGGGGATTATGTCTTTAAGAGTGTTAAGCTATTGGCGCTCCTCATCCTTGGGTCCCCATTCAAGAGACGTACGGGTCCAACGGCAGCGATTTCATGGGCTGTCGCCAGATGCAAAACTGACCACCACGCGGTCGCTTCCAGCCCGGCCCCGGACGAGCGTATAGAGCGCGGCGCCGCAAACACTCAAGCGCCATGCGTTGGATGTAGTTGAGCCATCCCAACTGGCGCAGCAAATCTAACTTGTTGAAGAGAAGAGTCGCATTCCCCAAGACGCTACGTCGAACGTCATCACTGTGAGCTGGATGTTGCCACCACATACGAGCGATCCTCTTCAAACAACCGTCGTCGAAGGCAAAAAGACGACGCATTTCCTCCACGCGAATTGGCCAGAACTCGCTCCCACACTACAACACTGAACAAACAGAGGCACTGTAAACGCGTTCCTTTATCGATATGGAGACTTCAAGACAATGCCACAAGTCCCCCAGCTTGACAAATGCTGATCCGGCCTTAGCGATGCGAAGAGAGACTTCCAGCAATACCGCAGCTCCCAAGGTAGACGATACTATTTACCTGTTGTAGTTATGCACTTTCAAGCGTGAGCACGGGAGCAGGCGTTGACCAATACTGGAGCAACACTTTACACTTCGTTAGAGCGAAGCTCATGCCAAACCATTTAGAATAATAAAAAGTCAGTGTTAGGGAACATATATTTTCGATACTTCTTCTTTAGGCTAGTACAATTATATACCAATCAGGCAGACTATTGAGGTCGTTAGAAAATGGGGTAAAACCATTGTTTAGAGGAGGTCAACCATCGCTATCGATCAGGTCAATATCTGTGCCTTTATGCGATCCAACTGTGTAAAGGTCACAACTCGATCGGGTCAGGGCAGCCGTAATCCCTGATCTAGAATAAGTTGCATACACTGGATAGGCACAGCGTAAGGCGATATCATCAGTATAGTCTAACTCGCTCGCGTACTCACTTGAGTTCTCTGACCAAACCCTGCTATAGTGAACGGCTACGCAGTTGTTTCGTCATTCTTCATGTCTAATACGAGTTATCCCTTCTAGTATCGCTTGAATGTACACATGCCTAAGTTGACGTAGTTGTCTTCCGGAAGGGACATTTTCGAAGCAGGATATTTTATTCCCTACTCTTTTTCCTTACGTCTGCACACTTTTCTGGGGTGCAGAGAAGAGAGCCTGTTTGCGTGAATGAAAGGAGTTTCCAGTGGACAGCAGACATCGAAACGTAGTTACCGGAGTTCCCAAATGGTGTTCAACTGCGGTCAGAAAACAGTTTCAAGCAAATGCCATGTCTAACATTGTCTCTAGCTTGATTGATTTCGCCATATTTTGTAACTCCATGACTGTGAGGAGGACGTTGTCCAATCTATTGAAGTTCTTCTGAAAATTTCTTAAAGAACTGTGGTGGTGTCCATTGATAACGGCTGTAAACTCGCCTCGTAATTCCTCTGCTTTAAAGTTGAGACACCTGAGCAATGCACATATTCTCCGCTACAACAGATCGGTGTCTACTCAAACACATTGATCTATCCTTCGGAACTAAACAGTGCACTCGTAGTGAAGTGAAGCAGAACATGCTTTTCGTTGATATACACTAGAAGAATCAATGCAAATGTAGTCATATGATCAGTCTATATAGTTGGACTGTAACTCGCACAGTCGAGAAATATGCACTCTCATCCATAATTTTACCACCGCATTATCGATGCATGCTTGGGTTTCTTGCGCTATAGAACTATGGCATCTAGTTGCAATAGTCCACAACAGCTTTAGCTCTCCCACGTTTTCATATAAGTGAGCTGATCTTGTCTCTGCATGTGACGGGTGTGCTCATGCTTCTTAATTATTTTCTCTTAAGGTTTACTTGTTTCTTATGAATCGGTATGAGAAAGCCACTGGTTCAATTGCATAGACATACCTCAAATCCAAAATGGTATGATGCTAATTTCGAATCGTGTAAAATATACGTTATAGCGAGTTTGTTGCCAACCGCGTGGAAAGGAAACCCAATGCACAGTCAAATTTGAGAGTCACGTTTTCACATCAGCATATGTCTAGTAAAAACACTCTGTTTTTGTATCATTCGTAAGGTTGTGGTGTTTCATCGTCCGTGTGATTTGCAACTGTTCTTTTCTTTCGTCTCCGCTCCACGAGTTAAATTCCGTTGGACAGATGCTGTCCAGTCTATGTTGCCTTACTGATCGGTCATATTTTCTGATACTTTAGTAGTTGTTTCGCACTGTCAATACTAGCTCGGGACAGTTGTTTATCAGTGGTCCAACTATGCAATAGCCGTGGTTACTTGTTTGCGTTATTGTCGGACACATTGACAATGCCTGGTTGCTTACCTTTCTAGGGAGCTTTGTCCTCTCCGATTTTTCTTCTTTCCTTCATCTGTCTCGAAACACATCCCCGTAGTTTATTTCTGTAATGTTGCACGTAATAACAGGTAACACTCCACCAGACTGCCGCGCGAAAATTCAAATTAAAGTATCAACGGGAAATAAAATAGATCCCTTTATATTAGTATATAACGCCCCACATCTTGCTTTCAAAAAGTGTCATAACAACCGGTTGGTATAGTGTGTGGACAACATTTCGCTTTTGACACAAAAGCTTCGTCAGGCCGAGTGAACCAACCGCTTGTTTTCAAACCTTTCTGAAATAATGAGTTCTCGATCGGTTCCAAGTATTTTTCAACATGTTGAGCCCAACATCTGGTTACAAAAAGAAAAATCAAAGGATGTAAACTGTGGGATCACTGAGCTATTTAATGCAAGCTCGTCAGTTACAAATATATATAATCTTGTATTTACAAAACATGACCATGTACAATCAATATAATCCGTTTCCCGTCTGCCTAACCTTTAAATATGCCCATCCCTACATAAACGGCGTTTGTTACCGACACTGCCTAGTTTGACGTTTCACTACTCATGTTTCCCCTGTGTCTGAATTTTGCATTCCGGTCAGCGGCATCACTCACTGTCTGTACTACGTTCTATCCCGTCTACCATTCTACTGTATCCCGTTCCTCTGTATACGTTTCATTTCCAATGATCTTGACATCATCCACCCGCTCGTGCGCCCGTTCTTGTGTCGTGCTTTGCTAATTGACAGTTGACCTGCACCCTCTTCCGCCTGCCTTACTACCGTCTCTCTGTGCACCTACCCCTCATCAGTCACGTTTCACTTCCAATTATCTTGACATCACCCACTCACTCCTGGCTGGCGACGCGATCTTGCATTGCTCCGAGTAGAGCTTTATTGGTCGGTGACCACATATTCTTATTGGTCAGATTGCACGACCTGTCTGTACAGTTTTGCATGTTCCCCTATGCCTGTACGAGATCATTTGTTGTATTTTGCTTCACAGGTCGGCCTGGGGATTTGACCTCGAGATTGCTTTTGTATTGAACGACCTCTTGGCGCATTTGAGGTATTGCCTGTTCTTCTATGATTACTTTGTTCAATGCCACCGTTATCTCGGTTCCGGTTCCGGTTTTTGTTAATTTCCCGGAGGGACACGCGTTGCCTTAATTCCCAATCGTTTTTGACGCTTTCACTGCTTAACCTTCTTTGCATCTTTGGATTAATTGCTCAGCAGACTTCCGTGTCGAAGAACTTCAACGCTTGTTTCTCACTTAAAATATGAACGTCTTGCAAGCTGACGAAGAACGTCGGCAAGTTGACAATTTGGTTTCTGTCGCCGACGATGCCGTTTCCTACCCTGTTTCGCTACATAGTGATAAACATAACATTAGTTTTAGTCCTCGTGATGCATTGGTTTCCTTTAGATGAGCACAGTTGCTAACTGAGTTGGAAATAAAAAAAATTGAGACGCCTTTTTCTTGTTGAAAACGAAATAGGGATGGATAGATTACGTTTGGAGTTGGAATGAAGTGTTGACGGACTGGATAGTCAAATTGTAGCCGACCGTAGCACAGTAACAAAGAGTATGGGGATGAGACAGTTTATCAATGACTGTCAGAAAACTCTTTCCTCGGCACCGAGTTGTGTTTACCTCCTGCCGACCAAATTCAATCCTTTCGCAGTTAGATCTACCTAGAGTATAACTGAAGTATTTTAACGGTAACCCTGCAACCTACTGGAAGTTAATCAAACAATTTGAGTATTTTGTCGAAAGTCGCGTGCGGGACAGTGGGCACTGTTTGCTTTATTTGGTTTACTATTGCAATGGCTGGGCTAAAGTGGCGATCAGTGAGTGTGCCATGTTACCGCCTGAGCAGGCCTATGACAAACCTAGAGCCCTCCTTCGTGAATTGCTTGACCAGTGCCATGTTGTTGTCAGGTCACTAATCGAAGGTTTGTTTGTAGGCTGGAGACCATGACTCTCTGTCTGGTCTCTCCATAAAATTAGAAAACTGTAATGTGGCCCTATCTCAGATGAATTTTACGGCTAACTTAAATTGTATATTCCACAATCGAGCGAGTGGTTCATTTTCTGCCGTACGCCCTACTGTCGAGATGAGAAAGAGTGGCAGGTTCTCTCGCTCAAGAGGGACAGGACGTATCATTTAAAGTACTGACCGACTTTGTCGCTACGGTAGCACGAGTTGCACGTAGCAGATTTGGACAACTGGCGACTACGACCACTCCGTGTCCTCAGAATGCCGCACAAGTGCAACGGTCGGGTGACAAACGCACCGACCATAAATTTGCCTTTTACACCTCTTCGGAGCAGTCTAGGAGAGCAGAATGCCTGGCGTGCAACGTAGAACCTGACACATCGTCATATCCCACGGTCCTTTCTTCGGACCTCCCCGACTGATAGGAGCTCCTGCGATCCAAAGTGGGTTACAACTGTTTGAGACCAGGCCATCGGCCTGTGAGCTGTCGAGATAGTAAGGGATGCAAACTATCCTTATGAAATGGGATACACCATCCCCTGTTGTATGCGATAAAAACACCTAGTTCTCCTCGGAGGATGTCCAGCCTTTTTCACACAGTCAGTTCTGCTTTTGAGAAATTCTGTCTTGGAGTAGTTCCGGTACTTTTGGTGGGTCACTTGAGATCCGTCGAGACTTACGCCCTGTTGGTTCTGACGTAAGCCTTGTCCAAGAAGACATCCTGCAGGAGGTCGGGTTAAAGGCTGATACTGCGTCTTTGAAAGTACAGACATTAAGTGGCTTTGCATCTTTGGACGCAGGTATTGCGCATTTCCATTTATCGGCCCCGGATGGCTCTGATTCGGTTACTGTTGAACGAGCTTATAGCCTGAGGCACCTACCGTTAAACCCCGTAGCTTGCCTCATCAGCCAAGTCGCAAGCCGTTGGTTTCATTTATCCGCTGTTCATTTTTCTGAAGTTGAAGACAATAGAGTTCGAATTCTTCTGGGAGCAGATATCCCTGAAGTCCTTGGCAGCTAGGGCAGCGTCGGGGAGGTCTGCAACTTCGTTCGCTGCGAAAACCTTGCTAGGATGGACGTTACTTGAACCTGTGAGCAGGATCCAGCAGCCTTTGTATGGACGGTGACCTTGTAAGAGTGAACACAGACAGCCGCTCTTTCTCCGTAGACGACGAGAAAGCCCTATCTATCACTGAGAGTTCAGTGCGATTGGTAGGTGGAAAATTAGAGTCAGCACTCCCTTGGAGAAATCGGCAAGCGGATATTCCCAACAACTATGAGTCATCTTGGCTCCCACTGCAGTGCTTGAGCCGCTGGTTATTGGGCATCTAGTGCTACGAGAAAAATACATCGAAACTGTGGTGGCGAACGTTGGGAACAAGTGCACGCTTTTGTCGAATTCCGATATCTCTGTTGTGGACGGATGGACGCGACAGGACCGTTCATATCGAATTCGATACATACTTCAGAGTTTTACAGCTACATCTCTCCCGCAACCTTTACGTAACCGATACCATTGAAGTAGTAACTTACGAACCGAAATTAACTGAACAATTTAGTCGTCGTCCAAATGTTCCTGTCTATCTCGACACACATCAATCAGCCAGTGAGGTTCGTCTCCCCTTCCATTGTTTTCAACGTTTACATGCACTTCACCTTTGCGACGCTTGCTGGCGACGCGAATCTTAGCGTCCGTTATATGAGTAGTTATACAAGCCATTTAATTCTAGACGTAATTACTGAATCAGAATTGCACTCGGGTGCGCAACTGGTTCGGATCTGCGCGCTATCTCAAAATACTCTGACGATAATTCACGCGGACGAACCGACCAACAATGGCCCATCGGTAGGATTGCTACTCTTCGTTTGGTGGCGATGCGCCGCCCAGCTTCCGCTTCGCAGAAGAGTTTGAAGCCACGCTTTCCATCTAATTCTGATCACTTTTCACTTGTTAAATCTGCATCGCCCATCGGTCTGTGTCAATCCTTCCCATGAGGGACTTTCATTGAGATAACAGATCCTTTACCGATCTCAGTAGTTCCGCCTGCCTCAGTAGCTTCCGATGTTATACCTAGGTGCACTCGGTGACGTTATTCATCACTTTTGGGTAGTTGTTCATTTGGGTACGGGTTAGAACGGCACGTTATCCAGAACAAATCGCAGTTGGCTTCTTCGGCTGAGCCTTATCTAACCCTTAGAGATAGTGTCTTCGAATTTTTGGATGATAGCGAAGTTGTGACATACAAGTGGGATCCTCGTGGCACCCCCCGGATGAGGTCAGTCCAACAGGTGCGGCGACGAATCTAGTCAAAACCAAGGATGAGCTATTCGAATCAGACGTGCGAAAACATTGTTTGTTAGAAGAACATGACATGCGTGAAGAAATAGTTCCGGCTGTTGGATCTCTGCAAGTGGGAGGCGGACTTCGCGTCTACTGTTCCAGGGAGAACCACTGCGAGTCCAACAGCCTAAGTGGGAGTGACCAGGCTTATCGGTATACGTCCTGTGAACCCCATAGTGGGTAAAACCGCGGTAGGGCGCTCAGAGAAGAAGCGTTTAACAACCATTGCTCCGAGTAGAGCTTTATTGGTCGGTGACCACATATTCTTATTGGTCAGATTGCACGACCTGTCTGTACAGCTTTTCATGTTCCCCTATGCCTGTACGAGATCACTTGTTGTATTTTGGTCCACTGGTCGGCCTGGGGATTTGACGTCGAGATTGCTTTTGTATTGAACGACTTCTTGGTGCATTTGAGGTATTGCCTGTTTTTCTTTAATTACTTTGTGCAGTGCCACCGTTATCTCGGTTTCGGTTCCGGTTCCGGGTTTTGTTAATTTCCCGGAAGGACGCGCGTTGCCTTAATTCCCAATCGTTTTTTTGCTTACAGTCAATTGCTTTCTAATTGTTGTCTAATCTTCTCGGTTCGTGCTAGCACGATAATTTCAGATTCTCGACCATCTGTTTCTACGCGTAAAGCAGTGGCTGTCCTCGATCGATGACTATGGTTTCCAATATCCTGAGAATTTTGGTTCTCTGGTTGCGCATCAGAACGTTGAATGCCTTATCATGATTAACTCGGTGGCCGGTGCCTTGTGATTTCCAAGCCAGCTCAATTTCTCCATTCACCTGATTCCACCGTCACCGATTCCATTCGGTTTTCTTGCCACTTGGGGATATATTCATTGGCCTTGTCTCCTAAACGTCGGCTAGTGTGCCGGACATGGCCATCTATGTTGCTAGAATTGAATTTGCATAAGTTTGGAACATGCACTGGCTCGTTATCGGTGTATTGATGGAGCCCATAAGTAGCGATCTTGTTGACGTGGGCAAATATAGTTCAGCTACACTATACCGCCTTTACACTGAAGTTGTAAAGCGTTTCGCGGTGCTTTTCATCCTTCCGGGGTGGTGCAAAGCGCGAGGATTAGCCAACGATTGGCTTACTGGTGATCTCTTGTGACAACGTTTGTTATATCTGTAATCTTGCGTGATTGTGTTTGGTGAGCTTTCACCAAATGATTGAATCGTCTCACATTCCAGATCTTCTGGCTTTGCTGTTTGGTAGTAGAAGGGGAATTTTCTGTTTATAATTTTCTGTTAGCTGATGGGGTTGTTGCCTGGGATGTATGTTTAATTGGTTAGGAAAAGACATGTTGGTGTATTAGAGCGATATAGGGCTCCGTAGCTCTTGATATGAATGTTAATAACGAAAGTTTCTAACGAGTGAACTGCTTTCAACTTAACAGACGTATGTATTTGTTTGCACGTATCCTAACAAGAAGAAATACTGCATCCCCATAGCCAGTGTCTGGAAATTACGTTCTGAAGCAGGAAGTTACTCTTTGTATTCGAAACCCGATAGATCGTCCGATAAAACACATTTCAGGATGTCGTTAGTTAGATGTAAACAGCGCAGTATATCACCGAGTACATCTTCAAGACTTGTCGACCGCATTTGCACACTAGATACTCTATAAAAACATTTTCGTATTGGAGTTTTAACCGGCAATTTGGTGCAGTTTTTCTATGTTTCCAATGCTTAAATTGGTTGTGCATCCTATCCGTCTGAGATAGTACCGAAGTATCCAGATGAAGATCGCCTTCAACTTGCTATTCTACTCCGACAGTTGGATCCTCTCACATGGTTGCAGCTATAAAGAGCGCACATCCATATGGCTTTGTGGGGTCCCTCCACCCAACATCCTCTGGGCAGTGCTGATTGCT
Source organism: Dicrocoelium dendriticum (assembly GCA_944474145.2). Taxonomy (NCBI): domain Eukaryota; kingdom Metazoa; phylum Platyhelminthes; class Trematoda; order Plagiorchiida; family Dicrocoeliidae; genus Dicrocoelium; species Dicrocoelium dendriticum. The sequence continues at coordinate 83,720,569 of OX104067.1, read as the reverse complement.
TCTGTTCGATGCACAGATGATATTTCTTCTTTCGCGCCTTATTTCTAAGCACCTTCAGCCAGCAACTCGAAGCTTAGTGTTCCATTTACCCTTTTAGCGCAACAGTATTGAATGGACTACAGCTAGCCGGGCTGATCACACATCCGGTGCGCTTGTCTGAAGCGCACACATTCCTACTAGCATTCTTCGATAGTTCACGTTTTACGCTCTATCGTAGAAGCGTCTGTTAATGTTGTTACGCTACCCTCGCCCTTGCTCTCTCCGCTGCCAACCTAGCCGGGGCAGAACCAAAGCACTGAAGCCTACTACATCAAAGTGTATTAGGAACAGAACACGGTTAATTTTATAAATCACATGCTGTCATCTCCTGCTGCATGTTTTTGAGCAGCCTCACGCCACTTGCCTGGACAGATTCCAAATCAGCTAGTGGTCCGCACTAGCCAGCTGTATTCGCACTCCCTCAGGCCTGCCGCGTAGCACCTTGTGTGATGTTGCCGGACTGATTTCATAGGCTTCCCGCGTGACAACCGTGCTACTGCCGGCCCGGTATCAACCCATGATGACGGACTGATTTCATCAGCTTTCTATGTGACTTGCCGCACGCCCACTTTACGTCTTGAAACCATGTCACGTTCTTAGGTTGCATCCTCCGAATAGTTAGGAACATGCGTTTCCCATCACATCACCTCATGTCGTTTTTACTGTATAAATGACGAGTTTCTCATCAATCAGAATCAATCACCACTGCTATCTCTGCTGATTCATGGAACATTTACACTAGTTGCTCTACTCACTGACGTCCGATTATTACTTTTGTTAGAGGACCTGCTTAATGTCAATCCTGATTTGGTTTCTCATTCCGTTCACTGCCCATCTATTTTTCGTTTTTTTGCAGCAGCCACTTCGATGTCGTCACTGCCCGGATTGTAATCGGTGCGTTATGAAATTCGATCATCATTGTCCATGGATTTCGAATTGTGTCGGAGAAAGAAACCATTCTGTTTTCTTGGTGTTCTTGATTCTTCAAGATCTTGTTCTCTGGTGGACTCTTTATTTGGCCAAGTGAGACAGCTGCCGCCCAACTTGATAGATGTATACTTTCTGGCAAATTCTATCTGCTATGGGTAACGTTTCTTGCCATTGATGCTTCCACTTTTTATTGATTGCGTTAATTCATGTGAAGCGCCCTGGAACACTTGACCAGATAGCATAGCGACCGCTCATTCTCACTGCTTTATTCACAGGATTGTGTATGGTTTGTTTTCATTCACCTCCGCGCTAGCCTGTCGCACTGCCTATCCATGTAGGGAGTGCCTTGAATGCTCCATTCCATGACTCCCGAGGCCGGATGAGGGTGTACGAGAAGCTGTCTACTGAGTTCACTATGACAAATGGAGTTCGCTAGGACTGTCCTATATCTACTTTTCTCTTAAACTCTGTGATTGAGATGATCATGAATGATTCGGTCCTTTCGGCCTTCTCCGGAGCACATGTTCTGTTAGGCAACCGACTGACAAATCATGCGTATACGGACGATATAGCTCTCATTGACTCTGACGTACTGGTTGTGCAAGCACTACTGAACAGCCTGACGTGTGACACTGTACGTGTCGGTATGTTCAGTGCACCTACAATGTATTACAGAACTGGACTGTAGTGGCACTAATTTTAGCTATTTGCGATCCCTATCTATAACTGGTGGATCGGTTCACTTAGCTTGGTAGCTGTGTCACTTCTGGTGGTCACATCACTGATGAAGTTTCTTCACGTATCTGCAAGACCCGTGTGGCTTTTCATCTACTCAACCATCTATGGAAACTGCGGGGTATCAGCTTGTCAGTGAAAGTTAAGGTGTAAGACCAGTGTTACTGTGTGTATTAGGGACGTGGCTGGTTGGTAGTGAAGACATTAAATTTTTGGTCGCGTTTGGTCACCGGTGCTTGCGGCCTATTGCTCAGGTCTGGTAGGAACACCGGGTGAGCACTGTTAAGGTTCACTAGTTGATTTTTGACAAGAAGCCCTCTGGTGCCTCACTCGTGTTTTTGTTAAATCTCAATCGTTTACGTTGGCTAGGCCATGTCCTCCGTAGGCCCGTGGACTGATTTCCTCAGTGTCCGCTGTACGCCCTGGCTGCGAGGTAGCATAAAGGTATGAAAAAATAAACTGTGAGGCTTGATCACACTTCCTCGTGTTGTCTTCGTGGATGCGATCCTTAGGATGTTGTCCGCACCAGCGATTGGATGTCTTATCAAACATGGCGCAGTCAGTGGTGTTCCTGCATTCGATTTCTTGCATCTATATGTTGCTTTTCATTCCCTCCCGATTAGTTTATCGTGCATTCTTCTTGGTCGCATTTTATTTGCATTCCATTTCGTCCATTCTTATTTCCTTGCCGTTGTTATTATTCTGCCGGTGCGAGTCCTGGCAGCTGGATCCACCGCGCTTCATTGTCCTGTTCATAGTTGTTTAACGGTACTGAACTGAATTAATTCACCTTCGGTCATTTCCTATGCGCCTCCTGGTACCACGGGAATGCTAGTTCCTTCATCGATAATTAGATCTGGCTATTTCCCCTACTTTAATCAGCCTTCAGTCTCTTCTGTCGGTCATGTACCGTTTAGAAACTTCTGTGACCAACCTCTGCTTACCGGCTAGATTCACCGACTCTTTTGGAAGTATACAAACATACAACGTAATGTGTACCCGATTCACACGCATTTCACTACGTATTTACCGATGGTTGTGGACATTCTGATCGTCTATTCTTGGAAGACATGCCTTCCTGGCTCGGTGTCGCTTGGCTGCTACCAGACGATCGATTCCTAAGGGTACCTTTGCACTTCTACTCAAGACCGGACCTTGTTGACACTTGTTATCTTTCAAGGTGGTGTTCGTAAAGTCAATTACCTCTATCGTTATGACCGTCTTCCACCTACAAAGTTTGATCCCTTAGGTCATTTATTCTTCCAGTCGTGACCGACACGCACTCAATCCAACTTCTCCTCTCTACTATATTCTTAGTATCCTGACTTAATTACCCCATCACTTCCATAGATAAGCAGCGCATTTCATTTTATACAGAGCCCAAATGTTAAGCCGAACTAACACTGCAAAGAACTAAGGTTGACTTTTTTTACCATTGATAGTTTGCTTGAATGTTTAGCACATCTCGTTTTTTTTATTTCGAATTACTCTGCCATTCTCATTTATCCTCCTCCTTCCCTTCTCACACTTCATAGCTCGTCGATCACACCGAGTCACCTCTGGTCCGACTGGTTTCGCATCAATGGTCTCTTCCTTACTGTGATGATTGTGCTTGCTCTAATCGGCGTCCCGGTGACTGCTTTGCTCGGATTCCACATTTATTTGGCACTAGCCAACCGCACCACATGGGAGACGGTAGCATACGAGAACATTACCTATCTACGTCATTTGGAAGATCGTACAAATCCATTCAATCAGGTGAATTTATGGGTCCTTTTCAGAGTTTTTTTGCATTCATGAAATTGAGCTTGTGCAGTCTTGTGATTTTCCCTTCGGACATGAATTTCCTCATGCCCAACTGATTCCAGAAACCATCTCATTACGGTGGATGTATAAACGGCAATATAGGTAAGTGACGGTACCTGCAATACCCCGGCACGTCGCACGGACGCTTTACTACAACGTAACCACCAATAGTGATGTGCGGTTTAGGGTTGATGCGAGTTTGCATGCACCTATGCGGGCTCGATCCTGCGACCTGTAGATAGCAGGGCAGATATCTGAACCACTCAACCACATAAACTTACACTGTTCGGCCGGTGGCCGAATGGTCTGCGTGCCTGTTTTGCAGTCAGAAAGCCATCGTTTGGAATCCGCGTATAGGATGGGCGTCCTCGCGGTGTTCTCAGTCCGCTTGCGACTGGTAGTGGTCGCGGAGCAGCGAAGCGCCGTTACGGTCTACAGCTGACATACCCTTATTGATACTGAGTATAGAAGTAAGGGAAAACCTCAGTTGCTTGTCAACACCGACATGGCACACATCAGAGTGGTTGCAAACTAAGTCACCACAACGAATGACAGAGTGGATGAAAATTCGGTTTTTATGCCACTCTAGATGCATTTGCAAGTGACAATGCTGAGCCACCTAGCACTACATCCCCGGCTGATTTATCCTCGCTCAGTTAACTCCATATCTAAATAGCCGACGGCTTGCGCCAAATTCCGTTAATCCAGTTCGTTATTCAGCCATAGAATTGTGGTGTATCCGGTTTCCTAGACTTCCATGATCGCGGCAATAGTAGCTTCCAGGCGCGTTTATATCCATATCAGTTAGAGTTCTATCTGTGTCGGTGGCTCGTCAACTTCTTGGTGGGGCTTGCATTTGACAGTATCAGGACTGCCGTCTGTTGACGCATAAGCGGGGAAAGAAGAGAAGAGGATCAGCAGTACGCCTGTACGCAGTACCGACGCTTCGTTGCTGCGCAATCACCACCGGTCGCACGTGGGCTAAGGATACTGCGTGGGTCGCCATGCCCCTACACATGCTGGAACGCGCGCCCTCGGATTACAAGTCAAGCTCGTTACCTTTAGGCTACGGACCGGCATAGGCCGAAACCCCGTACAAAACAGCGCTGAGGTTTGCTTCGTGCACCAGCATCAGTAGACACTCCCAAATGGACCGCACACTGATAAGTCTAGAGAGACAATGAATATTCCTTTCTTGATTTCGGAACGACAACATTCACTCTAGACCCATCAGCTTCTCCGGTGTCTGCAGCCACTTGCGGGCCGGTAATTGTATGTCTGCAGTCAATTCCAGTCTTAACAATATGACGCATATTGAACAATTAGAATACGCGTGTGGGTGCAAGATGTTAACACTGGGGAATTGAGCAGTGTAGCATGAAAATTAACTCACTGACAAGAACTTTTTGGATACCATGTGGTGATGCCGTGCAGATAATGGATCAGTGATATTGTAATTACTATCACCTACTTTGGGGATACACAAGGAAGTTTATCGAAGCGGATCTTGATGAATGTAAGAGAAATAAGCGGGAAGGAGTAGCACAGTCAGGTAAAAGTCGTTTCAACTTATCCACGATGCCAAATGCAGCGTATAAGTTAACCCTTTTAACACCGCTCCGTGACTGAGGCGAGATGATGCCGGGATATACCAGAAAATTCGTGGTTGTATCCATACTGAGATGGTACTAGGACACCCAAACCAATGCTTTCAGACCTCAAGCGACTTCGCATGGCAATGTGTTTCGCAGGAATCTTCAATATTCGCCGTTTTATCTACCTTACATTGCAGTTCCATACAGAAATCGAATGCTCGGGAGCTAACTTTGTATGCTCACCAGTTGACTAATTTGCTAGATACCTCTGTCAAGGAACTCGAACGCATTGCCATCGTCGACCCAAAAAAGAACACATACTGTCACATCACGCTAAGGGCTGGTCACTTTTAGACCGACAATCATCGACTTGAAAGGTGTCCTGGGTTGCCCGTGCCTTGGATTCGTCTTATTATACTGCTCGGACCGAAACATTTCATACACCACCCTTGGCAGATTGGTTACCAAATCTCGGTCTCCGTTGATATTGGTTTTAAACGAGATACGGCGTTTTCATTTGACCGACAGACCTTCTGTTCTGTGGCCTGTTTGCTATGGATAGCAGTGCCACCTGAGCTACTGAACTCTTCAGTCGTTTTGTTTGGTTGTTCAAGTCGTCAAAATAAGCTTTATACACCTAAATAGGTGCATTATCAGCATTTCCACTATCACTAAATGAATGGGACTAGATAAAAACCACATAAACACAGATTGAAGAATTAAAGAGTCAAAGTTATATGGATGTCATTCAAACAGCCGCATATGAGAAGCATTTGTTGCTTTCTTAAAAGACGTGATAAATACGGCAAGATTGTGTTATGATACGAAGAAGTGCGGGCGAATGTAACTCTAACTTTTGCATCTGTTTGAGAGACATAACGTTTGTGAGAGATCATAATGTATCTAATGAAGGCGGTCACTTAGCACCGTAGAAGAAACATTCATGCAAGAGTCTAAATGCTTCCGATCAAGAAAATCAACCATGGACTCTCTAGGCAAACTATAACAGTTGGAAATATGTGTAATCGATCGCGCGATCAAATCATAGTCCTTTTGTAGTGGGTCATGGAAGATTACTTGGAAACAGTACTGCCCAATTAATACGGTGATAGTTTGCGTTTTGAAGATGCGAGGTCTGTTCGCAAAAGTCTATAGTTCTGCCTGATCCTGTTCATACAAGCCCTTGTAAGGGGGTATAGTTCGCGTTTTCTGAGTTTGCCGGTGGGGCAGATGGCGAGAGTTTGTTTACTGCCGAAGTAGGTTGGTGTCATTCATGCTGATTTTCCGATTACGAGTTTGATGAGGAAGGGCAAGACATATTGTTCCTGCTGCATGGGGAGTTCAGAGTCCGTCTTTATCTCTTACTGATCCGACAAACCCAATATGATTTCCTGTACCATCCTCTTATCGAGTTCGTTGTGAGGACCACGTTTCCGTCTATGTGCCAGGATTATATAGATAAAATACTCGAATGATCCCTAAGCTCCGGATCCGATAACATCACATTGTTGGCCCTGGTGGGTTTTGTCCCTTCGTTGTCGGGATCCGCCATCCTATCGTATTGGCTGTGTGGTTGGTTCAACTTATGCAGTTGTTCGTGATATTGCATTTCTTAAAAATCCGATATCATTTTTGAAGACTTCAGTTGTCACTCATTGATTAGCGTGCATTAACCAAGCGTATACTTGATGACATCGAGCCTCCGAAGATAAATCCGTATACTTGCGTCTGGTTGCGTCAAACTTTCTATCTTCCGTTGTGCTTCCATAGACCGTTGTCACTTAGCATCCACCTAACGTGTTGCTTTTGATCACTTCCCACAGTTCTCGCCGTGGCCGATTCACGCACTGCTAGTTATCGACCTCCACTTCCGGTTTCTTATCTGCACAGCATAACTGCCTCCATAGTTGTCTGATTCACTGCTTTTCAACGCTTACACTTATCTGTCAGGACTTGATCGAATCCCAACGAAGTTGTTCTTGACCGAACTCAGCCAGTTCCATTTTATGGATTCATCTCAGTCGGAACGTTTTGACTCTTGTTGACTGATCGAATTCCGATACACTCGCCCCTAGTGACTTATCTGGCCAATGGTTCTTCCTCACTGTAACGAGACTAACGCACACCGCACGACTACTCCCGACCCCGAGAGAGATAGAAGATAAGGGACTTCTTCGATGAGTTTACTTCTCAAGCAAGACCGATCACAATGAAGATGATTACGGACTTTACAGCCTGGTATTCATACCACTTGTTTCCTCGTCATCGGGAGGGCGACATAGTTGTCACTTGGCAATGGGACGAAGGGGCTAATCCAGGTGACTTGATTACCACCTGACAACGGTATCACTAGGGTTCTCGCGCAATCGGCGACCTGGTTACATTGCCTCTTAGTAGGACAAGAGTGGTTGACAACTGCTAACGTTGTCGTTGATATTTGTCAACTTATGACGTTATCACCGATAGCTTGTTGTATAGCCGTCCCTCGGCAACACGATTGGCAAAGTTTGAGAACGCGAAAAACGTCCGGCGCGAAGTTCCGTAGAACAATGAGGTCCCCACAATAGTGTATGTGCGATGAACCTGGTCTGATCGATACTGGGGGTACAGTTCATAGCGTATGCATCATGATTTTTCCTTTCAATGCTCGCAGCTTCCTTTTGCTACCTATTGTATTGGGCATTACAGTATAACGGCCTGTTCGTAACATGATCTGTCGGCCCGTATCCTAAAAGTAACATGTTTGTCTTGTAAGCTGACGGCGCCGGTCGGAGCCCGCGTAGGACTAGGGTGACCTTCGCAGTATCCTTAACCCCCGTGCGACCATTGGTGGTTGCGCGGCAGCGAAACGTCGGAACTGCGTACCGGCGTACTGCTGATGCGTTGTTAGCCTGATCTTGTGACTATGGAGCAATGAATTTTTCACGGATATAAAAGCAAACGCTTGACAGTTTTCCGTAGGTAAAATGCGAGATCAAAAATTGATGTATCAAAATAAATAAAAATCGAGAAGCAGTGGACTTACCATAAATTTCAAATATACACATTGTTTCTTTAGGTTGTCTTGTGACCCAGTAATTTGGCTTAAATCACGTATTACAAGTGGTTACTGCATCATCAAATCGAGTTTTGAATTCGGACAACGTAGGAGCAGAGATCACAAAATGCGAAAGTAGGTTCCATGGCTGGATACTTGAATTGAGAAAATGTTCCGGCAACATTCCAACTGACTATACTGTGTCGCCAACTTCAACTGGGGGCCTCCCAGTGAAGTGTCGTGGCTGAGTTTTAACAATGGTCGGCATAGGTGGTTACAGATCGCCTCACAGAATACGATCTTATTCACTAAAAATTCCTAAACGCTTTAGTCACAAGTAGTGAGGGCGGTGGATCAATGATTTAACCTTTTTGTCACCCTCCATTGTGACCTCTCAACAACAGTAAGGTCATGCTATTGCCAGAGGTGCCACAGCTGAATGGTCTACCCAACGGGTTGTCGCACGTCATCGTTGAGCATTTGCGAAAAGAAGGTAGGATCAAACCGGCCAAACGCTCTCCGCTATAGGTCCAAATGTTGGCTTAATTTTTCATTACCATCTCAGCCTGCTATGAGCATCCGAGATCGTCCTGCACGCGCATCCCGAGGTTACATTCATGAGAAGCGCATTGCAAGACGTGTTCTCCCACTCGATATTGGTTTGGGCTATGGTGGCGTATACTCATTAGTTTGCATTTGACAGAATTAAACCCAAGCATGTTCTGGGTCGATCATTCCTAAGCCCTATCAAGATCACCCTGAAGTTAGTTGGCTGCTAGTTTGACTGCCCTCCAACGAGTAGAAAGTTCGACGTGAAAACGTACGCATGGTCATTTGTGAACAACAGGAAATAACCTTGGTCCTATTACCGAGCCATGAGGGATGCCACAATGAATCCCTAACGGGTCGGACAGGGTACTACGAACCCTCACACTCAAGTGTCGTTGGAGTAGGAATGAATGAATCCAGCCTTGGATAGGGTCACCGAACCTATAGCCCCGAAGCTTTTGAAGAAGAATCAAATGTCTTAGAGAAATCAAGGTAAGCAGCGTCAACTCCTCCAGCATCGACGGATTTCTTCCAGGTAGCACGGGCTGACAAACTATTCATACTTCATGAGCGGTTTTGACGGAATCCATGCTGCTCTTGCATGATGATATGGCACCTTTCTAACTATACCATAAGTGCATCTTCAACGGCAGATTCTGTGACTAGCAAGTACAGGAAGAAGTGTAATCGGGTGGTAGTTTGTGTGTATTGCACGATTGCCTCCCTTGTAAATAGGGGTGACTGTTCCACGCTTCCACTTTGTTGGGACCTGCATCTCGTAGGGAGAGCGCTGAAAAGACAGCTAATGGTTCAGTCAAGCTCCTGGCGGCTACCATCAATGACTTAGGGCGTATGCGATCTGAACTAGGGGAACTGTGATCGTTTCAGCACATCCGCGGCTATGAGGGAGATGTGGCTAAGTCCTAGTGGTCATGTGATATGTGTGAGAATGATATTAGTTGGCGCTGCGTTCTGGAAAGTACAAGCGAACTGGTGTCTAAGAGCATTAGATGCTATTTGGGCAGTTCGCGCTTGCCCACAGCAGTGTTTAGAAGAGGGATGCCACGCTATACTTTGCGAACTATGTTGACATGCTTGTAAAGTAGCTTAGGATTGCAGCGGAACTACTTCGCCAAATCTTGTTGGTGTTTCAAATTATATTCGTGGGCCAGTTTGGCACGGTGGTTTCGCTCAGTTATGTAGGTATGCTAGTTTCCGACGTTTGGATCGGATTTGAATTGTTTCCAATGTAGTTCTGTCAGGACCATTCGTCTCCGCGTCCTGCTCCTCAGGAAGGATTTTGCTATTTTAAGCGATGGGTTTTAGTCTCTGATGCGTTTGTTACTAAAGTATTGAACTGGTCGACGAATTTTCCACAATCGACATCCTGGGGTTGTTCTCCTAGAATCGACCAATCAGTAGCTTTAATATCGGATAAACTGTTATGATGTGTTATTAGGCGGACCTCTTCGATTTCCCTGTTGGACTGTTCAGCGTAGCAAACGTAGTGGTAAAGCAGTGCTGAATGATCACTGCGCCCCAGGGGATTACTCACTGTCACTGAGTCGACCATAATTTCCTCATTGGTGAAGGCGAAGTCAAAATTGGCCAGCTTGTTCCCCGTTCTGGATTTTGTAGGAGAATTAATGTGATTATAGAATGGAAGCCGGTGACTAATTCTTGGAGTTCGGCTTTAAACTGCTTTCCAGATGATGCCGGAACATTCATTGTATGCAAGTTGAGGTCCCCTACGAGGAGAACGTGAGAGTTAGGCTGAGTCAGAACGGTTTCAAAGCAGAAACTGGACGGTTGTCCATTTGCAGCATCGACATGGGGGACAGTATACCGGTTCAACTAAACACGTATCGCCACGTCTTAGTTGTAGACGACGCCAAAGTGAATCCACAACTTGTGGTTCTGAGTCTTCGACGACTTGGAAACATTAATCACTGTGGTAGTACGAAATTACGTCACCTCTCTTATTAGGTCGATCTTTACGCAAGACTGACATATCAGGTAGTGATCTCCGCCTCCGTGATTTCATCATCCATCCAAGTCTGTTGTCATTATCAGGTGCACAAGTATCCATACTTGACGAAATGGAAGCTCGGATAATTTGTTGCTAATGCCCTGAGCATTGATGTACATACCAGAGTGCTTTGAAAGTTAGTAGTGTATCTGAGGATACGATTGACAGGTCCGAACCTTTGCCGACCCTTACGAGGTTGACAAGTAATCGTTTTTGGTGAACTGCCGACATTGAATTTTGAGACGCTACATAGTGGCTAGTAGGAATGGTCACAGTATGAAGTTCCGGTTCCATATAGTATTGGGAAAGTCACTGTCGCTTCAACAATTGGTTGTGCTCCGCAGTTGTCTACTTCGCGCTACTGTACGCCTGCGAAAAATTTCAGCCATAGAGTTATCAGTACGTCTCATGTTTGTTCTAGGCTCGCCTATCCACGTTATGATATCGTCCGGTTCAATTTTGCAGGCTTTCTTGGTTTTTCAGAGTCTATTTTCAGCCTTTTATCCAGTCGGATCCGCATAACCGTTGCGGTAGACTACTTCGCTGCACTTGACCGGATCTTACTCTCCCTTAGATACTTTTTATTCATCCGTTTTTTTAATTATCGACTGGGTAGTGCACCAACTTCCATACAGTTGCAGTACCTTTGTCTCCTTGTAATCTTTGTCTTTTCCGCTAAAATAGACCGTCTACTGAGTTACTAAACCTTACGGCATTGTCCTTCCCACTTGTGTCTGCAGGGATGTGTCCGGAATTGCTACTTTTTCTGTTGCTCCCCGTTTCCGTTCGGCTGGGACCTTCTCTACGCCGAAGCTGTGGAGCAGAAGAACCTCGAACCTTCCCGACCAATCTATCCCACTGGGTCACTGAATGAACGGTTACCAGCTCAGCTGACCGTAAACGCGTCTGTTCCTCTCGACGTTCCGATAGCCGTGCATCTCAACTGTAGCCCCACTGTTGCTGAACCGGTGACCGCATCCATGCCAGCGTAGGCTATGCATATTTTTACTGAGCCTGTCAACATTCACTCTGTCAATGCGTTAGGTTGCTCCCCAAGGATGTTATTCCATTACCCGGTCTCTATTTCTGCCCCCTTGAACATGACTCCACGCTTTTCTGCGCCTCGTTTGGCAATCGTGAAGCACGCACACTCACCGGCTTTGTGGTGCTGACTGTGCATTTTCCACCATGTCCCCACTGAGCTTGCTTCATCCCACACGCTTTACAACACCGGACCATTTCATTACATTCTCTCGATACCATTTTTACGCTTGCCTTCTACTTTATGTGCACTCGAATCATCACAACCAAAGAGAACCATGTCATCGTGAGCTTATTTTTGTATGGTTGCTCGAAAACGTTCATTGCTTTCATTATTCCCTATCAAACCATATTTTTTATGTTTTGTGGTCTATTCACTTCCTCAAGAATCGATAATGGACATGTTTCCTCTCGATCCGCGTGTTTTGTTATTTTGTCGGTTACTGTACTTTCTTTCAACACCCATGCTCCCGGTTTGTTGGGTTCGAATCTTGGTTACATTGCCAGTTTAATACGCAAGTCCTTCGTTTTATCTAGTGTTAATTGGCCATTTTCTGGGCTACGATTGGCAAGCTTATGGTTCATTTGGACCTCTACAGCCCACCCTCGATCCATCGCTTGCTGGTGCCTTCTGCGAGATTCCTAGACGCCATGAATGTAGTGTTCCTGCTTATATTTGTTAGTTTTTTCTTAACCCACATAGCAGCTTACCCTACCTGCACATTTCAACCCCATTCGCGACTCCCTCTGCTCTGCGTGATCAAGCCTTATGTACCAGATTCAGCCATTACGCACAACCTCACCACGTCGCTCGCTAGTCCGCCATCACCTGACCCTTCTAACCACATTGTTCATTTGAATAGTGTGTGCAACCGACCAAGGTCAGTAAGCTACACAACCTCAACTAGCTCACTTTGTCAGGTAACGATACTATTCTGAGTAGCAGCAAGCAAGTACACGCGCACCCAAAAGGGGTCCGTACGAAGGGTGCTGTGGATCGGTAGAGTGTAATCAACCTTGGTTTAGCCTACACACACTGTTCCCAATTGTACCACCCAGCGTGTGCAAAGCTTTCCCAACAATAGGTGAGTGCTCGATATTGCTCACTAGACGTCCTATGGTTTTTTTACTGCGTGTTTTACCATCACACTAGTCAGATGTCTGTTAATCTTAGTCAAAAGTCGCGACCAGTTAACAACTGAAATTGCCGTTATCTCCTCTAACAGTGAAAGCACGTCCGACGAAAACAGACCGGGGTTCTGATAATCAAGCGGTACTTATGAAAACAAACATCAGGCACCACCCAGAAACGTATGATCAACGAAATTCCACCGGCCTTAACAGCCTGTATCATTAACAAGGATTGGACAGGAGAACACGTCTTCTGCATCTGCAACTCAAGGGTCTCTTCTCGAGGCCGAATCCTCCGAGAATTCAGTCACCTATGTAGAGATCGCTGCAAAGGTCACTTGGGATGCTACACTTTGGATCTCCTCCCTTACAAACATCGCTAACGCGAACAGGGAGACAAACGGTAAACCATCATCACTTGGCATAAAGCCAGGACCAACGATCACCCGACCTTGAAGCTGAACAAAAAGGGATCTAACCATAACTCCCTGACTGTTGGGTGCACGAATATCCGCAAATCTAACGCCACCACATTGCAGAGAAAGTTGTCTGACGATCACGACCAGCGAAACTTATTATGCATTTTAATGAACGTCAATATAAACCCAATACGAGTTACTTGTCACCCAACCCCTACAAACTATGACGAACTCAGACGTATAAGATTGGAACATTGGTTTTGTATGGGTGAAAAAGCTAATGCTTAACAGGTCCCGTAGGATGGTTATGGTGAAACTTCAGAATATTAAAAAAATATTTTGAACACTATTGGGTTTACACTGGTGCACTCACTGTGATGTACGTAGTGTAAGCTGTAAATCCAAGGTAAATATATAAGCAATGACAACAAGTGAGATGTTGGTAAAAATCGTGTCTCCTGGTGTACACAAACAGGAGGTGAAAAAGTGGAACGAAATCTGGGATTTGACCGCCAGTGAAATCGCTTACAGACGCTTGTGTTTATCCATGAATAATGGATCATATAAGATATTGCAGAGAAATAAGTGCACGATCAACTCGGGCTTTGAACTCTGCAAGCGTGGGATCATATATGACAGATTCCAGTAGGGAATTCCACGTTCTGCAAACACGTATGAAAAAAATTCCGATTGCATTCCAAACGACTGTTTCTCTGCCAGCTTGAGATGGTGGCTTCTTAAATTCCTGTTGTGACTGAGCTCTAGCAAGTAGCAGCACGTTTGCTTAGGATCTCACAAAATTTGGTACCTTAAAATGAGGTCCCCACGCAATCGCCGATACGGTCGGCTGAAGACCCCTAGCGCTTGTAGCCTTCGTTCATACCGCGAATTACACAGACCTTTGACATCCTTGGTTGACCGGCGTTGGGGCATTTCCACGACGGTGAGATCTCTTCTCAGCCATTGCTGCCAGACATGTATTACGTATTCCACATGTGGCCATATGTATGAGCCGAGAAGTGGAAAAATCGCAGGGTCGAATCGTCCGAATGCACTCTTCAAGAGGCCCACGTGCTGCATGCCCCTACTTTACGCCGTTTCAGCTTGATTTGAGCATCCAAAGTCGGCCTGGACCGAAACTCCCAGATCATTCTCGCCACAAGTCATTTGAAGCTCGTGGTTGCCGAGTTTGTAGAAGTACACCAATTTGTACCGTAACTGCAGTACTCTACATTTGTTCACTTTGAATCGAAGTAGGTTCTGGATTGACCACACGGATACTCTATCCAGGTCAACTTGAAGTACTGTGATATCATCTAGTGTATTGATCTCCCTCCACATTTTGCGGTCATCGACATAAAGCAGGTCGTTCAATCTTATGATGCGTGCGATATCGATCGATTTCATCGGGAGCCATGCTGTTCCGGTGTGAGGTAGTTAAATTCTTCTAAGTAGGCCGTTAGCGCATCTGTAATCATAGCTTCCATGACTTTTGAAACAACCAGCACTAAGTTTCTGGGTCGGTAGATGGCTGGATTTGAACGACTGCCTTTCTTGTGAATAGCAGTAGTCATCCCGTGTTTCCACATGTAGGGCACGTACATTTCGTCAAAACAGTCTTGGAAGAATCGATCCAAAGGCTCAGCTAAACTCTCTTCTATCGCCGCTAGCGATTTCGTGTGTATATTGTCAACGCCTGGAGAGCTGTGCTTGCGTATACTCAACAGTGTTTTTAGTACAGCGTCGGCCGTGAAGTATATGTGAGTGAGTTTTGGGGGTAAAACAACCATCTCCATAGGGTTAGGTGGCCAGTGATCGCACTGAAATGTTGCAGCATATTGTAGGCGCAAGGTATTCGCCGCCTCATTCTGTGTCCGTGTGGGTCCGTCCGCTGTTTGAAGCGGAGGAATTCCCCGTTTCAACTTACATAGACTGTTGACATGTTGATACAGAAGCTTGTGATTTGAGGCCATACGCACTGCCAACTTATGCTGGTACGGCATTCTGTCCTCGCCAACAAACTGAGTACAGTGGTTACATTGCGTCGCATAGGCCATCCAGCTCTCGGTGCTTGGGGAGAGTTTGTAGATATGCCAGGCGGAGTTTCGCATCGCTATACACTTGCGTGTCCTGCTTCGCAGAAACGAGACCACGTTTCTCGGGCGGGAGGTCTTAGTCGCTGACACTTCGGCAACTAGAGAGTTAAACTGGTTGACGAAATGTTCCCATGCACTGGCTGGTGCCTCGTCTGCCAGGAAGCTCCCGTTGGCTGTCTCATCTGCTCGAGCTAATATATCGTAGCGTATACTTGTTTTTGTAATTTTCACGGCATATCCTGCACAACAAATATATTCGAAGAGTAGGACTGCATGTTCACCGCGGCCCAAGGGGACGTCGATGATCACCCTCTTCTTCGTAGGTGAATATTTGATCCAGTACCTAAGGCTTGTCTTTTTCTCGGAATCGCGTGGGAGTGTTGATGTGGCCATAAAGCGGGTAACTGGAAAAAATTTGTACGTCGGCCTTAAACTGTTCTCCGATAGCTGCCTGGGATTCCAGAGCGTGTATGTTGAAATCGCCAGTAATGAGAATGTGATTGTGATTTGCGTTTATCACCCACTTTATTGTGGACGCCAGATGGGAGTCCATTTCGGGCGTGGAGGAAGGCGGTAAATGACCACCACTAAGCAAATGTCGTCGCCTTTTAATCGTAGACGATACCAAAGGGGATTTTGTATCGTGCGGACCGGGTTCTCTAGGGGCTCACATTGGAGGTCGTTGCAGAGGTACATAGCCACCCCTCCACTCTTGCTGGGTCGGTTGTGCCGAACAGTGGACATGCCTGGCAGTGTGATCTCCATGTCACTTATGTTATGGCTTAACCATGTTTCCGTACTAGGGAGGAGGTCGCCGGCTTTTATCTTTGATGCAGGCGCATTTCGGAAAGCTTACTCAGTAAGCCTTGGGCGTTGGTGTACATACAGGGAAGCTTCTCGGATGTCAAAAGCTGTTGACTAGGAACACGTGCATGATGTGGATTTGTGCCGACCGATGAAAGGTCGATACCTAATCGTTTTTGGCTGAATTGCCAGATCTCGATAGGAATGCAATCTGTTTTTTGTCTCACTTGTACCTGCGGTATGTAGTTCATCGACAGCCTTCTCAATAGCTACGGGTCTTAGCGCATAGGTTTCTGAGTCGCTGTTGTGGTTATATCGAGTGTCGGGTGGTGTCTTTTCCTCGAGAACATCCTGTGGCTGCGGCTTTCTAACTGCTGTCTTCAATCGTAGTTCCGGAGGGAGTGTATTGTGTAGTAACTGCCAGTTACGGATTAAGTTCACGGCCGTCTGTTGTGACTGCACCGTCAGTTTCAGTATTCTCGTGCCACTGCCTTTGTAGTTTGACGACATGGGTAACCGTGTAATCGACTGAAGTATGACATCGTCCGCACAGAGAGCTTCATGGATGTAACGCCATTCTTCCAGGTTTCTTCGTTGCTGGTTGTTGGTAGCCCGGGCACGCCATGAACGGAAATAATTCATTTGCTACTCTCCGTGTGCTAGTCGTTTGAATTACTTTTCTCCCGCTGGTCTTCGCTCTACGGAACACCCGGAAACATACTTAACCCACTGTTTTCAGTCCACAAGCGGTATGCGGACAAAAGCACCGTTTCGACATCATCTGTTGATCCCACTGTTACTCGCATTAGCCGGGACTCCCCATAATGATGCGAGGTTGGATGTCTAGTGATGCACATTATATTAGTCAGACTGGCTTGAACTCCGATTTTATCACAAAGCAAATTCCATTGCTTCAGATCATCTAGCTGTTTACCCCTTAAGGAGTTCGCCTTGTACTCAGGAACGTTGATGCATATAAGTGTCATGCCCCCCTTAGTTCTGTCTGGTGATATGGAAGCTTGGTTATCGAGTGATTTATTGACGTCTCTGTAGATTGAGCCTGGTCCTTGACCCGTTTTGTGGCTGTACTAGGTGGAGCTACTGAGGTTGCACTTTGATTATAGCGAGCAGCAACGGTTGCATATATGGCTCGGCCTGTAGCTTGCGTCGGATTTCGTTGGTCAATTGGAAGCATGGATGTTACCGATGTTGCATCCGTCGATACATTGGATAAGAGGATGTGGGTGGTTGGGCTACGCATGCTTCTATCGGTCTCGACGACGACTTGGTTTGTGGTTCCCAAGGCTTCTAGTACTGCGTAGCCGTGTGAACGCCTGGCTCTTTTCCTTGGTTTCGAAGAAACAATCGTGGGAGAAGGATGAGGTGCAACATACGCTATTGTCGCCTCGACCGAAGCAATTTTTGTTTCCAAACGATGTTCAGTTTCGGCGACTACGCTGTCCTACTTTTTTGTTAAGGCTAGTATGACTTTTACTAGTGGAACCGTCGTACACTTCAGACAGAACCAAAGTGTACCCGGCGTATTTTATTTTTTATGTCGGTTCTACAGACCCTGACACATTTCGAATGGTACCGGTCAATGCAATTTGTACAAGTCAACCCTACTTTTACTACTATAGCACAAGTTTGGTTAGCACGCAATACTTCGTTTTGGGTTATCGGTGTAGTGGTCATGATGACCGATTACCGTTGAACAACTCCAATATGGCGGGCACAGACGCCAGTTGGGCCAATCAATGAGAACTTCGAAATTGGCCAGAATACATCCACCAACTTTGCAGATTGAAACATACACCAAAAGCAAATTTTAGTACACAATTCACACAGAAAAATCATGTGTAACACAGTAATCCCGAAGCGAAAGTGAAATCCGGCAAAGTAAGTCAATAATCCGCGGCGTTCGTGGGTAGTAGAATCCGCCACTAATGTAGAAAACGCTTTACTCTCTGCGAGTGCGATGCAACATGGTTACTGTGGGATACGAAACTATCTTGGCATCTGCCGGAGCACGTGATAATCGAAAAGGATACTCTCGGGAAAACATTGCAAGCGGGATCTTCTAAGCACAATTTTCATTTATGGCGTTCCAGAGCTTCCTTCTCACGATAGTCACGAGATCGGAGCTCACGATTTGGAACAGCGGCAGTTCATTCAAGAAACATTTTTCATGGATAATCTCGTCGCGCGATTGCTCAGAAGGCTGCCTCTCGCAACAACTTACCAAAGTTGCGGTCCTGTGATCCTAAAACTAGTGGTTCAGTCAGAGGAAACAATGACGGATGTGTTAGAACGTTGGCGAAATTATTGGAACTGCCTTCCATCTGAACATCTGTTAAAATCTGCAGAATCCTTGCAAAGACCAGATATGAGCTTATCAGTAAAAGCGAACATACCGGTGATTACAAAGGAGCTTCAATTGACCGATCGTACGCACAGTTCTGCAGTAGGTCCGGACGAGGATTGGGAGGTACCTTGACCAAAACAAGTTGCGGGCGATGTTTCCTTATCCGATCAATAAACGAATAACGGCCGACCTCACTTCGGTCGGCATTCTCCCACACCTGACTCATTTAGCCCGTTGTGGGCCCACTGGGGCCGAGAAACTGCTCAAGGCCCTTTCGATAAGCTAGCCGAACTGAAAGCGCCAAATTTCGAAGCCATGCGATATCATTGGTTTCACGGATACTGAGTTACACACTGGAATGACAGATGCTGACGTTTCGCTACCGGGCATGTCGCTCATCCGGAATGATAGACTCACAAAGGGAGGAGACGTAATTCTGTATTACCGAAATGACCTACGGTGCGAAGTCTTGTATGATTCAGACTCGCAGTTCCCTGATTCTCTTTAGCGCCGCCTGCTGTTAAAAGGCTGCGGCGCTTGCCTTATAGTCTTGACCTACTGACCTAACTCTACACCCGAAACGGACTACCACCTTGCGATTGCTTGAAGACGCACCCTAACGAGAAGATACACTCTCACCCTTATCACGGGTGATTTCAACGTGCGTTGTTTAGAAACCCATGCGATGTTCGGTGGACATTTCAAAGCCGATCTGTAGGATCTGGTAACCAATGTTTTGCTTTACTACCACGTCACTTTACCCACTCGGTTCAGAACAGGTTACAAACCATATGTGCTCGATCTTGTACTTACGATCGAGGCGCGTATGATTGATGTGTTGCTTGTAGACTGTCCGTTGGGTCGCAGTGATCATGCAGTCATTATTTTCAACTACGTCTGCTGTGCGAAATATCGGAATGAAAACTATGGAACTGTGCGGACCATCACAGTCTACGATCGATAAACCCAGCTCCTCAGCGTCACAAGCTGGTTGTTCCCTGCCGAAGAACCCACGGAAGTTACCTGGCTCGAGTTCGTCAACCAATTCAGCCGGCTGATTACAGATAGTCAAACCTATCTAAGGCGACCACGCAAGGGGCCAGGAAATATTGATCCCTGTTGCGTGCCTGATTCTTCTAGCTGCGTCAAGAGAAAGAACTCACGCCGGCTCTGCAAACAAGCGTTCTATTCACAATTCTGAGGTTCTGTACAACTAGTAGGGATATTAAAAGTTCACCTACTCCATCCATCGCCTGATCGACCACACTAAGGCCGGCGATTCCCTTCGCCCCAGCTCTCAGCCACCATCACAGTCCCCATCTACCGGTCCAAACATAGGAGGCACTACCGATCATCGATTGCACATGTGTGCTACACTTTCAAGTGCAAACTAGATCGATACACGGACAGCTTCAACGATCGGTTTTCGTCTTCTATTCAAAGAAATAAAAGTAATATTGTATGCTGTGGAATAGATGAATAATAAAAGGTGATAAAGCTACAGTTTGGGAGCAAACATTTTAAAATGCTAACCTGCATATCGGCGTAATCCACAGGTTCCTGTCCAGTCATACACACGTCCTTTTCTATTGTCCGTGTCAGTTTCCACCAGATATTGCTTGACAGTTGAAATAAAAGATGACTTCAGTTTTTTCCTCGTGATACGTTCAAGGATGCCAATGTATCCTCTAGTTGGTGCTTAGGAGCGCAAAAATCAACAGCAGCCTATCCGTTTATGAGTCTATACCTCGTCAAGACGTCTCTAAAATCTTTTTCTTACTTGTCGTCTGCTACACCATTCACACCCTCAGCTGCTAAAATTGAAGTGGCAGAAAAGTCCCAGTTTGTTTCTTTTTTGTTCCAGGTTTGGAGATTAGAAACAACCATGGGGCTGTCAGTCAGTTGACACCCAAACAATTTCTTTGAGGTTGCGTGAGGTACAATTTGCTCATCTGCTTTAGGTCCAGTTTAAATTGTTGTCGCGGAATCTGTCTGCAGGACAAAAAAAACATGCTTTACAAAAACACAAAGATTCTTGAGTTTTCCACTCCATCCATACAGCATCGATCCAGAACACGATATCCGATAAATTTAGTACTTTCATGATTTCATTTTCAGACGTAACTTTTCGTGATTCCATGATCGTAGTATGATGTAGAATTCTGTTTTTGTCTCCCAAACTTTATTTTAAGTGTGTTGAGCGGAACTCAGGCACTGGTTGCGGTGAGAACCAGTAAGAAACAATACGGATACCAATTATTCAGAAGTGAAAACGTTGCCGGGCCCAACGTGTATTGTACAGATCTGTAATGAACTAGAAGTAACTTAGCAAGAGCACAGAGCAAGATAGCGCGTGACTAACAGTGAATTTGAAAGCGAACCATATGTGCCGTCAGTAAAACAAATGGATGATCAGAAGTTACAAACAAGAATGAAATCCCAAGTTACAATATAGTGAAAGCGTGAATGTTTCAAGTTCACTACAGGGATTCCCCTGCATGGCTGTCTGAGGGAAGCCTTCGATAGAGATGTCAGGTGGGGAGACAAAGTGCGGATGGGAAGATAAGTTAGCAGTTGTAGTGGGCGCGAGCGTATGTAATAGAGGGTGAACTTTGCTGGACCCAGGTTTTTTTGTTATTTTTTGCGTGCGGACTGATGTGCATCATCGATGCGCCATCGGGACAGGCTCGCCGGACTGCAAAATCAGTGGCTGGTCCAGATGAAAGGCCATTAGGACATTTCCTCCGCTACAAACACGACGGTGAGCTTGGGAGGTGTCACTCACCCACCACACCCCAGCCCACAGCGATGACGTTCTTCGTCCCACGAAGAATCCCGGACCTCGTCTTTGGAGAACCGCTCCTCAATGCTCGCAAACCAAGCTAGCCGTTTTCATACCGGTAGTGGGGAGTAGCGGTCGTTTGGAAGCAGGATGATACGGCCTGCGGCTTCGGGCACCTGGGCCAGGAGATTTTGCGGTTTCCCGGGAGACTTGAGTTTTGGAATGTAAAACTCGGAGAGGGCGGGACGTGGTCGGGCCAGGCGCTGTGATGCCGTATGGAAAAGAGGGCAAGTATACGAAAATGATGTGTACACTTTTTATGGTTTTTTAAAAGGTCTTGGGTTTCTTGTCGTTTTGCAATACATATGCGCATACAACAGACGACTGCTATAAAAGTTGGAAAATACGCACGTCAACTAATACAGCAAACGTTAGCAAAAGCTGCAAAGCTGGCCGGGCGTTTGACCTATCTTCCGCGTCAGACAGTTGCCTGGGGCTGGGTTGGTGGAGGGTCAAGGATAACAGTAGGGTCTAGGGTGTTCGGTGCAGAAGATATAGCTGAGGTGAGTTTACTTGTGCAGCTGTACCAGGTGAGGTTAGAGGCGGACCTTCAAAGAATTCAACCTTGAGACGATCGATGATCACCGTCGTTCGATGACCATTGTGGTTTAAGATAAAATGCTTAAGAGTTCTTTGGAGAACTCTGAAGCAGCCGTTGCAGGGAGGTTGAAGACAGCGACGTATTGCGTCTGTGCGGACGAAAACGTGAGAGAGGTAGAGCATCCAGTGTGCAGTTGCACATCTGGTCTGCTCACAAGAAGGGGCCTGGCGCCGCGAACGCATGCGTTGAGAAAGGGAGGCATCGAAGTTTGCCGGTGACATACACGATGGAGAGGGGGGCGAAATGAACTTTCTTGGCAGCCTAAGTCTTGTGCTGTAGACAAACTCGTCGCGTGCGCACTGTAGGTCAGCTTTTATGTTACTGCGAAAACCTAGAAATTCTTGCGAAATGTTTTCCCTCCACTCAGGCTCAGAAGTGGCACACAGAATTGAAAAGCTGTCGATGAAAGCCTTCGACTAGGCCATTCGTTGCTGGGTGATATACCGTCGTGTGGATAGGTTGGCAGTTTAACAAGTTGCGGAACGTATCGACTTGCGAAGGTTCGAAAGGCATTCCACGGTCGGTTGTGACCGTGAATGGGTATCCGTAGTAGGACACCCAACGGTCCAAGGAGGCACGGACGACAGTTTCGGCTGTACCGTCTGGTAGAGGGATGGTTTCTGGCCATCTATGAACTGGTCGACACATATTAATATCAAAGTCAAGGAAAGAAAACGAAAGCTGGCAGCTGCATCGATTTTTTATTGTCTCCATTAAGCATAACCCATATGCATAGCTATAGTTAACATTGGGTGGGGCCAGGCAAGATTCGGGTACATAACGGATAACGGAAGTTCACACCTGCGTCCAGGGCAACTTTGACAAATAATTGTTTCTGTACATACTAGACTGGCTTTATCCGACTTATGAGGACAGCCTCAGCGAAACGAAGGAAGCAGGTTTAGCGTCATCTAACACGACTTTGAGCGCTGAACCTGGCTCTATCTGGTGACTCGAGAATAGTATTTGTTAGCCTATCTAGGAAGCCGATGGTCTACGCGAACACGGCATTTGACGGAGGTGGAAAATTTGGGTGATTTCGCACTGAATCCATCTCGGCACATTCTCCTTTATTAGGGAAGTCAGAGTCCTATTAGTTCTGCCTATGTAACTGTTTCCGCAGTCACACATAAAGTGGTGTACACAGTGTGAGTTGGCCCCAATAGACTGAGCTTCCTTCGTTGGAGGTATTGGGTAAATTTCGGGTTCGGTGGATGACATGAACTTGTGCAGCCGAAATTATATGCTTAGTTGTCTTCAGCGTGGCCAAATCCCCTTTGAAAGTAACTCGATATACATTTTTGGCTGCCTTGGGCACCAATTCCTTTGGTACTCGCAGTTGCCTATGTTTCGCCATTAGTGTTGCTATAACACTAGCTTATCCTGTAGACAGTTGGCCGAACAAATTCGTCTGGCACGACTAACTAGAGTCTTCACAACTGGCCATTTGTACCGCACTGGTTTGAATTTGGTGAAGTACAGGTACTGCTAGGGGCAAGTTGATTTTCGGTCCATCGACCTGTTAATTAATCCACCATCCCTGCGCCTTGTCGGAATGTCCAGATATGGCAGACAATTGTTCTGTTCTACTCCGCTTGTAACCCGTACGTTAGCATGCGCACCGTTAGGGTGTTCCAAGAGCTGCGTGAGTTGCTCCTCAGACGAACGGAAGGCCAATTATCATCGAATTATGGTTTGTAGTAGGGTACTTGGGACACTTCAGTAGAAAAGCTTCTTTCTACCATAAGCATGAAGAAATCAGCTAGAACAGGACGTAATGGAATACTTATTGCTACGCCATCAATTTGATGGCACGACATGTTCCAGAAATGAAATTCCACATTCTCCGTGCAGAACAATTCAGTAGTAAGATGTAGAATTCTGTTTCTGTCTCCAAAACTTTAGTTTAAGTGTGATGAGCGGAACTCAGACACTGGTTGCGATGAGAGCCAGTAAGAATAAATACGGATACCAATTATTCAGAAGCGAAAACGTTGCCGGGCCCAATGTGTATTGTACAGATCTGTAATGAACTAGAAGTAACTTAGCAAGAGCATAGAGCAAGATATCGCGTGACTAACAGTGAATTTGAAAGCAAGTGATATGTGCCGTCAGTAAGACAAATGGACGACCAGAAGATACAAACAGGAATAAAACCTCAGGTTACAATATAGTGAAAGCGTGAATGTTTCAAGTTCACTACAAATGTCTGAATGTCACCCTGGTCAATGGCTTGAACTAACGCAGTGGTATGAGGTGGCAGTAACCAGTTGGACATCTTTTATCTGGGTTATGGTATAATAAGTTGCACTATCAACAGACAATTGATATTGCGCTTATTTTTGCTGCATATTTCTCTCAAGACTTTGGAGAATATCTTCAAACACAACTGCAGGCACCTCTGCCTTTTCATTATTTTTATAAATTGCCGGAGGTTTTTTGATGCTGCTATTTTAAAAATTTGTGGGCTGGTTCATTTTCCCTTAAATTAGGTCGCTTCCCGCTCCTCCAACATGTCAATGCGCAGCATAACTATGATTCGTCCTTCTCTATTTTTCACCTGTGAATTTTTCTCGTGTGACAGAAATGTTTTGTTCGATGTCGCTTTGCCTAAGAACCCAGTTTTATCTAAATTAATGGATGTCTTAAACTGCGTAAGTAGAACAAATTTTGAATAATTTTGCTATCCAGTCTGATGTAACACACACACTTTCGCTAGATTGCTTTCCGAACACAAGGTTATATCTATGGTTGAAAGTCTGCAGCCAGCTGCTTGACGCAGTGGAGTCTGGATCTTTCAATTCACTTATAACATGCAATACTCTTTCTCAAACCATTGTCCCAGAAAATAGGATATCTCAAACAAGTGCAGACTGGTACCGTTTTCAGTAAAGGGTGTTTATGTTTCATTTTCCTTATTTCTGCTATTCTTTTTCAATCGGTGCGTTTTTTAAGTTATTTAAATGCGCGGCTATTTTTTAAACTTCGAAGGATTTATCACTCCAATACCGAAATGCTCTGCTAATATTCGCGATGTTTGTCCTTCTTGACTTTGTCGAATCACTGATCTCCCTTCTTCAAGTGTTAATTCCTTTAGCTTTGAAATTTTGGAACTAATCATTTTGCCTTTTGTCAGACTCTTCAACCAAAAATGATCCCGTTCGAAATGCACACAGAATGCCTTGGTTTCTACTTATCTCCTGTAATCTATACGGACCGAATACTCGCATGGTTAGACAACGACACACGGTGTATCCATAATATCCTGGAATTACCGATAACATGCACTTCTGTGGACAACTCATAGACTCATTAGACATCCATTTGCGTTCGCGGACAGATAATTCACTACTGCACTGCTAGTACCTACTCTTGCTACCCAGAGAAGACAAGAAGAACGAGCTACCAATTATGACCATGGGACGAAATCCAATCCATCTGTGCGAGACGGTGGCGGAGTTCCATGACAGCTCAAGACGAAATCTCAGCCAGTCGTGCTATCGGTGGCCGCCTTTTACAAGTGTTAGTACTCTTGGGGACAGTAAAAACGTGGCCGCGGTTGTGTTGGACAGATGGACGCGATCTACAGGTTAAGACCAATTTACCTAAAGCCCTCTGCTGCTCGTCTACCCATTCTAAATCTATGGTTTGTTTTCACACACAACACGTTATCAAAACGATCTTACTGTATTGATCCCGTTTTCTTGTGGACTCCAAGCAATCAGCACCACGCAAGAATGCTTATTTGTGGGTTGCGCATGAAGGTTTTCTTATTTTGCGCTTTTATTGCAAGTTCATGCTAGTGTTATGCCTCACCACATCCGCAGTGCTCGCGTAAATTGTTGAAAAGGCTCCCATTCGGGTTCATAAAGCATATTTTACCTTGACTAAGAAAAACGCTGAGGATATATTTTACTTGCCCCTTTAGACAGGTGGTCCGCAGAGCAGGTTAGACTATAGTTCAGAGGCGATTTTGCAACCGGTCTAAATCACTTTCTGTTGATAAGATCAGAAATCGAACACGGATATTACCACCCAACGCAACATGTCGAGCGTACAGATCATCTCCAATGCCAGACACTTAGGACTACTACATGATCCAACATAACCATTGCACGCAACTGCTACGAGAATACCAAGCTGCAAATTAGCAGATGATAATAACTTCAGCGCAAACCACCAACTACTGTACAAGCATATCGGTGGCATGCGCAAGTTTAGACAAGGATTTTCACTATTCCAGACGACTGACGGTCCAACTAGAACGGCTATGGAAGCATTAAACGCGCCGCGAATGTAACATAAATAAATAAATAAATGGTATGATCCGCGACGATGCGATAAGCTGTTCCTTAAAAGAAACAGATCAAATAATGGTACAAACTTTCCATGACATTAAATTAATACATCTTCAGAACTAAACATGGGCCCAATTGCAAATTAGTCACCACAGAGTAATCAGAATCGTTCTGCTATTTTTTCTGCCATTGAATCAGGATTCTTCACTATCACATGACATGTTTGGACCGAGAAATAATGTAATGAAAAGGACTGTTGTCCGAAATGTTATGTCTATATGTTCCGAAAATTGATTCAGGCACCATGGATACTGTTTTCAAATGCGTTATCTATGGAATGTGACGTCCCGAAGCGATAAATCACCTTTGGGACGGTTAAATGCTTACTAACCGCAAGCTTAAAATTGCTACGTGTATAGCATGTTCTGATATCACTTGGAAGTTTGTACCAAATCTTTGAGTATTTGGTTAGAAAGAAACGTTCTCTGATTCCCTTAGTAAATTTTGGAATCATGACATTTACCTCTTCCTTACCTATTGAATATCTGCTGTTTGAGATATATGAACACCGTTATTAAGACTGCGAATTTGACAATTTATGATTCTGTAAAGAAAACATGGGTTCAGCTTCATTATCCGGAGACAAATCGGGTCAAATTCAAGTTTATGACATCGCTCTTTGTATGTCAACTTTGAGGAATATCCATCTAACTTTTTCATGAAGCGTCTCTGGACCCTCTCAAGAACATTCTGGTCAGATTTCCGCAGATTAGACTGTACCACTGAACAGTATTCCATACACGGCAACGATAACGGTAAAACGATATGCGAGATTCCGTGAGGTAAAATTGATGTCAGATGTAACCGATGGTTTTCATGGTTATGGAAACTTGAAACTCAGAGTGTTCAGCAAACTTAAACGTGACTGAATATCTCACGCCCAAGTCGCGAACCGCCCTGCATTGAGAAATATATGCGCCTTGTAGTAATAAACTGTCTGGCGGTACTTGGCATTTGTACGACAAAATAGTACACTTGTCCACGGGCAAATGACATCTGCCACAGTTGGCACCAGGAGTCAATGGCAGATAGGTCATCCGGAATGAGACGTACGGCTTCCTGAGTATTTGCACGTGGTTGTGAGTAGACAACTTTAATGTCATCGTCAAAGATAAACGCAACACCATTTCTTCTTCTCTGGAGTATATCGTTAATATAAATTGGAAAAAGAAAAGGACCAAGAACACTCCCTTAAATCACTCCACTAGTGATTGCTTTCGGTTTAGAGAAATGGTCGCCTATGCGCACCAACTGTTGTCTACTAATTAGATATAAAGACAGTCAAGAGAACATCGGTTCTCCAATGCTTATAGCCTTCAGTTTGTTTAGTAACCTTCTGTGAGGCACTCTATCAAAGGCTTGCATATCCAGAGAAAGGATTACGATACTGTTTCCGTTGTCTATGTCAGCCGTTGTGTGGTTTAAAAAGTCAGTCTGGCATGTTGCGCAGGGTCGACCTTGCATGAAGCCGTGTTGCGAATTGCTGATAAGGTTAGCGTGGTTCAAGAATATAAATAGTTCATCTTTCACTATCCTTTCTATTATTCTAGGTACAATGGGTGTGTGATTGATGGGACGCAACTTTTTAACCTCCTAGACAGCGCAATTTTTATGTCGCGGGATAACGACAGAAGTTTTCCATTGAGTAGGGTATACTCCGTTGTTAAAAGAGAGTGTAAAGATGTTGAGCAAAAGCAGAAGGAACTCACTACCAAGGCTTTTTATTAAACAAGGGGGAATCCCATCAGGGCTTGCGCACGTTGAGGAGTATAAGCGAGCGAGTTGACCAGTGATTTTCGCTATAATGAATTGCACTATGCATAGGCCTTCATTGTTGTGCGGCATGATAAGTGCTGGTGTGTTCGAAAATGTATTGACCATTGATTCGGCCCAATAAACACTGAAAGCTTCGCAGATATCAGCTGGTGCATCGTAGTATGTTCCATCAGGTGTGGTGATAAAATTGAAATTGCTGCTGCAACGTGAACCCCGGGCACGGAATAGTTTGGCTAGTTCAGCTGTTTTGCTATGGCCGTTCAGAGTTTTATCCTCTTCTAGTATGAGAGTTTTGTCATGTTGATGCGCCTGTTCTTCGACGAACATCGACTGCTGTAATAATAGCGCAATGTCAGCAGTTAACCTGAATTTCTGCCGAATCTTATGAAGCTTTCGTGCTGCCTTCAACGCCTTGCGATCGGATTTATGTTTTGTTTGGTAAGCACATTTTAGTGGTACTACTGAATCGATGCAGAAGCCAATTATACTATAAAACTGGTCCGTCGCATGTTGAGGACATGAAGAGAGAAAGAATTTATCCCAATTCATCGAACGAACCAGGTCCTTGAAAGAGTCCCAGTTGACAGAACTGAACAGACGATAATGCATTGTGTTCCGTACATCGGCCATGCGTAGTCTTAGGCGACATTTGATCACCCAATGATCGCTCCTCGGAAATTCATCAAGAACATTAACACAGGTATGCCCAATGAAGGAATGAGGTCCAGAGTACTTTCATCTCTGGTAGGTTGGGAGACGTGTTGCTGCCAACCATTTATTTGGATACAGGAGATAAGATTTTGGTATTTCAAAGGAGCGGTTCCTATGGGCCATGAAATCGAAGACAGATTGAAATCACCTCCAATAATCTTATGTAAAAATGGTAGGCTAGCGGCACAATTAAATGCAAGCGTCAAAAGTTCTAGGTCTTCTTGGCTGCAGTTTGGTGCACTGTATATACATCCCATAAGTAGTTGCTGCTGATTAACAGATATCGTAAGCCAGAGTGATTCCTGAACATTGTTCAACACTGGGTTCTCGAAGGTTGCTGCTGCGAGCGGTTTTTTCAGATAAATTACACAGCCACCACCTCGACGACCAGGCCGATTTATCGTAAACGTGTTATATCCGAAAATAGTTAACTGAGTGCCAGACATGTCATCATGGCAACAAGATTCAGTTATAAATATTATATCAGGATTATTCACCGAAATAAACGAGCGTAGTATGTGGATATTAGAGTGAAGATAACGAATGTTTATCAAAAATGCCGAGATAAATGACATATGAGGCAGATTAGGTTGTGTTATAAACACTGGGGTTTCAAGCCGTGTGTCTGGATCCAGGTTGGAAATTGTTGAAAAAGTGGGCGTATTGCCAACGTTGGCAAATGATTTGGAGGTGGCCACACCGGAAGGGAATTGAGATTCAGGATGACCCACTAGAAAATGGTTCGAGAGAAAGTGTCCATGATTGCTGTAATAGCCTGCGGGAGTTGGAGAGTTAGGTTGTGTCCTCTGCATCATGTCAGTAATAGGCTGTTGATTACCTAACGCATTGAGTTGACTCAGTGGGTTGCTGTCATTTCCATCTATGGGTAAAATCCGCTTAATTGCGCTCGATATACAACTCTTCACTATACGTGGTGGAGGCACACTAGTGTCAATCCATACACCAACATCAGCATGATCTGTGTGGTTTGTTAATGGAATCGGAAAGTCGTGGTACCCAATTACACCGTGTGTAAGGTGCAAAGATGGCGGCACATCTTCCATAACTTTATGACCAATGGATGTACGTCTATCCAAATAAAATGACGATGCAGTTGTCCAGTGTTGCTCACGATAAATCTAGGTCAACCGTCCTTTTACTATCGATCAATTTCACCGGATCCATCGATATTCTCGATGAGCTTGGACACTGGCTATAGCAGACTTTAGGCGGGACATGACAGATCGATGCTTGAGGTAGCGGTTTCGCATGCAACTGGGATTTAGCAGGTAATGTAGTTGTTATTCGCTGATCCCTATGGTTGTCACTTCGCATACAGGAAAGAGCATTAGGAAACCCTACATGACTGCCAGAACTGATTATCCAAGAGGAAGCATCATGCAGATCTCTAGTTTTGTGAATTGTAGTCGTTTTGGGCTTGGTCGGCTTATCAAGCTTAGCCGTGAAACTGCGGCCTACTGGAGGTCCTCCAGTTACCAATTTCCATCTGACTTTAATCTTAGCTCCAAAGTGCAAGAATTAGGTGTTTTACCGGACACAGCATCTAATGTAATAGAGTGGCCTGCATATTCATGTGATTCCTTGTTAATTTCAAAAATCACTTTATCCTTCACCGCTTCATCCCTATTTGCAGCAAGCGGAGTAGCATTCTCACATTTGTGATGGCCACTAAGTGGAGAAATATCAACTGGATGCGGGGCGCCATATGGCTGTTGGGTATTCTGTTTTACCTCAGAGGTTCTCCTCCTTATCTCTCGTTGCAGCGGGGTCTGTCCTTCATAATTTTCAGCCTTTATAAAGTCGTATTAAGCACAATGAGATTGCGCTTTTGAATAAATTGTTTAGCAATAAGTTCATTTCAAAACTGGAAAAGTATGGGACACGCGTAACGCATTACATTTTTTCCTAGTCTGATGTAGCTGGACAAACAAGATTGCATACCGCATTCAGTGAGAAGCACTTTCTGAACAGTTTTTAATGGTAAATTGTCTGGCGCATTTAAACCACCGCATTGCGTGGACAGCGTACTCGATTGTGTACTTCGGTCGAAATGGAATCTATCAGTACACTGCATTTTTGAAGTTCATTTTATCAATATTTGAGGACGATTCAAATAAGACAGCTAGACTCTGCAAAGGTTGCAATGTCGATGTGAGCATGTCGACTTTTAATACAAGTTCAGCGTATGCACTTTCAACTACTGATGGACAATTTTCAGGTGTCGTGCTCAGGTCAGCATGTAGTCCAAGGGAATTTCCCACAGCGCCTATACTACTTTGGTTATTTTCTTTACTACTGCGGCTAACGACTCCAGTCGAGGTTTTTGCTCTGAATTTTTCAGTTTTCTGTATCAATACGGCAAACTACTATGACATCCAAGTGCATAGATTGTGGCAAACGTGTCACCTCCCGCTCAAAAGCTGTTCAATGCGCTCTGTGCCAATGGTGGCTGCACACTTCGTGCTGTAACATCGATGACGCCCTATATGAATGCCTTCAACGCACTGATTCTGAGGTCGTGAGCTCCCATTGTGACTCGTGTCTAGTATTAGTGAATGACAAACGCTTTCTGGCTAACCATCGTCCTCTCAATATATGCAGCCTTGCAGCCCTGGCCATGTACAATAAGGAAGATGAGTCACCCGCACCATCGATTTCCCTACCTGCATCTGGGTCTGATACACCAATACCAAACCGAAGCCGCACTCTCTCCGCTACGTCGGCAGAGTCATTACCTTCCAGTAGGATGATGTGTCGACCAGAAAATAAGCCCAAGACGTATGCTGTCGTGGCGAGCGCCACCGCTCCAACAACAAATAGCCTGTGTCCAGCTGAAAGCATGCCCCCACGGAAGCTGGTCTCTAAGCCCAAGGCGAAACCCAACACCTAGGATAACTCTTCTCTAGTGAAGGGAAATGTGACCTCAACCGTAATCAGTCAAAGCCCAGCAACCAATGCCGCTAAGTTTAATCCCAAATCCGGGGATAAACCCAGTTCTAAGCTCTCAGCATCTCAGTCGCAAATGAAGCTAGTTCTCAATAGACTTGCTGAGCTAGAGAAAGTGATCAAAGATAATCAGTCCTCTCGCAGATGAGAACAATAACGGAGCGGCTCCAGTCGGTTGGGACAGTCTCCTGCTCCCACAGTTTCACTAGTAATTCGTGTAAAGCATTAACAAGAACAGAGCCTTCGAATTTAAAGAGGGCTGGAGGAAGATCATCTGGTCCCGCGGCTTTGATCAACTTCAACAGTCCGATCTCACGTTCGACTTCTGACCGAGAGGGTGTATCCAAAGGGACAGCCCACGGAGCAGGGCGATCACTGGCCGGCGAAGAATCGAACAATTCTAGCTGATTAAATTGCTTTTCACAATGCTCAGCCCAACGCTCCAAACGTGTTGACAAATTGTGGATAGGCTGTCCACTCTCGTCATGTATAGTTTCAATAACACCAGGTCTCCTGCTGCCCGTTTCCCGTATCAGACGGAATAACTTTCGATGGTTGCCAAGGGCAGCGGCCACTTCCATCTCTGACGCACGATGAGACCACCATGATTCGCGGTCTCTCTTCAGGCTAGCACGGAGTTTTGCCCGGAGCTCTTTGTGAGTTTCATTGTGTTCGCTTCCAGCCGGGATATGCCGGCGAGCGTCGATAAGTTCCAGAGACCGCGAAGAGACCCAATATCCATGTTGGCTATTAGACATACCTCATGAGGAGTTGCCTGCTGCTAGTAAGGTCTGGTGAACATGTGGCCAGTGACCATCAATTGTCTTCAGTGAGCGCTTACTCAACTCGCATGTCAGCGTAGTTCGAAACGCATTCAGAGCAACTGGCTTTGTCAGTTGGCTGGTGTCAATGCGCTCACAGCGTCGTCGTGGGCGTCCGCCAAAGCGCACCCGCATGTCAGCACATACAAGTGCATGATCGGTGTCCACACATGTGCTCCAAATCGAGCGACAGTTCTGGATGCAGCCTTTCCAGCAGTAACTGATAGCAATGTGATTTGCCTGCGTCCAAGGCTGGTTCGAGGCTGGTGGCCGTCAAGTCACCCTCCGGCGAGTGCTGTGTCGGAAGTTAGTGCTCGCAAGAAATAAGCGGGCATCTTCACACAAATGAAGTAACCGCTCACTGTTATCATTACGGAAGCCTACACCGTGCTGACCGCCCAGATGCATTTCATCAGTAGACAACTTTCCAACTTGTGCGTTCATATTCCCCGCCACCACAACAGTGTCCGTGATACGTCTGTGGCGAAGGAGCTGAGTCAGTTGGCGGTAGAAGTTGCTTTTTACTGAATCATCGCCACAGTTTGTGGGTGCGTAGGCAGCGATGACGTATAGACACCTATTAGTCCCGCGCGACTTCGAAGTGTGGCACAGTAGCTGAGGTGTTTCCCACCTCTAGCTGACGTGTATAATGATGATGATGAGTCCTCTCACAGACCGTAAAACCCTGAGCGCACTCCACCTTCTCGGGACCGTTGCCACATCATTATGAAAGTAGTCGTATCCAACAAAGTCACCCCAACGGAAAAAGTTGGATGACCAAATACTTCTCGAGCAGTTGATCTCTTTGTTATTTGATGAAGGCGAACAGGGAATTAATATCGTCTCTGCATTCCTGCTCGGTAGGAAGCAAGAGGATCCAGCCAAAGTCCGCCCCCTCAAAGTCGTGTGCCAAACGGAAGAAGAATGCCGACGTATTCTGCGACGGTCTTCGCATCTCAAAGGTCAGTCATATTACGTACCACGTGATCTTTCTTTAGAGAATCGGATAAAAATGAAAAAGGCTGTTGTGGAGCTAAGAAGACGCCGAGGAAGTGGTGAAACAGACCTCCATCTCGTGGATTTTTGCGTGGTTCGGAAGACCCTGAGAGCCCGTTGGAGACCCATTCTCCTCATCCCGGGACAATAAGCACACAAATGGGCTACGCGTGTTAACCGCTAATGTGCGCAGTCTAAGGAATAAATTGGATGAGATTCAGTTGATTGACTTAGAGACCGGTCCAGACCTGATGGCCTTCAGTGAAAACGCTATTCACAGACATCAAGGATTCAGAAGTGTCTATCCCAGCTTACCACCTCTCCCGATCCGATCGACAAGGAGGGCGGTCCGGCGGTGGCGTAATGGTCTATTGAAAGGTTGATATCCAAGTGTAGGTAGTTGAAGCGCACAGTGACAACGACGATGAGTTTGATGCCATCTGGTGTCGTGTTCATGATGGACGGAGTTCTCTCATATTTGGTGTTGTCTACAGAGCGCCTTCACGATCCGTAGACCGCTTGATGGACTCGATCAGGAGGCATGGTGCACGAAAGGATTGTCTTATCGTTGGGGATTTCAATGCTCCTTCTGTTGACTGGAACCTGCTTCTTTGTGACCGACCTACAGAGTCCTTTGAAGCCAACTTACTCGAGACCATTCTTCATTGTAATTTGCACCAACATGTCACTACACCAACTCCTATTCTTCCAGATCAGACTCCGCATATCCTGGATCTCGTGCTCTTCCCAGCACAATCAAACATCACGGACCTTTCAGTACTGCAGCCTATTGGCAGCAGTGATCACTGTACTGTCTCATTACAGTGGACACGTCGCTTCGCTGTTCACAGCCAACGTGCCGACGGTTGGAATTTCTGGCGTGCCGATACACTTCGTCTGAAAACGGTTGCAGGCGTTGTCGATTGCAGTATCCCTGAACACCACAATATTGACAAAGCGTGGAATTACTTGTACTCCAGGCCGACGTTACCCATTGAACAGGTCATCCCCTTCTCCAAAAGAACACCCTGCTCCAAAGACCCTCCATGGATCGACCACGAAATGAGATTAATGATGAAAATACGGCGCAAACTATGTGATCGTTTCAGAATTACAGGATTTGAGCTTGGCTACTGCTACTACAAAACGGTCAGGAATGCTTTCAACATGAAAAAGCACGAGAAACACCAAAAATACGAACTGTCATTAGCTGCACTTTCTAGTACAAACTCCCAGGCGCTCTTCTAGTACGTCAAACGAAGCATCGAAGCTGGCATTGCTGTCCCTGTCTTGTCTCCCTGTGAGCATTTGGACCTAGTTTAGGAAGATGTTGAGAAAGCTAACCTTTTGGCCCAGCAATATTCCTCTGTATACTGGACCGAAACGCCATTCCCAGATAGCGTTGCACCCACTCCTCTTTCCCTGTTGGAGCAGGTGAATGTTAACACTGATATTGTGATGAAACTTCTTCTTGACATAGACCCGTATTCCTCGCCTGGTTCTGATGGTTTATACCCATTGTTCCTTAAGACCGTGGCTGGGCACATTGCCGCTCCTGTCTGTCAAATCTTCCGTCGTTCCTTTGAGGTCGGGCGACATCCAACTGTTTGAAAGGTGGAAATCGTTAAATCTATTTACAAATGAGGGAACCGACAGAATCCAGCCAGCTATGGTCCCATCGGTCTGACTTCGATTTCGTGCAAAGTCATGGAAAGAATTCTGAAACGGGCCCTTCACCTTCATCTCGATGAGCTGGAGTTCCTCTCTCATGCCCAACATGGTTTCCGAAGGGCGCGTTTATGCGTCACAAATATTCTAGTGGCTGGGGAAAATGGGCAAAATCCTTAGATGCCGGTAAGCGTCTGGATGTTGTATTTATTGATTACAGTATGGCTTTTGACAAGGTCCCGCATGAGCGGCTCCTCTTCAAACTCCGGAGAATTGGCGTCACTGGCAATTTTCTTTCTTGGGTCTCCGACTTCCTGGACGGTCGCTTCATGCAGGTTAAAGTGAACGAAGCGCTTTCTGATCAAGTGCCCATTACCAGTGGGCTCCCCCAGGGTTCTGTACTCGGCCCCGAACTCTTCAATATCTTTATCAACGACCTGTCATCCAAACTGCAGACCGACTGCTTAATCTACGCGGATGATCTGAAGCTGTGGATTGAGGTATCCAGTCTGGAAGATGCAGACAAACTTCAAGCGACATTCGATCTGCTCCACGATTAGTCACTAAAGTGGCAGTTGCCCATTAACCGTGACAAATGCGCTGTCCTTCCAATCGGTGCTCCTGTGCTTCTTGAGGCTTACCATATCGGGGGTTTCTTGCTCAGAAATGCCAACCAAGAGAGGGATCTCGGGGTGATTGTGTCTCCTGAACTCAACTCAATCGAGGAGACCCGGAAGAGGGTCGCATCCGCCTACAGAATACTTCAAGCTATACAGAGAGCCTTTTCCCGCCTGACCCCAGCACTTTTCAGACTACTGTTTGCTTCGCATGTGCACCCAGTTCTCGAGTACGGATTGATTGCTGCGTATCCTCTCACAAAGTCCGAACGTGACATGATCGAGTAGGTTCAACAGCCTGATCCAAATCCGTACCAGAGTTACGGGGCTTATCTTACCCCCTACGGCTTCAACAGTTGAACCTGTTCCCTTTGGATTATCGTCGTCGTCGCAGAGATATGATATTCAGTCGGCGTATTCTACGAGGTGAGCTGGGGAGTCAGCTGCAATCGTTCTTTCGTCTCAACACAAAGTGTGCAACTCGA
Source organism: Dicrocoelium dendriticum (assembly GCA_944474145.2). Classification (NCBI taxonomy): domain Eukaryota; kingdom Metazoa; phylum Platyhelminthes; class Trematoda; order Plagiorchiida; family Dicrocoeliidae; genus Dicrocoelium; species Dicrocoelium dendriticum. Next base: position 83,684,151 of record OX104067.1, on the reverse strand, counting down.
AGCCACCGGTGGAAACTTTTCAAACCGCGGCGACTCCGTGTGCGGTCCGATCTGGCCCTATCCACCCGGGTAGTGAATGACTGGAACAGCTTGCCGGATGCTGTCGTCGATGCGGAGACAGAGGAAAGTTTCAAACGAATGTTGGATCCTCACTCTCTGAGTGCGCAGGGATTCTGCTGCCCACAATACAACCATAGCGGTCTTCTGTGGAACCTTGTTCCGCATTGATCCCAGCAATCCGCAACGTTCGGGAAGTGACGGAGCTGACAAAGGAACTTCCTTCTGCTCTTTACCAACCAATGAACAATGAACCAGTCTTTGTGCGAAGTACCTTAATTCGTTGTCTCATATTTTGAACTAAATAGAGGAATCCTGGTCCATAATACTTTTTTTCCTCACCGAGCGTGTCCTTACTGTAAACATGATAATGAAACCGAAGTAAGATACACTGAAGCAAAATCAGAGGAGCTACGACAATGGGTGCTAACTTTTGGTCCTTAACTGAAAATCCACGTTCAATATAATGCTGGTAAAAATGTCAACTCCCGGAAACCGTGCGATTTAATTGGAACAAAAAGAACGCACCGCAGTGAAGTATTTGAATCTCCGCCTCCAAGTTGCACACGCTATTGCTTTGGGAAGGCGATCTCTCCATCAATTCCTCACCTTTCCGATGAGACACCGGTTAGCAGTCGGGTCAGTACGGGGGTTCTTCATGGCAGGGCACAAGTGTTTACAGGTGAATCGAGACAGGCCTCGAAACGAAGCACAGGCTATCGATCTGGTCAGAACGCTCCATGGTGTGGCACTAGTGGTGTGTGGTGTGTGGTAGATCCCATATATGGCTGCCTGTATCTGCCTTACGCAGCTATCGATAAAAGCAGTCGTGTAGTTGTTAAAGAGCCCTTATCTTGGGCTTCCAAAAAAGGTCACAATTTGTGGTGTAGGATGCAAACCGAAAGAAATTCCTCGTGTAAACCTCCACAGAGAAAACGGAAAATGTAAAAATGGACGGGAGATAGTCGTCTGTAATGCGTGGATTCGAAATACGCTGCGCGTTGGAAAGACGACGTCGAGCCGCTTCGAATGAGCCTACAGTGACAACGGTGCGAGCAGATGCAGAGAGGATAGAGAGGAATAATCCAGCTTTTTGCTCCTCACCGCCAACACTCATCTGCAGTTCTCCTACCACTGAAGCTGTATTAAAGAGGCTAACGTCTCTGTGCAAGCACAGCTCTCCGGGTCTCGATACCATATGTCCAGGAGCACTAGGAGCAATAACAACATACCTAGCAGAATTTTTGCCTCAGTTCTTCTAGCGCTGCTTAGACCAGAACTAGGTTCTTGTTTTGTGGAATTTTGCAATATTAACGCCGAGCCTTCAAACTTTTGGGTAGAACCTGGGATGCTAGTAGGTACCATTGACCCGTAAGGGAGGTGTCAAGTACGTGGCAGTAAGGAGGTTGGAGGCAGCTGGACCCAACGTAAATTGTGTAGTCCACAGAAATGGGAAGCAAATCAACAAGAACGTGAAACGGTGCATCAAGATACTCACCAAAGTAATTTGTGACAATGGAAGTGCCGTCAGTAAATCAAATAGACGTTTGAAATATAAAACATCAGTAAACTCCAGAGTTGCCAAATATTGACGTGTGTAGTTTCGGGTGCACTACAACGGCCTCCCCCTAGAAGGCTGAAGAAGGAAAGCCTTCGATGGAGCTGTCAGCTGGGAAAACGGAACGTGAGGATGGGTGCGAATAGTAGCATGGGCTTGAACATGGGCTTCCAAGTTGGAGCGTGTAGCAAAGTTCGCTGAGTCCAGGCTTTCGTTTTTAATTATTTATGAAGATCGTGTGGACCGGACTGCATCATCCGTGCGCCGTCGGGGCGGGCTGGTCGGACTGCACAAAAAACTGACTAGTCCAGAGAAAAGGCTGACAGGACATTTCCTCCGCTGCAGACCCGACGGTGCGCTTTGGAGGTGTCACTCACCCCACCCCACCACACTCCAGTCCACAGCCCTCGTCCCACGAAGAAATCCTGGCTTCCTCGTTGCCAAAGCGTAGCCAGGTCTTTAGGGACCAATCCCTTCTTGACCTTCCGCGGTCCAGGACGACTGACACTTCTTTGGGTCAGAAAGGGGCCTTGAGCCGGCTGGCGAGTCACTAGGGGTTGCCTTGAGCCGATTGACGAGTCACGAGACGGTTGACTTGGCAGTTCCGGTGGTTGAGTTTCTAGAAGGCGGAACTTAGAGGGGATGGGCAAGGGTAGGGGAAAGTGGTTTGCTGCCGGAGAGGGAACATGGCATGGATGAGAAAAGCAAATAGTCTTTTGAGGTTTTTAAGAAGAGTTGGGTTTTTTGTCGATTGTGCAAGACGTTTGTGGATGAGGCGCACGATTACCACTAAAGACAAAAAAGGCGTGTTAGTAGAAATGGCAAACGTTTACAAAATCTGAAAAACGGACCGGACATTTGACCTGTCTACCGCGTCGTCGGTTGCCGGAGGTTGAGCGGGGTAGGTTGATGGTCAAGGTAAACGGAGAGTTTCGTGTTATCCAGTGCTCGGGAAGTCACCGCAGGTGCTGCTGCTTGTGTGATAGTATCAGGATGGGTTGCATGTGGTTCGTCAAAAAAGCCACTCTGAGGCGGTCGCTAAACACCGACTTTTAGTGACCAATTTGTTCTAAGGTGAAATGTTTTGGAATCCGTTGCAGGACTCCAAAGTGTCAGTGTATGGCGGCTGGAGAGGGAGCCTCACTGCGTCGAAGCGGAGGAAGACGTATGTGCAGGTAGAGAGTCCGCTGTGCATTTGCACATCTTTAGTCTGCTCACGGGGCGAAGTTGGGCGTATTGAACGCACGTCTTGAGCTAAAGTGGACACAATCTTAGACGGAGGCATATCCAACTACGCTGGAGCGAAACGAGTTCTCCTGGCAACTCGAGCGTTGTGCCGTAAACCAGCTCTGCTGGTACACATTGCAAATCAGCTTTGATGCTGCTGCGAATGCCTAAGAGTATGAGCGAAACCTTTTCGCTCCAGTTAGGATCAGAGGAGGCGCAGAGCGAGGCTTTAAGCTGTCTATGGAAGCGTTCAACTAACTCGTTGGCTGCTGGGTGATACGCTGTGGTATGAATGCGGCGACAGCCTAAAAAGTTGCAGAATGCGTCAAGAAGATTCGTAGGGCTTTCCGCGGTCATTTGTGTTGGTGGATGGGCATCCGTAGTGTGAGACCCACCGATCTAAGAAGGCCCGGATAACAGTCTCAACTGTGCAGTCTGTTACGGGGATGGCTTCTGACCATTTGGTGAGGCGGTTGACACATGAAAGGTGCATACGAATCCGCGTGAAGGAGGCAAGGGACCTACTAGGTCTAAGTGTACATACAAAAACCGAGAGTCCGAGCGGGAAATGAGCCAAGCGGACTGCAGGTATGACGATGTATTTTGGAGCACTAACATTGAAGGCAGTTAGGAGCCTAAGTACGGACATCTTTGTTAACGCGTGGTCAAACGAAACGTTCGATGACCAGCTTCAAAGATGCACGGATACCGGGAGATCGTATTGAGTGGAGTGCGTCGAAGACTGTGCGTCTGAAGGAGCAGGGCATAAGGGGTCTAGGACAACCTGTGGAAGTGTCACGGGGGATGGTTCCTTTCTTGGTTTGGAGAGGAACATGTTACACATTGTTATAATTGAGGGAAATGCCTCTGTTATTATTGCGTAGATGCCTGATAAGATTGTCACTGACACGGTTGGAGCACGTCTACTGTAACGGCTTGGAACGCTGACTAATCGAACGGATTTGCGCTGACCTGATGGCGTAGCTTAGACCGGGGTACGTGCTGGTGAGACGGAAATTGAGCGAGCGTGAGAACGATCTTAACGGGTAGACACTGAGCTCTCGGAACGGACGCACACCAGATGGGGTTACGGTGGACGCGCTCTAGTGACTTAGACGTGAAGGCTGCCAGGCTAACGACACACACAAAATCATGTGACCCGACCGGCTCCCAACTGAGGCGAAGAGGAAGAAATGTAAGTGGTCCTCTGAAGGCTCTTTTACTACCAAGAAAGTGCAAATCACAACCAATGCTATGGTCATTAAGTTAGGGAAATTCGCTACCACGACAGGGTCGTAGTTTGTAGAAGCACATTGTCAGCAGGTGCGCAGTTGGGCCGCGTCTCGGAGTGACTGAACACTGCTACGTTGTGGGGAGGAATAGGACCCCGGTTCCCACAGCCATTATGCCGTAGTTGCTGGCCTGCTTTTACGGGGAGATTTGACGGGCCCGCAACACACATGCAGCGAAGTGGACTGCAGTGTGCGTTGTATATCTTCATCTTGAACTTGAGCCGATGCCATGGCGTCAAAGTCAACGCTAGACAAAAATTGGAGGGTGTGGTTGACGAGTGAGAGAGCGTCAGCGACGGGGTTGTTGACACCTGAGACTTGAAGTATATCAGCAGTTAACTGCGTGACAAGGTCTTAGTGTCTTGGTTACTGGGGTGATTACCTGTCGGAAGCAGAGTTGATGACGAAGATGAGGGGCTTGTGGCCAGTATAGACCGTGAAAGCGTGGCCTTCGAGTGTGAGCCGGAAGTGGCAAAGGGCTAGGTAAATGGCGAGCCGTTCTCTGCTATACGTGCTGTAGAGAGATTCCGCTGGCTGCAGGCGCTTGGAGAAGAAGCCAAGGGATTGTCATTACCCAGCAACCTGTTATTGGACGAGGGCTCCTACCGGTACATCTGAGGCATCAGTCATGATAGAAAGGTGTGCAGTAGATTAGGAATGAGCGAGGAGAGCTATGTTGGAGATAGCATCCTTGAGCTCGGTGAAGGCTGTCTGTGCTGTGTCCGGGAAAACGAACTTGTGTTCATTAATTCTGAGTAGGTCAGTCAGAGGCTGCAGGCGCTGAGAGTAGTGCGAGATGCAGCGTCGATAGTAGTTGAGCAAACCACAAAATCGACGGAGGTACTTGAATGACGTTGGAGCTGGGGGGTTCTTCACTGCCTGGATCTTATCAAGAACGAATTTGATACTAGACAATGAAACAAGGTGGTCTAGGAATTCGACCGTTGACTTGCTGAGTTCGCACAGTCGGGTTGACTGTGACACCGTGTTGGGTTAGGCACTGGAAGAGAGCTCGTAGATGGTCGAGATGCTCTTCTTCCGATGAACTGGCTACTAAACTGTCATCGTGGTAAGAATAACTGAAGTCTAGGCCACCAGTGACCTCTTGGATGAAGGGTTGGATAGTTTGTGCGGCGTTGCACTGTTCACATGGTATTCTTAAAAATGCAAGCATGCCGAAAGGAGTGATACTGTCTGTTTTAGGAATGTCCTTGTCTTTCACAGGTATCTGGTGATAGGCGCGAACCAGCTCGACCTTGCTGAAGATCCTCTGGCCTGTGAGTCATGCGCTAAGGCCCTGCATGTGTGGGATGGGATATCTATCGGGGACAGTTAGCCAATTAATTGCGCATTAATCACTGCAAGGGCTCTAGCAAGCAGATTTTTTGAGGACCATCTGCTTGGCGAGGATCAAGGGCTGTCGGAAGGGCAAATTATTCCAAGTTCGAGCATCCGCCCAAACTCCGCCCTAGCTAACATGAGTTTTTCTGGTGCGTCATTCGTCCGAATTTGGTGTGTGACTTGGGATGCCACGGGCAGAGCAGCGTTCATTGGTTGAACGAGCTTGGAGGACTGAGAGAAGGGGTTGGCGTAGTCTTACGAGGTTCTGGTAAAGGCCTAGACCGGTGTGATAGATGTGCTATCGGCGTTGATGTCACGTACACCTAGTTTCGTTGCAGTGTCGACTATCATCTGGCGCTTCGCATCGACCAAAGGGTCGAAAAGCATGAGAAAGACAATGCCGATGCTGAAAACGGGACTGCAGCAACGGTGCATACCCAGCGGAATGTGCGCCGAAGACGTAGATCCAGGGTAAGCGACCGATGACCGCTGGTGGCTATTGGTTTACCATTGGCAGCACTTAGGCTTGTCGATGAAGAAGTGTTAGGCTCACCTGGCATAGGGGGAATGGCGCTGACTTCCGCCCCGGCATCAAGTAAGAACTGGATCTAGGAATTCTAATCCTTAATGTAGATGAGACAGCTTTGAGTTTTGTCGACGACGTACGTGGCCATTACAGGCCGGTGTGGCGGATCCTCTATAGCGGGGAATTACATGGCTGTACGCACTTACGAGCTCTATTACCGAAGCGTGAGTGGTAAACGCAGTAACCTGAGGCATCAGATTTCCTGAGACGGGACGATAACCCACAGCGGTTGCGGTGCCTACGGTTTGTAGTGAGCTCCTCGATCTGGTGCTGAACCGACGCCACCTGAGATGTTAATTTGTCTACTGCCGACGGTTGGCTTGTCGCGAGTGGCGGTTTGGTTGCGCCACCACAAAGATGCTAAGGTACTCTGGATTCAGCCTCTGGCTGGTGCCGTCCGATGACGCGGACTACTAACTGTGTAATCGCTGTGAATGGCAAGTCACTTGCTACTGCAACGATGGGCTGAGTGCTTTCAGGGAGGCTTTGCATCCATAGCACACGTAGAATCCCTACATCCAGGTTGGACGTGCCAATGAGCTGTTGTATTTCGCGTAACAAGGCTGAGGGCATCCTATGTCTTAGTTGCAGATCACCAAATATTTGATGCAGACTGACCTTGTCAGAAGGAATGATTCGCTGAATAATAGCCTATTTAAGAGTCTCGTATTTCATTACAAGAGTGGAGCAAAGAATGATGTCTCTCACCTGCGAGGATATACTCTGTGGAGGGCGTGATATTAGCTGATTATACATGGCGAAAGCAGAAGAAATCCTACGAAGGTAAAAAGTGGATTCTAGCTGCATGACTCATAACGAAGGGTCATGCTCCCAAAAACGTGTAGCGGCCAACGTCACGGCACTAACCAAGTAATGGCTTATCCTCTGGATAATTCCTTGCATTAAACTAATAAAAATGCTGGAAGGTGCGAAAACATTTAGGTCACAAGTAATGAAGCACAAAGTCACTGGAAAGTACTCACCAGAATGAAATTCAAAATGGCGGGCGGCGTGTTCTGGACCGGGGTCATCAATAGTTGGGCGGTGCCTGGGATACTAGTCGGTACTCAGTCATGATACCAACCTGAGAAGTTATAAATTAAAATTGACTAAGCAGCATGGGCGACGCGACTACTGCCCAACTTTCTCTCTTCTAGTGTAGCCACCGTGGAAAACCCTCCCTGTGTACATAGCTTCTTACTCAAATTTAATGTTATCATGTATTAGTGAATTTAAGCTCAGGAATTTTGAACAGCTTTTGTTTCGGTTGTGGGGGTCGGCGTATACACTGGTCGTACGCGAATTGTACATAGTCACGTGCGAAATTCACCAAGGAATTTCCTACATACTTCTACTCATATCTCACATTAGTACCACCCGAAAGGGACGGACGGTCTTCCATTTAGGGTTTTTAAGTGCCAATGACTGGACAAGGCACTATGGTGTCGAAAATTCTAGGTATATTGTAAATCTGACGTTGGCAACGAATGACAATTGCGAATCCAAAGTCCTTACAAATTGCGTTTTGCCAGGCGATCCGGCGCCTTAAAAGCATAAGGTCGTTCCGCACCTCTGACCCTGAACTTTTTGCTCACCCACTGCTCCACTGTGGTTCATCTGCATGAGGTTCCAGACTATACGAGGCGGCTTATCTGACCCTCTCATCTTAGCATCCTTTGTCGGCTGTCTTACCTAATTCATGTGATACGACGTCTGGTCAGTACGCTATGCGGTGGAGTGAGTCTGTTCTAACGGCCCTACGCCCCAGTTATCGCTATTATAACATCATGTTCACCACAGCTGAACAATAATGGAGCAGGTTTCACTTGAACTCACTCAAGTGAGAGCAACTAGTGATGAGGTGGAAATCATGGAGAAACAAGTTCGTTTCATTTTTGCTAACGTTTTAGGGGTCGGCTAATACATGGACTTCAACTATGGACAAATTTGATGTTGCAAAGTCACACTGTCGGCCCGTCTATGGACGCGTTTATATTTGATAATATGCGGTAGTTAAAAATCGACTTGACGAGGCACTTCGCTGCTTGGGTTTTATTTTATAACCAAAGGTGACTAAACAGTGCGCAGCCAATTTCTAACTAGGTGGATCTATACTTATTATCACGTGAACATCACCTTTAGTTTACCAAAGCACACTCAATTTTATTGACATTTTATTCGTTAATTTTCGCATTTTCGCCTTCATGTTCCTTCAGGACTTGTCGAGTGTTAGCAGTTTTACGCGTAGTGTACCGTTGTTTCACTGTGTAACTTACCCAGAGCTTTTAAGGGGCTCTTAGGCCCTGGCGCTTGCGCGTTTCATCATGTGGACGCTCAAAGCGTGCATTCACGCTGCGTCAACAATACGAATCTTAAGGTAGAAATTATGATCACAAACCCAGGCACAAGAATGAAACGCTTTTCAAGTAGAACCTAACGCATGCAGATGTTCGATGGACTCAGTGCGAAGCCGAAATTACAAGCTGTAATATGTGGGACGGGGGGTGCACAAAGTTCTCACGCATTAGGCTTTCAGTCATTCATACTCACCGAGTAAGCAAAAAAATAACAAAGCGAGTTAGTGGACAGAAATTCAGTCAATGACCAGTGCCATTGTCGCTCCGGTACCACTGCGCTTGTATCTATCTACGTTGTAAGATTCCTCCTAACAATCCTATCTGGCAAATCAAAGCCACTCCTTCCGGAATGCCACTACCTTTTACTCGCTGCCAAACCAGAGTGAGTATGTCTCATCACGACACAAGAAAAAGGGGCACAGCTAGGGTGGGCAGGTGCATGTCCTGCTACGTAGAGTCTACGATGTAACACTCTTTACTTCTGGGGTACATTCACTCCCGTCAAAAAAGACACTCCCATAGAAAATAGGGATTCCGGATATTGGTTTAATTGCCGCCGCATTTCACATTGGAACTTACCGGACGGTAAGTAAAATTAGTCCACTAACTTCCGGGAATTTGCAACTAATTTTTTGAAGTATTAACCGGAAATGCGTGATGGTTGTCATGATTTAATGCGCACAAAAATTGTCCACATGAATGACGGATTGACGACACTGTTGACGCTCCTGCTAAGCGGTGAAGGAGTTGGGACTTTGTCTACCTGATTGTTGCACGATAAACGGCCGTACATTACTTGTTGCTTTTATAAGAATATTTGCGTCGGAAACTAATCATCGACGGTATGTGCTGTACCTTGTTTCGTTGGCATACAATGAGCGTAAATAGGAGTAGCTATCTGTCGGGGTTCAATAACTTAGTGATCAGTGGCAGCCGTCAAGCACTACACCCAGTTTCACTCCTCACTAAGGCTATTTGTGTCCGAATGGTCCAAAAGAGGACGAAGCCGGTCGGTCTTGCAGTGCAACCCTGTGGACGTGTAACACCGAAACGGTCTCTTCCGGAAGCGTTCACGGTGATCGGATTGGCCGGGGTTGACTAAAACAAACAGCGACGGGTACTTAAAAACCCAGCATTGAATTTCCAACCACGATATAAACGCCCAGTGATCAAAGCATTACTCCTTAACCACTAGGTAGCCGCTTTCAATCTCAAGCCCTAGTATCCCTTTCTAGTTAGTGTAGATAAGGAACAAACTGGTCTTTTTGTGCAGTTTTGGTTAAGAATGACAGAAATTTTCCACTCTGCTCAGCGTCCACACAATAATTTCCTACTCAGGTCTCTAAAAGCATCTCTTGTATATGCATCAGGAGTAGCTTCCCATTTCCCCAAGCCACGGGGTATTGCTTCTATACGAATTACTCGGACTGTGCGTGACATGCTGCCGAGTTTTCGCTCTATTTCGGGAACATATTGCGACAGAAGAGTGGAAACGGATGCGTGAACGCGCCTTAAAAAGAGATGTGTGCACATCGGTTAAAGGCGGGACAATCTGCTGACTGGTGTTACTGAGGCCTCAGAGCAAGTGGACTAGTTGCCACAATAACGGTTTTATAAGAGGAGTGCAAACATTGAATGGTGAATGTGAAGCTGTTATAGTCGAGAACAGCCGAAGTTGTACTCTTAGAAAGGCAATTATCAGCATAGTGAAGTACTCAATTTTAGTGATAAACACTTTCCCTTAAATAAATCAGCATACATTACCGTGCCTCCATGGATTTGGGAGAGTATAGGCCACATAATTACGGATTTGCCAGGCAATTTTTTACTTTTGATCTTCACTCTTTCTCAGGATCCAGCGAACCATTGCCAACTCAGCACAGCATATAGCCAATTTTGATACCAATCTGAACGTCGGATGCGGCGGCCGGAAAATAGTTACCGCTAAATCCATCGTATTCACCTTATGAACGAGGTATGTGAAGTGGGAAATAACTCGACCCAAACAGCGCCGAAA
>OX104067.1:83615798-83673691 GCA_944474145.2 Dicrocoelium dendriticum | reverse complement strand
CGAGTGGCTCACCAACCTCCATCGATCGCATCGGCGGTCTCGGGGACTCCATCTCCCGACTCGTTTGGCAGTTTGGGCACTCCCGAAGGTATGCCGCGACGTCCTTCCTCATGGTTGGCCAAAACACTCGCCTCCGCAGCAATTCAAAGACCCGCTCGAATCCCATATGGGCGCCATCATGAGTTATGCGCATCACACGTTCTCGCTGATTTGGTGGAACAAAAGGCACTTTCCGTCCGTCTATCGCCACCACCACGTTATCGTTTTCGACCTTCAACCTGTCCCAGATCTTGAGGAGTTCCTCCACCTCCTCCGATGTAGCCTCCGGTTTGGTGCCAGCCCGTAAGTGAGAGCACAACACATTCACGAATTCATCTGTCCTTTGATCTCCCAGCAGGTTCCTCTCCCCCATCGCGAACGCACGCACCGGTATGGCATTGTCGGGCATGATGTCGTCCAAACACGGGCGTGACAACATATCTGGCAATACATTCTGCGTCCCATCCACGTGCTCAATGATGAAGTTGAATTCCTGCAATCGGTAGGCCCATCGCGCAAGCCGTCCCCGCGGGTCTTTCGCCGTCATCAACCACGAGAGCGGTTTGTGGTCAGTGACGACCCGGAATTCATTCGCCAGTAAGTAATTTCTCCACTTCTCTAACGCCCACACGATGGCCAAGCATTCTTTCTCCGTTGTTGAATACTTCTGTTCCGCCCCCGTCAGCACTCTGCTCGCGTACTCCACCACCCCAGCCGGTTGAGACAAAACCGCACCGATTGCCACGTTGCTTGCGTCGACAGCCACAGTGAACCTCTCACCAGGATTGGGTAGCCGTAGACATGTCGGGGCTTCTGCTATGCATGCCTTTAGATGGTCAAAGGCTTGATCCGCTTCAGCTGTCCACACGAACGGCACGTCCTTGCGAAGCAGCTTTAACAACGGGCTGACCTTCTCTGCGAACTGGGGCACAAACTTTGAATCATATGCCACCACTCCCAAGAACGAACGGAGCTGACGCTTGGATTTTGGTTTTGCGAAGCACTCGATCGTCTCGCGTTTCTCCGGAAGTGGATGGACTTGACCATTGCCCACGATGTGACCCAAGCATACAATTGACTTTTGGGCAATCTGCGACTTTTTACGACTGAGTTTCAGACCAGCTTCATCTAGCCTCTGCAGTACTGCTCCAAGTCTGGTCACATGTTCCTGTTCCGTCTCAGAGAAGACGATGATGTCATCACCATAAACAACCACGCCTTGCAGGTTCGCCAGGACCATCAGCAACAAACGCCTGAATGTAGCTGGGGCGTTGCACAATCCAAACGGCATTCTCAAAAACTCATACTGCTGGCCATTGACACTGAAAGCTGTCTTGTGGCGCTCTTCTTCTGCGATCGGCAGTTGCCAATATCCAGAGCGGAGATCAATCAGAGATATCTGCTTGGCACTGTGAAGGCTTGATAAAATTTCTTCCATCTGAGGCATCGGGAATGCATCCTTTACAGTCACCCTGTTTAGTTCTCTGAAATCGATGCAAAATCGATAGGTTCCGTCGGCCTTCTTCGTCAATAGCACGGGTGCTGAATACGGGCTGTGCGTTCGCCTGATGATTCCTTTCGATTCCAACTCGGTCACCTGCTTCTCTATCTCAACCGGGGTGTTCTGTGGAATTCGTCTGAAGATTGGCTTGCATTGCCCTCCTGGGATCAACGGTATTCGGTGTTCAAGCCAATTGCAAAATCCGTAATCATCTTCCGCGTCTGTGAATAAGTGGGCATACCAGCTCAGTACGTTGCGTATTGCCCGGTTCTGACAATCGGGCACGGCTTTGAGAGCACCAACCCGGTCGGTTCTCCCCTTGTCTATCTCGATCGTATCGTTAGCCACGATCACCACATCGTTTCTCAGGTCAATTGTGACACCGAGCCGTTTCAGGATGTCGGTTCCGATGATGGTTTCGGTCGTCTCCTCCACGATGAACATGTCATGGCGGATGAGCGTTTCTCCTATCCTGATTCGTAACCGCTGCGTGCCCGTCACTTTCAAAGAATGCCCGCCGACCGTCTGCATCGTGATGGAAGATGGGTTTACTGGAACCTCATTGAACATCTTCGTAATTGACACTGCCGCTCCTGTGTCCACTATGGCTCGGACAGACACACCTTCTATAGTTACCTGGAGGACTGGTACTCGCCACCGACTCGGCATGGATAGAGAGAAACAATGGGGCACATTGACGTTGGTGCAGAATCTCGCCACATGACCATTCTGGTTGCATCGGAAACAGCGGCGACCGCTCCGGATTACCCGTACATTGCGTTGTGAAGTGGTGCATGAAGACTCTATCGACAACAGCTGCTCCAGCATTTCGGATAGGCGATTTACTTTCTGTTCCAACTCAGCATGCTGGATGCTTCTCACTCTCACTCGTTCCGACAAATTCTGGGCGACCGTCACCAGATCCAACGCTTTGCTGTCTCCCACCATCGACGCCAATTTCACCTGATCATGGAGTGGACCGGGCAGACTTCGGATAAACTGCTGTTTCAGTAGGCGCTCCCTTGCGTTACCCTCTAACTCGGGGAGCCCAATCGTTAGATGTCAGTCCAGCTGCTGGAAAAACACCATCAAATCCTCCTGTTCGTCCCATCTGGCTGCGTGAAATCGTTGCAGTGCTCGTTCTCTCTCCAGATCCTTCCCAAATTCTGCACACAAGGCAGCCCTCATCTCAGCGAACGAACAAGCGGGTTTGGCCTTTCGAGTGAGCAGATACACCGCCTTGGCTCGTCCACTCAACCGTGTGCCCAAAGCAATTAGCAAATTTGCATCCCCCTCACACCCGTGCAAGCCGCAATTCCGTCGAACTCATCGAGCCACGCCTCCACGTCACCGGCCGCAAATTGCTCCAACCGGGTCAACTCCATCGCGAATGGTCACGGCACCAGTGTAGCGAGAACGACACAGCAGGGGGGTAGACGTTTATTGCACACCGAAAATGGGCACATGTGGGTCTCACGCACGCCATCGAATATCGACTAGATTTCCGTCCCACAACGCAACACAGGTACGGATGTTAAGGGCGAGCCAGTCCTTTCGCCTCGGGAGCTCTGACTTGGAAGTCCCGCCTTCCTGTTTTCGCCTCGATCTCCGCTTCTCTGTACCCGATTTGGATCGGCCAGGAATCGTTCGAGAGCTCTCGACTTGCTTGTTCTGGGCTGTGTCAATCGGCTCGGCCTCGGTCCTGTGGGCTGCGTATTTGTCTGATTTATTGCGCTGTCCACATATTCCCGCTCCGTAGTTCCGGGCCAAGGCTCGTCGCTAGCCGTCTTTCGCGATCCGCTCTCAGCTAGCTCCGAAGAGCTCCCCAGAGCCATTCTTGGAAGCCGCCTCTCTACCATACGTCGGTTCAAATTCGTTCGTCAAGCAAAAATATGCAAGCTCTTAGATTTACACAACGCGTTCATATGAAATCAATGTAATTGGTTTCCCGTCTACGTAAACATTCAAGCCTGCCCAACACCTGCAAGAATTCTGCTCGTTACTGACATTGCCTAGTTTGGTGTTGCACTACTCGTGCTTCCCCCGTGTCTGAATTTTGCTCATTCCGATCAACGGCATCAACCGCTGTTTGTACTGCGTTCTATCCCGTCTACTCTTTCTAACGTATCCAGTTCTTCTGTACACCGTCCATTTCCAACGACCATGACATCACCCATTCACTCGTACGCTTATCCTTGTGTTGTGCCCCTGACAGGCATTGATCGGAGTGGAGCCTTGTCGGTTGGCGACCACATATTCTTACCGATCAGACTGCACCAAATACCTGTACACCTTTGCATGTTTTCCTATGCCTGTACGAGATCATTTGTTGTACTTTGGTTAACTGGTCTGTCTGGGGATTTGACCCAGAGATTGCATTTGTATTGAACGACCTCTTGGCGCATTTGAGTTAGGGATTCGTTAAGATATTGTCTGTTTTGCTATGATTACTTTGTTCAGGAGCACCAATTTCTTGTTTCCCGTTTTGGTTCTTGTTGGTTTCCTGGCGGGACACGCGTTGGTTTAATTCCCAAGCATTTTCGACGAGTATTACGAGTGAAAGTATTCTCTTCGTTTCTATACTACACCGTCAGCTTTATACCACTACACCTTCACTGCAGCTGTGTCAAATAAGTTGTTATCCGTGCGCATCTACATTTCGCCTGGAGTCGATAATATCGATTAAAGGCTTTGTTGGCAGCAGCTAATGATCTAACACAACTACTTGCTTTTCTCTCAGCGATATCTGGAGGAGAACCAAATTCGAGTATGGAAGCGAAGGATCATCCCTCCTATTCGTAAAGGAGTTAGCACGACTGACACTGCCAATTATGGCCCGAGACCGCTCCCCTCTGTGCTGCCCAAATTTGTGGAATCAGTTATATTTGGTGAGCTGATGCAGTAAATGGAAAACCACAGTTTAATGTCTCATAGTAAAGTGGCTTCCACCTAAATCAATCATTACTATTAGCCTGTTAATTTCACTGATCTGATAAAACGAAGCAGTTGATTGTGGAGCAGGAGTCGATGTAGTTTACTTAAACTTCCCAAAGCGTTCGATTATTTAGAGCAGCCATTCTCAAAGGAGCAATATGGCCACGCTGGGCCCTGGGATGAGTAAATTCTTTAGGGGGGCCATAGGAGACTATCCTGCGAAAAGTGGGTCATGATAACACAAATAACAACCTACATTAAAAAAAATGTTTTGCTAATTTTTCGCAGCACATTACTCTTCCCTGGTCATTACCGGTCAATGAAATGAATTACGTGTGCACAAGTGGCTTTTTTGGGCACAAAATTAGTCTCAATAGGAAAAAGCATAGCAAAAATGTCGGACACAGGCCTCTCTCCTGGACTTCCCTGCCAGCCAATTCCACAACAACGGAAGTTATTTTAATAAAGTGACTCCAGAAAACACTGCTACCACTCCAAGTCGCCCCAGCGTTCTTGTACACTTCACATCCAGCTCGTTTGCAGTAATTCCACCCACACCTACTTCCTCCCAGTAGGCTTCGCCAAAATCCGGGAAACAAGCTAATGTCAATGGCAGCTGAGCCGTAGTTGCATCCAAGAACACTCCAAAACTAGCTACTGCGGTATCAGCTACCACAATCGAGAATACTTTGAAAGGTGGCACTGCACTGATGCGTCGTAAACCGTCCGACCTTTTAACCACGGCACTATTCCCATGAAGAATACTCAGAAACAATTGGATAACTTATCCATTTTGTACACAAACGTCCCGGAGTCTACAGCGAATCATTTGAAGGGAAGATAGGTGGATGACCTTGGCCAATGGAACACCCCAAGCAAACTGCTCGGTACTCCAAATAGGTACTCCAACTTGACGAGCATCACCCGGTTGTGTTATACTTTGCCGATGATGTGGACGCAGTTTCGCTCTCGACAGTTCGTCACCAGAACTGAGCATGTTTGGTCCGTTTCTTTTCAGAGCATTCATGGGATCAGCGCGAGCGAAGAAACCAGAGCATAAAAGTGTTCCGCCTGAACACCACAGCCAGAATAGTTTTTATCAGTGGCGTCCCCCAGTCTCATGAGCAGGATGCCTGCGAAGGAATCGATTACGACCATGAGCAGTGGAGCTATATTTGTGGGACCTTGCTCCTGGATGGCGTTGTTGCCACTTCTCTCTCAAGGCCGCCAAGATCCGCAATCTACACTGTGTGCGGCCCAAAGATAATTAAGGCTGTGCTACACACTAGGCAACTGGCACTTAGGCTACTGGAGCGATGACAATTATTTCGGGACAGATTGTCAACCGAGCTCCGGTTCAATTCAGTGAACGAGTGGTGAAACCTAGTCCGAAAGGCGGCGACCCTAGCAAAGTGGACAACTACAGGCCAATTTGTCTGACACTTATTTTGGCAAAGGTTGCTGAGAAAATCGTGAACAAGGGATTGCTGCCGTTGCTACAGTCAAACGAGGTCCTGACTCCCGAACAGCAAGGTTTTATGAAAAGCCGCTCATGCGTTACCAATCTGCTTGTGACGAGGCATGAGTAGTTGAAAGCAATAAGCAAGGGGAAGTCTGTCGACGTGATATTCATCGATTTCAGTAAAGCGTTTGACAAGGTCATACATGAGGTATTCCTTCACAAACTCAGGATGCGTGGTGTCGGTGGCTCACTGCACCGGCGGATCCGCGACTTCTTGTTGGACGAAAGTGGAGGGTACAGGTCGACAACCATCTAACTGACTGGTATCCCTCTACAAGTGGCGTGCCTCAAGGCACTGTGCTGGGGCCCACTCTGTTCCTGATCCACAGTAACAATCTACCTCAGCTTCTCCGGTCGCCATGTACCTTGTTTTCGGACGGCACGGAGCTTTGGAGAGGAATTGTCGCTCCCGACGATTATGGCTTACTTCAGCAAGACCTCAACCGTCTATCCACATGGACTGCAGCAGTACATCTCCAGGTCAACCCAGCCAAGTCTGTATGTATGAGTCTGGGAAAGGGTGCTGATGGCAGAATCTAACACCCTTGATGGCTATCCGCCATAGCCCACACCTTCCGCGATGGACCTAGGTGTACTCTGACGCTACGAGTTGAAGTCAGTGGACAACAGGAACAGGCAATATCGTAACGGACTGCGCATGCTTTGGGCGCTCAAACGTAGCTTCGGCACATGGTCTGAAGAGGTTGCCACTCGCCTCTTCTCTTCCAACATTAGAATAATGCTTGAGTACGGTTCGCCCGCCCACTTTTAGATTATCCGAGGCGAGGCACAAAAGATCGAACAGGTCCAACACCTTGCTACCAGGCTCATCCCGAGTTTAAGTGGCTTGGGATATGAAGACTGGTGAGAGAAACTAGGACTCTACACCTTATCCTACCGTCGGGTGCGAGTCGACCTCATTATGACCTAGCGTATTCTACATCTCGGTGACTTCCCCATGCTGAAGCCAATGCTGCACTTACGAGGGTCATGCAGCACATGCGGACACAGATACAAACTTTTCGTGCTGGATGTGAAGCGTGTTCCCCACCCACTGTGCTTCGAACGGTGAGTGGTAAGTATTTGGAACAGTTTGCCTGAACATGTGATGGAGGCAACATCTGTTTAGCAGTTCAGAACATTGTTAGATTTATATTTCACCACTTTTCGATTCAGAGAATGATTGTACACTTACGACGACATGTCACATTTGTGAGTCCTTCAATATCGTGAGGCCGGTATTTTAAATGTTACGTGAGAACGATAACGATATTCACGGCTGACAATTTTTATAAGCATTTTCGGCATATTTCGCAAGAGTTGTACGGAATTCATTTCTACTTGCTCTATCATACAGTATTCAGTATTCAAGCAATACTGTTTGTCTTTTTCATCCTTCATTAGGAATGGATTCCGTGTGCCCGCCACAAAGCCATATCGGCAAGGACCGTTTGGAAGCCACTTAGAAAGCGTCATAACAACCGACCTGAAGATCTCGAGTGAGCTGCGCAGCAGTGTATCGAGGCGGCTGCTGCATCTGGCAAGCTTGTGTGTCATGTGTGGAACAACCACCAGCTCCCTGTCGGGACGATGCTGCAGGTGTACAGGTCTATGCTGCTGTCCGTTCTTCTATACGGCAGCGAAACCTGGACGATGTACCGGAAGCATGTCCGAGATTTGGAGCGATTTAAACAATATTGCTGCATTGTATTCTGTGCATCGGCTTGGGTGACCAAGTTACTGACACGGAAGTGTTCCGCCGCGGTGGCATGTATGCAGTAGACTGCAGATTTCTGCTGTGGCACCAAAGGTGGCTTGGGCATGTCCGCCGCATGGATTCGTCGACGATACCGAGACAGCTGCTTTAGGGCCAAGTGCGTGCAGGGAAGCGGCATGTGGGGAAACCGAAGTGACGATCAAGGTGAGTTTATCATGAACGAATGTTGATTTCAGATGTTAGGAGTCAAAGGTAATGAATCGTCGCATATGGCATCAGCTAACCAAAAGGGCGGTTGCCCAGATCCAGCAGAAGACACTATTGCATGCGGAAGAGCAACTTCGATTGAGGAGTTGACAGGTCCCGACTCAGTCTAGCCCACTGACATCAAGTGCACTGTGTTGTAATACACGTCATCGTGAGTGCCTCAGCCAAGCCGGCCTCGAAAGCTATCAGCGTGGCCACGCGGGGCCAACACGTAAGAGCAGAGGAACAAGTTAAGCATGTTATCATCATCAGCGCAGTGCTTGTTAAGTCTGCTGCGTCCGTTTCAATTCCGTTTACTAACCCAGGTCAATAATGCGGTTGATATGGTACATGTGATACATCATCGCTGAAGTTGGTCTCTGCGTGTGCCTGCGTGTTAAGTTACTTGCATTTCAAGTGTAAGCCGTTGACTGAAATTCCCTATGTGGCTGTGCTTACTGTGAATGTTGACAAGGTGCCTACCCGTCTGTTACCCACCACCTCGCCTATACTGCTTCCAGGAGACAGATGGTCGTTCCTGGTGGTGACGGGGTGCAAGGTCTTCGTGGCCGTGTTAGGTTCAAAGGGTGGTTCCATTTAGTGTGGAGCGGACTACAGCCCAGCCACTGCCTTGTGTGCGTTTAGTACACATAATTCTCAAATTAGATAGACAGGGGTGCTGCCGCTCTACATGCTGAAAGGGAGTGGTCCAGCCTAAATGAGGAGAAGTGGCTCTGATTCGCTTGTCCCTCGGTCTTATTCCTTCGAGTTTACATTGTGTATAAGGAGTGTAGGTGGAGCTGTTGGCGGTGCAGAGCAAGCTTCCAGTGATCATTCTGTAAACGCGGGCGTCCTGTAACTGTCCCCTTGGAGATCGCAGTGACAGGCAAATCCGGAATCGGATGCCGCAACCCATTCAAGTCAATTTTCCACATTACAACGCACTATACAGGATAATTCACTGCTCATCATATACGTACGCCTGTTTGTCCCAACCTGTTGAACATTCCTTGCCTCTTCGACCCTCATCTTTGCTTCGTAAGATGCATTCTAACCAACCGGGATTTGTCCTGTCTCTTACATACTTGATATCGGTTACATTATTCTGCCTGGGACTACATCTGGAGGTTTTGGAAAGGCGCTGCTGTTTGATTTATTGGCTTTTCGACCAAGACCTTATCAGTTCTCCGTTGCTCAGGCCAATTAACACTCATCGCATGCTAGCAGTTCATAGTTCGCCCCATGGTGTTGACCTTGTGACCTTGTGACCTCTGATCCCGTTTCATTCCTCGCTTATTTTCGTGGCTTTCCCTTTTCGACATAATGGTTGTCTTCCGCACCCTACTCAGTGATCATAACTAACCAACCGGGAATTGAGACATTGGGTAAGCCAGACAGTAACTGATCATTGAGCTGTGAATGTGTTACCGCCACCCGCATGATGTACACCAGCATGTCGCTGTTGATGCAGAAGCACATCTGACGTGGAGCTTTTCCGCATTCTGTGAAATTAAAGTGCATCCGCATTTATTTCCTAAGGAATCTCTCCTCCTGTGTCTATTGGGTCGCTTAGTTCATTCTACTAATAGTAGTTGGACAGTTGCTGAATTACCAACGGATAAAAAGAAATGTTAAACCAGTGGAGCAATTCGGCATAGCACTTTTAAATACACTCTGTGAGTTTCCAAACTGCTGATATTGATGTCCACTCAGAGGAGGAAAGAGTAAACGTATCACTACTGTACCTTTCATAGTGTTGAAATGTTGGGTAATCGCACGGCCCATAAAATGCGCAAACTATGCCCCGCTCCAAAATTGAATGACCATAGTCGTTTTGAGAGCCGCAGGTGATCTCCTCTTTCATATTGCAAATGTTGCTGTATCATTCGCATAATCACCTGAACACATCCGTTGATACTTAAGGCAGCAAATGAGTATATGAATGCGGTAAAATGACTTTCGGATGCAAGGTATCTTAGTTAATACGGAAGCTCAAGGGCAGCAACAGGAGCACATACAATACTCTGAATAATGCAGTCGCTTATCCATTGAATTATCGTCCACCCAGATTTCTCCTGGTGACCATGCCAGTTTTTCATTTTCTTGTTAGAGGCATTCCTCATTGACGTTGCCAGTGACACATCTACGATGCAATGGTTCAACATAACCAAAGATTGCAACCATTGTATTCGGGAACAATCCGCTTTGTTCAGAACCCGACAAAGACACGGTAGTAAACGTAGGAGTGCGTGGTGATTAGATCAGAGGAAGTTTGGTGATCATTAAGACTTCACTGGTGAAATGGACTGTGAATAATCAGTGAAGTTTTGAGCCTCCACTTAGCTATAAGTGTTGCAAAATATCAAGGTATCAATGAAGAATCGAAATACGCATCAATCAGTTTGGTGTTATAGATAATCTCGGCACCGCAGAATTTTATATTTTGACATGCTACCACATTAGCGCATTCCAATGCGTCTTTGCACCACTTCCTCTATAGGGAGTTGTTAGGCGCTCGTCATGTTCGATTCTATTAGACATAGTCTTGGCTTGCCTAATACCTATCACTCTTTTCATAAACCCATCGCGACGAGACTGGACCTTAAAGTGGTGCTGTGGTTTATGTAAGTGATCCACTGAACTATGTTGGGTGGAGCTTTTTGCATCTTCAGAGCCACTCATACCAGATTGGTCAATTTTTAGAGGCCGGACAAACTCAGTCTTCTGGCCCTCCAGATTGGGGGTTGGAGCGAGGGTGGCTCCTTACTTCATAAAAAGGGGGTGTCTGTAGTCCAGTACCAAAATCCCGCTGTCTTGCGGTCAGGTTTTTGAATCAAAGACTTTGCTTGAGAACCCTATTAGTTCTACTGTCTAGGTCTGGGCAACCTGACAGTATTCTACCCTCGCAATACTACGATCCTTTATTCGAACAATTAGTTGTTGCACTGGCCGTCAATGGCGTCCTATCTACCGCATCGAGCAGGGTAGATAGGGGTTTTGATGCTACTGCGCAGGCCTTCCAGACTTCTTCTTCAGCCGATTTGCTTCAACAGTTGCTTGTCTACTAGTTTTAACTCACACGCAATCGCAGGGCGTCGCTCCAATCCGGTCGATAAGTCCATGTTCAACCAAGCGGACAACGTCATTTTATCCGTCTCCCTTTGGAGTCCTCAATCCGCGCTAAGACTGGCATGACTAAACGTGAGCATTTTGCGATAGTTTGGCAGGCAGGCAGTAGTTGCCGGCTCACTAGCGATCCCATCGATCGATATATGCTGTTGATCAGAGACCCGCCAGAAATCTTCGAGCTCCGTTCTTAACCCGCGATTCTCCACATGCGACGCTGGCTTCACATTCTCATTGCGCCTGTCTGGAGATCAGACAGCTTCAAATGCAGTTCAAACTGGAGTCCGCAGCTTTGAGTAAGAAAAAGCGGTTGCAAGGAGATCGCTTGTCAGGAACTCACATCAGGCAAATACGTTTGCAAGCACAACTGGGATAGGCATAAGCTAATGCAAGCTGAAGCGAAAGTAGGAGGAAGTATGAATTTATTCGGATGGAAGTTATAGTGATCGGGCCAATTGCTATAGCCTGTGTTGTCGATGAAGGCTGACCTTATTTGACCCCAGTTGACACAGTTCGCTGACCACTTCGCGAAGCAAATTGGGTCAGCCAAGAAGTGATGCCACCATTGGTCTCATCAATGTTCCATGCAGATGGATCCTTATCACGGCTACAGCAGCATGAGAAATTGCAGTAGCATCCTCTGCTTGTAAAGCCCCGGTTGCGTTAACTTGATCGCTATCGATTCCGCAATCCTGAGGAGACGTCTCTTAATCCCCTTAGAATATCGGTTAGGCACGGTGTGGAAAACCTTGAAAGCATCATTGGTCAAAATTAGGTGTCCACTTTGGACCAGATGTTCAAGGATGGAAGTTCTGATACTTCCGGCAGTGCCTTTTCATAGAGACCCCGGACAGTGCTCAGCTATTCTTGTTGGCAGATGCCTGGTAGTGTGTCCGAGGTACTTAGCACAACAGGTGCAGGTAAATTGATATACCACCTACGATTCGGACTTCGCCGGTAATCTGTCTTTAAGGCGCTGAGTAATAAATGGAGTGGTTTTAGCAAGAAAATGTGGATTTGCGGCTGGGTAAGTTCTTGTCACTGTAGCAGAAAGCTTTCTGTTCAGTAGATCGAAAGCGTTGTCACCCTTAAAGGGAACCGTGAGAAACGCATCCTTTTTGGAACTGTGATGACAGGTTCACTGCTTTCATGAACAACGGCGTGTTTTTGATAAAAAAGGAGGGATAACCGTTGAGAGCAGCGTTTTAAATATGTGATCTTTCTCGTCTGTTGTCGTCTCCTGGCTGCAGATTTTGGAGGCTCAGTAATACATGCAGCTGACTAAGTTACTTTTATACCTCAGAAGCACGAAACTCAGAAACTGCATGTATTGCCCAACCCAAGAATCGTTCCGGAAGACAATTCTCTCAGGAGAGCCTCCTTCCCGTCTCACCAGTTGCACACCCAGCAACGACAAGTTTCCTCCTTGTTTGCTTTCTTTGTTGAACTACAGTGATAGGTGTGCACCGTTGAGTTGAGCAAGTAAACCAACTAAATCAGCGTTCCAATCACAGAGAACGAACATGTCATCCATGTACCTGAAATAGAAATCCAGTGGTGCAATAACAGGCTGAATAGCACAACCTTCAAGCTTTGCGAGTAAGACATCGGCGAGAAGAGGTCCTAGGGGCGAACCCAAAGCAACTCCATCAATCTGCCGATAATAAATTTCATTAAACAGGATCTGTCTGTTAAAGGTACATCGTAGGATTCGTTCCTTCAGTTTCGGCACTGGAATACCAACATCTATTTTTTCGGTTATTTATTTGTAAAGAAAGTTGATGTATCCTTAAGATTGCGGAATCGATGGCGATCAAGTTAACGCGACCGGAGATTTGCAAGCAGAGGATGCTACTGCAATTTCTCATGCTGCCGTAGCCGTGATAAGGATCCATCTGCATGGAACCTTGATGAGACCAAAGGTGGCAACACTTCTTGGCTGACCCAATTTGCTTCGCGAAGTGGTCAGCGAACTGTGTTAACTGGGATCAAATACGGTCAGCTTCTATCGACAACACAGGCTTTACCCAGACCCATAAGGTCGTAACGCCGGCGTCTGGTACTTTTCCAGACTAGCCTAAGCCTGCTGATTGGGAGTGGCGATGATGAACTAGCTGTATTTTACCCATTGTCCCGATCACTAAAACTTCCATCCGAATAAATTCATACTTTCTCCTAATTTCGCTTCAGCTTAGATTAGCTTATGCCTATCCAAGTTGTGCTTGTAAAAGTATTCGCCTGATTTGAGTTGCCGAAAAGTGATCTTTTGCAACCATGTTTTCTTACTTTATTATGTGCATTATCTACGAATTGTTTTGAGTCCTGGGCAGTAGCTGCCCTGACCTTTTGCATCCCAGTCAGCTGTCGGATGTGCGCCCTTAGGTTAGCTGGTTCGTTCCATGCTACGAAGTCGAGCGGGGATAAACGGTACCTATTTGTCATTGCGGCCTACGTCCCTACAAAATGTAGCACTGATTCGGTGAAAGATGTTTTCTATCAGCAACTTCACGATCGCCTTCGTCACAGAAGAAGCACTGATACTGTGGTGTTGGCTGGTGATCTAAACGCCCAACTCGGAATATTGTCCTCTGGTGAGCTTTATCTGGCCGGCCAACATAGTGTAGGCTCCCATAATGATAACGGTGAGCGATTGCTACAGCTGTTTTAAAATACTCGGCTCTTTTTCGAGAGCACAAACTTCTGACACATCACCCGCAGAATAGTGACTTGGCGCCTGCCAGCATTCTGACCAGCCATACACGCAAACGGATCATATCGCGAGCAGATACCACTGGAGAGGCTGTGACCAAAACTGTTGCTCCATTTGGAGCATGAAAGTGTACTCTGACCACGCACTTGTTTGCGCCGACCTCCGGGTGCATTTCGGTGGACGTCTGCTGTGTTGATGTGAACGGATTGACACCAGCCAGCTGGCGAAGCCACGTCTTCTGAACGTGTATCGAAGTACGCTGACCTGCGGGTTGGGTAAACGCCCAATGAACACAGTCGAAGATCATTGGATGCATATTCGCTAAAGGTTACCGTCAGCATGATGTCTTCATGTGGCGAATCAAACTGTCAAACTGGATATTGGGTCGCTACATTGTCTTTGGAACTCATGGATGCTCACCGCCGTATTTCGGCTGAAAGCGAATACAATGCGACTCGTAAAAATTTTGGCTCAAAACTGCTTACTCGCCTGAAGAATGACCGGGAAGCCTGGCGGTCTTATCGTGCCACGGAGATGTAAACAGCCGTTGCCGTTGGTAATCCTCGTGAGTTATTCCGTCTGATACGGGAAACAGGCAGCGGGAGACTTGGTGTTAGCGAGAACATACGTTAGGACAGTTGACAGCCGATTCACAGCCCGTCAAAATGCTTGGAGAGATAGGCCGAACAATTTGGAAGGCAATTTAATCAACCTGCTTTATCGCTTTCTTTTTCGGGCATTGAGCGCCCTTCTCCCTGGGCCGTCTCCTTGGATCCGTTCTCAAGTGCAGAAGTCGAACGTGAAATTGCGTAAGGCCGTAAGGGCAGATAGAATTCCTCCAGCCCTTTTCAACTTCGCGGGACCTGCTCTTGTACACGATTTACACGAGTTGCTAGTGGAACATTAGGAGCAGGAGACTGTCCCAACCGACTGGAGCCGCCCCGTCACAATCCTAATTTTCAAAGGAGGCACCCGTTCGGAATGCGGCAATCATAAAGGGATCAGTCTGATCTCAATGCCACTAAATTGCTTGCATCTATCTTTCTCCACAGACTGACTGACATTCGTGAAAGTCAGATCCGTGAAGAACAGGCCGGGTTTAGTCGAGGTCGGGGCTGCATCGACCACCTCTTCACTTTGCGTCAATTGTTGGAGCATCGTCATGTTGGTTAGTGACCCACCGTTGTCGTGTTTCTGGATATCAAAGATGCTTTCGATTCAGTCGATCGATGTGCTCGTTGGGACTGTCTGTTGAGGAAACTTGTACCTGATAAATACGTAAACATGATAAAAGCGCTGCACGCGCACAGTTCTTGCAGAGTGAGGGTTTATTGCAAAATGTCACCACCCATCAGTATCACCATCGGTGTGAGACAAGGTTGCCTGCTCTCACCTTTCCTTTTTAACTTCGCAGTTAACGAAGTCACGGAAACAACATTCGCTGGACATGACGTAAAAGGTCTGGAGCTAGTTCCTGGTGAGTGACTTCTTGAGTTGGAGTTTGCGGACGATATTGCCCAAATCTGTGACAACTTCCAAACCTGCCAAGAAGCACTGTACCGATCAGCACTGGTTTTCAATCGTTTTGAACTTCGCTTTGCTCTATCGAACTCAAAGTACTTCCCCAAGATTGTCAAGAACCCACCTCTGCGTTAACGCTTTGTAGTGATCAGCTAGAAGTCGTTCTGGAATTCAAGTACCTGGGCAGCTATATTAGCGCCTGTGGGATCAAAGATAAGTTTACGAACCTTATAACAGAAGCTCAAGGTGTTTTCGCCTATCTCCGCCATCTGTGGCGCCGACGCGACATTACTCTCGCCCTGAAGGGTAGAGTTTATAACGATGCAGTCCGTTCAACTCTCCTATATGGTTGTGAAACCTGGCCCATCAGGTCGACAGACATAAAGAGGCTCATCACATTCGATCATTGCTGATCATGTCTGATGGGAGCATCGCGTGAGCAATGAGAGTGTTCGACGTCGCGTATTTGGTGCAGGAACAGAGGGTGAACCGCTCAGCACCAGTATATCACGCACCAGGCTCCGATGGTTGGGCTACGTGTTGCGCATGCCAGCATACCGACTCCCGCGACGTGCATTCTTTGAGCCGCAGTAGCGGTTAGCAGATGAGGAGGGAAGGCCAAGCAATGACTTGGTCGGGAGAAATGAAAACCATCACTTCGAAACTGGCGTCGGCTGATGCATCCCGACTGCCTACCTAGAGTCCTAAAGACGATGAACACGTTTGAAGGGACACACTGATATGGAGAAGAGCCAGCCCCAATGGCGCTTGTGTGCGTATTTTTATTCAACTCCCCCCCCTTTAGGTTCCCCCTCCAATCCCGAGCTCATTCAAAATGCTTGATTTATTATTTATCCTCATATTTTTTATAATGTAAGTTGTGTAATTTGTAGTGTATTTGTAGTCTCTTTTTGTATGGTGACACAATAGCCGAGGTGTGTTTCTTACCCACAGCTAACATGTACTGATGATGACGTTTCATAACCAACGATTTGCCAACTGGTGCGGGAGGCGAATGCTCAGGGTTCCCCCACATGTTCCAAAATAGAAAAGTAAATCTAACCCCAACGCTAATTCAGGAACCGGGTAAGCAGTATCCAGTAGGAACGAAACACAATGAGCGTAACAAACTGTCCGGGAGAAAGTAAGAACTTCCAAGCAAAACCTTTCTTTTATCGACTAATCGCTTGTTACCGATTATCACATCGAATTTGAACAGTCTGGCATGTTGCAAAGCCACTATTGAGTGCACAAACACCTGAAGATTGACTAAATTAGTATGACACTGCTCATATTATCAGTTGATCCTCCTTTTCTAGAATCCGAAAGTCATTAAGTGACCTACAAATGCGACCAGGGTCTGCGTTATTTGTTCGGTGGCTTTGACGGCGATTAGCCGGTAATTTTGTCAAGATTGTTTGACCAGATTGCTCCTTTTGCGGCGGGATGGAACTATTGTGGAGAGTGTAGGTGTCTTTATTCCCAATCGGAACAGTGGTGAAATCTAACAGAAACCACCTCAGCACAGTGCTGTGAGCGGCACTCATAATTAAAGGCTTGACAACTTGGTCAGCCCAACCAGCCTGCAATGTAAGAGGAACCGGGTAATATTTTGGATTATCTACTGGCCACTACGTTTATCACCCTTCTATTCTTTGCTTAGGTTCAGAACCTACAATTTCCCCCGCCCAGTGATTATCGGTTTTTCGATATTTCTCATCAGGCTAAAACATATATAAAACGGGTCAAAATCGTGACAGACTAAAATGGCACCCTGTCTAGGGTTGGTCAAGTCCAAACTGACTGCTTTGGTATTCGATCCTTTCAATCGCTGATAAGAGCTAAGCTCACACGTAAACACACCTGTTCACAATACATGTTCACAATACAACACCCCACGGTTCCGCTGTCCGATGGGGTGAAAAGGTCACTTCCGGAGGTCGAGCAGAAGGGGGGGGGGGAACAGTAAAATTATGACCAGGGTAAATGGACCTTTTGAACGGCATCGTCAGCTGCGTAAATCTGGTTGCATCAGCCGGATCGAAATAGCCTCGGCCGCCATGAGTAGTGTTTCATACTACCCAAAAAAAATTAAAAGGCGTCTACTCATGACGGCCGAGGCTATTTCGATCCGGCTGATGCAACCAGATTTATGCAAGCTGACGATGCCGTTCAAAAACTCCATTTACCCTGTGACTCGCCCTTCTGCTCAACCTCCGAAAGTGACCTTTTCACCCCATCGGACAGCTGAACCGTGGGGTGTTGTATTGTGAACAGGTGTGTTTATGTGTGAGCTTAGCTCTTATCAGCGATTGCAAAGGATCGAATGCCAAAGCAGTCAGTTTGGACTTGACCAACCCCAGACAGGGTGCCATTTTAGTCTGTCACGATTATGACCCGTTTTATATATGTTTTAGCTTGATGAGAAATATGGAAAAGAAATTTCTTCTCTGAGCTTTATGTTGATACCTCTAAGGGCATATTATAGGAATATCGGTTTTGCTATAAACAGCCGGTTTAAGGGTAAAAGTTTCGTTGCTTTTCTCGAAGGGGCTGCTAAATCAGCTGATCGCATGCACTTGTTTGGGAGATCTATTCCTTTTTGAGATATGGGGTCCAGTTATTGTGACATGAACAATTCCTATGGTATGGGTGATGGTAGGATTGTCATATGCCCGCCAATAAGTCCCCATACAACCCTACCAAATTTCCAGTTATTAGGAGAGAGTATGATTATTGTTGGATTAAAATGGCTAACTGGAATCAAATTGCTCAGCGAAAAAAAATTCGAGCATCAACAATATACAACGATGAAATTCAGTAGTAACCCAAAAAAGCTGCTCATTCACGTCAACAAACGCAGCAAGGTAGCACTGAGTCCTAGTTCCACTTCAGCAGGTGGTCTGGAGCTACCTATAAAGAGGCAGCAAGCGTGCTTCGACAAAGGTTCATCCTTACATTTCAGAGCTAATCGGCACATCGGCCATTGATGCAGATAACATCGCCCCTGTGTCTAAGCAACTCATCAGCCACTGGAGCGAATGTAACGGAAAGACTACTGAGTTTCCGCGTGTAAAACTCCCCTGGCGTGGAAGGCACAATATAGAAAACATTACAAACAGCTGCCATGAACATCGCCGAACATTTAAATCGGTTGTTTCAATGATGAAATGCTGGTGAAATACTGATTCCCATAATATGGAAGAATAGTTATTCTTATTTACAAAAGCGATAATCGTGTGATGCACTAGAACTATCGTCCGATGTTTCTCCTCTCGGTGGTATCCAAATGTATGAAAGTTATTATTGCGGAGGACCTTATGGGATACTATGAGTAGGAATATCATACTGTCCCAACAGTACGGATTCTGCTGAAATCAATCCCACAATAGGAAATTACTTTGATCCCCAACAAGCTGGACGGAATCATTTGGTGTCAGAATTGGAGCACACGTTGTCTCTAAAGTGTTCCAATGAACGAACCACCGTATTCTTCTTCACAAGCTTCGAGCCTATTTAATCGGTGACACTGCCCTGGGTTGGCTAAGCATCTTGGACATTCAACGCCGCTTTCCTAGGAATAAGTACAGGCAACAGCAAACATTCCGCTCAGGTCTGGCTCCCTTGTTATGCATGTAAGAATGCATTAAATAGTAAGAATTTTGCAACATTGTGGTTCAATACAAAAGGAATAATATTAGTGCAAATGGCTTCTGGAGTGGTGGCGATGAATTGAAATGTCAGCTGTCAGGTACTCCGGTTGATAAGGAAAATGGTTACGACCAACATCAGGGAAAACCGCATTTCGTTCAATCTTGATGGATCGCAGAACGCTAGCATTAGAGTTGAATTGTTTAAGAAATATTGACTTTTCATTTTGGGAACGTGAAATAAGATTGGATACCAGAAGTGTAATGGTGCTATGAGTTAGAGGAAAATAAACCATCTGACAAAAAAGAACTTGTTTGTGTTCATGTGACGTAATTACTGTTGGATCGATGCAACCATTGCGGTACCATGAAATCAAGGCTGAATTTAACTTGACGTGAGTTCCGCTGAGGCAACCGTCTATATGAACTCATAGTAACCGTTTGGTATGGTGCCAGTACAAAAGTAAGATTGTGATAACACGAGGGGAATGTGGATCCAGTCCGGTACTACGCAAGCCTTTGGATGCAATAGGATGGTATTTCCACCTGTAACCGATTATACTTCTACTAAAAGTAAGTACCTGTAAGTTTAGAGCGTCCGCACTATCCTTTGACTGAGTGCAAGGTGATCAGACTTGTGTAGTAAGAGAGACCAGGATTTTTCGAGAGATGAAAAGTCGTCAATCTCCGGATTGTAGTATTGAACCTCTCCTCATGTTGCAGCGGAAGGTTTTAGAAATAAATAAATAAACATCTATTCTAACCAACGCGAGCCACACTCATCTAGGCATGATCAGTGAACCACAGACTTGTACAAACCGCTAAAAACATGATGATTATGAAAAGGTACAGACAAGAACCCCATTTCTCGTCTAAACGTAAAGAGGAAAGACACATCATACATGATGAGTTAATATCGCTAAGAAGGAAATTATGCAAGAACAAGAGCCACAGCAGCTTCTATACAAGCAGGGGCATATATGAAGAAAGCTCAAATGGAGTAGCATGGTCATCAGTAGAAAATATCTCCTTGGGACCCACTTGCATACGGGATAGTCCATCGAGGTTTCACCCGCACCTCCACACCGTACCTGATAGTATGCTCATTTGGCGTAAAGCATGTTAGCTAACACATATTTTAATGTCCGCTCAGGCGTTTTTTTTAGTTTTCAATTTTTGCATAAGCACGTCACTTAGACCGGTCAACTCACACGTCAATTCCTGTTTTTTAGTGAGCTTGAAAGCCGAATTTACATGGTTTGGCGGTATATGCCACAAACTTTGTAATCAACAGTTCACTGCATTGTGTTGTCTTCATATTTTTATGGGTTTGGCACATAATCGTAACATTCACCTGTGAGTCCTTGGCTAACCGCTTTGCAAGGAAGCAACGATGTGCTTAGAAGGCCCAAACCATCACAGGATATCGACCCAATCTTGGCCAACAACGGAAAAACAAAAGAACAGAATAAGGTTATATATTAAAATATAAATGGTAGTGAAAGGATTAAACAAACATCGTGTTTTGTGGCAATGCAGGTGGGCGTTGCACGGGTTTGTTTGTTAATCGCCATCAAGTTATTAGTTGGTATGAATATTCTTAACTAGTTACAAAGCGACCGAACGGTTCTCGACACTAAAAGAGCGGAGAGACATGTTTTCAATGCGTTAAAAATTGGTGCTTTGTCTGACAGTTCCATTTGACGGGCAGATGCAACGAGATTACACAGCGTTGTTAACAACAGTAAACGCAGCGTGGGGACAGAATGAAGTTCAATTTAAGGCATGATGCATCTCAGACCTAGTGCATTAATAGAGAAAAAAGCTATGTTCTTTAGACAAGAGTGGATAAACTTCGTAGTGGTTTCGGGGGATAAACAACTGTTGGGAATACGATCATTTGTAGATGTGTATTAAGGAATTCGTCCGCGCGCAGGTAATGTTATACTATTGAGACGTGGAGCAGATATGGCAACTTTTACGTATATCCAGGACCCCATTTGATACAAATAATCTAGTCATCTTTAGGCCAAGTATTGACACGATATTTGAAACAGGCAGGTGAGCATTGATCAGTGCTTGAAGTGCGGATATTTAGCACAGTTTCTGATATTCAATGGAAGTTTCTTCCATTATGGCGCATATTTTACTGAGAAAATTTGAGCGGAGCTTGGTATGATACTTTTGTAAATGCAGTATGCGCTCTCCTTTTCTTAGTTCATCACGCTTAGGAGTCTGAAACTCGAGTTGTGGCTTAGCTGTACTTTTTAATCCGAATAGTACACGGTAGAGGTAATAGATTTATGATAGGTTTGCTCGTCATAATGTTACGCATGTACAAATATCTCTTTGTTATTGATTGTTGGATGATTTCCAGTGGTTAGATGTCCATTGTTTGCAGATTTTCGTACTCTATCGTACAGTATTCAGGATTCGGCCCAACATACATTTTATAGACTTGAAGCCTGG
Organism: Dicrocoelium dendriticum; assembly: GCA_944474145.2. NCBI lineage: Eukaryota > Metazoa > Platyhelminthes > Trematoda > Plagiorchiida > Dicrocoeliidae > Dicrocoelium > Dicrocoelium dendriticum. Next base: position 83,652,256 of record OX104067.1, on the reverse strand, counting down.
AATCCCTGAAGATAAGTGCTCGGCTTATGGGAAATATGGTTTTTCGGGCAAAAGCCTGCAAGAATATGACTTGCTCTAGAAAATTAAATGAGACAAAGTATTTTAAACCAATGTCTCGGACTGCGCCACACAAAGGATTAGGAGTATTGTTTAGGATTAAGATGCTCGGAGAAGAATCACAGCCTTGGTATAATAGATTACACTTTTCAGTCGCGTAGCGCAAATTTCAGGAGTTCCCCCAATGCTCTAATGCGGACAAGTCTGACTGAATACAGGCTTATTTGGGACTGCGTTGACCAGGGGGGACAACACGCAGTTTAACAGCATCAGCAAAGAGCAATGGCTTCCCGAAAATATTTCATAAAGAAGATCCTTGAAGTAGCTTGAGAATAAAAGCGGGACCATACACTAGCTTGAATCAATTTACAGGGGATGTCTGGACCTCCGTGCTTGACTAAAATTGGCGGGTTGTTGTCAGGGCCTGATGAGCATGATGGCTAAACTAATCCGATTTGGCGACATATACCACAAAGTTTGAATTCGACAGTTTGGAGTGTATTGCTGCGTTTGTTTATCGGCTCGGGTTGAGGTTCCACTCTCGCATTAGTACTATAGGTAGACATGAAATAGCCACTGAAGATTGAAAGCATGACTGCGCTCTCAGTTATGACGATTTCATCAGTTTACAATCCAGATAATATAACTTGATTTATTAAGCTGCCGACGCCCCAAAAGTTTTAAGATGTAGCTTGTCACCTTTGTTCTCTTCAGACCATTATCTCTCCGGAGCACAGCATTTTGTGATGATCATGATACAACGCTGTTACCAATCTGGTGTCGAGTATCAGTAGAAGAAAATCGATTGTGTTTCTGAAATTTTTCTCTATGTAGTTTAGTAGCTACCTTTATCGAGATACTTGCATGTGCGGCAATATTTTCCAACTTATTAGTGCGTTCCGGCGCCAGAACTTCAGTGCAAAGCCGAATAAGGTTGCAGTTCATCACAAGAAAATTGTAGCTTCTCTACTAAGACAAAAAGGTACAAATTTGAAGAACTTATGAGACCCGAGAGGACGGAATAAGTCATAAAAAAGGTGGGCGGTATTTTGTTACTGAATCTATCGGTTTATAAAGAAGTTAAAAAGAACAATCAAGAATGGTATGGTCAATATGGTAATTTATCACTTATACTTATAGACACGTTTGAACATCCTACACTAAATAGTGCATCAAGCGGAAATCCAACCTGAGCGCGCCACGTCAAAATGAGATGAAGCATGTGGTACTAGATCACGGTGAGCCAGAATTGAGGCATGACTATAACGGTGAACGACAAATGCATGACCTGGAAGAGTGGAGGTATATCACGGAGCTGTTTAACATGCAAAACATCGTAAATTTTGACATCACCTGTCTACTTGCTTCTACAAACAACCAAGACACCAGGTCACAAATTGTGCAAGTTACCTTGTCTACGCTCGAGATGGCTTCAATGGTGATCCAAGCATGACATGACAATAAGAAACTTGGGCCACCAGCAATACGGTTCAATAGTTCAATATAGTTCAATAGTGTATGGTGGGATAAAAAGCAATAACTTTACAAGACCCACAGGATGGCAAATGGAAGAAAACAAAAGTTTCAGGTGTGACACAAAAATATCAGTAAGTTAGACACTGCAGTTTGTCATACCGTTATATAATGTGTATCATGTAAGTGCAGGTCCAATAGTCTTTCGAATGTCTCGATGTTTGGTAGGTTCACTACATGCGATGGCAGTGCGTTCCAGTGCGGACAGACACTAAGAGAGTAAAAAAACTTTCTACAATCTAAACGGGAATATTGAGTCACAAGTTTTAGTGCATGGCCTCGGCATCGTTTGTCGGCAGATAATGTTAACAGCGACTTACATGGATGGTCCTCGTCTCTTAATATCCGGTAAGTGAGGATCAGATCACCGCGAAGTCGTCGGTATTCTAAGGAGTACAGACCGATCGAACGAAGGCACAGTTCATAACTAAGGCCCGATAGACCACGTGTTGCCTTAGTGGCTCTTCTTTGTGGTTGCTCCAGGAGACGAATGTCCCGTTTTAACCACAGACGCCATGCCTGCACCGCATACTCGAGGTGGGGACGAATGTAGGCGTTAATCAATAATGGCACGAGTTGCCGCTCGAAGGTACCGAGCGCTCTCCTCAAAAGCCTCAAGTTTAAGTTCGCTATGTTAGCTGCCTTTGAACATTGGAGCGAATTACCCAGACCTTCTTGCACGATGACCCGTAAGTCTCTTTCGTTGCTCACCTGTTTTAAAACGCGCTGCCCTAGGTGATATGTGTTGCTGCAGTTACTGCGCATCGACAACAGGTGACACTTTTCGGGGTTCAGGGGTAGTTGGTTGTTTACTGCCCATTCGTGAATCCGGTTCAGGTCATCCTGCAGATAGACGGGGTCAGATGTTGACTGAATAGCTCGCCACATCTTAGCATCGTCGGCGAATATTTGCATAGGTGATTGAATGTTGGCAGGGAGGTCGTTGATATAGACTAAAAAGAGTAACGGGCCGAGAACTGATCCTTGCGGTACGCCGCTAGTGACGCATAGGCTATCGGAGTGGGTGCTAGCGATCCTTACCTCGATTCTTCTGTCGTATAAGTAACTTTCCAACCATGTGATCAAGGATCCGTGGATACCATAGGCCGCAAGCTTTCGGAGAAGTGCTGGGTGATTGACTCTGTCGAATGCCTTAGAAAAGTCTAAGTAAATCACATCTACGGGAACTCCCTCTTCAGCAGTCCTGGTCCATGAGTCCCGAGCAAGTAGTAGATTGATGAGGCCAGATCGTCCGCGTCTGAATCCATGTTGGAGGTTGGAGATGATTTGTAGACTTTCAAAATATCTCACCATTTCATCAGCGATTATAGACTCCATCACTTTTGATAGAACAGGAAGGAGAGTAATAGGTCGGTAGTTGGCAGGGTCTGACCGCTTACCTCCCTTGTATATCGGAGTGATAAGTCCACGTTTCCACTCAGACGGAAGTGTATGAGAATCAAATAGAGACTGGAAAAAGGTTGCAAGGTGTACTGCCATGGTGGGTGCAAGGGTTTTAAGTACTTTCGGACAGATCTTGTCAATTCCCGGCGCACTATTTTCCCTGAGCGACTGTAATTTCTTTGCCACAGATGTAGGGCTAAAGTTGACCGTGGATAAGCCGACGACATTTGCTGGGATGTAGCAAGGCGATGGTTCCATGGTGGGTCTAGTCACTGAGACAAACTGCATGAGCAATGAGTCCGCGGTCTCCTCTTCAGTAACCGTTAGGCCATCGACCGTCTCTAGTGGTGGTATTCCCGTCTTAACCTTCCTTTTGTCATTCACATACCGGTAGAGCAGTTTGTGATTGCTAGTAAATTTGCGTACCATAGTTTCCTGCCATTCGTACTTGTCAGCTTTAAGGAGTGAAGTGCAGTAGTTTCTGACTGTTTTGTAATGATTCCACGTGATATCACTTGGACCTAGCAAATGACCCCTCCAAGCCTCGTCTCGTCTATTCAACCACTTACGTGTTCTACTCCGGATCCAGTTGTTGCTCCGTCGCGATACTCGTAATGGTACGTCTTTTGAAGCTAATTGTAGGACCCAGTTTATCTTGCCTTTCAACACTTGCCAGGCATCATTCGCCGAAGTGTGCATCTGGAGGTCCCAGTCAACGGTTGCCGCTATAGTGTGAAGCTTGGAATAGTTGGTGATGAATCGTCGGGTTTCTGGTTCTTTGTCAACCATACTGGCATAACACACATAATCAAACGTTAGAACTGAATGATCGCTACAACCTATCGGGGGGTTGTATGAAACCGACTCAACCGTTAACTCCTCATTAGTCAGGATTAAATCAAGTACTGAAGGCTTGTTTGAACCGCGCTGTCTGGTTGGTTGATCCACATGGTTATACAAAACTGCCATTGTCAAGAACTCAAGGAGTTTTGATTTGAAGCATGGCCCACTTGGGAACATAGATGCTATTGACGGTACATTGAAGTCACCCATTATTAGGTAGTGTGAGTACTTTTTCGACATAGCATATTGGAGAGCATTTAATAGAATATCATCGCTGTCGGCGGAGGAGTTCGGCGGCCTGTAGACAACTGCTATGAGGCAAGCATCGTGTGTCTTCTTCTGAGGACAATCATCGGGACCGGATAGCTACAGCCGGCAGAATAAGACGTTGGGGATAATAAGGGAATGCTCAGTGAGAGCTTCACATTTCAGGTGATCTCGGTAGTAGATAGCAACGCCACCACCGCGAGATGGACGATCATTTCGAATGACTGACATTTCACTAAGTTCAATTTCTGGATCCAAAATCTCGTTTGAGAGCCAGGTTTCAGTTAATGCTATGATGTCCCAAGTTGCTGCTTCATGCCGATGGCGCAATTCCGGCAACTTGGAGTAAAGCCCTTGGACGTTTGTGTAGCAGCATTGCATTCGTTGCCGCATTAGGAGGTGGGTTCGCTGTGTTTGACCGGCACAAACAGTGCCGGTCTGCCCACGTTTTTTGACACGAGTGTTTGCACGCTTGGCTGGTCTATGGTCGGAAAAGCCAGGTCTGACTCAACTGTACCAGTGGTCTGTACTGCTTGCAGGAATGGTCTCAGTCGTACTTCTGGTGGTCTTAGCCTTCTGCTGTGGTGCCACACGTTAATTGCCATTGATGTCATCCCCGGCGTAGCCAAGGTAACTTTCAAAATTTTCAGCCCGCTTCCTTGATAGTTTGGGGAGGAAGCTAAGCGGCTGACGTCAAATGCCACAACATTCTGCATGCCATAGAGTTCTGTGATGTAGCGCCACTCACCAATATCGTGTTTTTGTCTTTCACTGGTGTCGCCATGTTTCAGTTCGGGCACACCATGAACCAGCACCACTTTCTTCATTACATTTTGACGAGACGCGATTGGGTCGGATTTTCGCTTTTGTCTTTCCTTCCATGGCATGTCGTGGAAAAATGCGGGCACTGAGAGAAGAGTTCGGTAGACTGTGGCTTGTTAAGGGAACATCCTCCAAGTCCTTTGTGTTGCCAAATGTTACTCGCAGTAACCGAGGTTCCCCTACCTGAGGAGACGATGGGTTTCGTGACAGACGTGTAAGACTAGTTAGGTGAACGTTTAGTCCTAGTGCGCAGCTTATCTCAGTCCAGCGAGTTTACTCTTCGGCTTGTCGACCTTTTAACGACTCGCTGGTGGGTTCTGGTACGTTTGAACATATGACTGTCATCGCTTGTTGGTTGCGTAGTAATTTAGTTTGTTGCAGTTCTTTTTGGGTGGAGGTTTGTCGTGTGGGAGTGTTGGTCTTGTCTTGTGGGGAAGACAAGTCAAGGCTGCAGCTAGAATTCTCCTGTGCAACGACGTTATTCACACAGTTTGTAATGTGCTGCCCAGCTAATAGCGATGATCGTGCAATTTGTGCATAACTCTTTACGCCTTGCGGTACAACAGAAGATTTTATAGAATTTTCAACTGGCTTGGCATCACAGTTGTTTATCGCTAATGGTGCTTGTTTTTCGCCGGAACGTGTAACATTTTTTAATGGATAACTTTGGTCTTTTGGTAGGTCTGGGGTTAGGGCTACTTAATACATTAAGCTGCAACTCGAGTTCAGCGATTTTCCCTCCCAAAGCCTTGACCAATTCTTTCTGTTCGGATGACGCAACAGCCAACATTTCACACCTCGTGTTGAGAGTTCGGATAATCTTGGCTATTGGGCTATCTGAACACGCATCACAGAACCACAAACTATTTGTAATTACGCTGCTGTTTCCCCTCCAAGTTCTGAGTTCACGTCCACTTCGTCGTAAGAATTTGCACACAAAGAGCACGTGATATTTGTGATGACAGTTCTCCGCGTACTTGAGCCATGATTGACCGTTGTTTCGTTCACGCGTGGACCCGCTGATAAACTTCGCCTTCCCATGGCTTAGTGACTCGTACGCACTTTAAATCACGCCGGTCGCACCGTTGTGAGCTGCGTGAATTGACCAGTCCGGCTAGCGGTAACCGTCGCTGTCCGGGTTTGGTGGTGATGGGTCCTGGCGCAAACGTGTATGGAATCACAAACACTTCGTGTGGTAGGGTGCACGAAGGAATATAGATGAAAGGACAAAATAGCCAGTATCTATGGTGTGTGGTGGTGCACAGTACTAAGCTATATGTCACCTGATAGCTTTAGAAAAGCTCTTGAAAAACCAGCTTTCAAGCGTGGTTCTTAATGTACGAATTGCCGAAGACGCCGGTTGGGATGAAATAGCGAAACGGAGGACTTACTGCGCAAATATAAATCCAGTTCGATAGAACTCGGCGAGCCGAAACGAATGGGCGTATTTCCGAGAATGTAGCACAAAAATGAACGGAATAATCCAGGATTACCACAGAGCACAGAATTATGCGACCGTCTGTGACCTTGCTTATAGGTCGAGCAGCAACGACCCAAAGTACATATGAGCCAGTCTCAGGTGTTCCTACGTCCGAAAAGCCGGTCGTACAAACACTCGTTTCAAAAACCTCAGCAGACCGGCAAAAACAGTGCCGGTCAGACACAGTGAACTGAGCTCCTAATACGTCAACAAGTGTAATGCCGCTAAAACAGCACGCAAGAATTGCATTCGATGCTTCCGGAAGTGCACCAATGACATGAAACAATAACTCGGGACACCATAGCCGTGACCAAAACTTAGCTCTCAAACGATATGGTTGGCGGCATCCGGTTTCGGATTTGCCTGTCATTGTGGAAAGCCACAGGACGCCTGCGCCTACAGAGGGACCATTGGTGGCTTGCGATGCACCACCCACAGCCCAAACCACACACCCGATATCCAGTGTAAACCCGAAGGAATAAGACCGGGAGGCATGTGGATGGGAGCCACGTTTCATCAACGGAGCAGACTCACGCTCCTTCACAGGCAAACACAAGCACACTGTATTTGGGAATCAAGCGCACACAAGGCGGTGGCTGGACCGTGGTGAGCTCCACACTGAGTGAATGGAACCACTCTTCAAGCCTAGCACGATCACAAGAACCGTGCACCTGTCCTCTCCAGCAACAACCAACTATCTCCTTGAATCAGTATGGACGAGTTAATGGGTAATAGACAGGAAGGCACATTGTCAACATGCACGTCAAAAACAGCCACACAAGGGATGTCAAACGACATACATACCAGATTAAACTCATTGACATATCGGTAATTCGAAAATGATCGCCAATCTCGTGGTGTCAATGTTCCCATCTACTAATGAGATTACTTAAAATATGCAACCCTTAGCAAACATTTCCTTGCTATTCCTGCTGAATTATTTAGACGACTTCGGCTAGTAGGACAAGATGGTGGATCACAGAAGAAGCGTGATATTTGCCTCTTACCAGTTGTCTTCAGGCCACTGAACTTCTCCGCAGCCACTGAAGATATTCTGTTAAACACTATCCACAGTGCTGTTTTATAAAATTGCTCTAACTGCCTTATAATGAGCGACTTCAACGCACCTTCAATAGTATCAGTCTTTCCAGTGGGTCATTGTTCAACTCAAAACTCTCTGAATTCATCGTTATGGCAGTATTTACTAACAATATGTATCGACCTACCAGACACCGCGGTTCAAACAAGCCACAAAACTTAGACTTAATCCTGACTGATAAAGGATTGTTGGTCGACCCAGTAATATACAATTCTGCGTTGGATCGTAGCGAGCATTCAATCCTAACGTTTGATGAAGTGAATTGGCAGTATTTCTGATGGAGAAAGAGAAACAACGAACTATTACAGACTATTCAAAATTTCTCAACCTAGCGACAACCGCTGACTGTGACCTATAGCCGCACAGTTCGGCGAACGGCGCATCGAAAGAAATGGTAAGTAACATCAACTGTGGCACACAACCAGCCCCGGTGGTTGTACAAATACGACCACCACGCTGTACAAATCCTAGGATCCGAAGCAGTATACGTAAATGGATTAACAGGAGAGATGGGATTTGGTAACATGTGCTAAGTCCATAAAATACCAAACGGTAGGATTACAAAACAATCAGGGACTGCTGCAGGTCACTCATTAGAGTATACGAGTTCGAATGGCAGAACACCATGATATTCAAGTTTATGGGTACCACCAACCGGCCAAACAGTTTGTGTGAATGGCAAAAGAAAGTTTAGGTTTGAGATACCATCACTCCAGACGGCCACTGGCCTAACGACTACGGCTGTGGATACCGCGTACGCGCTACTCCTGCAGTTTGGCTCATTGGATACAAATACCATGAAACCTTCGCCCTATCAACTTCCAGCAAATGCCGTCGACTTATCCAGTGCCACATTTATCCCAACGTCTGTCTCAAGGAAAGTACAGTCGCTCCGGGAATACAGTGCCCCCGGAATCGACAAGACCGGCCCAGAGGCACTTAGTACCCTGCTAATGACGCGTAACAACTTCATCAACACATATCTTTTGGGGCAACACATCCTGCAGCGCGTGACTAGTGAACGCGACTTAGGTATTATCGTACAAGAAAGTCTTGGCAATTCGCCCCAATGTTCGCAAGTAGCAAGTGTGGCGAGATTGAACTAGAGGCTTTAGTGGAGAGCTCTCAGAACGTTTGCACGACGGCTAGAACCATTGGTGATTAACTCGTATATTCATTCCCACGTTTACTATGCAATTCAGGCCTTGTGTCCATGGTTGAATCGAGACATTTCTCTCTTTTATCATCTCAAAATAAGAGAAACCAAGGCAACACGTGAGCTATTCGGTCTCAGTTACGAACTGCTCCTTCGTTTTAGCGATGTGTTCTCCTCAGAATACCGATAGCTTCTAGGAAATTTCCTTCGCATATACCGGAATCTAAGTGAGAGCTAACACCCATGTGCACCACTGCTGACCATAGCCCCTTACAAACAATGTCGAGGCAACCGTCTGAAACTATTGACGAGACACCTGTTTGAAGCGTAAAAGTATTTTTGCTCTCTTAGAATCTGTTCTCACTGGAATGCACTGCCAAGACATACGATGAACGCACCAGACATCACGATATTCGAACTACTCTTAGACTTTCATCCTAGTGATAAATGTTACACAAATGATTGAAAGTTCAATGTTAATTCATGTTTCACGTTAGAACATTCTTATTTTTATTTTCTTTCGCATATCAGTTCTGTGGGTCTCGTAAAGTTATACATTTTATCCCATCATACACTATTGAACTACTGAAATAATGCAATGTGTTACCAAACAGGGTAGACTTTTGACCTGCTGTACCCATCCCAATCGACCAAGGGTATACATAAAAGTGTTGCTTTTTGTGGTTCACTGTTAAAGGACCATGGGATTTCTAGCACATTAAATTACCCACGATAATTTCGTTAGGTAATGCGAGGGCGGAAATACTATAAAGTGTCAATCATGTCATCAGTTATGGTGACTGCAGACGAGGGGGTATTTAAATGTAGCCTCCTAAGAGGTCTGTTGGATAACTAGAAATGACAATCCACACCGAATCAGGAATTTTTCGAAGGACAGGTTCAGCCAGAGGAAGAACCAAATATGTGTCTTCGACGTAGACTAGACAGCCACTACCTTTACCAGAAGGGCAGTAATTACGGAAGATGTTATAAATCGATATCTCAAGCAGTGTGTCTGGCAGCTCCGCTAGACACCATGTTTCCGTTATTAATACTATATCAGGAGAAAAACAGGTGAATATTGCGCATGTAGTGCATTTTATTTGATAATAAACGAGAACATATTAAGAGCAAAGGCAGCATCTAGTTCTCAGTTGGGTTGCTTACCGGAATCCAGGAAAATGACTCCAGCGTGGTGGTATTTGGTGGGAAGTGCGGGTGCTGGATACACAGGAAATATAATTTGCTGAATTGTTGTCAATTGGGGGTGAAGGGGGTTAAGCGCGACTCATGGAATTGCAACCCACTAAGAAATTATAGTTTGCTGGTTGTTGCGTAGGACCTATCTGTCTGTAAAAGTCATATAAATGCTGGGGGAGCTTGTGAAGGTGTTGATTTTGCCAAATTAGATAGACTACGTGAATTTCGCCAGCAAACGGCTCACAGTCTATGGAGTGCACAGGTTGCATACTCAAATGCTGCGCTGCTGTCGATATACCGAGAAAATGTTGGTTACCAATGTTGCCCGTGTTTTTTGAAACTTTGGAATTAGCAGTGTTTTACTACGCGTAGTAGTATTCACATGCCTGCTATGCGTGGGTTTGCTGTTTATTTTCCTTCTAAGAAGACTGTTCTTCAGCGTTTTCTCCTTTAGAAGTAAGCTGCTTTTGAGCAAGTGGTTTCTGATTGCATACCAAATGAAGGCACGTTTTCAGAGAGTCTATGCTCCTGGTTGGTAAACGACAGAGTAAGCAGATATAGGTACTTACGCAGTGGAACCTACTTGTATGTTTGGGGGCGAGTTGCAAGCAATGGTGGGCTAAAACAACTCTGATTGGAGCCGAAACCGATATTTTTACGACAGTTGGTACTCGGTTTTTAACGTTAGCTTAAAGTTAGTAATGACTAGAGTGTCATCTGGGTCAACCAACAAAGAAAATTGACGTGTTTCCGTGAGTGGCGGAAGAAGTTGATCATAAGCTGCTTGTCAGTAATAGGCTTTTTTACATTCTCTTTGTAGAACAGTCCGATATGGTTTCAGTACCATCGAATTGTAATCATTCCTTACTACATATGAATATTTGCCAGTGTACCGTTCATAAATTTAACAAACTATTGGACAAGTCTTTATCACCTCCACACCAGTAAGCTGCAGTCTATCAATATGGCAATCGTATGCCACTGCAGACAAGAGGGTTTCAATAGATAACGTTTTTTGGTAAACTAAATGCTATTACATTTTTGTAACGTGTTGATTATTCAGCAATGACTGACACTGCTTCGAAACGTATTGATTTTGCATACCCGTGTAGGCACGCCCAACTACGCTTCTTATACTGTAAGCAGCTCCGCGTAATTTGTTTAGTATGTTACACTTCTAACACGTCGTCCTTCTGGTGTCTAGCTATGCGCCAACTTAATACAGCTAAGTTCTAGTCCTAATATGTGGCGACAGAGGTGGGACAACATGTCTGCGCCGAACATTCCATAAATCTGCTGGTTCTGTTCTACCGACCAGCCGTATTTGGATAATTGGAATCGGTAGTGAACAACTTCCCTTAATTATCTGGACTTGCTTCCCATCTTGAATCCGGCAGTGTTCCCTTTGGGAAAAAATAAACTAAATCTTTTGTGACAATTTCATGGGGACGAAGATCAGAGATATTTCGACGCCCTTCGTATTGACGAAATCTGCCCTATTTACAACCAGTGCCATGGATACATTCAACGCGCTTTAGGGAGTTCGCCAGTTTGTGTTTACAGCCAGATACTTCTTCTCCAGACTCTCAGAAATCAGACGAAAGTGTATACGAATTCGTCACTCGTATACTCTAGACGGTACCAAACTGCAAGTAAAATGAAATTTATCCCGTTATGTTTGAAGAGACGATGTTGCTCCAGTGCCAGATCTCTTGGATTTCAGACCAGAATACACGGGAGAAAATCTTTTCACAAGATGATTTTTCGCTGACGTGGGAGACGGCCTGCGTGCTTGCCTGGCAGAGCGAAAACCTTACCCAGCAACTAACAACTACTCTAAAAAATCCATCGGATGATTTGCAATCGGTTCATAGCACTGCAAAATCTAAGAGGACATCTAATCAAGTCAGTTCGTTCGTATGCTATTGCTGTAGAGAGCGCTATACTTGTCCTTCAGATTGTCGACATCAAAAGACAGTATGCAGAAATTCCGGGAAGATTGGTCACTTAGCGCGAGTATGCCGATCGGTCAAACGTCGTCTGAACCAGGCTTATCGGGGAACGAAGCCCATTGCAACAGTGGACAAGTCAGATGGGAGCGCATTGCGTTTCATAGGTCGAATACAGTTCCCAACAAGCTGAGGAACATAACGTGCCGTTGAAAATCGATACCGGGCTATTATTGACGATAATTAAGGAAAATGATGTAGAAAGGCTATCGCCCTTATCAGTTGACAATTCTGTTCTCCGCGCGTTCACTGGTGAACCCATACTTGTCCTCAGTAACTGTTAGGTAAAGATAAAATAAGGCGACAGGACACAGGCACATCCTGCATATATGGTCTCCAGAGCTCGCCCGAATCTAAATGGAACGGAAAGGATACACGAATTTGCGAATAGACCGGAGATAGTAAAAACAGTCGCTGAGGTTTTAGGACTTAAAGCATTACAAAAGCAATATTCAACTGCTTTTGCCGAGGGGCTGTAAAAATTGAAATGTGTTTAGGCTTCGATAATATTAAGTGAAAATACGGCCTAAATTCATCAAGGCGCCTACACTACCGTACGCCATGAGGCCTAAAGTGGAAGAAGAATTAACTCGCTTAGAAAACTAAGGTATTATTACCCCTGTACAATTTCCTGTTTGGGGTACATCAATAGTACCTGTAACCAAGCCAGACGGCTCCATATGTATTTGTGGTGACTACAAAATGACTGTGAATCAAACTCCCATGTTAGTCAGATATCCGTTGCCACGCATTGAATAGTTGTATTCAACTCTGGCTGGTATTGAAAAGTTTACCAAGCTCGATCTAAGCCATGCATATTTACGAATTGAGCTCAACGAGCCTTCCAGGAAGCTTACTCCTATTAACACACATGTGGGACTTTTCCAGTCTACTAGTTTGCCTCTTGGTAATAATTCTGCTCCCGGATTATCGACAAGCTGGCGAAAGATATACCTTTCGCCTGTGCATATCTGGACGATATTCTTATCTCGGGACGCTGTGATACAGAACATTTTCAGGCACCCGCTGTTGTGCTCGAGTGACTGGAACGAAGCGGATTTAAATTAAAGTAATTCAAATTCGTTTGTTGCCTTGGCTACCAGCTAGATACAAGTGAGCTGCTTGTTTTAGATGATGAGAAGCCTATTATAGGAAGTCCGAAGCCGAGTAACTGTGATGAACTCCGTTCGTTCTTGGGGATGTTATCGCAAGAACGCTGTATTTTTTCGATATGAATCTACAGTATTCTCCCCAGTAAATGAATTTGCGCACAAAAACGTACCATGGGGCTGGAATTATCGTCACAGAGACGTCTTCATTAATGCTAAACAAACCCTATCTTCTCCACCAACATTAGTTCATTATGTTCCTGATAAATAACTCATCCTTCAGTGTGACGCAGCCCCTTGGGGGTCGGAGCCGTTCTGTGCCACCGTGAAAAAGAAGGAAACATATGTTCTATAACGTTCGCGTCTGATACATTACAAACAGCGGAGAAGAATTATTCACAATTGGCCAGAGAAGCGCTGGCTGTAAACTTTGGGGTAAAAATGTTCTACCATTACCACTGGGGCAAATGTTTGAGCTGCACTCTGATCATAAACCCTTGTTATCTTTACTGGGCGAAACCAAAGGCATCCAACAAATTATATCACCAATAATGCATAGATGGGTGGTAATCTAGAGTGCCTACAGTTACAAGATGGTTTATATTACAGGCGTCAACAATTGCACAGTCGGTGCATTAAGCTGCCTACCGGTAACTGAAGCTGTACAGGAACACGTCCCTCCATTTAAACTGGTCACTTTAATCCAACATCTGGGTACAATACCAAGACGAAGCACAACAATCCGCCGATGCACGGGCCGGGACCTGTTGCTGTCAATGGCAAAACGCTTATTGACCGTAGGTTGGCCATCTGAAAGAACAGTGGATTTGCAGCCAGTCGTAATACACAGAAAAGATCTGCGTCTATTCGACGGACGCTTTTTCTGGGGACCTCGACTGGTCGCCGCGAGAAAGGATCGGTCACAGATTCTTAATTAGCCCTCCGAAGCAGATCCAGGAGTGGCGAGGATGAAAGCGTTAGCAAGGGGATATTGCCAGTGGTCCGAGATCGATTCAGACATTGTGAATTTGTTGAGGAATTGCGATATTTGTCAAGCGCATCAACGTAGTAAAACGCCCGGTCCAGTAAACCCCTGGCACTGGCCCGACAAGCCGTGGCAACGGATCCACGCCGATAAACAGAACGATGTTTTTCTGCTCATGGAAGAACGTTCAAAACGGTTTGATGTGCATCCAGTCACTGAAGCGACGTCTGAAGCCACCATCAGTAAAATGCCTCCCTCCTTTGTTCCGTTTGCCATCCCGGAAGACTTTTGCACAGATAAAGCTTCCTCATTTACCAGTGTTGAATGTACTAAGTTTGTTACCAATAATGAGATCCATTGTATCTAGAATAATGGAAAGGATAGTGAAAGATGAACATCATCAGCAATTCGCAACACGGCTTCAAGCAAACGCGATCCTGCGCAACATGCCAGACTGACTTTTAAACCACACAACGACTGCCATTGACAGCGGAAACAGTGCCGTAATTCTTTCCCTGGATATGCAAAAAGCCTTTGAAAGAGTGCCTCACAGAAGATTACTAAACAAACTGAAGGCTATAGGCATTGGAGAACCGATGTTCTCTTGGCTGTCTTCATATCTAATTAGTAGACAACAGTTGGTGCGCATAGGCGACCATTTCTCTAAACCGAAAGCAATCACTAGTAGGGTGATTTAATGGAGTGTTCTTGGTCCTCTTCTTTTTCTTATTTATATTAACGATATATGCCAGAGAAGAGGAAATGGTGCTGCATTTATCTTTGCCAATGACATTAAAGTTGTCTACTCACAACCACGTGCAAATACTCAGGAAGCCGTACGTCTCATTCAGGATGACCTATCTGACATTGAGTCCTGGTGCCAACTGTGGCAGATGTCATTTGCCGTGAACAAGTGTACTATTTTGTCGTACAAATGCCAAGTACCGCCAGACAGTTTACTACTACAAGGCGCATATATCTCGCAATGCAGGGCGGTTCGCGACTTGGGCGTGAGATATTCAGTCACGTTTAACTTTGCTGAACACTCTGAGTTTCAAGTTTCGATAACCATGAAAACCATCGGTTACATCTGACATCAATTTTACCTCACGGAATCTCGCATATCGTTTTACCGTTATCGTTGCCGTGTATGGAATACTGTTCAGTGGTACAGTCTAATCTGCGGAAATCTGACCAGAATGTTCTTGAGAGGGTGTAGAGACGCTTCATGAAAAAGCTATGTGGATATTCCTCAAAGTTGACATACAGAGAGCGATGTTATAAACTTGAATTTGACCGAATTTGGCTCCGGATGATAAAGCTGAATCTATGTTTACTTTACAGAATCATAAATTGTCAAATTCGCAGTCTTGATAATGGTGTTCATACATTTTAAAATAGCAGATATCCAATACGTAACAAAGAGGTAAATGTCATGATTCCAAAATTTACTACATCAGAGTACGTTTCTTTCTAACCAAATACTCAAAGATTTGGAATAAACTTCCAAGTGATATCAGAACATGCCATACACGGTGCAATTTTAAGCTTGCAACTAGTAAGCATTTAACCGTTAAGCATTTAACCGTTCAAAACGTGGTTTATCTGTTCGGGACACCACATTCCATAGATAACGCATTCGAAAACGGTATCCATGGTACCTGAATAAATTTTCGAAACACATAGACATAAAATTTCGGACAACAGCCCCTTTAATTACATTATTTCTCGGTCCAAACATGTCATGTGATGGTAAAGAATCCTGATTCCATGGTAGAAATATTAGCAGAACGATTCTGATTATTCTGCGTTGACTAAATTGCAATTGGGCCCATGTTTATTTCTGAAGATGTATTAATTTAATGGCATGGAAAGTTTGTACCATTATTTGATCTGTTCCTTTTGGGGAACAGCTTCTCGCATCGTCGAGGAATATGCAATTTATTTATTTATTTATTTATTTATCAGCAGGCATCGAACGGCATAGAGGTAGGGGCTGTACAAACAGTGAAACAAGGCCCACTAAAGCAGCGAGTGGGAACTTTGCAAACGAAATTGGACCGTTTCCTAGCTGCCTACATTTCAACACGCACTGAGACGAACGGTTAGTCCACGGCGGAACTGATATTCGGCAGAAATCTCACGACGAGACTACATTTGTTGTTTCCGAACTCGCGTATTGAAGCAGAGGAGCGAATGAGGTAGTCTGTGGCATCAGAGGGGCTAAAAGATGAAAGCACATTCAGATTAGACCACCCAGTATACACTCGGCTACCGCGTGAACAATGCCGGCAACCAGCAATTGTGTTTGGTTCCGCAGGAAGCCAAAACGATATGCGACTTCCTGACGGCCAGATCGTCCGCCGACATTCGGATTACTTACGCCCCCGGTCACCCATACACCGGCCGAAGTGGATTCTGACTCCCGAAATCTGAAAGGGCAAGTAGCGGAGTGCGTACAAACGGAAACAACGAGTGAGACCATACTTCGGTTGTCCAGCGCAATTCACAAACCGGTAGAAAGTTTGCAAACAGGAATTCGACTTCAGCCACGACGATGGGGATGTCAAATGTTGCTTAACGATCGAGGACTAACACTGTTTCAAAAGGTATTGATTTCGCATGTGTGTGTAGACATGCCCAACTGTACTTCCTATGCTGTAACCCGATCTGCGTTATTTGTTGGGTAGACTACACTTCTTACACATTTTCCTTCTGCTGTCTAGCTACGCGTCAACTTACTACAGTTAACTCCTAATCTTGACAACTTTGGAGCTTTTTATGCGCTCACGAACCTCACATGCGACATGTTGTATAAGGCTCTTAATGGATTGAAGCTGTTCAGTTTTGGTGTACCCGGAGTGTTTATTGTTCTAGAACAAGGTTAAGAGGTTCAAACTATTAGTTCAAGTTCAAGCGCAGCAATCACTTAAACAAGGAACAACGCTTTATCATGGGTAAAATAGCATGTGCTCGGCAAGTCTTATAAGATGGTTGGAGTGAACATTAAATTTGAAAAGCGTAAATCATCAGTAAATCATCAGTTTAAACGGCTACCGATTTAATGCATTGATGCTTAAATGCAGAGTAGTTACAATTAACGTACTCGGTGAAAAAAAGAATTGAAAACGTTAATTCGTGCGCCGCTTTGTTTGGCCGACGTGATCTGTTAATCCTGTTTAGCTACAAGGACTCTTATCCATGTAGCCTCATCGCCACATTGCGGAGAGGGTCGTGAAGCCGTTATTTTGTTCGCCGAGTGAAACGGATTACATCAAGTAATGCAAATGGGAAAGTGTGTCAACAAGGCGTTTTTTGAATAACTTAATGTAGGAGCAAAGAGTACGTGAGTTGGAAGGGCGCTCCATGTTCGAGACACTGGGAGGAGAAAGCTTTTTATCAGTACTCAAATCAACTATAGCACGTGGCCAAGTTGAGTTGTAGATCTCTCATTTCGGTATTTCTGCTCAACTGCAACATGCTGTGACCAGGGTGAAATGGGTTCATGAGTATTGTGTAACCCATGAGGAGATATCCTTGCTAACGTCGATATTCACGATGGTACACTCTCAGGGCTTACAGTCTGCGCAGACAGAGGGGGGGGGTAAAACAATTCTCTAACGAATTTGCTCTTTTCACCTTGAACATCGAACACTAGATTGATACGAGTTAATAAACAATGATTTACATGTCCCGTTGAGAGATTTTGCAGGGTTATCAAATGGGACGCTTCCATGGGTGGCCATATTACTTTATTTGAACTTTGGCCAAATATGCTTTTGCTATTGTTCCCTGTTGCTCGATTTCTCTAAAAGTATCAAACTGCCATTCAATTCAGAAACTCATTTGGGACCCGGCGTACCAAACATGAACAAGATACTCTTTTATGCGATATTGATGTACAAATGGAGCAGTCTAATCAACCGGATGCTGCCTCGCACTGTCGAGGAACAGCAAGTTTGCCTATTTATTTAGTTATTTATTTAATAAAAATGCAGCGGGTTATTTACGTTAAAAAGGGGGACGTACCGTTTGCTTTGCTGTAGTCCTGCGAGCCGTGTAGTTTCACAGCACAAACATGTGGTAGCAAATAGATGTAAAGTATATTCCAAGAGTGAGATGGGGATGTGTTACTAGGTAACAAAGTGTAGGTTAGTGAGGCATCCAAACCTCCTTTAAATATGGATAGTGATGTTGCAGAAATGACGGTTTCTGCAAGAGCATTCCACAGGTGAACACGCGGATGGAAACCAAATTTTTGCTGCAATCCAGGCGGCTATACTGTTCCGTCAGTTTTAGTGGTATTACTGCTTGGTTGGTATTACTGCTCAGTTGCATTAAAGAGGGGCACACATGAGGTAGATGGTGGAAAACTAAGTACACCCTTGGCAAGTCACCTCGTAAGCGGCGGTAACGTCCGCTGAATAACCCTAATCGTTCCAGCTTCTTCTCTTGTAGAAGATGGCGCATAACAACAACGTAGTTTGATGCTCGAAGTTGGCGCTGCCGCGATGCCCTAAGGTCGTGTTTTAGACATGAGCGCCAGGCTTTAATTGCATATTCGGCATAGGTATGAACATACGCACTAAGCATCTGTCGGAAAATAGAGCAATACATTCGTCCGAACGCTCGTTGTAACTGGCCCACATGTTGGTTACCAGTTTTGGACGCTTTCGCGGATTGCCTGGAACAAGCCAGAGCATCCTGAACCAGTATGTCCAAATCAAGTTCGGTAGCAGCTCTCTGCAGCACATGCGTTCCGAGCTTATAACAGTGGTTGCCCTGGTGTCGTATGGAGAGCACCTTGCATTCCCTCACATTGAATTGCAGCTACTTTTAGATGGACCACTGATATGTCGCGTCTAGATCACTCTGAATCAATTGCAGGTCAGTATTCCTCTGAACCTTAACATTAGCGGCAAACAGCAGTAAGTTAGATGTAATTGTCTGTGTGAGATCATTGATAAATACTGAAAACAATCGGGGACCTAACATTGAGCCTTGAGGTACATCACATTGCACTAGGATGGGGTCATATATGTAGCTCTAAACACTGGCCACCAATTGTCGCTGAAGGAGATAGTTAGCGAACCATCTTAGAGGAGGGTTACCTTTCCCGTAACGCTGTAGATTGGAAAGGAGTATCCGATGATCTTGAAGGTTGAAGGCTTAAGAGAAATTAAGGTAACTCACTTTATCATCCTCTCCAGCGTCAGCTGACTGGATCCAGCTACTCCGTGCTATTATCAAATTAATTGCGCACGATCGATTTTGACAGAAGCGGTGCTGCTCGGAAATAATAATGTGAGTTTTCAAAATGGTGCACCAGCGCATCGGCTATGATAAATCTCATCATCTTGGACAGTATAGGAAGAGGGGAAACTGGGCGGTAGTTTGAAGCCTCGGTTATGATTCCACTTTTGTGAATGGGTGTTATTGTTCCAAGCATCCACATGGCAGGAATTTGGTTCTTGTCTAAGCATGGCTGGAAGAACGAAGCCAGTGGCTCTGCCAGTTGACTTGCTACTGATCCCAGTGGCTCTGGGCGAATAGTATCGACACCCGGGGATCTGTACTTTCGTAGAATGGTCATATTCTGCAAGACAGCTTCGGTGATAAAGAAGGTGTGAATGAGTCCCGGTAACAGGGCGATAATAGCTGGAGGATCTCCTGTTGGTAATACCTTCTGCAAGGTGGGAGCATATTGTATCCGCAGCGCGTTTGCTGCTTCCGTAGCCATTCGTGTCGGGCCATCAGCTGTCCTGAATGGCGAAACCTCTTGCCTTAACTTCCGTAGACTATCGACGTTTTTATATAGCAGTTTGTGATAAGTGCTGAGAGTTTTTACCATGTTCTGCTGATGTGCGGCTTTGTCCACTCTGTGCGCTGGAGTAGTGGTATCGCTGGACTAGGTAGTAAACCAAGCTTTCTTGTGTTGAAAATGATCTATAATCTCGCCACACTGTGTTGCGCACTTCCGGCAATTTTCGAGTCCTGCTCCTAGCGTAAGTAACTGTTTCGGACCATTTGCATAGTTTTGTCTCTGAAGAATCCGTAACCAGCCGACTGAATTTATTTACGAACACGAGCCAGGAAACATCGTTATAACGCTGAACCGGCACCCGACCGGTTGATTCACGCCTGCTGGTAAAGCTGCGCCCTTACGCCTGCTCTGTTGACGCCTTGACAAACCCGACAGGAAGGAAGACAGAAGAAGAATCGGCAGACCAGAGTTGTGTTAGGACAGAGAACGCTCATACTTATATGCCGCTCACCAATCCTTCAAACATCGACTAGCGGAGTTGGCTATAAGCCCACGCTCCAACTTAATTGTCCGCACCGTCTGGCCATTTCGCCGTCTTACTCGGGCCTCCCAGTCTTCATCCGCCTAGCCGGGGCATGGCAACGCACGTGATGTCTGACGCACGATTTCATCAGCTTCCGGTCAGACCATGGCAACAAGTATGCTGTCTGATGCGCGATTGCATCAGCTTTCGGCTGTGCTCTAGTAACACGCTCACAGGGTCCGTTCCAAGCACGATTTGAGGCGAACACACACGCATTGGCACACAGCTTTCATACCCAACTGTCACCTCCCTTTCCGAATTGAGTCAGCTTGCTATCACTTCGAACCTGCTTGTGTTCGTATCTTTATGTCCCAGGGATCAATTTGCAGCCGTTGTGGTCTTCTCAGCTTCCGATCCGGCCTGCATTGTACATCTTAGGTTTGCGGCATTTGTTTTGTGTCACCGGGTTGCTGACCCTCAACTTCCAGCCCGAACGTGTCTAGTAGGATGTCCCAAAGTGATTCTTGGAGAACTTGGGTTTTGATGAGTAGTGAGGATTTTTGGTATAATTTAGCTAATTCATCATCGCCACTCCCAATCAGCAGGCTTAGGCTAGCCTGGAAAAGCACCAGACGCCGGCGTTTCGACTTTCTGTGTCTCGTCAGTGGTGCGCCTCCCAGCGGAATCCTACCGGCAGGATTCCCCTGATGATGAATTAGCTGAACTTGGGTTTTGCCATGATTCCTTCTCAAATGATTGATGTGCCTAATCCACCTCTCACATCCAACCATCACCTCTTAGATAACTCTGCCTTTCCTGCTGATAACCGTTCCGCTCGACCAGCGCTTCGGCCTTCGAAAATCCTTGGCGTAAACCATGTCACCAAGATTGAAGTTACGGAGCTTTGCAATCTTCCTCCAGGTGACGGTTGTCGTGCTTTTCTATTCTTGCTAAAAAATTATCGAACAACGTCCGGATCATTCTTCCAACGAATACTGCTATGGGGATTTCCCATTAGGGGAGTTTGGGTTCGGAGCTTTCCAATACATGCATAGGAAAGACTGGATTGCATCGTGTGCAGCCCTTCTTTGCCCTGCTTTATGGAGTGCACCTTTGAACATATCCACGAACCTTCCCGACTGTCCTTTTGCTTGCGGATTATATGATGGTGAGAAGATCTGCTGAATTCCTTTTTCCTTGCGCCACTCGCGGAAAGAGGTTGAAGTGCCTTGTGTTCCATTGTCTATCAATAAAATCTCTAACAGGCCGGTATATCAGAACAGCTTCTCCAGCTCGTTGACAGGGTGCTGTGCAGTCGGATTGTTTACCGCAGTCACATCAGGCCACTTGGTAAATGAGTCGACCAAAACGAGATAGGACTGACAATAGATTGGTCCTGCGTATTCTAAGTGTATTCGCTGCCTCGGTTTCTCTGCTTTAGGCGAAGGTTACGACTGACACTTGGGAGGAGCCTTCGCTGCAAGTTGACAAGATTCACACTGTTGGCAAAATTTTCAATTTCCGAATCCATTTCTGGTCATTAAACAAAACTGCGTGTCAAGGCTTTCATTCGGCTGGTACCAGAGTGCCGCGTGTGGAACGGCTGCAATATTGCCTCTGCAATTTCCTTGGCCCCACCACTCGATCTCGAAACAGCAGACAATTGTCCACGACTGATAAGGATCCACGTCTAGTATATAACGACCGCAACTCCATAGGTATGCTTCCATTGGCTAACACGTTCGTACCCACTGCATCGCTTTCTCCGAGCTTCTGTCCCGTGATGTCTCTATACGAATGGCGTTGGCTGTTACTGGTAGTCTTCTCACATTATCAGCCAGGATTCTTTGGACTTCTGATTTGAAACTAATAGCCGTAACCACACAATCATCATTCTCCTTTGGCCGTGAATTGATAAGACGAGACAGGGCATCCGCTTGACCGATTAGTTGCGTATGCTTGCACTGTATCTTGAAGTCGTAGGCCAGTAGTATGGTCGCCCATCGTTGCGAACAGTTTGCCGTAAAAACTGGAATTCCTTGCTTTGATCCGAATATCGACAAAGTGGCTTCTGGTCAGTCAGGAGCGTGAAATGTCTGTCACACAACATCTTATGAAATCGTTTCATTGCGAAAACGGTGGCGAGAGCTTCCTTCTGTATCTGGCTATAGCATTTTCAGCCGCCGTTAGTGACCGTGCTGCGTGCTGCTTGCGCGATAACCTTCTCTCCTCCATGTGGAAAATCGTGGGACATAACTCCACTGACACCATAATTGGAAGCATCCGTAGCAACGACAATTTTGAAATTCGGATTGAAGTGAGTCAAGAGTAGAAGAGAAGTAAGATCTTCTTTGACTGCATCGAAAGACTGCTGGCACTCCTTCGTCCATTTCCCACCCTTGTCTTTTGTCAGTAGCTGATTCAGCGGAACTCTGGTTTGGTGAAGGCTTGCTAGGAAAGCGCTATAATGGCTAACAAGCCCGAGGTACGAGCAGAGTTCTGCAATGCCTTCTGGGGGCTTCATCTTTTTGATGGCTTCAATATTAGCGGAATACGGGAGCCGGCCATTTTTCGATGATAAACACAAGAAATTTGACACTTTCTAATAGGAACTCACATTTTCAGCCCGTAATCGGAGTCCAGCTTCTTCGAGACGCGAAAGCACTCTCTCCAGCGTCTGTATTAAGTCTTGCGGATCTGAGTCCATAATCAAAGCATCGTCCAGGTATACTGCTGTATTTGGCATATCGCTCAGCAGGGTATCCATTATTTGTTGAAAAATGGCCGGTACGCTTTTCATTCCGAACGGCAGCCGGTTGTACTGAAATAGTCTGAGGAAGTATTTCCTGTCAGTAATGTTCTACACTGACGGGCAACTGGGATTTGCAGATACGTGTCACCTAGGTCACGTTTTGCAAAACCTTTCCACCCATTGAGCTTGCTGAACAAGTCTCCCGGTACCGGCAGGAGATACTGATGATCTTCCAACACAGAATTCAAACCTGTCGAGAAATCAGCACAAATACGGACTTTACCGTTTCCTTTCTTTGCCACCATGATAGGTGCTGCCCATTCGGAATAATGAACTCTTTTGAGTATCCCTACAGATTGTAGTCGGTTTAACTCGGCTTCCACTAAGGAGTGGGTTGCATAGGGCACCGGGGGCCTTGGCATAAAGACTGGCTTGACGTCTGGTTTAAGATTCAATACGGCAGTAGCTAGGTTGCAGCATCCGAGACCAATTTGGAACAATGCATCGTGACGTCGTTTTATCTCGGTAATCTGACTTTGAAACATCGGGCTTGAAGTCGACGGTGGCGATACCACGTTGACTTGCGGTGGTTGACATATGCTGTTCACTGATTGATCAAGCAGATTCAGTTCATCCATCCAGTCGAGCCCCAACAAATCTAACTCCGGCTGGTCTGTCACGAAACATGTCGTCTGGATTTGTTTATCGCGGAAGTTTACCAGACAGTTCAGTTCACCAAGCAATTTTAACGTACCTCCTGAAGCATTCCGTGCCGTGTGGCCGGTTTGTATGAGTGTCGGTCGCCCCAGCATGCACCAAGTGTCGTGAGATATCAGGGTGATATCTGAAGCCGTGTCGATTTGTAACTTGAGTTGGAAGCCGCTGCTTTTCACAATTATGTATTTGCGCCTGCTGGCCCCGTCAACCTTGAAAGTTGCGCCGATAGATCTGGGCAAATTGGGACGCCGGAACGATCTGGCATTGTTACTCATCTTCGTGGTCAAAATTGGCCAAGTCGCCAGACTACATGACTGCTTATGCCCTTTTCTGCCGCAGCGGTTGCAAGTGTGAGTTTTGAATGGGCACTCGCGGGCAAAATGCTACTCTCTACCGAACCAATGTGAAATGGGAGGTTTAGAATGCGGTGAGCTCACTTGGGAAGCTCCTTTTTAGGGGGTACGGCTGACTGCGCAGACAAAACCTTGATAATTCTGATTGGAAAACTGCTGAATCATTGCGGTATCGTGCTTCAGACTCGTCATGCGCTGGCACTCAGTGATCACTTGCTGTAATGTGACATGCGGATTCTGCTCAACTTTGTTCTGTATTCGGGTTCGAATGTCGGCGTCTTTGAATGCTTGTAGGCCACAAACGTATATGAGACATTTTAAACTGATCACTTGTCATCTTGTGTAATTGTGACCGTGCGCATTCGAGATTCACATGGCTGGAATAGTCGACCCAGTCTTCGTCTTCTTTTTTCTTACTGTCTGGCACTTGCACCGGACGTTGAACAAAGATGTCTGCTCTCCGAAAATTTGCGACAGGACGGCGACCACTTCATCGAACGACAAATCGGTACTCCTTTTAGGTAAGATAAAATTGTTGAACTTCTCGAGTTCGGCAGGACCCAGCTTCCGCAGCATTAGTCGAATCTTCTTTTCCGCTGGAAGGTTGGCGAAGTCAACCAGGAACATGTCTTCATATTTGTGGAACCAAGCAATAAATGTTATACCTGCATCAGAGTCATAATGGAACTCACGGATCGGTTGAGTCAGGGTTTCTGATGAGGGAGCACTTTCACTTATCCCTAACCCTAGGCTTGACCGCAATGTCAGCTTCTGAGTTAGCATCTCGATCAGTTTGGTATGGGATGCTTCAAACTGCGTCTGTTGTTGCTGTAAAAGCATCTGCAATTGTTTAAAACTGATTGTCATTTTTGGGTTTGGTTGTACTCGCGTCGCCACTGTTATAACGCTGAACCGGCAACCGACCGGTTGATTCACGCCTGCTGGTAAAGCTGCGCCCTTACGCCTGCTCTGTTGACGCCTTGACAAACCCGACAGGAAGGAAGACAGAAGAAGAATCGGCAGACCAGAGTTGTATTAGGACAGAGAACGCTCATACTTATATGCCGCTCACCAATCCTTCAAACATCGACTAGCGGAGTTGGCTATAAGCCCACGCTCCAACTTGATTGTCCGCACCGTCTGGCCATTTCGCCGTCTTACTCGGGCCTCCCAGTCTTCATCCGCCTAGCCGGGGCATGGCAACGCACGTGATGTCTGACGCACGATTTCATCAGCTTCCGGTCATACCATGGCAACAAGCATGCTGTCTGATGCGCGATTGCATCAGCTTTCGGCTGTGCCCTGGTAACACGCTCACAGGGTCTGTTCCAAGCACGATTTGAGGCGAACACACACGCGTTGGCACACAGCTTTCATACCCAGCTGCCAGACATCAGGGGACGTTCCGCGAGGAACTACCAGATAGTGGCACTGACGAGATGGGCTAATCGATCGTAGCATGCGATGGTTCGAACCTTGGTATCCTGAATAGCAGGTGCAGTGGAAATTAATAACTGCATGATCACTGCGGTCTAAAGGGAAGTCTACAACCAACGCATTCATCATACGTTCTTCGTTCGTAGGCACAACAGCAAGCATAGGTGGCCAAGTTTTTGTTTGAACTAAGTGGGCGAAGTGACATGATTAGAAAGCAAAACACTGATTACAGGCTCCTGCAAATCGGCCTTAAATTGTTCTCCTTTCGTGGCAGGGGTATCTAAACAATGCACCTTGAAATCACTTATGGTTAGAATGTCATTATATCTTCCTTCTAGAGTACGCCGTAGGGCAGTCGCAATTTGGTAGTCTGTTTCGAATGAAGAGTTATGGGTACTGTACGGCAATGCTGTAGCGCAAATGTCCCTGCCTCTTATCTGCAGGCAGCACCAAAGTGAATCAGGAATCAGCGAATCCACTTCCTCCATGACCTTGCAATTGTAAGTCGCTTCGGTAATACAGAAGTACGCTTCCTCCTTTTGTCAGTCAGTCGCTCCGTATGAAGGACATGTCAGGCAGCGAAATTTTAACCTCCGTCACTTCAGTATGTAACCACGTCCCCGTTATGCCGATTATATCATATTTCTGGAAAATTTGGTGATCTTTCAGTTCGGCCAGCTTATTGAAGCGGCCCTATGTATTAGTGTACTAGTAGGCTAGTTTATCTGTCTTTAGTAGACCACAGGTGTCAAGGAAGTCAGGTGTGTGGGAGTGCCAACTGACGTGAGCTCGGTGGTTATTCGTTCTTTTGATAGGACACTGCTACTACTTCCGTAGCCAACCCACATATTGATGTACGTCCATATCGGGTAAAGGAGTAATCATCGTCCTATTTCTGCTTTTTCTGATGATTTCTTAGCTGCAGGTTGTGCAGCATCTGCAGACCTTAGCCGAAGTTTCGATGCAAAGCTTTTTCCATTTTTGCAACAACTATGTAACATAAACGTCTCTGCTTGCTCGGATTAAACCACAAGTTTTAAGATTCTTGGGCTGCATTCTCTATAATTTGGTGAGAGTGACAATCTTGTGAGCGATCGCGCCACAACATTATCCTAGGAAAGGGTTTCATGGATGTATCATCATTGTACTAAATGGTGCTTTCCGGACTACTGACCATGGAGTAAAGGAAGCTCTGACACAACATGGATGAAGATAGTGTTTACGTGACCAGGCTTGCTGTGTCCTTTTACGGAGCACAGAAGGTTTTGCACATCAGTTGAGGATTCTAGTGTTACTAATAATTATGAGCTCGCCAAAGTGTGCAGATTTCGGATGACGAGTCATTGGTATAATGTTTGTGAGTTTGGCTTTTACTTTCATCAGGAAGCTCAGTGACTCCTATTGATTTAGGTCATCGGACAGTTTACCTTGCAACGTAATAGCTGCTGCCTCGGGTACGTTCAAGCACACAACAGTCGGGGCACTATTGTTAGACCCCTTTTTCGTTGAACTGCAAAGTTAGGGGATCGTATGACCTGACTTGCTACCAAGTGATAGTTGCTTATTGTTTGTCTCTCCATGCAAGTTAACGATGTTTGTAACAGAAGAGACTGAATGGTTGACCTCTCGGGCCAACTGCAGCAATTGCGGAATATGTGACTGATGTTCTAGGGGACCTTGGCTCGACAATAGACCCCTGTGCTGCAAATGCTGAGGGTTGCTTTATGGCTGCTTTGTCCTTTTTACATACAGGTGTCATCATACTAGTGGGATGGGATTACTCACAAGTTTCGGTTGGTGCCTGATTTTAGTTGCCATGGGCACTGTTTGCCTCTCGGAGTTACGGTCAATTTTCGCCTGGGATTCTGCCAAAGATTGGGAAGACAACGCATCTGGACCTGGCTGATCGTGGTTCAGGGGCAACAACTTGTGCACCATTCCATTGGCTACATGTTCCTAGGATTAACAGGTTCAGTCTTTCTTCCAACGAGATAATTTAGCGCTCATTCGCTGCTTCGGTTTCTGCTACCAATCGGTTATATTTCTGGACTAGGACAAGCGTACACTTGACAAATGGGATGGTCGACCAGGTAGTACAGCACTAAAGGACATTTTGAGAGCTATTCATCTCGCACCCACTGTTGGGATAAGTGAGCACACCGCGGATAGTACCACTTAGCACAATGCAAGCAAGCTGTGTCTAGTGTAGTGTACTGGAAAACACGGTCTTTCAGTATTTTGTAACATTGGATTTTACGGTTGTTTTAACCTTCGAAAAGTCCACTTGTTCTACTGACTGTAATCCGTTGACACACTGTTTTGGTGAGTACCTCGCTGCACGTTTCTCTCTCTGTCTGATTCGCTTCCTATTCTTGTAGCCTGCACAATATACGTTGGGTTCAGTCGCCTCCGACTTCTATACTGTCCTATTTGACAGGTATTACGTGTTACTGCTTACCGACTAGTATCCCAGGCTCCTCCCAACACTAGTTTGACTAAGAGATTACACTTGCCTGACCCACAATCACTCTTAGCTTGGAGCCCTATTTGATGTGCCCTTACTAGATGTTCGCCATTCAGCCTGGTGCCGTTACATGAACCGGTGGGATGACTGATGAGCTTTTCGACTTCCGTGGCGGTATGCATCGGTCAAGCGAACTTTAAAGTTGTAGTGGTCAAGTGCGCGGTCGATGGAGTTGATTTGGCTGCGCGTCGGTCCCAGGGGTATGCAGTTGCACTAGTTGACAAGACCACAAACAAATCCAAGATGGCGGACTCAGACAACAGTTGCGCCATTTACTGGGCTCTCCGAAAGTAGCCATAGAACATCCACCAAATTAGCACAGATAGAAAAATACACCAAAGGAAGAATATTGGTGCACAATCCACACAAAATATAGGTATAAAACAGTAATCCGGAAGCAAAAGTAGAATCCAGAACACGATACTACAAAAATCTGCGGCGTCGGTGGGTACAGCCAGGATTGTTAAGCTTCATGTGTGCCGAGGTCGCGCTTGCACCAGCGACGCCAGAGCTGGATCGAATATTTCGCGTGAGGCCTCAAGTTATCGTCAAGCATTTGCGGAAATACTGAAGGCTCAAAATTTCCGAAAGCCTTTCCTAAGAGTCTCAGATGCTGACTGGCTCTTTTGGATGACTTTTCAGCCTGTCGTGCAGCTAAGATTATTCTTAACGATCAACCTGAGTTCGCATTGCTGGGAATCACGTAGAAAATGCTGGTTTCTAAGTCGATATTTATTAGTAAGTTGATGGCGTATGCTCATAATTTTGCATTTCACCAAGTAAAATTGAAGCCGGTTTTCGGATGAATAGGTATAGGCCCTACCGAGATGGCTCTGCAATGTCGAGTCATCGCCCACTGTCTGGAAGTCATGCCAGATTTTGACATCATCTACAAATAACAAAATCGTTAATGACTACTAGGAATAAAAGTGGTCCCAATACCGATCCACATGGCAGGCCACACTGGACTACAATTGGATCGGAAATGAAGATGCCGAATCTCACATTCAGCTGACAATGAATGAGGAAGTTGCTTATCCAACCTAAAAATGGTCACCGATTCCATAGCTTCAAATCTTGTGAAGGAGAATGCGGTGTTCCAGGGGATCAAAAGTTTTGGAGAAATCCAGATAGATGACATCGACTACTACTACCACTACTACTACTACTACTACTACTACTACTACTACTACTACTACTACTACTACCACTACTATGGCATCGACTGATTCTGTCCAACTTCCGTGAGCTAGATGCAAACTTGTAGTACCAGACCGATTCCAGTGGAATCCAAGCTGCTGTGACACTATGAGGTTGTTGTTCTCAAGATGTACCATGAGCGCCTGTGCGATTATACCTTTCCTCCCTTTCGCTAGCACTGGGAAGAGAGTGATTAGACGGTAGTTCGAAAGCTCCACACGATCTACAATCTTGTGAAAGGTGGTGACTATTAACCTTTTCACACGGTCATCATGATATAGTAGAAAGAACCTGAGCCAGTGGTTCGGCAATGGCAGCTGCATTCAATGCTTTCAGTCTGATGTCGTCCAAGCCAGGAGAGCTGTGCACGCACAGGAACAATAATCTTTTCACCTCATTGGCTGCCAAAAGAACACACGGTTCAAGCATGGTGGCGGTGAGAGCTATGTTAATATCTCGTGAGATGATAATTCAATCTGGAAAGTGCGGATGAATTGTTGGCGTAGCATGTTGGCCGCCTCTGGTGTAGTTTGCACCATACCATCTATTGCACGTAAAATCAGGATCCCGCGCTGCACACTACAGAGCTTGTTGACGTGTCTGTATGACAATTTATGATTTGCACTGAAAATGGCCGCTAAGTTCTATTGGTGCTCTAGTTTGTCATTGCGGATCATCCTGACGCAGTGGTTTCGCTGAGTTGTGAAAGCATCCAAGATCTGCTTACTCACACAGTTGGCAATTGTGTATGCTCTATCAGGGAACACTATGTGAACCCATTTGCATTGCTTGTTCACTTAAGCGCAATTCAGGCTTAGATAAGGAAACTCTCGCTATTAGAGTGCTCACATATGGGTTATATTCGGGAAGATTAAGGTGCGTCACATTACATTTTGGTTTGGTCCGTCAGTCTGTCTGCAGTTGCTTAATCATATGTGAGGCCTCTTGTGGAACACTCAATTCAGGCCTGGCAGCCCTGACACAAGCAAGTTCTCGCAGAACTCGAGACTCCACACCGCAGAACCACCCAGAAAGTCAATGGTTTGTCCCATCTTACATACGGAATTCGGATGCAAACCATGGGATTGTGCAGTGGCGAACCAATTATAGCCTACCAGATTTTCAGCGACTCAAGTCACGTCTGCCACTACCTGCTGCAACTCAGTCACAACAGGAATTTGAGGGGCAACTAGCTCAATTTGGCCAAGTAATACGGGCGGCTAGTGAGTCAGGGAAACTTTTACTCTCTTCATGTGTGCCAGCCGTAGGACGCTCCACCAAATTACGTTGTTTCCGCCACTATTTTACTTGTGTTAATAAAACACCTTAACGTTACCATAACCCACCTACACTACGAGATATAGCCTACGTACCTCGACAGACGATATAATGTGACGTACGATGTACAACCAGTATTAACCTACACTATCATACTTGATATTTGCATGCATGTCTCTGTGTGAACACCATAGTGAGTCGACCAAAACGCTTTTGTTTTTATCACTAAATTTCATTTTGCTATCTTTGACTTCCTTATCCTGGCCTTGCATTGGGATTTGTTATGCATTTGCTTTTCCACCCGCACTACACTATTTTTTCTGTTGTTCTCAAGGTCTGCGCTCACATTTTCCTTCGGTTTTCTTTACAGATTCACCGACCTGTCAGCGTTAATGCTTTTTATAATATACCCAACTAATCTCTCTGTACACTGATACGGAATGATTGATCGATGTCCCCACGTTTTCCTATCCACAGTTAGTTAGTTTGTCTTCGCAACAATTGTTAGTCACTTGGTAGCTTGCCAATTACGGATTTCGCTTGTAATCTAGCTGGGACCGTTAATTTGCGCAGTGATGGGCTACAAGGCAAAAGATGCAAATTGATTTGCGTATTTTTCACTAGCTGTTTAGACTTAAGCTGTTAAAACGAAGTAAAATTACTTACAAATGTTCCTTTGAGCCTAATTACGCGCCATGCTCTCCACGGTATCTAGCCAGTAATGACTTTTATCTTTGGATCCCCAGTTCAGAAGATGAATGAAGCAGGCGATACTCAGACTGGAAGTGAGCGCTTCGACTTTTCGCCGCCAGTAGGCGGCGGTGTAATTCCTCCCAGCGGGGTTCTGGATGAGTAAATAAGGCGCATCTTGTTAATTGATGGAAGGTTACATGGCGGACGTGGCCAAACCATCTCAGTTGCAGAAGAGGTAGTAAACTGTCAACAGAAAGACTCGTAGTATATAGAACGCTGCGTATAACACCTTCGTTGTGAACATGGTGCGCGCAACATACATTAGCTTTCCCTGCAAACAACCGTTGCCAGAGGCCAAAATTCGCTGCCGGACATTGACCGGGACTCATTTCTATGCGACAACGACGTGCAAGCTTAGGCATTGTAAACCTTCGTCTTTAGCTATATTTAAACATCCCGATGATGCTATAAATGCTTCAGGCCAGTGAACGCTGATCGGGTTTTGGCGGTACGAATAGAAATCTCTCTTGCAATGTCACTATCAAGAGAAGCAGTCGTGTGGCCTCCTAAGAATCAAAACAAAGACGGGACAGCAGTCAGAATATATAATACATAAAGTAAAGCATCGTATAAACTGTACATAAGTGGGAGAGCTATTTATTTGTGATGGCTTCTCAATTGTCAGTTTTCGTTATCGCGTTTCCTACCGCCTCACTATGTTTATTAATCCGTATGTTCTGCTTGTTTCAATGCACTCCAGCTTTGTCTGCTTTGTCCCCCTTGAGTTATGCTTCGGATGCATCAGCTCTCCTTTGTCTGCCTCGTTAGTGTGATTACGTTCAACCGGTGTGGGTGTTATCCAAATTTATTTCACTTTCACTGTCGCTATGGTTCGCTCGGTGGACCGGTCACTAGTAAAGCCTGTACCGCTGGTGTAGTTTCGTTGGTACGCATGCTTCGTCAGCTTGCTGTTGTTCCAGCCAACAATGAATCGGTCAGCTTCGCCCTATCTACCGGACGTTACCACATGTGGCTCCACAGGTGGACAGATATATCCTGCAAGTGCCGTCTGTTTTGTAGGACCGAACTCTATCACGCCTCTTGCTTTACCCGCAGTTCCATTACAATTCTCCTCACATATGTTCGTGCATGCGTTCTTACGAATCAGTTCGATGAGCGAAGCTCAATGCTCCACACTTCTTATATATGACTTGCATGGATCATACTATTGCTCCAGTTTACAGTCTCGGCACATTCTTTGCGGAGTTCTTCGTGTGTGACTACGTCACTGCAGAACTTTTCGAGAATACGCTTGGTCTCATTAGAAAGAAAAATATGAGCAATCCCAAACGATCCTTCAACCATTCCTGCAGGTTGCCGTATAACAAAGCTACAGAAAATTTTATGTCGCTCATCCACTAAACATCGACTACGAGACACTTAAGGACGGTCGTCAGCGCCGGATTGCGTCGTCACGCAACTCGAGACGATCCATATACGCGCGCCCTAGCTTGGGTGTGTGCGCACAACCGCGAGACTACTAATCGCTTAATCCGGCTAGCGGCGCGCGATCTTACTTAAGGGACTGTGAGCAACCCACCTTTTTCTGCTGACTGACCTTAGCGCCGGAGCCAATTTAGGGTCCAGGGGTTGGCTAAACGTCAATATGAAGCTTACGTAACCTGATAGGCGCGAACGACCTATTTACCTTGCATAAAAGCACTTGTGGAGCGGGTAATACAATGGTGAAAATTGGGGTTATCTGAACAAAATGTTCGCCCTATTACTATACCAAATAAGGGAAAGTCACAGCAGGCGAGTTTAGGCTGATCAGAAGGATGCCAAACTCATTTTGGTTGTGTGCGAAGTGCAGTACCGTCTCAGTAGTAAATACCGTAATTGCACTGTTCCAGAAGTATGAAAGGCTGGCAGAAGTGGTGGAGCAAATTTTTAGCACAAACTAGCCTTAATGGGAATAAGCACAACAGGCCTCTCCTCTTAACTTCACTGCAAGCCAATTCCACAACGCCGGATGTTACATTAATAAAGTGACTCCAGCAAACCCTGCTACTACTCCAAGTCACGCAAGCGTTCCTGAACACTTCACATCCAGCCTGTTTGCAATAATTTCCCCCAACCTAATTCCTCCCACCAGGATTCAGCAAAATCTGGGCAAAGCCAATATAAATGGCATCTGGGTCGTCGTTGCATCCAAGAGCACTCCGAAACCAGTGACTGCCGTTTCTACTACCACACCCAAGACTAATTTGAAAGGTGACACTGCACTGGTGCGCAGCAAACCGTCCGGTCTCTCAACCACGAAGCATTCTTCCATTAAAAACACTCAGAAACAATTGGATGATTTAAGTATTACGTGCGACAACCTCCCGGAGTCAGCATCGAATTATTTGAAGCAGAGACAGATGGATGACTTAGGCCAGTGGAACACCACAAACAACGAGCTCGGTACAATGAACAATGAATTTTTCCGGGTTAAGAAGCGTTGCTTTACAACTCCCGTTGGATGGTTGCAGGGGATATGGAAATAATAATAATAATAATAATAATAATAATAATAATAATAATACAACTGTTAGTACTAGAAAAAGGAAATTAAGGACTTACCATTTGCTCCGCTGTGGTCTTGCAGTCCGCTTAGATTCACAACACTCACGGTAAACATCAACTAAATCCATGGTGAACTCCAAGTGTAAAATGGAGACATAGTGCTAAGTGACAAAGTGTAAGTGGATGAGTGCATCATCCAACCGTCTTTAAATAGTTACTGTCGGTGCAGAGACGACCGATTCTGGGAGAGCAATCCACGGGTGACAGACACGGATGGAAAAGAAATTTCTGCGGCATTCCAGGCGGCTAGACTGTACAGCGAGTTTCAACGAGTGGCCTATCAGGTTGGTATTGCTGCTGAGTTGCAGCAAAGGACGTCACACATGTTGTGGGTCTCGCAGAATCAAGTGTGCCATAATCAGGTCGCCTCGTAGTTTGCGATAGATTCCGCTGAATACCCTCAATCTTTGCAACCTCTCCTGGCATGAAAGATTGCGTATTTCA
Source organism: Dicrocoelium dendriticum (assembly GCA_944474145.2). Lineage (NCBI taxonomy): Eukaryota > Metazoa > Platyhelminthes > Trematoda > Plagiorchiida > Dicrocoeliidae > Dicrocoelium > Dicrocoelium dendriticum. The sequence goes on along the minus strand of OX104067.1, from coordinate 83,617,979 downwards.
ATTACGTTCTCCAATGTTCGATGTTGTGGCTGCTCAGTGCATTAACGTCGTGTTTCAGCCATGGATGACAGGCTTGAAATGCCAATTCGACATGGGGGCGAACATACTCACTGAGCATTTGTCGGAGCATGGGGTTGTTTATTTGTCCAAGCGTCTGTCGCAACAGTCCGACTTGTTGATTTCCAGTCGTCAAAGCCTTTTTGGATTGCCTGGAGCAACACTAGTCATCTTGAACCAGGAGACCCTAGTCACGTTCAACAGCTGATTATTGTAGTATATTCGTTTCGGGCCGGTATGAGTAGCTTTACTGCTGTCGGATAGAAAGTAACTTGCATTTACTGACGTTAAAATGCAGTAACTTTGAGTTTACCATTGATATACCGTATCTAGGTCAATTTGAAGCAGATGCTGGCCGGCGTTCGCCTGGATGCTGCGCCAGATCTTGATGTCGTCGGCAAACATTAGGAAATTTGAAGCGATTCTTGTGCAAGATCATTAATAAACACCAAAAACAACGTGGATCTAGAACTGAGTCATGCGGCGCACCACATTCGAATAGTATCTGCTTCGATAAAGAGCTTCAAACTCTGACCATTAATTGCTGTTGAAGTAGAAAGTTGGCAATCCAGCTTAAAAGAGGGTCGCCGATCTCGTAATGCTGGAGTTTGGGGAGTATTATCCGATGGTCTAGACAATCGAAAGCCTTGGAAAAATCCAGGTAGATCACATCAACGCATGATCCAGCGTTAACTGCCTCAGTCCAACTGCTGCGTGTGATTAGTAAATTCGTTGTGCATCACTGCTGTCGGCGGAAACCGTGCTGCTCATGCATGATGATATTACATTTTTCCAGATAGCACATCAGTGCATCGGAAACTATGGATTCCATGACCTTGGAGAGTATAGGAAGAAGGGATACTGGGCAGTAGTTGGAGGGATCAGTACTGCTTCCACCTATGTGAATCGAAGTTATTATTCCAAGCTTATTCATTGCATGAAGTTGGTGCTTGTCTAAGCAGCGGTGAAAAAACTGAAGTAATGGTCCTGCCAGTTGGCTTGCTGCTGCTTCCAGTGCCTCCGGACGAGGAGTGTCGACACGTGGCGAGCTGTGTTTGCGTAGAGACGTCAGCACTTGCAATACAGCCTCCACAGTAAAAGTGGTATGGGTTAGTCCTGGCGAGGAGATGACAAAGGATGGAAGATTGCTTGGTGGCAAGACCATCTGAAACGTGGGTGCAAATTGCATCCGCAGCACGTTTGCTGCTTCCACAGCCGTTCTTGTTGTGCCAGCAATCGTTCTGAGTGGAAGAAATCCTTGTCTCACTTTCCTTAGGCTACTGACGTGCTTGTACAACAGTTTGTGGGTAGCACTGAAGGTTTTTGCGATGTTCTGCTGATAGGCGGCTTTGTCTTCTCTTAACAGTTGAGTACAGTGGTTACTTTGGGCTACCTAGTTGTCCCAACTTTCTGGTGCTGGAGCTTTTCTGTACACTCGCCATGCTGCGTTGAGTATTGTCATCCATTTTCGAGTTCTGCTCCTAACGAAAAAACTGAATTGCACTTGTTGCAAGCTCTTATCTCTGATGCCTCTGCAATCAGCTGACTGAATTTGTTGACGAACTCGAGCTAGGTGACTTCTGGGGATTCTTCGTCAAGGAACGACCAAGTTGTGGGGCTGACGAGCTGGGCTAATCGATCGTAGCTTGTGATGGTTCGCACAGCCTCATCGTTCTCATTCCGATATTCTGCATAGCAGACGAAGTTGAAACTGATGACTGAGTGATCACTGCGAACCAACGGGCAGTCTAAAACCAACACATCAATCATATGCTCCTCGTTGGTAAGCACAAGATCCAGCACAGATGGCCTGTTACCTGTTCTGAACGGAGTGGGCAATGTGATGTGATTGTAAAGAGGAACAGTGGTTACGAGATCTTGTAGATCGGCTTTGAATTGTTCTCCGATCGTGGCAGGAGTTTCTACACAATGTACGTTGAAATCACCCATGATAAGTATGTGAGTGTACTTTCGCTGTAAACTGCATCTTAAAGCAGCCGCAAGGTGGCAGTCGGTTTCGGGTGTAGAGTTAGGGGGCGGTACACCAAGACAATAAGGCAAGCGTTTCTGCCTTTTAACTGCAAGCGGCACCAAAGAGAGTCGGGGAACTGCGAGTCTGAACCT
>OX104067.1:83586302-83615302 GCA_944474145.2 Dicrocoelium dendriticum | reverse complement strand
GTTGTAATGCCTCCTTGGCGTAATCCACAGTAGGGGAGTTTAGGTAACAAAATGTTGGGAGCTAAGAGCAACATCTAATCGTTTTTTGAAAACATCCAGGGTGGGAGAGAATACAACTGAGTTTGGGAGTGCGTTCCAGGGTTTGCAAACCCGAAGAGAAAAGTAATTCCGTCGGCACTCTAGACGGCTATATTGTTCCTTCAACTTTAAGCAGTTACCCCTGAGCTGCGTGTTGTGGCTAAGTTTCAGCAAATGGCGGCATATCCTGGAGCCATCAGGTTAGTCTGGAATTGTTCGTTTAAGATATTTGCCAAGAAGTTATGAAGTGATTTGTAATCCATTGTTTACCCATCATTCGCACCGGTCTTCTTGTACATTCGGTTTCAGTTTTCAGTGTGCCACTGGAAAATCACCCATACCGATGAACCAGCAAGCGGATCTCGGGTACTTACAACTCAGTGTTGACCTAAGAAGTCGCAGTGACTTGCATAATCGGCACGTGATCAGAAAAGTAAGCACCAGCAGGTCAGCCGACCCAACAGCGGCGTACGCCCTTGGGACAAGTGTGGTAGAGTCCTTAAGATGGGGATAAGGTGCTCCAACTGTATTACAACATGCAACCTTAAATGCGTGAGAGAGCGCAATTATTGTGAAACACACCGTTGAACTGGATAGTTTTCTTCTTTCTAATTTGCCAGCGCTTTGGATTTCAGCTAGTTAACGAGAACAAATGTTAGTGTTTAGTCACTGCTAGTCAAACTTTACCAGATGAGCTCTAACCTGTGTGGTATTTATACTACAGGTGCGCGCCGCTCACTAATTGCGCGCTCCCCTTAATGTGCAGGGGCAACACCACGGGAACTGAGGAGGCATAACAACATAACCGATGCTCTTTGGTATTTCCCAGTATATCACCTTATTCCTTTTGTTAACTGGTTAGGTGTGCTCACGAATAAGTACGACAGCTCGACTGAGGCAATCAAGAAGTGGGTGAGCACCCAGATTGCAACCATTAGATTGAACGTGGTCAAGCTGGTACTTCAACAAGCTAGTTCAACTACCTTTACGCAAAAGAAGTGAGCCACAGCCTTGAATCGTACTCTAGCATCTGTTTCTCTAGCCCTTCTGGCTAAGCTTACTCATTTAACTAGACAGGAAACGCGCGCACTTACTTCCACTCCTTTTAGGGTTGCACAGCACGCTAGGTCGGTAGCGATCATGACATCACCCAGCGAGAGCCAGCCAACCCTCAAATAAAGCTCGGTATCGTAAGTGACGGCCTCTTCCATGCAAAAACCGAAAAGAACTCCTGTGACTCCCGTATCATTATCGTACAAAACTGGGTCCCGCAGCCCCAGCATTTAATACCCCCAAACCACAGGTCACTAAGGGGAACCACCGTATCTTGACCGTCATGCGCACTGCTATTCCGGAACCACAGTGCAGAAAATAAGGGGAAAGGATGTACTACCGCTATCAGTGGCTTGCTCGACTTTTCTCTGGGGTCTACTACACTGAAAAGGGCTACCTGTCACCCAACTCCAGTTCGTTACGTAAAACCCCGACTATGAAGGCTGACACGGAGCTACGGTGACATAACGTAAATGATTATGCAGTCGCGGATTCGCTTCCATAACACCACATGGGGTGCGCATATTTCTAGATGCTTTTTGGGAAGAAAATCTAAAAAAGGGAAGCAACCGAGAGAAAATTTTTAAAGCTGGCATCGAACCGACGGTTATTGTTTGTGGAGTTATAGAGATTAAAATTCGCTGTCTGAAGAAGCGCAGGATAATGAGCGGGAGCAATGATGCTGCGTCCAAAATGCCCTCCAACTCAACGATATACCTACTAGCCGCTTGACATGGATGCTAATTTCATCCAAATACAAGGGGTGGACCCCCGACTGATGAAGTGGTGCTAGTGTCTGACCTAATGTTATCGACGGTTCCTGAAGACTGTGTAAAACTGCAGAATAGTACCGACAGAAATTCGGCTAAAGGCAGCAGTCACATGACGATGAGTGGTTGACGATTCACTAAGATGAAAAATTCTGCATCTACCTATTAAAAGTTCTTTGAAAATGACCTACTGGTTTTCGTAATATCCGACAGCAGATGTCAAGATGCGGTCTACCCTCAGGGCACTTAGAGATCCATTTGAATCGATGCAACGCGACAGCTTTCCGAAGGTTTATTGCTCCTCAAATAAAACGGTCCTTGGCCGACCCATTAACGGTCAGCACAATCTCCAGTCTTGATCTAATATCAAGCAAATCAGTCTTGGCTACTGAGGAATCGTCCTACTTGCAAGTCAAGCCCTTGTCAGTATGTTGACCGAAATCAGACACCGTCTGGCTCCAGAGCCTCGGATATCATATTGATCACGAAGACATGGCTTGGCTGTGAGATCACGGGTGATTGGATCACGTTATTTTGTATGTCGCTCATCTGGAAAGAGGAAAAAAAGAAGAGTGGGTGTGATCATTGATTACAAAATGTGAAACAAAGTAAAACCTGTAAATACTTGTCATTGATTTCTTTTGGTGCAGGAGATGGCTGAATGAAGAGGAAACAATGCAATTACGGCGTAATAAGGGTAAAAATGCAATGCTTAACAATTGCAGGAGATAATAACATAGTGACGAAATGAAAGACAATCTGTTGGACATGTTATAGTGTTCGCATGGAAAGTCTACTGAAGCATGCTGCTGGAGTTCCGGAATCCAATTCCGGAAACACTATAGAAATCCATAAGGAGGGACACTAAAGTAAGCGCTAGACACACTTGCTGCCCAATCTGTATGAGAATTCCTAAACTGAAGGCTTACAGTCGAAATGAACATCAAGGTTGAAGGAGGGCCACTGGCCTGAGTGTTAGAACATGAATGAAACTGATATCGGGAATAGATCCAAAGGAAAGCAAAAAATTAACCTAGGTTAGTTTGGCGTGTGATGGAAGCGTACGAGCAGTTGATAGTGATACAGCACTAGTTGCAGTTGCTCAAGCAGAAATGGCAGGTTGTTAGAAGCTACACCGCTTAGAGCATTTGGTAGATTTTCATACGCGCAAAACAGCAGAGTAAATTCAGGCAATCGCACCCATTGGGAACCGGTTAACGCTTATTTAGCTCATACGCTTTTCATTTGGTCTGTTATCAAACAGTAGAACAATCTAGTTGTTCCTTTTGTGGTCTAAGTGTTCGCTGGGCGTGGCGATATTTCATAGCTCTTTCCAGTGCGGTGACTTCCATTTTTAGGCTTGGTACACTTCATCGTGGTCGGCTGCTATGCATACTTTGTTGCTGTGTCTTGATGTGTTGCTCCCCGGACGCACTGGTCATTGCCATAAGGGATTTCGCAAAGCTTAGAATTCAAGAGCGTTTTCGGTCATTTTGCTATTCATCTTGTTAAAGTTGTGGCCCGAACCGACCATACATTCGCTGTTCGTTGTCTCCGTTTGACTAGTAGGTAATCTTGGGTGCAGTGTGCATCTTTCTCTGATCATGGATTCTTTCTCTTACTTAATATGAATCATGAAACCACTCTGTATTGAATCGGATATTTTCTACCAAACTGCTGTCGCAGATCTTATCACATCGTGAATGCATTCCTTGCTACAACAAGCATCTGCTGGACCCGGGTCCACATTCTTCGTTATCAAGTTTGGGGTAGCGAACCATGAGCAGGAACCGTTTAATTGACCGCTTTGGAGATGGCGAACCGACGGTCTGTCTGGAGCTATTCACGATGACCGGCAGAAGCCTGTGGAGTACGGTGTTGCAGCAGCTCCCGCATGTCATGCGCATAGCTTGTTTACATCTGCTAAGTATTCATCGTCAGCTTCAGACTGAAGATGCATTGGAAAAAGTAGACATTACATCGAAGCGCATTCCCAAAGGACTCAGAAGGCCATTACTGGCCACCGCTGAGGCCAATGTAGTCAGCCTAGTGCAGCCGGAATCGTGCAAGTAGAGAATACAGGATCAAGCTTTCATTTTGCTGTGGCTATAATGGAATTCCGTTTACATCAGACAGAGACTGCGGTCGAAAGTAACTATTGTCGCACCATCGGCCAAAGTACCCGGGCTCTCTGCGAGTGTGCCTGCTCGTAGGTCTCACATACCTACCATTGACTGGATCGATCGAAATGTCCATAGTCTTTATTGCCTCGACCAATCTCATCTTCAGCTATAGCTGGTCTGTATCATTTGGCCTAATTTTGATGAGGGGGTACCTTGTCCTCTGCATGGTAGTAACGTACAAATCAATGGATCGCGAACGGCACTATGTCACACCTAACAACAGTCACGATGGTCGCTGCTGTCGTCCTTAGCTCAATGCTTTCAATGGCAGACTGGTAAAAATCAAATTCGGTTCTGAGTTCCCCAAGGGTCATTTGGAATGCGTACTGCCGACAATTCCCGGATGGAGGAAACGGCCGTACGGTGCTGTTCCGGACATGTAATGACTGTCTTGCTCAGTCTAGATGCGATGAATTTCTTCCTATACCATTCAACTCCCTTGTAATTAAAAGCAGCAGACTTACGAAGAGAACACTTATGCAGTTCAGCTCAGGCAAACACAAGTAAAAGACTAAGCTAAACGTGACAGGTAAGCGAAGGCTGAGGATGCGTTTGGTGCACACAGTGAAGTCGATCAATTATCCACCAGACACAGTCAAACGTCCTGAGGTGCTCGAGCACACGCGAAGACGCATGCACATAAAAGCGCGGACGAGTTGGTCGGTTGGTTTACAACGGTCACTTTGGGCTTAACCACGGTCCGACATTAAGGCTATTGCAGCATACTAGAGTGTATCAGTGTTCTCTGCTTGCACAAGTCCGGCTGGAGTATTCTGATTGCAATGGCTTCGGCGGAGGCCAATAAGCGCTTTCTGAATCCTTTGGGGTTTCTCCTCGGTGTCGTACAGACTCCTTTGAAGGCGTCATCCGTCCGAATCTGATGGCCGGTACCTTGCAGATGTCTGAGGATCTATCCGAGGACATGCTTAACCGTACCATGTTGCAAAGAGGCACGGCAATGCTCTGCTATCCACCTAGATAGACGCCTTGTAATTGCTTCAAGGGAATCGCCGAAAGGAGTACTCTGTACAATAGTTATGCTCTATATGGCCAGATTTTTCGTGGGTCAAGGCGGGTCGTTTAACCTACCCTAGTTGTTTTGGCATATGCAGGCCGGACATAAAATTGAAAAGCTACATATCTATATGTGTTATTTCACTGCAATAACAAAGAGTGCTTAGGTCATCAGTCAGTACAATGGTTGCGCTACTAAAGTTGATGTGTTGCTTGACATTGTATCATCTGGAAGCACAGTTGTAGTGTGATACTTCTCAGATGAAGGTATTTACCATAGCAGATCAGGGCTCTGCAGTAGCACGCCGCGAAGTCTTTCATAGGGACACCCAGTGCTCTTGTCCTCAAAATTGCATCCCAACATAAGCATCGCTTTCAGTGCTTAGACGCTAAGATGTGTTTGCTAGCTTGTCCACACAGCGTTCATGTGTGAGAATATCCTTTCAGTAAGTGCGTTAGTCCCAAGGAGACAGAGCATACATGTCATAAGTTGTCGTATTTGTTCACATGGGACTGAGTTGGATTGGAAATTGGGATACACTTCTACCAACCGCATGCCAACCATTATTTGTGTTGAAAAAATCCATCGATTAATTAAAAGTCTGTGTAAGCGAATATATGTTTTCAGCAATTCATCATCAGAATGGTAACAATACATGAGGGTCAAAATTTACGTGCAGACCCAACGCGTCGTCAGTCAGCCACTTGATATGATTCTGAGGAATCCAAACCATTCTTGTCGTTACCTACTAAAGCTGAATAGCAATACAACACTCATAGGACACCAGCTAAAGCTGGACACAAAATACACCCGGTTGGAATGCAGCCGGAATTTCTTTTCCCTTCGTGTTTGCGAACACTGGAACGCTCTTCCCACATACGTTGTTTCTTCCCACACGCTAACGGTATTCAAAAGACGTCTGGATGATTCGCTTATCCACACATTACGCTATATAATCAGAGATGTCTAGGTCAACCAAACGCGAAGAAACGGTTTTCATCCTCAGATTTTGTGTTTTACTACTTACTGCTGTTGTGGAATATAGTTTCGAATATATTACAATTGCATTCATCAATTTACCTCAGTCCAAGAAAGCGGCGCACGAGTAAGCGTTGTCGTTCCTCTTGTTTTTAAGACATACCTTCTCCATATTACTTTCCCATATTACTCTACAGTAACAATTCAGTACACATTCTACAACGTTTATATGAATAAGGGTCACTTAAATTCACTAGACGCTTAAATTGACGATTTACACTTATGTTCACTTTCACTTCAACCATCCTACGGGACTTGTAAAGCAATTGCTTCTTTACCAGTAATATATCATTGTTCATTGTTTATGGTTCAATATGTGGTAATAAGTACCGACGGTCAGGTCCCCCCTGCAGTGACACGCTCGCACGGCTCATCTGCAGTCCGGTCTGGTCAAGTTAGACTCAACGCGTGAGCGAAGTTTTTCTTCTTACACAGCTCTTTTTCGTACAACCGAATGATAATAGTTTATGCGGCGTCTAATATCCACTTACGGACTGAAGATTTAGTAACTTCTCTTCAATACCCGATGACCGCACAGAACATCTCACATAGAGTGGGAGCACCTTCACTTTCATGTCGTTTGAGGAGTCGGTGAATATTGACAAGTTTTGCTTTCTTCGATTTTTCATGCAGTTAGTCACTGGCAAATTGAAACAGGATATTAGTTATTATTACATCGCATTTTGTACGGCCACAATCAAACATCATCTCAAACAATTTCGCTACCAAGTAGGAGCGGAACCTGTGGTTATGAAATACAGTGTGATAAGACAAGGTACTTTCTGCGGCTTCTATGTTGGCTTCGGTGGTTCCCAACCTTGCTGCTTTTCCAGAATTTGTTACTGTGTAGAATATGCTGCCGCAGACACCACTACTTTATGACGATTCGATTTAAGTGCCATGTGATATCTGATCTGCCACCGTGAGCAATAGAAAATTCAGATTTGCATGTGTCGCATCGAACATGCTACTCGTTGTCGCGTGCTGCTTTCTAAATGAATGGAAAACCGCTCTCCAATCGAGCAGTCATCTACCACGTTCGTTTACACATCATTCCTCACCAAACTGTACTTACTACAGCCATTCTCCATTAAAGACACAAAAATTTCATCATCGCTTTCCTTCCCTATTTTGTATTGTCGTGAAAATCTCCATGCCACGTTGCCTACCCACGCAGTCGACTATCCCGCTCAGCTCATGCCCGCCTACTTATATTGGCCGCATAGTGTGCACGCACCACCACTGGTTGGGTTTGGTTATTTTCACCTGCATTCTACATGCTCAAAGCAGGACATTCTATGGTCTCTGGCCTCAAAGCGGGACATTAAAGCGTCTCGCCCAGCATCTCCACAAAAGCGGGACAACAGCTTGAAATGCGGGACTGTCCCGCCTAAATCGGGATGTATGGCCACCTTAGGTATGCTCCTATTATCTGGATGGGCAACTTTTATGAGCTAAAGTTTCACTTTGTTCATTTTCCGTCATCATGAGAATAAGTCATCCCCGGTTCGAGATTTGCTATTTCTACCCGATGAGATCCTATGTAGACGCAACGCGTCATGGCGCCCAGCTCTTTTGAGTGGACCCCATGTCTTTCTGTTTCATTAGCCATGATGCTAGTGTTAGAATTGGCAAGGTTCACTTCAATGCGAATCACAATTTACACTGAGATCGCTCTTCGCATTCCAAGCACACAACGCATACTTCAAAATGACCATCCAACCTTGTCCGATTTGATTGTCAACCGAGCATCTAATTGTTGTTTTCCCAAATTTAAAACCTCAACTTAAAAGTAATTGTTCGCTACTCAACCACTAGTTGGGTTATCTTCACGATGTGAAGTTTTAAGCTATTTGGCACCCTTGATATGCATACCGTAGTGCGTGACTAAACGACAGAGTACTTAAGCTTTGCTTAGCCTGATCATGCTTATGTACTTAAGAGACATTAAAGAGGACAAGATATAGAGTTGAGCTCGTCAGGAGGGGATTAGAGATAATAGCAGAGAACTAATTGACGAGTATAGTCAAAGCTGGAGACTGCGGGTCTATTATATTTGGATTGAGGCTGTTTAATGTGTAGTAATCAGTCGGAAAAGGGTCGACGGATGGACACGAGGGAGAGTTAAGTCTCTCTATCTACTGTTGGGACCTTAAGTTTCTATGTGGTTTTTGACGTAATTTTCGGGTGATTTCCTGCTTAAGTTACTACACCTATAGGATATCACAAAGTGTGACAAAAATTTTCCTCCAAATGGCACTTGCGCTTTTGCGGTTATCACCGGAGTTCCTTTAGAAATGCTATATTGGTTCACCTAGTCCTGATAAAATCAGCCTCAAAGACGACATTTGACGGGGCAAAAACGCTGATCGGTTGTTTTAAGCCCTTCGCAAACAATTACCATATGGTGATTTATGCTTCCGGTTCATTATAGGAGTAATTTGGTTAACACCAAGACCCCATACTACACTCTAACTTACAAGTTATACTAACTAATATCCTAAATCTACTGAGTTAACTTATACTGCCATAATATAATTGGCCTAAGGCCGGGGCGTTCCTAGTCATCTGTATATGTATAAACGCAGGTTAGTAGAGGATGAAATACACTAGCTAGGAATCGGTCACGGTGTCCTGCAGCCGGAACCCATTTCTCGGTAACTTAAGTCCTTGTCCTGTTAGAGCAAAGTCATGAATCCCGGTCCATCCGGATCCGGTTTCATGTGCGATGCCGACTAGTCCCAATAATGCAAAATGGACGTCTGGTACCATTCGGGATGCATAATGGCTGTCTAATCGATTCTCGCTGTACCAAACCTTTTCAACACACACCAATAATCCCCTGTCAACTGATGTTAACCAGTACATATAACGCTTCATCAGGTGTAATGTCTTTGATTCTGTTAGTTATCCATTCAAGAGTACTACTTCCAGTGGCCTCGGTTACCGCCGATTTGCAACTATGATACAATGCATTTCTTTCTTGTACGAAATTGTTGCCTTGATAAGTAGTCATCACACTTATTTGTGCTATTCGTGCCAAATATATCAACTTGTCCCACCTTCCCCCGAACCGTAAGCAATTCCTTCAAAGGCGTGTCCGCACCAATGCTGCTTCTCCCCAGGCGTACTTGCTTACTAAAGGAGAGCTGAAACTCGTGCACATGTCACGCACATTTCGAGAATTTTGCACGAAGCAACGCCCTGTGGGATAGAGACAATGGAGCATTGCTCCAGCTACAACTTCAAATGGGGCGCTCTCGGGCAACTTCAGCAGAAAAAATTTAGAAACGCATACCAACTACTTCCATCTACAGGCAAGGGGAGTTAACGAAACGAGCCGCAGTACCCAAACAATCGATATACATTGCTCGATGCAAGTGCAATTTTGACAAAAATAGTTAATTTGGAGTTGTTTATCTTGCATGGATTAGATAGTATCGGTTACTGGTTGCCATCAGCAATTTTGTGATTAAACGACATCACTAATCCTTAATCCGTGTGCCCAAATTGTTTGTTCATGAAACTAAAATACAACCAGCACTAGTATCCAAGTTGCAATTTATGCTTTAATTAATTATTACCGGAATCCCCTCTACCAATATATACCAAAACAGTACACTTTCAAGGTAATCCGGGTACTGTAGGCCTTCTCTTTGGGGTACCGTACTGTGAGCGGAAATGAATGTATCCACGAAATAAAAGCGTTACTTTCTTCATGGTGTCTACTATGATGCGTACCTCTCGGTTCCATTTTTGTCTCCCTTCTTTCTGCTGCGATAAGCCATCCTCAATCTGGTTTGGTCACGTGCGAAGTGAAGTGGTGTTTAGAAAGGTGTGCCATTGACTTGGGAACTTGCTTTATTAAAGGGAAATCATACAAATCAGTGAGAAACTAACAGCGTAATACCAGAGCACAGTGGTAATGTAGTATTAACGAAGCGACGGTTAAGCACAAGCTTTGATGAACGCGACAACAACCAGCCGAAATATAACGCAAACCGTCCAACAAGGCAACATACAGAGTGGCTCACTGCTCGTCACATATGTGCGTCGGTTCGTCACAACTTGTTGAATTATACCAATCTGTTCGACCCCATATCTTTGCTTCATAAGGGGCTTTCTAACTAGCCAGGATCTGTTCTAGGTATCTTCATGAGCTTGATCGATCTTGCATTACTCTGCTTCGGGTTATTTCTAGACGCACGGATAAAGGGGTTTCCGTGTGCGTTAGTGTCTTTTTGACCAATACCTTCTTTGCTATCCTTGTTTGTGACCAGCTAACACTATTTGTACACGACCCGTTCCCAGCTGGTTCCGTGAGGCTTCCACTGCACCGGCTGATGTCGTTCACCTAGCCAGTTTCATTCCTGTCCTGTTATCGTGGTTCCATTTCTTCCATGTGGTCATCGCCTTCCGCGCTCGTACAACATGTTCTGCTAAATGATGTTTTCCTTCATATACATTGGCTGTAGCAAAGTTACCCCCACCCATTTGCGCCGTTCTACTGTTACTTCTTATCGGTAAAATTCAAGATAATGTGTTTACCGACTCTCCTCAAAAATGCGCGCACCTGGGCAACATTTTTCTGGTTAACCATGGTTGTACTTCTCGATTCGTCCCTTTATGCTGAATGTCGTCCGCTTGTAAGTCGGATAACTATCATCGTAGTTCCGCTTTTTCCGTAAGTCAAATCAAGAATAGTTAATAGTTTAATGCGGGCTAGTTTTATACGCCAGTGACACTTCAGGCAATGGTTTCCCCACGTCTAGTTCGTACAATTTATCCACAATTTCATGGTTTGTTTAAAGTGTTCTATACTTTCGTTTGTTTATGGCTGATACGCTGACGCACACCAGCTATGGATGCCTACATTTTTCAGTACCGATTGAAGCGCCTCAGATGCAAAGCGAAACCCTTGATTTGGAACGGCGCATTGTTGGAATTCTGAATTCGAATACCTGTACTACGCTATCACTTACCAGATTTCCGGTCAGTATGGCTTCCACAAATCTGGTCGACCTCACAAAGCCGCACCGGTGATCTTGGTGTATCCATTTCTTAGATGGTTTGACAGTATAGGCAACCTGGAATGTATGCAACTACGTCCTTGCAAAAGGTTAGCAAAAGCACTCTTATTGTAGCGGCTATAAAGCCAAGGATCACACAGGAGCTTGAAAAGCCACTAAAGCGAGCGAGAACCGAAACGGGCGCAGGCATCATGGACAACATCGGACGGGGCAACACCAACCCAACAACACGAGCAGACAGCAAGCCGTGAGTAATGAACGGGAACGGGCCTAAGCCAAGGAGTACAGAAAAGGGATGTGTCGGAACGCCATTAAATCCGCCAAAACGCTTTTGTCGGTGCAACCAGGAGTAACCCCAAACCGAATAACGCAACCGAGATCAAGCAAATCAAGAGCCTTAGAACAACTCCAGGCTGATCGGAATGTGAGCCACGAAATCAAAGCTACGGGGTCAGACACACAGCCAGGGCCCTAACGTTTTAGGCCAACGAGGCACGAAGGTGACATCTTGTGATTCCCTATGTAAGTTGTGTTGTGGTACGGAAAAATGGTCGAACGACTTGTGAAGCGTGGTCGCGATAAAAATTTTGCGTTTCTTGCCGCTTCGTTCTTCCTACAGTGGTGCCCTAACCACACAGGATGAAGTTAACCTGACCAATGCCGTTTGCTGATGGACATGTGGAATGAACAATGAAAAATGCACAATGATATATTACAGATAAAAAAGCGATTGCTTTACAAGTCCCGTGGGATGGTTGAAGTGAAAGTAAACGTCAATTTAAGCGTCTAGCGATTCAGATGCCCTTCTTCACTGAAATCTTTTAGAATGCGTATTGAATTGTTACTGTAGAGTAATATGGGAAAGTAATATGGGGAATGTATGTCTTAAGAACAAAGGAACGACAACACTTTCGCATGCGCTGCTTTCTTTGACAGATGTAATTGATAAATGCAGTCGTACTGTATCCGAACGAAATTCCACAGCAGCAGCGTGTAAGCAGTAAAGCACAAAAGTTGAGAATGAGCACCGTTTGTTCGTGTTTGGTTGACGTAGACATCACTGATGATATAGCGTAATGGAAGTGGATAAGCGAATCATACAGACGTCTTTTGAATACGGTTAGCGTGGGGGAAGAAACAACGTATGTGGGAAGAGCGTTCCAGTGTTGGCACACACGAAGGGAAAAGAAATTCCGGCGGCATTCCAACCGGCTGTATTGTGTGGCCGGCTTTAGCTGGTATCCTCTGAGTGTGGTATTATGATTCAGCTTTATTAAGTGATGACAAGAATGGTTTGGATTCCTCAGGATCATATAAGTTATTATCACGTCGCCACGCAGGCGTCGATATTATCCACTGTAGATCTTTCTGCACTATCACGTCTAGATCGCATTCCGTTGAAGTGCGCTGCAATATTTGATCCCCCAGTCTGTATTCGCAAGTGGTCTTTTGGTGTATGCTCAACAACTTGCACTTTGTAGCGTTGAACTGAAGCAGGTTCTGAGTCGACCATTCATAGTCCCTGTCAAGGCCATCCTGAAGTGCTGCATTGTCGCTGGTTGTTCGAATGGCTCGATATATCTTGAGCTCATCAGCTAAGAGTAAAGCTTTGGAGATGATTACTGTTGTGAGATCGTTTATGTAAATCAGGAATAGTCGTGGACCAAGTACTGAGCCATTGGGCACTCCTCACTTAACCTCGATTAGGTCGGAGAGGACGCCGCGAACCCTTACATTCAGAGGTCCTTGAAGCAAGAAGTTACCCATCTAACCGAGGATTGGGTCACCAATTCCACAACACTGCAGCTTGTGAAGGAGGATATGGTGGTTAAGACGATCAGAAGTCCAGATATGCTGCATCAACACTTACGCCGCTGTCGACGGTCTCAGTCCAACTGGATCTAACAAGTAGCAAGTTTGAAGTGCAAGATCGGTTATTGCGAGATAAATGTTGTTCTTGTGCTAAGATATTGCGTTCCTCCAAGAAGTTCATCAGCGTTTCGGCAACAATCACTTCCATGATTTTGGATAGCACCGGAAGTAGTGTTATCGGGCGATAGTTGGCCGGATCTGTACAACTTTCCGCTTATGGATGGACGATGCTTTGCTTCCACATTGTTGGCACCCGCATCTCATCCAGGCATCGTTGGAAGAACTTGCAGAGTGGGTCCGCCAGGTTTACTGCAGCCAATTTCAAAGCTTTTGGACGAATATTATCAACGCCGGGAGAGGTATGGCTCGCCTAGGGCGATTAGCCTTTTCCTTACATCCGCAGTCGTAAACGTGATATGGCTAAGTCCTGGTGGTGGTACAACGTGCAAGAATAGTGTATGTGGCGATGTCGTGCTCTGGAAGTTCGGGGCGAATTGTTGACATAAGGCGTTTGCCGCCTCGGTTGCGGTTTGTACGAGTCCACATAACGTGCGTAAGGCAGGAATTCCTCGCTGCACGTTGCGGAGCTGGTTAAGTTGTCTGTACAGGAGATTGGGGTTTGAAAGTAATTTCTCAATTTGATTCTGTTGGTGCTATATTTTATCTTCGCATACCAGGTTTACGAAGTGATTCCTTTGGATAGTGTAGGCTTCGCACGTTTCGGCATTTGGTGACTCATTTTATATTCGCCAGAGTAAGTTCCTCGTGCCGATACACTTTCGTGTCCTGCTGCATGTGAATGATGTTACTGTCTCCGATCGCGAAGGCCTTTTCCTAGAAGCACTAGTTACTAAAGTGTTGCATTGGTGCGCAAAATCAGACCAGGCGACAGCGAGGGATCGTTGTGCTAGAAATGCCTGGTTTGTAGCATTTATAAGTTTGATTAGAGCGCCGTAATCCGTAATGCCCTGACACTCCTCTGTGTTTTCTGTGGAATACTCTGCACAACAGATTATTGTACATGAGCTTTGCGTGGTCGCTACGGCCCAAAGGACTCTCTATCGATACTGTTTCGACCATAAGCTCTTTGTTGGTGAATACGAGATCCAGGACACCTAGTTTGTTTCCCCTCCTGAATCTTGTGGGAGATTTGATGTGATTGTAGAGTGGTAGTCCACTAATTATCGCCTGTACCCCCTTTTTGAAGCGTTCATTGATACAAACTGGGGTTTCTATAGTGTGAATATTGAAGTCACCTACCAGAAGAATGTGGCTGTACGACTGTGAGAGAATTGTCTTCATTGTGGAGGCTAGGCGGTTGTCTATTTCCAAAGTAGCCAACAGAGAGTGATACACCACACCCAACAAACCTGCGTCCGCACGGCTTAGGTGAAGACGGCACCAAAGCGCATCGACAATCTGAACATCTGGGTCATCGATGAGATCAATGTGTAGTTCGCTGCGATAATAAAGTGGTACTCCATCTGCTCTACTTGGTCGATCGTTGCATAGAATAGACATCCTAGGTAGTGCGATTTCTGCATCAGTGATGGCTTCACTCAACCAGGTCTCGGTTATCATAACTAAGTCTCTTGACATCAAAGCCTGACGCAGGCAAAGCTCCGTCAGTTTGCTTAAGAGACCTTGTGTGTTGGCATAAAAACATGGGAGTGATTCGTATGTTAGAAGTTTGTGGATGTAGACAACGGGTTTGAGACTTGTCCGACCCTCGTGAGGTCGGCTGCTACTAGCTTTTTTGAATAGTCTTTGGCTCGCGACAATGACTTGGAATAACTCTCTGCATCATGCAGTCGGGTTCATGATGATCCTGATGGTCACTCACCTCCTGCGGTGTCTCATCGGATGCTATGACGGCTGTCAGATCAGTCTTTGTGGTGGACTCTGCAACAACGGGTGTTCCCACTGAGTTTGTTCTCTCCATTGATTAACCAGTAGCTTCTGGTCGCAAATCTGCTGCTTTTAGTCGAAGTTCTGTTGGTAGCATGTTCCGGAAGTTACCCCAGTTCTCTAAAACTGTCTGTAAATTAGCTCAGACGGTAAGACCCACTTCAGCAACCTAAGACCACATCTTTTGTAATTTGATGACACGGGAATCTTTGTCAGGGAGGTAGCAATGACATGTTCTAAAGACAGAGCTTCCCGAATGTATCGCCATTGCTCCATGTCATGTGCCTGAGCTTCTTCAGGAGAAGAAGCTTGAGACTCGGGGACGCCATGAGAAAGTAAGGTATTCAGCTCGTATTTTCTACTTCCCTGTTAATTGCTCATGTCTTTTGAACGTTCTTTCCACGGAATATCCGGTAAGATACATACTCCATTCGATGCTCTGTGGTGTCGATTCGCAGCAAGCAGAATGGATTCCGTTTCGTCCGCGGAATGTTAGTGTTACTCGAAGTAGTCGAGGCTCACCATAGTGTAAGGAGTTTGGGTGTCCTGCGATGCGTCTCAGCGTAGTGGGTTCAGCGCGCATGCTGATGGCACTACAGATGGAATCCCACTGACTACGATCGTCTATCATTTTACCCCTTATTGTGTTGGATTTGGATTCAGGAACATTAGTGCACACAATACTCAAGACACCATGATTCCGCCTTGTGGTTCGTGACTTAAGAGCACTAGGTTCTTTTGCTTTTGTGGATTTGTGGATCGCACTGGCGATGGCGATCAATGTTTAGGCACGGTTTTACCCTCTCCGGTAACCGGAGTCACATGTCTTTGACGGCGTTTTCTCTGAAGCAACTGCTGCGTAGGAGGTCCAGTTATTCTTTACCGTGAGCTTGCTGGAGTTTTGTGTTGCCAGTATGTCAACTAAATTACTAGTTACTACACCCTTGGAGAACGTAGAAGCGAGTGGGTTTTAAACGACTTTTTTAATTAGTGGAGTCATGTGGCTAGTGGCCGTTGGAGACTGAGACGCCGTGCTGAGGTTGGGACGCCTGGCCCTCTGCTTCGGCCTAAACGGGGAGTTTGCAGGTGTTCGTTCAGATGCAAATGTAGCATTGTTTACTTTCACAGATGCGTTGCTAGCGTTCACAAGTTACTCAACTGTTTCCGCCAACTTTTCACAATTTTTCATTAGGAAAATTGCGCAACCAACAACAAGGATGGAATTGCACACCTGGTAGAACCAAACTGTTTCGGTTTTGCTGCTGTATTTTCTAGATTCGAGTGCATTCATTCCTAAACAATTCGAATGGTACGCCTTTTGACAGTTAAACAGGACCAGTCATAACGGTTTTTACACATAGGTCACAATTGACCTTCGAATAAGCCATATCCATTTGGGGCGTGCACTTTGTCATTGTGACTTGCACCCATTCCAAAAGGGAATTAGATAGAAAAGGAGAGTTAAGAATCTAGGTTGTAGCTCTCTCAGTTATCTACTTACCACTGGCTTAGCATGGAATAATTCTACTGATATATGTGGTCACGGTCAGTAATGGGGCAGTGGACTAGGAATGACCCCAGATGGTGAAATGGTGTAACCATTCTACAATAACAAGATGGAATGGAGCAACTGCATGTGTACACTACAACAGGGGTAGCAAGAGGACAGAAGGACTGACGCACCGTGTATGACTTCGCTTCACTTTTCGTTACGTTCAATCGGCGCTGGTTTGAGGTCAGAGGGGTCAGATGTGTCGTGTCCAGATGAGTCACACGTTCCTTAGGGTAGATAGGCGACGTGCGTGTTATTGATCCAGCCGGTAAGTGGATCGATAGCGATGCAGTGTAGGATTGAGGCAAAGCAAGATGACTTGAAAAATACTATCTAATGACGACAGTGGCTGCTCCAAGGGCGGACCAAATTAACAACTATCGCTTTGTACAGCGAATGAATGATAGTAGCTGTTCGGGTGACGCTCTAAAAGATTTTTAAAATAAGACCACAAGAGTTCTTGTGTGACGAGAGGAAAAATAAATTCTCCGATAAGATTCAAGTACGGTTGACTTCGAAATTACAAAAGCACAGTTTGCTGCTGATCCGCGAATGACAGCTACCAAAGATGAACAGTGGTAGGAGGAGCTCGTGGAGCCAAATCGAATGATAAGACGTAGGTATCTGTGAAAAATAAATCCGAAGATTTAATGACGAATAAAGCAGAAGGACACTTTTTTGCGACCGTTCGGTAGACATACACAAGTGGATAACAGTATCCCCAGGAAATAGTGGAATGCTGGTTGACCGTGTCCATTTACCGTCGAAGTCTTGTGCCCTGGGAAATGGGTTGTTTCAAAAAGCGATGAGGCATACCTCTGCGATTCCTATTCACTAAACGGTAAGCAGAGAGGCTCTCAACCTATCAAACATTTTCTGGATCAAATACGAAGGCATCGGAAAGCACATTAAAGTTTTAACTTTTATGTATGAAAGAGGTTGGACACAGCATTTGAATCACGTATACAGTTGCGCAACACACTAGGTCTCGTACAAAAAGATCGTCAATCGAGATATCCTACCTATACGTTGTGGACACACGAGTGATGTTGTAATGAAGTCTACGCACAGATGGGTGAAAAAATGCATCATCGCTGTTGCTATGGCAAGCCTTCGGGTATCCTGTTCCCCTATGGCTTCCCCGATGTCTTTTCCTGGAATTATCTCTCAGCTGAAAAGGTCTAAGTATGCCACTGTCTCTAGGATACTTAACCAGTATGTTAAGTTCAATACAATGCCTGCGGTAGTGAGAGCGTCTGTACATTTTCTTGACGAGTGCATTTTACGTCGTGAATACCCCAAGCACTTTTAGTAACTTCTCAGGCGTAACGGAATTACTCCAACGAACACTGCACTGAAACATCACACAATGCATGAATGTGATACAAATGTGTGTTGGCTTACCGAATTCAACTTTAACAGAGACGTTTTCTTTGCCGCACTGGAGAAGCTAGCTGTTGGGGAATACGGACCATTGGAATCCTACCATAAAAGATTTAGGGCACCACAAGTGGAAGTACGAATATCTTCATTGCAGAGACTGCTCTATGTGGGTAATCCACAGAACCTATCTCTATCTGACAATGCGAACGACGTTCACAATTCCTCCTCGATTCAATTAGACAAGGTTTTGCTCTAGGCTGTTTCACTCGGCCCGAATTTTGTTGCCCACGAAACTACGTTAAACAGTTAGTTTTGGAGGTCACACTTGTGAATCGCTATTCCAAACTAGATACGCTTACAACATCATCAGTACTAGCAAGTGAGCAGTATAAGTCTAAACTGGTTAACGCATGTTACGAATACTAAATTTATTAACCGCGCGCCAAGCATCTATTGAAGTAAGAACATCTAGACGCCCTTAACTATATAGAAGTATCTGCGTGCCGGCCGTATAGTTTTTTATTCTGGGTTAACGTGACATCCCTTCACATGCTTGTACCACATCTTCTAAATCGTGCTCAATAGATTCGGTTCACCAGACTCTATCCAACAGGATCTATCGTTTCGAACTAAGTCCGACGGCATGCTGGTACACCACAAAACGATGTCTTCGATGGTTTATTCTCTGAGACCTATGTATGAAAACTTGCTTCCATGAGTTAGCTCTCTGCCTCTTTGATACCCTTAGATAGAGCACTTATAAATCTAGTAGACAAGATACAACTTTTGGCTATGCATCACTGAACACAGCTACAGGCTGCTTTGTCCTTTTACCTTTACCATCGTATTTTTGCGCGTATTTTATCCCCCAAATACTGTGTGATTCTGTCACGTTGTGCGCCGAAAATGCACCAGTACCAAACCCGCTAACACAACGACAGGTCCCGCTGACCGGGGCAGACAGCTGACGTAACCAAGACAGCGTGGCCAGTGTGACCTAAAAGTGCATACGTATTATTAAGCCAGAGGTCGGAAAAGCACGTCGACCGGAAATCTAGTACATAAAAAACCAAAGGTCAATCGGCAACGATGTTGCGGCGGTACTTTAGTCAGCCACCCGCCATCGGATTGCCTCATGCAATTTTCAGATTTTCCCCGACGCCGTTTTGAAGTGAGGGCCAACGAAAAAGCATAACTCTGATGACTGCCATCATCGAAAAAAACTAAAAGTAGATCTTTATTAATGGTGTACCAAGGCTTCAAGCCCCATATGACCGTGAAACTAAAACTCATAGTAAAGAGGAATGGCGCTACGTCCTTCAGGCACTATCACTTGAAAAGCTGTGCCGAATCGATAATAAGTGCATCCTCATCATCAACGTACGAAGGGTGTGATTCCCATGTAATGAAATTTTGTTCCACGCAAAGAAGCTCGCTTGAAACGTGGCGCA
Source organism: Dicrocoelium dendriticum (assembly GCA_944474145.2). Lineage (NCBI taxonomy): Eukaryota > Metazoa > Platyhelminthes > Trematoda > Plagiorchiida > Dicrocoeliidae > Dicrocoelium > Dicrocoelium dendriticum. The sequence goes on along the minus strand of OX104067.1, from coordinate 83,595,969 downwards.
CATGGCATAAAAAGCTCTACTTAGGGGTACGCCCACAAATATTCAACACCCAACCACAAAATGACCGAGAGTGAGGGCAAAGTCATCGGAATCTAACAGTGAGTCTAGCAACTCGTACTTCCGAAACGGACCATTGCGGGACACAATCCACTGTTGAAGGGGCAGCAACCTACCCACTACTCACTGAAACCACAACCTCATTGTGTGATAAATCTACTGGTTTATGAAGTGGCTCAAACTCTCATGTTTACAGTTCACAAATATCAAAGCTGCCGACCACACAAGTGTATAAAATAGCTTGCAGTTGACGCTCGCGACCTTAGGTACGATGCTGCTCGTCGAATTAGTTTGCTGTGTGTATAAAAGTGCACAGCGCTTCTACAAGAAATTATCCTAGCTTTAATTTCGTATAGCCCTGACGCACGTGCACCTCATAATGATAGCTTGCACCTGACTGAAAGATTAAATCGCTGATGCGGAAATCCATCGTACGTATAGGACAACCTTGTAAGGGAGGTGGTGTAATTTTGTACCATCACAGTGAGCTACATTCTCAAGTCATTGGTGATCCACAGAATCAAGTTGTGGACTCAATTTAGCGCCGCCTGTGATTAAGAAGAGTCAACGCATGTTTAGTTGACCTAGGGTACAGTTCTCCAATGGACGTCCGTCTAACTCCTGCACTAAAATCCCTTCTGGCTCAGCTTAACTCTTACCTTCTGCTTGTGGAAAACTACAAATTTCGCACTCCTTTCCGGCCTCCGTTGGTGAACAGTTTAAAAGCAAACTGTAAGAACTAGTCGCCAGCCTACCAGTTTATAAGCAAGTTACTTTCCCTACAACAATGAGAACGGCCACCATAGGCCTCGTCTTAACCAATAAGGAACATTTGGTCGACACAGTAACAGTGCGTAGTCAACTGGGGCACAGTGTTCATGCAACACTGCTCTTCCGCTATGCCTGTTACGCGGAACGGTTCAACGGGGACATTGAAGATCTTCGCATGACAACACGTCATACGATTTCATCCGAATTCATCCTGCCCACGGATTGGTCGATTTTAGAGCAACAACCCCGCGAGGTCGTTTGTGGGAACTTTATCAGTCAGTTCGGCACTTTAGTAACAAACGTCTCAGCGACGAATATCCTGCGTTCAAAATACTTAAAACCCCGTGGAGCAAGATGGGGAAATGAATGGGCCTAAGAGCTTCACATTGGAAAGCGTATAAAGTCACTCCAGACACCGAAAATTGGAATGTTTGCATAACTGAACAAAATCCCTGTGTTAGACTGGTCGATAAAGATGAATTGAAACACCAAAGCGTTTAGCGGAGTAGTTCTGCTGCAATCCTAAGCTACATTATAGGCAAGTTAATAAATTTCGCTAGGTACAGCGAGTCATCCCTCCTCTAAACATCGCCTGTGGGCAAACACAAACTACCCGAGGAGGTGCATCTAATGTTCCAAGACAACAATCGTTTGTACGTTCCAAAACGCATTGCCATCTCACATCATCCCAACACATCACATTACGACCAGGATTTAGCCACATCTCTTTCTTAGCCGCAGATGTGCAGAAGCGACTGATGTCGATACGCGAGTATGGTTCACCTAGCCCGGATGACATACGCATCAAGTCTTTGATGCCTGCTGCCATGAGCTTGGCTGAACGGTTGTCTCTATTTTTCCCACACTGTCTCGACAAGACGCAAGTAGCAACTACGTGTAAGCGCGGAATGCTCACTCCACTTACCTGGGAGGCAATCTGGCTGTGACCACAAACTCTTCTTCCTGTGATTGTTAACGTAATGGAATCCGTCGATGCAGAACCAATTAAAGTTTGTTAGAAAGGTGTAATACCATCGTAAACAGAGTAGTATAGATGCTATCAAAACCACTAATGAACTAATAGAGCTTGGTTAGATCGTACCAGATGGACGGAATCCATCAATGCTGAGGAAGAAGTAGACGCCGCCTATGTTGATTTCTCGAAGGTATTTGATTACCTAGATCACCGGATATTTCTTTACAAGCTTCGAAGCTAATAGATCGGTGACCATTTCCTAGGCTAGTTACATTCCTTCCTACTCTGAAGACGCTTGAATGTGCGAGTTCCTATCTCTCTATCCGACCCTAGAGAGGTGCACAAGGGTGTCCAGCTAGCATCACTTCTAGGACTGCAGCTATTCTTCGTGTTCATAAACGACGTCGCGTGAGTGTTGATGTCAAAACTTCTACTCTTAACGGACGATCGCAAGATTTGGTGGGCAATCAAGATAGTAGACAGCCACTTAGCACCGCAGTGTTATGTATATTGGGCTTATAACTGGTCGGCTCAGAACACGCTTGAGTTTAACACTGTCAAGTATAAACTAATGAGCATTAGCCATCAGAGTACATCGTGGTTTCCTTATCGAACACACGTGCGCAAGCGCAAACTGTGCAAGAAGTAGCTAATCTCCTTAGACATCATTTCCCTTGTACTGCCCAAAATGTATTATCGTCTCATACCATTCTAACACAGACCACATGACTAGCAAGAATCAGCCACATCCTCTTCGAAGCGGCGGATGTGCTGAAGAGACTGTTGTCACCATGCGAGTACAGCATCTGGTCCGGATAACACCCGATGGTTGAGTGTAAATGCCACGAGCTTGGCTGAACCAATATCTCAGTTTTGCCAGAGCTATCTTGACGATAGGCAGATCCCAGCAAGGTGGAAGCGTTAAAAAGTCGACTCACTAAGGTTAGTGGAAACCCGGCTTTTTCCGTTTACTACCGCTAAATTCATGGAATCAGCCGTTTCATATGCGCTCGTGGGATTTATGCTGAAGCGCAATATCATCGTGCAGAAGCAGCATGGATTCCGCGAAAACCGCATATGTACCACAGATCTCTTTAGACCATTGACAGCTGGACGGAACACATCGACCTTATTGAAGGTGTCAACCTCGCCTACCTTGATTGCTCGAAGGCCTGTGATAGTATATAGCACCGCATTCTTCTTTACAACTTTCGGAGCAATGGCATCAATAAGATAAACCTGGCCTGGATACACTCATTCTTACTCCGACGACGATTAAATGTGCGGATTCGTAGCACAATGTCACATACAATGGGGGTTCACTGTGGCGTCTCTCATGACTGGGTACCAAGACCAGGGCTATTCCTCGTGTTTATAAACGACCTCGCTGGAGTGCTGACGTCAAACTTTCTACTCTTTTTCGGCGACCCCAAGATTTAGCGGACAATCAAAAAAGTAGGCGACTGTCGCAAAACACAGTCCACCATGGACAAACGGTTTATTCCACAAAGCGAGCACTGCAAAAATGAGAGTAGGACAAGCATGTAGTAACCTTAGTGTAAAGAACCAAGTCATTTCCATAACTAATGACATTGTTGCGTTTATGAGATTCTTCCTTTGCATCCATTAAACAAACCCGCTCCAGCGAACCAATCAACGCGTGGACAAAATCTGCGTAGCTTTCCAATCAACTACTCGGTTTGCGTGCAGCGCGCTAGCCGCTTATTTCGCCATGTAAATCGTATCGTTCTTCTGGTTGAAAAATCCCATCACAACGACGACAAAGCATTGCAATGTGATTTCGACAAAGCTTAGGTGGGGTCGGCTCAGGACATGCCGAGTTTTTGCCTTGCAAGTACAAACTAACGAGTATACGTTACAAAAGCACCTTAAAACATCGCCAGAGAGAACAAATTTCACATCGCGCCTCTAGTGAATTTGCTTCTGGAGTGCTCGTTTGGGAGCGTTGCAAGCGCTCATAACTGGCAGTTAAAGTAGTGAAAAAAGCCAGCAGATACTTGAACCTATTCACAAGGCGTTTGGCCCGTTTGTTCCCACCTACTGTTGTGCAAATACCAAACGCGCCACAGAGAGAATGCACCATTCAGATGTGGCATATTAGACGTAAATTTGACCTCGAGATTCCACAAAGAAGGGTAGCAAATGTGTTAAGGAATTGCTCCAAAGTACTAAGAAGTTTAGAATAACGGCCTTAAGCGATACCAGTTAACTGGAGTTTCTTCACCGAGCATACACTAGATATTGCTTAGTAAAGTGTAGTCAGCAAGTTTAACACCCTAGTTGTAGATGAATCGGAAATATGACCCCGTTCGTAAGTAGTAAAACACGCAGTTGTCTTACCGTGCACTTGCACCGTTTTGGTGCCCAAGACATTTTTCTGTTAAAACATTACCACCTTGCTGATCATCATCGAGCTGAATTCAGTTCAGTCAGATTTATCAGCTCTACGGGTAGATATTGGTTTGTCGGATATTTCTTAAAGCTTCAACATGTTATTCACTTTCGGCAGTTTGGATAGATTTGTTACCCAAGTTCACGCGCGGAACTACTTTAACTTATTAGTTCCCGCTGGCTTTTTAACTCACCCTCGAAAAGTTTGTCGCAGGCTATTCGGATAGCCTAACTTTTTGTCCATCTTACGCTGCGTTTGGGCGCTGCGTCATATTTTGTCATCTTCAGTACACTGCTGTTCTTTCACTATCCAACTAAGCAAGGCACGAATGTTTGTGGTGTTCACCGCGTTCACCATCCGTCGGAAATCTGCGCGCCGCTTATTCTCGCTTTTTGTGACTAGCGTGCGTGACGTCTAGCGTCAGCCCGCCTACGAATTTCAGAGGGCCAGTCCCTGGCCGTCTTACTAATTTATGGACAAGGCTCTTGTAGTTCTAGCTAACAATGTTATCTTGTGTAAAGTAATCTCACTTTTGTGTATCAGGTGCTCACGCATCTTTAGCACGTATGCACACTCTCACTGGAACTCAACCACAACACCTCTTTGAAAAGCCATAATTTGAAGTTGACTACACAGTATAGTAAGTTAGAATGCCATCGGAACTTTTCCTCCATTCGTGCATCCCATGAGTGGAACTTGTTTCCACATTATAGCAATCCACTCCTACATTATACAAGTTCAAATCGAACTTTAAGATGCGTTACAACACCACGGTGACCCGGTAGCCAAAGGGGTAGAGGTTTCGGCTACTATTCCAATGGTCGCGGGATCGAGGGCTGCTGTCTCCACTTGATGAGATGAAATTACATCAAAACGCGTCGTGCTTGCGCAGTGTTTTCGGGTGGACAACACCCAATTTCCATCTGCTTTGAGTATGGTCCCAGTGATCGCCGTGACTAAGGTTCACTTCAATGTGAACCACAGTCCAGTACATTGAGATTGCGCGTCGCAATCAAATCATACAACGTGTAGTCCAAACTTGACCCTCCAACCAAATTAGATGGTTTAACTCAAGTTACTGGGGCACGGGCTGAAGTAACCAAACTATGTGCCTAAATAAAATTGGCGGAAAGTGGACGGCTGTGCGTTAACTTTTCTTAAGAAATGCATTTTTGACCTCACTCTATACCCACCGAAACTTTCAACCGTTTGCTTTTCTATTCGCGTTGTATTGTTCCCAAATGTTTGACCACTCGCAACACAGCATAGCGAGTTCGCAAAATCGATCCGAGACAGAATATTTGGATGGTATACGTTGCTTACCATGACTTATGCATGCAAGGTGTGTGCCTGGACAATGTGGTAGATCAATCGGCTTTATCAACACGAGTCATTTCTAATCGGAAACAACTATGCAAGCAAGTAACTTGCTTTCACAAGGTGGAAAAGTCATTTCCTCCTCATTTAACAGCGGATGGATTAACACGGCCGCAGATACTTAGCAGAAGCAGTACGCACTAACTGCTCAGTGTTTTCTGCAGCATTCCGTTCCGATGTGTTGTGTGACCAAGTTACGGCAAACAATGTCACGAGAAAACTATTTTTATGCGCTCATTCAGCTCTGTCGGAACTGACGATATCCGCCTGAAGCGCTTGCCATAGCATCTACGGGATTGGCTGAACCTTTGGTGCGATTTTTCCAGCACTGCTGCGATGAGAGGCATGTTCCTACAGCATGGGATAATAACTCCAATTTATATAGGTGAGGCTCGTTCCGACGCCCTTATACCGTCCAGAAACGCTTCTTCTTTTGTTTTCGAAAATGGATAGCCTGCTATCCATGGTGATACGTACTTGTCTCACCTGGACAAACATGGCAACTCGAAGGAACAGCAACTTGGTTTCTGCTGGTAGCAACCGTTCACTACCAATCTACTGTAAGCAAGGGACAGTTGAACCGAAATAGTGGATGTCGGTGCACGAGGCATTCGACCGTTTGCACCACTACATCCTTCTAGCCAAGGTTCAGGGGTACGCCATTAGTGATCCCTGTTAGGAGTGATCAGTGACTTCGCATTGCACAAGCTTCTGGGAGTGAAAATCTATGAATTCTTTTCAAATGCTGTCCAAGTCGATTGGGGTGTTTCATAAAATTCACTAATGGGGCACCCGTTCTTGACCTTTGTCACTAAACTAGAAATTTAATTAATTTAACGTGTTTATTTGTACCAACCAAATCAAAGTCTGGCGGCCAAAGTGCCAGACGAACGAATGTAGTTTCGAAGAATGGAACGATGGTGTAATAAGGGCAAAGCTTGACATATCCCATGAGGTGGTCCATGGGAATTATATAAGCTTGAAAAATGTGTCAGTAAAGTGAAACGCGCATCTGTGGACTCACTACAATATCCGGGTTAACACATATATATCCGTCTAGACTGACTTCGTGGGCATTGGTGAGCATAACGTTTGTCTGTGTCTTGTCGTCACTCGATGAACTTACATCAAATCAAGCAGTGTAGAAGGCGTAATGCATCGTCGAGACGTTTTTAAAACATATGTAACGTGGTCGAAGAAATGAGCAAAGTTGGAAAAGCGTTCACTGCTGACAAATTCTAAAAGAAATATAATTCCGGCGGCATTCCAACCGACTGTATTAAGTGGGCTTTCTCAGCTGGTCGCCCCTCATTTTTGTGTTGCGGCTAAGTTTAAGGCGATTACGGCAATAGTGACTAGGACTTTTCAGGATCTGATAGGTCAGAATGTGGCAACCCTGTAAACGACGATAACTTTTACTGTACGCTCCTAGATATGTCAGCCGCAGCTGTTATGGAAGATGGACCAAGTCCTACACGTTTTTGGTTGACCTTCGCTGCGCAGTCTCTAGTGCAACTACATCGCGTTTTAGCTCGGATTTCCAGGTCTGAAACGCGTGCTCTACTCGAGATCTCATATATGCGTTGAGCGTTTGAGGAAGATGTTAGGGTCGAACTAACGGAACACCCTCCGTAAGAAACTAACATGTTGGTTCGCAGTGTATAAATAAATAAACAAATTATATATCCCTCGACGATGCGAGAAGCTGTTCCCTAGAAGGAACAGATCAAATATTGTTACCTCCATGTCATGTCATTGCATTAATAATTTTTCAACAATAAACATGGGCGAAATTTAAAATTTAGGTAGCACAAATTAATCAGAATCGTTCTGTCGTATTTTTCCTGTCGTTGAATCACGGTTCTTCACAATCCAGTGATATATATTCGGGCCGATAAAAAAGATGGAATGAAGTGAAAGGTGTTGTGTTCCAGAATGTTGTACATGGGTGATTTGAACATTTATTCAGGCACTATCTTTACCGTTTTCGAAAGCGTTATTTAAGGATAGAGATGTCCCCGACGTATTAATCACGTTTCGGACGCTTAACTGCTTACTACCCGCAAGCGTAATATTGCGCAGTGCACAGCATGTCCTGATATCTCTCGAAAGTTTATTCCAAATCTTTGCGTAGTGGATTAGAAAGAAACGTTCTCTGGTGTAGTAAATTTTGGGGTCATGACTTTTATCGCTTTGTTACGGATTGGATATATGCTGTTTAAAGATTTGAGAAAGACGTTATCAAGCCTGTGAATTGGATGGTTTATGATTCTGTAAAGAGAAAATAGGTTCGGCTTCATTCTCCGAAGCCAGACTGGGTCCAATACAAGTTAATCACATCGCCCTCGGTATGTTATCTTTGAGGACTATCCATATGGCATTATGTGAAGCTTCTCGGTGTCATCTCAAGAGCATGCTAATAAGGTTTTCGCAGCTTATATTAAACCAATGAACTGTATTCCATACAAGGCAATACATATATTTTATAAAGCCTTAGGCGAGAGTTCGTGAGGTAACTAGGATGGCATATGTGTCCGATGGTCTTCATGCCCTTTGAAACTCGAAACTCACATGCTTCAGAAAAATTACAAGTAATTGAATATTGCACGCCCAAGTCGCCAACTGCCCTGCATTGCGAGATGTCTACGTCTTGTAATCATATACTGTCTGGCGGTACTTGGCGTTTGTACGACAACATATTACACTTGTCCAGGGCAAACGGCATCTGCCACAGTTGGCACCAGGACTCAAGTTCAGAAAGGACATTTTGAATGAGACGTACGGCTTACTGAGTATTTGCACGTCCTTCTAAGTAGCCTACTTTAATGTCATCAGCAAAGATAAAACTAACACCATTTCTTAGTCTTTTGAATATATCGTTAACATATTTTAGAAAAAGAAGAGGATCAAGAACACTTCCTTGAATCAATACACTGCTGCTTGTTTTCGGTTTAGAGAAACGGTCGCCATTGCGCATCACCTGCTGTCTACCAATTAGCTATGAAGGCAGCCAAGGAAACATCTGCTCTCCAATGCCTATGGCCTTCAGTCTGTTCAGTAACCTTCCGTGAGGCACTCTACCAAAAACAGTTTGCATATACAGGAACAGGATTACAACAGATTTTGTTGCCTAGGGCAGCCGTTGCATGGCGTAAAATGTCTGTCTGGCATGTTGCGAAAGATCAACCTTGCATGAACACATGCTGCGAATTACTGATGTTAGCCTTGTTCACGAATACAAATAGTTAATCTTTCACTATCCCCTCCGTTATTCTAGGTACAAGGCTGTGTGATTGATGGGACGAGAGATTTTAACCTTGTGGGATAAGGACAGAAGTTTTACATTGTGTCGGATATACTCCGCTGTTAAAAGAGAGTGTAAAATTGGTGAACAACAGCAAAGGGAAGTCACTACCATTGCTTTTTATTAAACAAGGGGTGATCCCATCAGGATCTACGCACGTTGAGGAGTATAAGCGAGAGACTTGACCAGTGATTTTCGCTATAGTGAATTGCACTGCGCGTAGACTTTGTTGTGCGGCGTGATAAGTGCTAGTGTGTCTGATGATTAATTTACCATTGCTTCCCTAAAATAAGCACTGAGAGCATTGCAAATATCACTTGGTGCGTCGAAGTATGTTCCATCAGGCGTGATGATAAAACTGAAATTATTGCTGCGACGCTAGTTCCGGGCACGGAATGACTTAACTAGCTCAGCTGTTTTGTTATGGCCCTTCAGTACTTTATACTCTTCTATACTGAGAGTTGTGTCATTTCGATGCCCTCGTTCTTCGGTGATCCTAGACTGCTGTGCTAACGGCACAAAGTCAGCGGTTAACCGGAATTTCCGCTGAATCTTATGCAACTTTCGAGCTACCTAAAACACTTTTCGATCGGATTTATTTTTAGTTTGCTAAGAACATTTTAACGGTGCTACTGAATCCATACAGAAGCTAATCACACTATAAAGCAAGTCCGTTGCTTGTTGAGCACATGAAGAGAGAAAGTTATTGGCCCAATTCATTGAACGAACCAGGTTCTTGAACGAGTTCCATTTTGGATACGGTACTTGC
>OX104067.1:83537731-83585851 GCA_944474145.2 Dicrocoelium dendriticum | reverse complement strand
GATATTTATGTAGTGCACCTAGTCATGAAGGTGCAACTCGCGTTTTCCACGAAAGCGGACAGAATCTGATAATGTGTGATGGATTGCGTCTTTTCGGGATCTGCATCCGGATCTTTGGCGTAGCAACCATAATCAAATAGTGAACTCAAGTGAACGCTTCAAGCCAAAGGACTACATACAATTATCCAATCAACCATGATATCTTCGCTGGGGAGCACTAGGAGCGTTGACGTGGTTGTATAGAGGTGTGCTAAAGCGTAACTCTTGAAAACAGGTCTTGAAAGGTTCAGTCTCGGTTTCTGGAGTTTCCAGGTCATGGAAGATGAAATTTCCTATAATAAGGATATTGGTGTATTTCGAATTTATCGCCTTTCGAAATGCAGATATCAGTCAGTTGTCCATACCTGGAGTGCAATTTGGCGAACGGTTAACTACTGACAGAAGGCATATTTCGTTGTTCTCCAAACACAGTTTGCACAAAAGAAGATCAGTGATGCAAGTTTGAGGCTCATCTAGAAGTTCCCAACGAAGGTTTGTATGTAATAAATAATCACTGTCCCTCCCCTAGGTGTTTTGTTGTTCCAGAGAAGTGAGAGACCGGGTACGGCAATCCAAACCTCGTTAATTTCACCACTGATCCACATTTCGGTGATCATTATGATATCTCGTGGCTCGGTAGCCTGATAATGACGAAGTTCGACTAGCTTACTAATTAGGCCATGTGCATTAATATACCAGCAGGTTAGTTTCGCAGTAACCAAGTGAATCATTTGACATTGAACAAGGATGGGAACTTGGGCCGACCGTTGAGGGGTCAGCTACATGACGTATTTTGAGGAGCTATTTGACTTTGAAGTCCGGTAGGGTTCTCCGACTGCTCTCATCTGTCCTGGCCCCGATGGTTCCCCGTATTTTGTCTTATTCCTTCAGATGTTAAGGTTGCCATTTAATCAGTCCTTTCACGGAACTATATGAAGGGAAAAGCCACCACTTTGGTCCTCCTCAATGAGTCTCTAGCCATGCGTAGCCGTGCACCAGCTACGTTAAATCGAATTTCTGTAGACAGCCTCTTGCGGAATTTAGACCAGTGTCCCGAATATAAGCAGTCTCATAAGCTCAGACTTAAGTGTCAGCTTTGTCAGCCGGGACCGTTTCTCTTGTAATTAGGTGATACTGAAATTCCTATTAACCGCTTTACAAGGCTATTAACGGAAAACCGTTCCTGGAGAAGGTAACCGCATTGCTCCTGGGCGTGTGTCACCGCTTCCTCAGCGGAGGACGTTTTATAAGCTCAGAACCTAATAAACATTAATCGTCCAATTTTCGTCATATTTACGAACCTTCTCATGCTTGCTATTTTCGTTCGGAGGTTCGTTCTAAAGAATGTCTGGAATTATGCGTACCTCATGTGTTGAGTCACGGAGCTGAATCGAAGACAGCAGAACCGCTTCTGTATCATAAGCGGAATTCAATGTCACCCGGAGAAGTCGAGTCCCATCGCAATGCACTGATTTTGGGTGACGTGGAACCCCTCTCAGTTTAGTAGGCTCAACCGAAAGGCAAATTGCACCACCAATGGAATTCCACTGATTGCGGTCCTCTACCAGCTTTTTTTCACGTTACCAGACTGCGATTCAGCAACATTCGTGCACGCAACAGTCAAAGTACTGTGATTTCTTCTATAAGCTGCAGGTTTACGGGTATCAATGGATACCATTTTAAATGTTTTGGTTGTTTATGGAGGTTACTTCCCCCTCTTGTTGCTCGGTGCTGCTACCGGAGCCCGGGGGTCTTCTGTCCGGTGTTCGCGTTGAGGCAACTGATGCGCACGATGCGCGGCTTTTCTCTTTGGTTGACGAACCCGGGCTCTGAGTTGCCATTATCGCCACTGGTTGGATGTGGGCTGCAGCGCTAAAAGAAGTGGAAACAGGCGTGTTTGTAGCTTGGCCGCTTATGGGAGTGAGGTAAGTCAGAGAATTTGGAGACGCAGACACTGCAGTGCGGTTGAAGCTTCTGACTCTTCTTCAGCCTAGAGGCGGAGCTTACTTTGACTGGTTAAGGTATCAGCGTGGACATATTTACCTCAGTGTGTTCTTCTTATTCAACAAATGCGTGATTGTCTCAGTCACTTATCGAATTTCCTTATGAGCACACCTAAACAGTTGACAGCTGGAATGACTTGACACTTTGGACAAAATTAAAGGCGTCATAAACTTTATCTGCTCCACTTCTTGGACAGCTCGTCCTGTACATATCGGATAGGACGATCTGACGAAGTTTGTGCGCGTTACTCTGGTCTTAAAGACTCACCGGAAAGTCACTGAGGAGCACACGCAGAGTTGCCTTATGTTTGGAGAGGTGGCCGTATGGTCTGCTCACATTCAGATTGCGAGGGTCACGGTTTCAATGTTATATCCTTCGATTTCCATGCTTAATTTGGAACAATTCGTGCATCTATGCGGACTGACCAGCCAGTTGCGTCAGCCCTTATCGATCGGCGATTGCGATGCCCTTGACAATACGGCAAGCGGTTGGATGCGCGGCCTTAAACGCGCGCAAAGGCATGATCGGTCAGCGTGAGCTAATTTTGGATTTGTAGCTGCTTGGTAACTGTAATGCCAGTGACTGCTAAATGGGTTGCCGTCACAATACACAGCGTCCGATGATTATCAATCCTTAAAGCGTTCTCTCGAGCGAGTGTAAATGTCTCTGTTTGCACACAAGCTATGTAGTTTAGCGTGTGTGATTAAGCAAAGATTCTCACAGAATTTCAGGAGCGAGATAAAGAGTGATGTATGGTGAATAAGACTATGATTCCGGGTCCATTGTGTAGCGCCATTGAATCCACGTTGAAAGAGTCCAAGAGACGTAGTATGCGCTTAGTTTGTGATGAAAAGTTCACTCAAACGTCATGACCGTGAAACCGAGAGACTAGCACATCACGCCAAGTATAATCCGAATTTCAGCCTTACCACGAGGTGCACACGTCAACAAAGCGCCTAGTTGTGAAAATGTGCATTCATATCTGAGTAAGATGAAACTCACCGGTGAGCTACTTTGGTATTCACAACAATTACAGTAAAAGCTTCTAACTGACCTTTCGAGGGACTAGATCAACTTCCTCAAAATGGCGGGGTTCTCAACGTATAGAGGTCCTATACAACAACTTAGGGTACGTTAGTTTTCCGTTGTCGGCAGAATACAATAGACACTTCAAAGTTGGACTTGGAGATAAATACTTAATGTTGCGGATTTTGAGCTGTTCGCCGGGCTGGGTGATTACTGTACGGAGGTTTTCTTGCCTGACAAGGCATCACCATCAGTGCGGCTTCAGGGGCCTGGTTCACAGTGCTTCATAAGCAACTTCAAGTGCTTATTGATCAAGTTCTGCTTTGAATACCAGGTTTCAATGAGCTCGCTTGCTTGCAGGCTTTTAGATCTTCCGAGGATGCTGGCATGCTCTAGGTCGAATTGATGGTTCTCGGCATCCATATGCTCTGATATCAGGGACTTCTAATCGTGACAACGAATGGCTAGGCTGGGTTTGTGTAGTCTTGTGCCAAGCTTTCCTCCAGTCTCTAACGTAGTAGTTGTCGCAGTTCTGGTAGCAGATCTTATAAATCACACCAGGTTTTTCATCTTTGCTAATCTTATCTTTCACTATGAAGAGTTTACTACGAATTATTTTCGTTGGCTGGTGTGCTATTTTGACTCCAAAAGGCAATAAAAGCCTCGCTGTAATTTCAGAGATTCTGTTGAGATAGGACAGATTGGCTCTCGTTTCATCTGTCGCATTTGTCGAGGTATGTTGAGCAGCATTTTGTGGTGCGAGACAGCGTAGAATGAAGCCCTTTTGGTACTAGTCCGGCTTGAGCAGACTGAAGAGATGATCTTCCTAGGCCCTTCTCAGTTGCGGTGTGCTACATTTGGTTTGTGCTTGTTTGAAACGGGGTTCGCCCGCAGCTGCGTTTGTGGGCTGTCGGATGATTGCTGTCGTGGTTAAAGATCTGATAATTATGAGTAAGAAAGCACAAGCGAAGTAATACGGTCATCCGTGGAGCCGTCTCCCTAGGACTTGCTTCCATGCAGGGTAGTCTAGCGAGAGGTTTCACCCGGACCTCCACGCCCCATCTGGTCATCTGGCGGTGTGGTTTAAAAGCACGCTGGCCACTATCTATTTTATTCATCATTAAGGCAATTACTTTTTTGGTGAGTTGTTTACTCAAGCCATTTAGCCCTTTCGTCATTCATAGTTTATTTGCGTTACCGGTTGGCGTCATACACCATTAAGTGTGAGTTCAGCAGTTCAGATTGGACCGTTTGTTTTTTTATTTGTGCAAACTTTTTACATTCGCTAGTGGGTCTTTTGGCGTGAGTATACATGTTGTTTAGAAGCTTTAATCCATCAACTTACAGTTTTCCTTAAAGCCAATTATGTTTTCTGAAAAACGTGTATTTTTTCTGCCGTTGTAGTAATCGCAAAGTCAAACGAGAAAGCGCTCAGAGCACGCTACACCATCTTACATGAGTTCAAAGTTTGCTGTAGGAAATGGCTTCAGTTACATTAAAAGATACCCCAACACTTCTTTCGGAGCCTCTGTGACTTACATGTAACCATCACTTAGCTTTTCTTCATCAGGTGTGTTGTTTGTTCCTGTAGAGCTTTGCAGTGGTCAGTATTCCTTGGGAAATAGCATCTGAGTCCTGTTCAGTACAGGTTGCCTAGTCCTCATCCATTTCCAAATATGCTTGAAAAGCTCTTCCCTTGAATTCTGCCATGGGAGTTAAAATGTCACCATTTCGTGCGTTTCTGTTTGAACCTCATACTAAGCGAAATTTTTCCAAAGTCCATCATACAAGGCATAGTCTGACGTAGCAAGCAAACTTCCGTACGCATGCAGATTATTAGGATGCATTTTGTCGGAGTCTACTGGATGGGTTGGGCTCAGTAGTGCATTATGAACTATTTGACAATGCTTTGGTCGGGAAGTAGAATTTCTGAAGAGATGTTTTGTAGGCTGAACGGTTTACAAACCGTTTGTGAGATATCATAAACGGAAGTGACCATGGCAGTTGTTCACTGTCAATAGAATGAACCATTTCTTCTTCCTCATCAATAACACTTATCTCTGCCAATCATGACGTCATCCATCCATGCAGATCTGTTTGTTGTCCAGGTGACTGGGTGGTTTTCAGAATCCAACGTTTGGAGACAAGTGGCCTACCTCATTTGCCAATGACCATTGACTTCAGTTTAACCCCACTTGAGCTAGCTTACAGCAGATTCGTTAATAGGTATGCCACTTGAGTTGTTCACCCCTTATATAATGGCTTCTGCTAGATGTCGGCATGAAAAACAGATTTCAAGTGTCGGCGTCAAAACTGTCATCATTGTTGAACCCATTATAGAAGTTGGAAAAATTTTCATAAATTCTTAAGCGAAATCTTCAGGAATTTCACTGGATTCAGCACACAAGGTTTTTTGGGAAATATCATATCCCAGTTCAAATTTCTGTAGTCACCAATGGGATGGATAAAAATCTGCAACTTGCGACATCCTTTCGCAATTTCTTGATTCCTTGGCTCTGAAATGCGAGCATTAAGTGCCCTCATCTGTTTGATCCAGGACAGTGTGGCTTGAAATCCTTCATCGTGGAAAGTTTTCCTCCTCTTCTGTCCCAGATCTTTTTTTCGATATCATAACTCTCCAAATACTTGTGTTTAGATTTTTGGGTATTTCTAACTGTTATGCCATGTCATCGTGCAAGAGCAGCACGGATTCCACCAACATCGCTCATGTACCACGAATATTTTGTTAGCCGTGCTAGCTGGACACAATCCGTCGATGCTGGAGAAGGTGTGGACGTCGCTTACCTTGATTTCTCGAAGGCATATGGTCACCTTGATCATAAGCTTCGGGGCTATGGGTTCGGTGACCCTATCCAAGGCTGGATTCATTCATTCCTACTCCAACGACACTTGAGTGTGAGGGTTCGTAGTACCCTGTCCGACACGTTAGGGATTCATTGTGGCATCCCTCATGGCTCGGTACTAGGACCAAGGTTATTTCCTCTTGTTCACAAATGACCATGCGTACGTTTTCACGTCGAACTTTCTACTCGTTGAAGGGCAGTCAAACTAGCAGCCAACTAACTTCAGGGTGATCTTGATAGGGCTTAGGAGTGGTCGACCCAGAACATGCTTGGGTTTAACTGTCAAAAGCAAAATAATGAGCATACGACACCATAGCCCATACCAATATCGAGTGGGAGAACACGCCTTGCAATGCTCTTTTCATGAATGTAACCTCGGGGTGCGCGTGCAGGACGATCTCGGATGCTCAAAGCAGGCTGAGATGGTAGTGAAAAATTAAGCCAACATTTGGACCTACGGCGGAAGGAGTTTGGCCGGTTTGATCCTACCTTCTTTTCGCAAATGCTCAACGATGACGTGCGACAACCCGTTGGATAGACCATTCAGCTGTGGCACTTCTGGCAATAGCATGACCTTACTGTTGTTGAGAGGCCACAATGGAGGGTGACAAAAAGGTTAAATCATTGATCCACCGCCCTCACTACTTGTGACTAAAGCGTTTAGGACTTTTTAGTGAATAATATCGTATTCTGTGAGGCGATCTCATATTTATGTATCAGATCCTCAAGGTCTCTAACCAGTTATGCCGACCTTTGTTAAAACTAAACCACGACACCTCATTGAGAAACCACCATATTTAGCTGGCGACACAGTATAACCAGTTGGAATGCCGCCGGAACTATTTCTCACTTCGTGTATCACAGCCGTGGGACTTACTTTCGCATCTTGTCATATCTGCTCCTAGGTTGTACGAATTCAAAACTCGACTTGATGATACCTTACACCAATTGCAGTACACGATTTAACCAAAGTTACTAGGACACAAGACAATGTAACCCAACAATGCGTACATCTGAAATTTGCGGTAAGTCCACTGCTGCGCGCTTTTTATTTATTTTCATGCATGAATTTTTGATCTTACTCTATAGCTACGGAAAACTGTTAAGCATTTGCTTTTATATCCGTGATAAATCTATTGTGACATTGTTCTTTGGCGGTTGCTTTGCGGGAAAGATAATAATATAATGTCACATTTACCGGCAACTCCTTGTAGTCATCCCTTCGAGCCATAAGCTTTTGTACAATAGAAATTCTCCAAATCGTGTTGATGTTCGTCCAGGATGTATGTTGATTCCGTTTAAATACAAATCTTTCCAAGAAAGAGGTTTATTCATTCAGAAAGTTGCATATTCATCTGTCACACACACGCCTGTAGCGGTGCAAGATAAAAAAACTTAAAACAGCAAAATACACAAGTAGGGTTGTAAGTAGCAGAGATGGCGATGTGACTACAATGCAAACTTGCTTATAATCTCTAGAACAACTAAAGCCTGGTCGCAAATAAAGCGTCAGATTTGGAATTAGGTATGAGTAGTAAGCACTTGTACGAGCGTAAAAGAATCTATACCTTTGTACGGATGAAAAAGTTGTTACACAGTCAGACAGCGCACAATGAATGGGGTGACTTGCTTCAATGAGTAATTTTGAAGCGAACATATTGCATGAACAAGTATGAATAAACAAAAGAAGGTCAGCAAATGTCGGATTTGGAATGTCAATACTTGGATACAGCTGCGTCAGCGACCTGCCTGATATCCTGAGATGCACCTTTAGAAGACAGGAAAATTCCACAGGGGAACAATAAGTTCCGTGCTAAATCAAAGACTCCATAGTGACAGACAGACTAGGATAGCAAACAATCGGCGCTGTAAGAAAGCCTTCACACTTTTGTGTAAAATTCATTCATATCGGGTGATCAAGAGGGGTCACGGCTGAGTGTGACATCTCAATAATTCGCCGACACGTAGCAGTGCAAAAGCAAAATTTCGCCGAAAACGAGAGTGTTTGTATTTCCGCGGATGTAACAGAGGAGCACGGCCATGTGTTAAGGCCTCGCCTCTTTAACAACTTCCAACCTAAAAACGGCAAGCATCATCACACTAGAGATCGTTCATCATCACATCAACATCGTCAACATCATCATCATCATAATCATCAAGCTCATCATCATCATCATAAGCAGCAGCAGCAGCAGCAGCAGCAGCAGCAGCAGCAGCAGCAGCAGCAGCAGCAGCAGCAGCAGCAGCAGCAGCAGCAGCAGCAGCAGCAGCAGCAGCAGCAGCAGCAGCAGCAGCAGCAGCAGCAGCAGCAGCAGCAGCAGCAGCAGCATTATCTTCATCTCATCGGCACGTCAGCAGGTTTACACAATAGCGTTGCATGTACCTTTCATAGTGTACGCACGTTTACCTTTTTCGTAACGTCGTAAAGTAAGAATGTAACCGTTGCCCCAATGCGGTATTATTTGGACAAACGGGTTGTTCGGCGAATATTGCACAGTGAAACCACATGATTAATTAGAGAGGTTAAAATTGATAACTATTGCTATAGCCAAAGTGATCAACATAAAAGTTACAAAGTTGCCAAATATACACAGGTTTGGTTCTACAGGGTTTATACAATGAACTTACAAGAAATGAAAAATGATCAATCTGGAGAGGTCTCCATGATTGAATGGTGATCATCTTTGGATTTTTTATTTACCCATCTTCGGAGCTGACTGCACCTATTGTCATGTGGTTCGTGGTGAACTTCACCCCCTTGTTGATCATCAGATTTCAAATTCGACAAACATGTTTAATCTGTCCTTCAATTACCCTGCATTTAACTCACACTTTCAGACGGTTTGTCTAGAAAACGAGGTCCCCTAAGCTGGCTTCCATATCATTTTCGTAGATGTGATGTCGAACTACAGTGATTATCGGTTTAGAATTCTTCCGAGAAGGTAGATCCAGAAACTCACCAACCTAAATTAGGGCACAGTTGAGAAGTACATTGGTGGCAAACATAGACCTCAGTGAACTTAAAACGAGTTAGGAACCGTCAATCCTTTTTACCATTCCTGTGACATGTAAGAACGTAAAAGGCGACGCTAGTATTATCACTAGGAATTTTCTCTTCCAAATTGTAACCTCTTGGTTTATAAGGATTATGCAAAATTATTATTTTGTTCGACTTGTCACAGGGAGTGAAGTGATGGGGAGTGTCCTATCAAAGTAGACAACAGTATCGAAGGAACTGCCCAGGCATCACCGTGGGAAGAAGTTAGGGCTTTCGACCTTCGGACGCAAAGGTGTAATCATCCATCGACATGACGCTGCTGATTGGCTGAATGTGATCTGCGCTTTGATACCTTTTGTTAATATGAATTGAAGCACTGTAAGGTGGATACAAATAAACTATCTACTCTCTCAGTTCAGAAGAGCTAGCAAGCTTCCCTACTAGACGCGCTTAGGTATGGATCTCCGCAAGACATTGATGAACACTAGATATTCTTGCAGATAACCGTGATCACTTCCGGACAGTTAGCCGGCCATCTAACTCCGCACCCTATGAGGGCGTGGATCTCCAATCGCTCCTTGGGTCTATTTAAACACCGCAGGAATAACCCGGCGGAGTCTAATTATAATGAAATGCGCCGTTCTGTCAGTTGGCAGCTCAAACAAATTCTACGCAGTGATCGTGAAGCATGGTGGTCTCAAAGTGTTTCAGAAATGGAGGCGGCTGCCTTCTCTGAAAAAACTCGCAAGCTCTTCTAGCTCGTCAGATCCACTGACCGCAGAAAACCTAGTGTCAGTGAGACTATTTGTGAAATTGATTTTTCGCCGATGAACCACGTAGAGAGACGCATGGATCAATGGACTGAACAATTTGCTTATCAATTCAATTGGCTTTCATCGTCTACTATTATTCCCTGCGAAGTCAACTATCCGCCATGGGTCGTCACACTTGATCCACTTAGAGAAGCGGAAGTTTGTCTTGCAATTCAACATCTGAGACGATTCAAGGCTGCCGGTTCAGACGAACTTTCTCCGGAGCTGTTCAAATATGGAAGCGCGGTTATCATCGGCCAGTTAGCCTAGTTGTTCTCCAAAGGCTGGCATGAAGAAAAGGTGCCTTCTTCCTTGGGCCAAAGTAATTACTGTTCCGATTTTCAAGTAGGGTGCTCGCCCTTCATGCATCAATCGCTGGGGATTAGTCTCATTTCGGTTGCCTCCAAACTAATGACATCCAATACGCTGCGTAGACTATCCCCCATTCTTGTACAACAGTCCTGGGAAGAACAAGCTGACTTCCGTCTTGGCCACGGGTGTGTGGATCAAATATTCACACTCCGCCAAATCCGCGAACACCGCTACCTTTACCAGAGGTCTATCATCATCGCATACTTAGAAATCCGTGCAAACTTTGAATCGATTGATCGACGTGCTTGGTGCCTGAAAAGTACACTGCCAGAATACAAGCACTGTATCGCCACATCTCTGAGACAAAGAGGGTCTGCGGCAAGCTTTCGTTATCGTTCTTTGTCAACAGGGTAGCCATATGTCCCATTTCTCTTCAATTTTGTGATTGCAGACAAGCGAGCGACCGACTTAGATTCTGCCAGTGACATCGCCTTACTTGGTGATGGCTCACAAAGCAAGATAACTATTCTAAACTTTTTGCCGACTGAGGCATCTAAGTATCGAATGAGCTTTGCACATTCGAAGTGTAAAGTGGGGCTCCAAGATTGGCACTCGCCCGTTCCCCTGCTCACCATTTAAGATACACGACTTGAGCAAGTGGATAGCTTTGTCTACCTACGGGGGAGGTTTATCACCAACTATCGAAACTTCAATCTAAAAGCATAAATCAAAGTGAGGTGAGTACTGAGTGAAGAATCCATTTCGACTAAAGTCATCAGGCACCGAGGTTTACACAATGGTGATTGCCTACTGAATGTGCCGAATCGCGCTGAACATTGAATAGAACGCTTAATTCCAATAACCGAATCGATTATTTGCGCTGTCATTAAATGCATTAACATAATTGCAAGGAATGGGTGTTTGATTACATCAATTTCACAACCCACTGACCTATCCGAATAACCCGAAACGGTACGTGTTAAACTACGCTAGTGTCGTTCTCAGTCAACCACATCTAAACGCTCTGTCATTAGGTCCTCAGGTTTGCTTTTCTTATATAAGGTTTGATTAGGCTACATTAAAGGTGAATTGTGGGAGTCTAACAGTACAGGCGAGAAACCTATCGCCGACTCCACTAGGCGATGTTGTGAACATGATGTATGGCTTAGTAAACCACTGTCATTATCCTATTAGAACCAGACCAGCTCTTAATGTTAGTCTTACAGGTGGACAAATGCCGTCACCTAGAGAGTCATGGCTAAGCAATGGGTTGATCATCGTTAAGCCAGATAAACTTTCTGGTATAGTTCTAAATGATAGGTTTGCTTATATCAGTAAAATGCAGCGTATTCCTATTGATAAACGTATGTTTCAATAGCTCACAGTAGGGAAAGATAATACAGAAGTGTGAGCAAAACAATCGACCGGTTTACTTCGATGTATGCTGTAAACGAATTTTATTATTACATGAGAATTCGAACATCCGGGTATTTCAGGCGGACACCTTCCTTCTTCCTAAACTTTACAAGGAAGGCGCCCCACTGCGTCTGAGTTTGAACATAGTTATTTCACCGTAACCAATGGCAAATCAGTAGACGGCTAAGAGGTTGAAATTGCTGTGGAAAATCATCTGCACTTACTGCGCAAAGGACATTTTCCCAACAAGTGGACGTCAGTCCTAGAAGCCCAGTCATTGTTGAATATTATTCGGTCATAGGAAACAGTGAAACGTTTGTGATTTAGTCCGGAAACAAAACGCACTTATATAAGTCCCAGGAAATCTTCTAAAGGAAGTGCAATTCTTGCGAAACATTGACGTGCGTCTTACCTCCAACGGTAGATGCATGGTAAGATTGATGGAGTTATCATGGGATCGCCATTGAGACCCTTGATCGCAGATGTCTTTCAGGCGAAATTTGAGCATAGCTCACAAAGATGAGTTATAAACGATTTTGGACTATATATAGTTTGTGTGGATGACAAACGCTTTACAAATAGGAGACTCAAGCTCCGAAGCTGTTGAAATCTTCTAATGGCGCATTGGAATCTATATTTCACCTGTGAACAATGATGTATAAAAGGGAAAAGCATTGCGTGACAAGTCCCGCCGAATAACAGATAGGGATTATAAAATGGTTGTTTAAAGTGGCAGGAAAAAGAATATTCTGATTTAAGTTAATACACCGATTTATTCACATGAACAAATGCTGGTCTGTTCACCGCTACGTAACGGAAAGAGCTGGTGAGCACACTGCGTTGATTCGTATTCCAATGGAAATGGGCTGTCGCGCAAATTAAATGGGATAGATTGTAGTCCAATCGTTTTATAACAAGTGTTAATCTTCGGGGAAAATAAGGTGAGAAGGAAAAAAGCTCCACTCTCTGGATATCCGAAGTGCGAAAACAGTTTGTCAGCAAGCAAGTCGGCAGTGGCGTATGTTCAGTTTGAACATTTGGCCTCGCAGGTTGGTATTGTAGCCAACTTGCAACGGGCTTTGACAGGCGTGGTTGGGATCACTAAATATTTGGTACTTCGTAATAAGGTCTCCTCGCAGACTCCGGTATTCGCCGATGTAAAAACCCAGGGCTTGCAGTCTGTGTTGGTAGGGTAGGTGAAACAGCCATCTAACGATTTTCCTCGCCCTACGTTGTGCAGCTTCAAGCGCAGCAGTATCGTCTTTGCTCCAAGGTTGCCAGATCAGGATCGAGTACTTCACGAGCGGCCTCATTTAGGCCGCCTTGTAGTGGTATTGATGGCTCGAATTTCCCGAAAGCTCTTCATAGAAGACCAAAGTGCTGCCTGGCTCTTCAAGCTGAATTTTCGGCCTGTTTCGAGCAGCCAGGGTCGTCCTGCACGATTAACCTGAGGTCGCTTTCTTACGGAGCATGCTGCAGCAGGTGTTCTCCCAGTCGATATTTGTGAGTAAACTGATGGCGTACGCTCAGAACTTCACATTTCGCCAGGTTAAACTGGATTTAGTTTTTGGAGGACTCAGTGCAGGCTCAGTGGAGATCACGTTGCAGTGCCGCATGGTCTCGTAATCTCTTGATTTCATGCCAGATCTTGAGGTCGTCTTCAAATAATAGGGTCTGACTGGAACACACTAGCAAGATCGTTGATGAATACTAGGAACAGACATGGTCCCAACATCGATGCTTTGGGCACACCACACTGGAATTCAGTTCGGTCGGAGATGAATTTCAGACTCTAACATTCAGATCACGTTGAATGAGGAAATTGCTTCTCCAACCTAGCACAAGGTCACCGACTCCATACCTTTGAAGTCTGGGATGAAGAAGAATTTGGTGCTTCAACCGATCGAATTCTTTAGAGAAGTCTACGTATACGATGTCAACCCCTTTTCCGGCATCGACTGATTTCGTCCAGCTTGCTCAGACTAGTGAAAACTTTGTGCTGCAGGAACGATTTTGGCGGAAGCCATGATGCTACGACAATATGAAGTTGTTACTCTCAAGGTGTACCCATACAGGCCTCCGTGAGTATTCCTTCTATAAGCTCGGATGACACTAAGAGGAGCACGACTGGACGGTAGTTAGAAGGCACCGCATGGTTCCCACTCTTGTAAATAGGAGTGAACAATCCCTGTTTGTATATGGTCGGAGCCTGAATTTCCTCAATAGTTCATTAGAGGTAACGGGTCAACCGGTCGGCAAAAATCATGACCACTGTTTATAATGCTTTTTGTCTGATAATGTTTTTACACCAAGTGTGCTGTGCACCCGGAAGGACAGTAGCTTTTTCATCACAGCTGCAGCGGTGAAGAATACTTGGCTTAATTCTGGGAGCGGAGTGAGCTGTCATGGACGGGTAAGGTGAAGACTCACTTTGGAAAGTGCGGGTAATCTCCTGCCGAAGCACGTTCGCCGCATCATGTGTAGTGAGCGCCAGACTATCTACCGCACGTATAACTGGGATCCAGCGCTGCACTATCCGGAGCTTACTTGTGTAGAGCATCTAAGTATTAGTAATGAATTTCGTAGCCAAGTCCTGTTGGTGTTTGAGTTCGTCTTCGCGGACGGATTTGACACTATGAGTTTGCTGTTATCTAGTAATCCGAACAGGTTCTATAATCGCCTAGGCCCGACGTTTTAGTATCATGCCTTTTTGTGTCCGGCTGCTCAGCAAGGAGTTCATTCACCTTGGGCGAAAGACTGGTTTTAGACGCTTTAAACATCAGCGCTCTGAACAGCGTGATCAATATTTTCCAAAGTACTACAGGATACGGGTCAGCTAGGAAAGCCTAGTTAGTTTCTTGAAGGAGGTTAGAGTGTGTAACCTAATAGGTGATAACACGAACTTCCTCACTATTTTCACATATTTATCCCGCGTAGCAGATTTAGCGGAGGGGAATCGCCGCATAATCGCTATTGGCTAGCGGTGCACTTATGTTTTATTCGTCAAGTATTTTTTCCTCGGCGGTGAACACAAGTACTAAGTCAGGTGGATCGTCGCCAGTACCGAATCTCGGGGGAACGGTGACGTGGACGTACAGCAAGGTGCACCTTGTAAATGTGCTTTGAATTGTCCGCAGAGCGGAGGTATGATTTCGATTGCGTGCCGGTTGAAGTCCTCCACCACAATGATGTGATTACATGACGGTGTTAGGAGTCGCTTCACAGCAGACGCGTGGCGGTGTTCCATTTCCAGATTGGACCTGGTGGGCGGTGTATTATTGCAAGTACGTACATATCATCATATTTCAGATGAAAACTTCACCAGAAAGAAACGACAACTGGATGGTCCATGAAATTAATATGCAAGTCAGCTCGGTAATACAAGAGCACTCCGTCTCCTATGCTGGGTCGATCGTTTCGTAGGAGAGTCATGCCGGGTAGAGCTATCACTGCATCAACGATCTGTTTTCAGCCTAATGATATCCCAAGGAGTAGAAGCGTGACAAGTACGAAGCTCGGATAAGTTTCTGAGAAGACCTTGAGCGTTGGTATACAGGCAAGTGAGGACCTCATATGTTAGTTGTGCACTTGTAGATGCGGTTTCTGGGTGTGGAGAGTAACCGACCCTTGTGAACACGGCTGGCGGGAATGGTCCGGGTTGGCATCTATACTTCTTAGCTTCTGTATGTGGCTGCAAATCTAAATATCATTCAGCTGACGGAGTGCTGTGACTGCATCACGGTTCTGATCGGCGTGCTGGCGGGGTCGTACACAATGGCTGCATGTTCAGCGTCATCTCGTCAATAAGTGTTCTGGTGTCTATCAACTCCATCCGTTTTGCAAATGATAGCTTCTTACGTATTTTGAGCCATGTTTCCATCGCCTTTTCCGCCATGGTTTTGGTCTACAGTGGTACTCGTTGGTCGCTCCCTCCTTAATTAATTTATGATAATAAGGTTGAGATCGAATTGACGCTTATCTTTTCAAGTGCGAGGACTTTGTGGCTGAAGCATCTTTCATCCCAATCATGCGCTTTAGCCTCTAGCTTGCTTAGAGTCTGAAGCTCGGGGAGAGCGAGGACAACGAGCGATTTTACGTCTTTTTATTTGCGATAGTCATCCGAGTTTACTTTGCGTCTCTGTCGTTCGCTCGAAGGAACATCTGGAAAAATGCGAACAGTGAATCGATTTGTTTGGAGGCAAAAGGCTGACAAGTGAACATTTTCTGCATCATCAAGCTGAAGCGTTATTTAGATCAGTCATTATTCACCGTATTGCGCCGAGCTTGGATGACGGACGAGACGCATCAGAATGGACGGCTTTGCTTGGACTCCCATTAATTGACAGATGGTGTTAAGGAGTTGGGATTGCTCCATCAAACCTGTGCAATTTTCGCCGTGGTCTACTCAGATATACACTCACCACGCGGCAACTCAGACTGCCCAAAAAAACAATGCAGCCATCCCCAGGACAGAAACCAAGCCACAACAAACCGACTGAGCTCTACTCAGGACATATGCATCTGTTGTATGCGCTGCAGTGAACCCAAGGAACTCTCCTCATGACATTGCTCTCTTTGTCGTGTCATGCCCAACAGCACCACCTGAGCTCTACAGTTGCTAAGGGAGTTACCATACAAACTTATAATGACACTAATTGCGATTCCCTCACAAAAAGATCACTGGGTGACACATCATATGCCTTGCCTATTCCCACCTTGCTCTATGGTTTATGCCATTCTATCGAGCTATAAAAATAAAGGTGTAAAAGGTGTAAACTATAAACGAAACTTTGCTGTGGTCTTTAAATTGGATTGCTTGTTTGAGGACGCGGTATCCTTATTCCCTAATTATTCTGTCCATCTTACACTGCTTTCACTCTGTGTGCTGCAATAGGTTGGCATATTGAACCTTTATTCCTTTTACTCTCGATCACTGACCTGCACTTGACGATTCCAGGTCATCCATATTATTCTGTTACTGTGCCACTGCCCTAATTCCTGCAGGCTGAAGCACACTTTACATTGTCTGTCCACTTGCGCTACGATTGCAAAACCTATTCGTATGTCATGTACGGTATTTAATTTGCCTTATAAAACCACGGTTACAGGATAATTCGTTTTATTCTGCTGCCCAGACCGTGCGTTAAGTCTAGGTTTATTTGTCCCTAGTTTCTAGTTTAGGTTTACTAAGACGCGCTTAGTTTAGGCTTCGTATGGTTGGTACAGAAGGTATGCTTCTTCTTAACTGAGTCAGTAAAAGAACTCTTGCTAACGGCCAGTCTTCTTTCTCCTTCAGGTCTCAACACGGTCGTGCTAGCTTGCGTGTATTCGTTTCCCGTCTTAGCTCGCGTGTAGGTCTGGCGGTTAAGTCTCACTAGCTAGCAACGGTACGAATTTGATCGGCTACTCTGCACGTACATGGTACTATCTGTGAAGAATGTTTGTCCTTTCCGACTAAGGTACAAAACAACTAGGAAGCGTTATAAAAGGTTGCATCCCACTGTTTCTGGTCGTCTAGCAGTTTGTCCTTTATGGAGCTCGTATCGGCTGCAGACACGGTTGAGCAAATAACAGTAAGAGAACTACGATACTGTCTATTGTTCACGTTTTTAGCGCAGTAAGTTGATGCTTTGCTGGTCTGACAACAGGTGGAACACTAGATCGCTTGATTTTATTGGCGGCCATAACCGCTCTGAAGAAGACAGTGATGCTGGATGGTGCCTCAGTCATGTGGGTGGCAAAAATGAACAAGCAGATTGTAGCACCATCAGCAGTGTTGAATACACCGTGAAGCTTTAGTGAACTATTCTGTCCAAGAGCATCATTAGAAACTGGTTCTCGTACCGTGGCAGAAGTTAGCGTGGTTGAGGTGTCTAAATCTAAACCATAGTTCTCATTCCAGGCTATGCTGCTCTTTTCCAAATTGGAGCTCGATGCACAGGCGTAGCATTGGCACGACGGTGGGGGCTGTCCGTCACGGGCGGCATGTGACATGGGCCAACATTTATAGTACCGTAGATTGTTCCATACGGAATATAAAGGACAAAATGTTTAGATAAGTTGAGTGTTAAATACTTAAAGTTACTCTCTATGACCAACAACAGCTTGCACTGTGTCACACCAGTGTAAACCTTCTTCCCAGTGATACCCTTAGTTGTCCCAGTATGGTTACTTTCACCAAATTTACCTCAGTGTCTGAATAGATCATCCATTTCATCGAGAAGTGATGTGCACATTATGTTGAGAACATTGTGTGGTCTTCACGTGCCTGTTCTGCTCTCAGACGGGGAGAAACTTTCACCACCGCCCCGGGCCGCAAAGGTATTTGATACACCACTGGTATGAGGTTGCGCATCAAAAGCAAGGATCTGATGCCTCTGGATCCAGACCCAGATGCAGATCTCTCGGCGGTTGCTCGCGTTACAATCTCTGCCAGTCTTCTGCACTTCTGCATCAGCGTAACCGTGCATCAGACGAGTGGAATATCCGTACCCACTGTGCAGTACCAAACGGAACCAGTTGTGTAATTTCGTTTCTTTACCTCGTTTGGGCTACGCAATGGGTTTTAAATGAGTTAATTTTGTTCCAGTTCCTACATTCTTAAAATAGCCTCCACAATTAAGGTTCAATTGCAATTGTAATAATGAACAATGAACAATGAATTTATACGGGAAAAGAAGCGTTGATTTATAAGTCCCGCTGGATAGTTGGTGGGATGTCTACATAACAATAATGATAATAATGATAGTAAAACGGTACTTCAAATATGAAAATAGGGACTTATCGTTTGCTGCGCTGTTGTTCTGCAATCCGTAGTTAACATCAAATAATGCCACGATAAACTCCAGATGTGGGATGGAGACGTGGCAGTAAGTGACAAAGTGGATGAGTGCAACATCCAACCGTCTTTAAATACTGTTAGTGTCCATGCAGAGCCGACAGATTCTGGATCATTCTACGGTTGACAGACACGAATGGAAAAGAAATGTCTGCGGCATTCCAGGCAGCTAGACTGTACAGCGAGTTTATATGAGTGATCGCTCAGGTTTGTATTGCTGCTGAATTGCAGTAAAGGGTGGCACAATTGATATGGGTCTCGCAGAATCAAGTGTGCCATAATCAGATCGCCTTCTGGTCTGCAATAGCTTTTACTGAATACACCCATTCGGAGCAGCCTATCCTGGTATGAAAGATTGCACATTCCAATTACGTTCTTAGATGCCCGGCCTTGTGGCTGCTCCAGTGCATGGAGGTCGTGTTTCAGCCATGGATGCCAGGCTTGAATTGCATATTCGACATGGGAGCGAACATACGCACTGAGCATTTGTCGAAATATGGAGCTGTTTATTTGTCCAAACACCCGTCGCAACAGCCCGAAGTGTCGGTTCTTAGTCGCTGAGGCATTTACGGATTGCCTGGAGCAACCAAATTCATGTTGAACCAAGACCCAAGTCACGTTCGAGAGTGGATAGTTGTACATCCTTGTGCACATTAATCGAAACAAACTACGATTGTGTCTCTTTTTCTATGATTATCATGTTTTTATACATGAATGCTGCCCTTTTGGCATTTACTTTTTTATTTTATTTTGGGAATAGATAGTTCATCATTGTTTGTGAATCAGACGATGTAATAACTGCGCATGTCTAGTCGTTACATCACCCAAGATTGCGTCATACTTTTTATGGTTAGTAAGGCTTTTGTTTCAACTTCTTGTTTTTTGTGATTCAGTCGTTGTTTGAGATGGATGTGACTCCCAAAAGGCGCATGAAGATCGTGCCCTTGCACGAACACACAGACAAGACCTACAGGGACATAGCAAGAATAGTAGGCGTCAGTCCGGCAACCGTCAACCGTGTGGTCAAAAAGAAAAAGGAAACGGGATGCATTTCGCCAAAACGCAAAGGGAAATGTGGTCCTAAGAGGAGAACCACTGTCAGGGATGACGCTTACTTAATACGGGAAAGAGTTAAAGATCCTCGAAAGACTAGTGACGCATTAAAACGTGATTTGGGGGAGAAAGGAATAGAAATCAGTTCTTCAACGGGATATGGCCCCGTGCCACACATCAAAAATGGTCAAGACTTTTTTCAATACTAATCAAATAACCATCTTGGACTGGCCCGGGAATTCACCAGATTTAAACCCCATTGAAAATATGTGGTCTATTTGCAAGCAACGCCTTGGTGGCATGGACTGTACGATAAAGGAGAAACTTATTCAACCTTTAATTCAAGTTTGGTACAGGGACCCAAGATGTTGAAATACGCCAGATCCGTCAGGAAATGTCATTTTTAGTTCTGGAACAGCTCTTATTTGGAGAACTTCTATATATTGTGGAGAGCGCATCATGTCCTGGACTGGATGCAAGGCGCCGACGCCGTAATAACTAAAGCACCCCCAAAACATCTGCTTTTGTGGGTGTTTCACAAAGTGGTCAATGTGGGAATCACGAACCTTTTCCCCCTCTGACCTCCGAACATACTGACTTCTCTGACCATGAACATAGAAATGGCTTTCATCGCTGAATAGGACTTTTCTCCAATCTTCGTTTGTCCAGTTTTTGTATTTTAGTCCCCATTTGTAACGCTTAACTTTCATTACTTTTGTCAGAAGTTATTCTTTCACAGGCCGTCTGGCTTTCCGACCAACTTCCAGGAGTCGCCTGCGAACAGTTGAAGAACTGATTTCTATTCCTTTCTCCCCCAAATCACGTTTTAATGCGTCACTAGTCTTTCGAGGATCTTTAACTCTTTCCCGTATTAAGTTAGCGTCATCCCTGGCAGTGGTTCTCCTCTTAGGACCACATTTCCCTTTGCGTTTTGGTGAAATGCATCCCGTTTCCTTTTTCTTTTTGACCACACGGTTGACGGTTGCCGGACTGACGCCTACTATTCTTGCTATGTCCCTGTAGGTCTTGTCTGTGTGTTCGTGCAAGGGCACGATCTTCATGCGCCTTATGGGAGTCACATCCATCTCAAACAATGACTGAATCACAAAAACAAGAAGTTGAAACAAAAACCTTACTAACCATAAAAAGTATGACGCAATCTTGGGTGATGTGACGACTAGACATGCGCATTTATTACATCGTCTGATTCACAAACAATGATGAACTATCTATTCCCAAAATAAAATAAAAAGTAAATGCCAAAAGGGCAGCATTCATGTATAAAAACATGATATTCATAGAAAAGGCGACACAAAGGTAGGTTGTTTCGATTAATGTGCACAAGGATGTAGTATGTTCGTTCCGAGCCGGTGTAAGTAGATCCTCTGATGTCGGACGGAAAGCACTTTGCATTTACTGACGTTGAAATGCAATCACTTTTGGTTTGACCCTTGATATACCTTATCTAAGTCACTCTGAAGCACATGCTGGTCGGCGTTCGACTGGATCATGCGCCAGCTCTTGATAGCGTCGGCAAATATTATGAAGCTTGAAGCGGTTCCCTGCAATAAGCACTAACAATAAACGTGGACCTAGAACTGAGCCTTGCGGCAATCCACACTCGAATAGTATTTTATCCGATAGAGAGCTCCGAACTCTGATAACTAATTGCTGTTGAAGTAGAAGGTTGTCAATTTAGCTTAAAAGAGGGTCTCCGATCCCGTAATGCTGGAGTTTGGAGAGTAGTATCCGATGGTCTAGACGATCGAAAACCCTGGAAAAATCCAGCTAGATCACATCAACGCCTACCCCAACGTCAGCTGCCTCGGTCCAACTACTGCGTGCAATTAGTAAATTCATTGTACATGACCGCTGTCGACGGAAACCGTGCTGCTCATGCGTGATGATGTTACAGTTTTCCAGATAGCACATCAGTGCATCGGCGTCTATAGATTCCATGAGCTTGGAGAGCATAAGAAGAAGGGATACTGGGCGGTAGTTGGAATGATCTGTTCTTTTTCCACCTTTGTGAATCGGGGTTATTATTCCAAGCTTCCACATTGCGGGAACTTGATTCTGGTCTAAGCAGCACTGGAAAAATTGAGCTAAATATCCTGCCATTTGGCTTGCTGCTTCCAGTGCCTCTGGACGAATGGTGTCGACACCCGGCGAGCTTTGTTTGCGTAGAGAACTCAGCTTTTGCAATTAAATCTCCGCGGTAAAAGTGATGTGGGTTAGTCCTGGCGCGGAGACGACAAAGGATGGAAGATCGCTTGGTGTCAAGACCCTCTGAAACGTGGGAGCATATTGCATCCGCAGCGCATATGCTGCTTCCACAACCGTCCTTGTTTGGCCATCAGCCGTCCTGAGTGGAGGAAATTATTGCCACACCTACCTTAGACTATTGACGTGCTTGTACAGCAGTTCGTGGGTAGCACTGAAGGTTTTTGCGATGTTCTGCTGATAGGTGGCATTGCATTCTCACAACAGTTGGGTGCAGTGGTTACTCTGGGCTACGTATTTGTTCCAAATTTCTGGTGCTGGAGCTTCTCTGTACTCTCGCCATGCTGCTTTGCGTGTTGTCATCCATTTTCGAGTTCTGCTCCTAGCGAAAGTAACGGATGTACACGTATTGCAAACTTTTAGCTCTGAAGCCTTTGCAATTAGCTGACTGAATTTGTTGACGAACTCGAGCCAGGTGACTTCTGGGGATTCTTCGGAAAGGAACGACTAAGTTGTGGGCTTGACGAGCAGGGCTAATCGATTGTAGGTTGTGATGGTTCACGCAGTCTCATCGTTCTCATTCCAATATTCTACATAGTAGACGGAGTTGAAACTGACGACTGAGTGATCACTGCGATGCAACCGGCAGTCTAAAACCAACACATCATTCATATACTCCTCGCTGGTAAGCACATGATCCAGCACAGATAGCCTGTTACCTGTTCTGAACCGCGTGGGTAAGGGATGTGCTTGTAAAGAAGAACCTTGGTTAAGAGACCTAGTAGATCATCTTTGAATTGTTCTCCGATCGTGTCAGGAGTTTCTACCCAATGTACGTTAAAATCACCCATGATAAGTATGTGAGTGTACTTCCGTTGTAAACTGCATCTTAAGGCAGCCGCAAGATGGTAGTCGTTCTCCAGTGTAAAGGGGGCGGTACACCAAGACAATAAGACAAGCTTCACTGCCTTTTAACTGCAAGCTGCACCAAAGAGAGTCGGGAACTGCGAGTCTGAATCCTTCACGGCTATGCACTGTAAGTCGCTTCGGTACTACGGGATTACCCGTTCTCCTTTTGTGAGCCTGTCGTTCCGGATCAGGGATATGCCCGGTAGCGAAAATTCAGTGTCCGTCATTTTCGTGTGCAACCACGTCTCGGTGATACCAATGACAACATATAACACGGAAGTTTGGTGATCTTTCAGTTCGGCCAGCTTATTGTAGGCTTAGCTCCCGGTGGGCAGGCAGTGCGTTCCACTGTGATCGCCATTAAGTCACGGCATTGGAAGTGTCGTTTACTGCGAGATGCATCCGAGCAGCCGCTATGGTAATGGCACTCACGCGTTTCATGAATGTTCTGGGGTCTATGCGTGCACGTGACACACAAACACGCAGGCGAAGTATGACTGACGGCCCGCGGATTTAATGAGTCAAATTTTGTTTTGGCAGTACAAGGAATATGTCGTTAACTAACATAGTAGGGTAGTTGGTATGTACTTTCCGACTTTGGTCTGTCAAGAGAGGGCGGACGATGGGGCTGCGCCGGTCGGTGTGATGGGTTACTCCGGAGCAATGCATGACAAGGCCACAAAGAGGGACGATTGACGTTGGGTCATCGAACAACATCAAGTAAATGCTGGGAGTGAAGCAAAGTTATAAAAATGCTAGGAAGCTACAGCAGATGTTTCTAAAGAAGAGCGAGTCTAATTGATTTGATTGCCGCAAGAAAGCTCTTTCGAATTAGCGTAAAATTTCACAAATTGCTTGAAACTAGATGATTGCATTTCTGGGATTTAGCAATAAAATCCATCACAGAAGCAGAATTGAATCAGATTTTAAAATCATAAGAATGGTCCGGAAGATAAGTATGCACCTTGTAGAAGATTCCCTAATGTTCTATCCTCTGTTGCCTTCCTTCCGCTGCCTATCTCAAGGTTATGATTCTACCTGGTCCGTGAGGACAACTGTAAATGTTACTGCATGTGCAATTGAAACACTTGCAATACCATCACGATGTGTCTGTGTGTGTGTGTAAGGCGCTGGCCCAACGACGACGTTTCACGGCAACCTCCGTTTCCGATTGGTCATGTGTGAGCCTGTTAAAGCCACGGTACATTAACAAGGGTTAATTGTGCGTGAACTAGAAGCCCAGCTTGCGGCTACCTTGAACTGTTGTCGTTGTTTGATACGCCTGTGTTCGGAAGCACAGATTATTGAGGTAATGTATATTATTGTTTTTAATTATTTCGAATAGTACCGTATTCCAGTTCCGGTCTTGTTTTGCTGAAACCGGTGGAAACGGGTTAACTCAAAACTTCCAAGCGAATTAGTGCTTACCAAAATTGTAGAGTTAACAAATCGTAGTCTAACTAACATACGTTCAACGATGTGCAGAAACTTAGTGTGGAATTACCCGTAGGTTGGTAGCAGCGTCGATTCAAGTCGACCGAATAAGACTGCGGTTTTTCGGCGGCGAACGACTTCGGAGACCGGCTTCCCTGTCAGAAATTTGTCGATATCTAGAGCACCATTGGACTGTTCAACAGAAATTGCATAAAAATACAATTTGACTTCGCAGTACACCCGCTTTTACAGGGCTACACAACTACAGACCACATGGAATATAATTCCCAGGCTTGTCTTGCAGACTCGCATTATTTGCTCGCCAGATACATTTACCTAGCTCTTTCAAAAAATCAACAATGCTCTAAAGACAAACAGTTACTTAGGTTAATTTTAGTTCAAAAAGTTAATCAACTGTTGCATTGTTTGCTATAATTTACGGAACATGAATATTAGGTTTAATTACATTTTGCACTAAAATGGATAATGCACGCATTTCGACCAACGATTTCTTAAATCAAGTGATGGGGTACGTTACTGAGACGGCGGATAATGCTTTGCTCCAATAATGTATGCTATATTGTGTGCGGTTTCCTCTAATGCATATTGTAAGTCATGCTCCAAGCTCATACAGTTTCTTGCTTTGGTGTCCGATGCCTGATCAGACATGAACAGATGTCAGTGGCCTTCCATTTGTTTCAACCATCCCTTCGAAGTACATCCTGAATGACAACTTCCCACCAACACTCTGTGTCGATATGTCCTGGAAATTAATTGTCAGTTTTGTTCATTCTACCTTGTAACCATTCGGGCGCTGCTTTACTCGGTCGGCTGACCTATGCTCCTACGTTAGTGTTCACTCAACTCTGTAATTCGCCCCGGCGAACGACTGCCCAGATCAAACGAAAAATGTTAGACGAGGCTGACAACAGAGGTGACATCTACAAGTTATGATGAGTCACTGAAAATCGGTAGACATTTCCCGGACAAACTGTAGCTGCGCCGCTTTGCAGACTTGTATTCGTAGAATAAGTAAGAAAGTGTATTACCGAAAACTGTCTGATTCTCAGACCGCTCACTAATGATTGGCTGCTAATGGCTAATCAATAGTGATTAGCAGTTTAGGCACATGTTTTGAAACAAGTGATTTTGCCAATAAGTTTGTTTGGAGATTTCTTAATGACCCAAACCTCGTAATTCTACTCACCCTAAGTAAAACTACACTTTACTCCCTTGCGGGTAATTACCCCCTGGTTGAGGACCACAGCCGTAACGTTTGCAACAACCGTTTTATTCGAGTCGGGAGCATAATAGACGGTTGTTTGTGCAGTTAACTACCTCTGAACATACACATTGAGGACAACGAGAAGTAAAGAATACCTGATTTTTCAAATGGCTCGTGCTAAGCTAAACGTCATCACTAGAACAGTCTTCGTGTGAATTTCACTTAAGCTTAGGTTTAGCAACCCATCCTGGGTTAAGAATTTCCAATTGGTCTATTAAGAATAAGCTAAGGTACGACGCCAATTTTGTTTAACGTAGATTTCTAAAGTACTGCTGTTCAGTCGGAGTATTAAAACGAGCCTGGATAGCTAAGGATAAAGTGCCATCTGGTAACGTTTGGATAAATGTTCCGAGTCAGGTTTCTCATACTAAAAGCAGGTTATAAAGGGTTTGCTTACCATTGGTTAGGAGTAGATATTGCAGTGTCAGTTAATACCATTCACGTACCTGTGACATCAAACAATTGATTGTTGCAAAATGATGCTGGGCTCAGTTCCTAGCGCAGGGTATAAAAATGCTATGGCACCACAAATTCTGCGTAGCGCCTCCAGTTAAGTATCCATGAAAGCTGTGCAACATACGTTGTAAACACATTTCTATCCTCTGGGAGAGGTTTTTCTCATGAAGTTTGGTAGCTTGGCAAATGTGATGTCGGCTAACATTCGTTTTGTACGTAACTCGAAAAACAACATGTTTACTGTATTGGAACCGTTCAGCCAAGGATTAAAATAACTTCTGATTGCAGTATTAAACTCGGGTAAATAAATAAATAAATAACTGGTATGTTCCTCGGTGATTCGAGGTGCAGTCCAACTATGTGGTCGGATCAATGTGTACAAAAGGATCGCAAAAATAATCAATTTGTTCACGCTTTTTACAATGGATCCAAAACAGGTACTAAAGTAATTGGCAGGATTAGGGCATTAAAGATTTAAACAGATGTCCAGTTAAGTAATATGGCCACTTATGGAACCATCCCCAGGGGAACTGCTTCCATGCAAGGTATTCCCTCGAAAGGTTTCGCCCGCACTTCCATGCTATAGTTGGCCGCGTGCCAGTGTGTCATAGTAGCATATGACCCATCACCTGTTTATCATATGTTCTGTTCTTTTTAGGGCTGATTTTATACATGTATTATGAGCGATGAAGCCTCAGCCCAGCCCGTCATACGGATCATTCAATTATGTCACTTTTTATGCACCCGTCGATTTGTGGCAATGTGCCTTGCATAGGTAAGTCTTTTATTATCTAGAAGTCATAATCCGTCACCACGGGAGACCAGCCCAGTGGTGACCAACAATGAAAGAGGAAGAATGTAGAAAAGAAGAATTATGTGAAAGAGGTACTATATCGTTAATGTAAAAAATAGGCAGGTATGTTTTATTTACATCGGCGTAGAAATGGATCGAGCCGATCATACGATAAATTGTGTGGCGTGACAGCCGGAGACAGATGACTGTACGAGTTGTCCATAGGCAAAAGTCGCATAGGGAATCAGTTATTGCCATCACTGAATTCAAATATATGTTTCTGGACTGTTAACTTCAGAAAAGAAGGGGAAATGATTAGCACTGGAGAACAAATGTAGCGAAAGGGATCGCAGAACCATATTACGAAGTAATCAATTTGTGGGGAAAGTTACGAAAAGAGTTCCTGACGCCACACAAGTAAATAATTTTACTGTCGGTTTTAAACAGAAGACTGCTGGTATGAATTAAGTTTGAAAGGAGTAAAACCGCATAGGAGGTAGCATTAAAGAATAGCATAAGAAGCGGTTTATAGCAGCTCATCCTAGATGATCATGTTTTCTCTGGTGCATTCGAGTCGATGTTCACCAGTAACATAAATGATCCGGCCCTTCTTCATACAGCTTTTCATCATCAAGTTGAATTTTAAGATCCATTTCACTCTGCCGGTTGACAGATAAGCCTTTATCATTTCTTTGAACATGCAAAAATGTTCAATACATCTAATCTCTTTTGACAGCTTATTCCATATGGAGCCATACCTAAGAAGATAGAAAGTTCTCTTTAGGCTGGTCTTGAATTTAGGTACATAGAATATGTATTCAGTATCTCTCAGTTCATAACTGGTATTTTCCCGAAAGTGCAATTGATAGGTTCCAGCATATGCTTTCCGCCACGCGAGTTTGTGGAAGAAGCACAGATTTAATTGCATTCTTCGTAACCACAGAGGTTGAAGATTCAACTGCTTGCACCTATCCCTGTATGAAACAGCGGTTGAATAGCCAAATATGCGCTTTGTTCGGGATATTGAGCAGACTGGAGAGACAAAGATATATTTACTAATATAAGAGGGATATCATCTCCACCGTGTTTGACTAAAGCAGAAGAGATCCCATCGGGGCCAGGTCTGTAGGATGGTCATAGACAGGTAATCATCCGTTTTATCGTAGAGAAACTAAGCTCGATCGCTGAGACTTGTTCAGAGAAGTGAAACGAGGTTGGCAATTCCAGGGTTTCTTTTTCAAGATTAAAGGATCTAGCAAAGTATGAGTTAAAGGCTTCTGCCATGGCAATTGGGGAATCAATGCATTCGCCTTCAGGCATGACGATGTGGGAGGGTAGATCAGTTTTGTCAACTCTAATTTTTCTCAGTAATGCAGTCACCAGTTGACTTGTATTACTACTATTTACAGCCCGTTGTTCGTCCTGCATGAGACGGGTGTGGTGTTTCATGTCCGTCTCTATTATAAGGCGTTGGAGTCTTATTAATACACTGAAGTCGTGGGTACGTTCATATGTTCGAGTTAGCACTCGTATTTTCTGCTTGTCCTTTGCGTTGTTAACGTACTTAGAAGAGGCTCTCGTATTAACACAGGAGGCAAGTATGCTTAAGCACATAGTCACATTGTCATAGAAGATATCAGAGGCTCCCTTAATGTCAGACGAAAGAAAGAAATGGTGCCAATTTTGGACCCCCAAGCAAAGCGAAGCAATCTACCAATTAACATTTCGCAGAAGTGTGGAACCACCGCCGACCTCACATGCGACGACTCAGCTATAATTTTACATCTGACTATTTTGTGATCACATCCAGGGCGACCGTTAATTACATCAGTAGCTATCTGGGAGGTGCCTGAGGCAAAAAGTAGGTCTAGTATATTTTTTCCCCTGGTTACCACGAGAACATGTTGCTCCCAACCACCAGTGATGAGGGAGGTTATGAACTAAGCATGTTTCGCGTTTGTTACTAAGTTTGACCAACAGATATCTGGTAGGTTGAAATCTCCACCTACAACTTTTTCAAAAGAACCAAGTTCCGATATGTAATTGAAGATGTCAGCCGACTGGTTCTCATCACTGAAGCTGGCCCTGTGTGAGCGGTATATACAGCCTACAAGAGTTCGCTTAGTACCGAAGGACAAGAGTAACCAAGCGGAATCAATAGTGGGGCATATAACTAGAAGTGTGAATGCAGCCACAAGGAAGTTCTGTGAGTAGTAAATTATGCAACCACCTCATCCGCGTTGCTTTCGATCGCTTCTAATAAGCTTGTAACCTTCGGTGGAAAGCAGCTGGCTGGGCATAGAATCATGACGCCAGGTTTCAGTGAGTCAAATCATATCAGGTTTATGCAGACTTATGGAGGTGCGGAGTAAATGACGTTTATTCAACAGAGAACGGATATTAATTATCCTCATTCTTTAAAAGTCCTGGCGCTGTTCATCATTCCACCCAGTATTTACTCTTGCAATCACATTAGTTCTAGAGCCTTCCGCAGCAAATCCCTTCCCGTGAGATTCGCCAGTCCTTTCTGGATCAGAGGGGGTGGCGGAATGGGTGGCGGAATGCAAAAAGAATGTTGTGGTAATTTGGGGCGACTGAGTTTAAGTGGATAAGCTGTTATTGCCGAAAGGGCTAGCAGAAGGCAGTGTGAGAGGAGGAGGCGGGAGAGAATATGGATACGGGAATAAAGAAGTGGTCTGTGTTTCAGCGAAGCCATGTACAGGCCTGCCAGGAGAACAGCCTTGGCACATCGCCGGAACAATGGGGAATTGTGGCTTGCCAATCTATGCAGCTGCATTACTATTCACGACTGTCTTTGGGACACGGGGAGTCACGTTTCCAGTACAAAGGCCCCTGTTTGATCTAAGATGCTTAGGGCGCTGACCATGACCACTGCTGCTATGTGTAGTCATAATGTCAATGGGCCGTAATATACCTTCACTGGAGCTATCGATAGTCCCATTTGATGTTTTTGGACTTGCATCTGTTACAATAGTGTTGTGGGGATTGATCCCAATCCCTACTGGTTTGTCAGAACGTGTTGCATCGAGTGAATCTACACTATTTCTATATGGCATCCATAGTTTACTTCTGATAAAGGTGATCGCAATGCCCAAACTTCACTTAGAAACAGACCACAATCCCACTTCAGACAGTGGTCTCAAGTCAGACAATCAGTGGCAAGCTGAATTCCAGTATCCTGCTTTATCCTAACAGAACTTTCATAGCGATGAAACTATAGCAAACTATTGACTCAAATTCTAGTAATAGATGCCAATTGACTGCCTGCGCAAGGCCTGTTTTGAAGTTAATGCGTTGCGACATGAAGCTTAGTAGTTCATGTTGGGGCGAAGATTGTTCTGACTTTGATTCCGCTTTAATAATCTGACATTCTACTCTTTCAACAGAACAGAATCATTTACAGAACAGATATTCGTTTCCATCAACGTACAAGTGGCCAATACAAAACGTTAGTTATAAAATTACTGGTTGCAGCATGCACTGGGTGAGCTTGAAGCCGGTACATCGTTACACCGAATGTGTCCATTTCTGTATGCTAAACTGACGTATCTATTAAAGTGGCAGTAGAACAATTTCCTTACGACTTTAAGTAAATGCTTGGCAACTGGTTGAGTAGATGCCAAAATACTTCGCAAATCAGGAAAATTTATTACACTGTAAGGTCATGACGTCAGTAGAACGGCAGTCCAGCAGTCCACAGAAACGGCATCAAATGAAATTTTCTCTTAAGAAGACGGCTATCAGAAAATTTCTATGGCAAAAGATTGTGGCTGCAACTGGCTACCAGAAGCCGTATATTTTACGGCATTTCCCACGACTATTCCTTCAGTGTATTTGCTCATTTTTGACGTTTTATTGCGCAGTGGTGACTAAAACTCGGTCGTTTAACAGTTTGACGAAGAATACCAGTCGTAGAGCGCATTTTGCAGCAGCAACTATACCCCCGTATGTAAAAGCGCATCCTACAAGTAGATGGAGCAACTCAAAGGAATCTAAGTAGTTTCCATACTAAACTACTGAGAGACATCTTGAAAGATCATGGTTAGAGACTCGGTGGTAAAACATTTTGCCGCGATCAAACTGGAAATTTCCGCGGTCGGGAATGTCAGTCAGTTGTAAAGTTCTTTTATTCATTTTGCACCGAAAGGCCAGCGTGTCTCCACATTTTCTCCATGCAGTTTGTTCACCACATTTCGGTAGATTAGCTATTCGACTGTCAAAGCTGGAAAGCCAACCAGGACTAGAAAGTCGATGTGTAGCTGCATGGATCACTGGACAACGTGACGAGCCGGTTAGGGTCGATCACAGGAATGTCTTTCAAAAACGGCCAGCTAGCCTGTGGTTTCAGCAATTCCTGCGGTTTTATGGATGCTTGGAAGAAGCGGTTGTATGTCAGCTTTGATTTTGCTTGACAAGTCAAAGATCAGTACTGAAAATGCAGTATCCTAAAAGAAGCTACAAAACACTATTCTCGCCACTATACTGACAGATCAGAACAACTTCGGTCGGTCAGCGATTTCACAAGGTAGCTGTGCACAATGCAACGACGTGGCCGCTATTCAACGTCTGAGAGGTAACAACGCAGCAAGTTCGCTAGAGGCTTGTGTTCTGGCAAGCTGTGTGAAAAAGGTATGAACACACGGATGTCGAACAGATTTTATGTACATGTAGCCGTATCTGTGCATGAGGAGGCAAGGAGACTGGGATAGCAGACGGTTGACAGATGGCGGTTAGGATTGTCTGGAGAAATGCTCCAATAACCGGCTGGTTGCTTTGGCATTTATTTCGTACACAAGTACATTGATTACATGATAAACGGATCCAAAGTCGCTATCTTTATGATTTCTCTAGTTTGTTCCCTGATTCCAAAAAAGGAATCATTTTCCGGAACAGTTAGTAAATTCCGCTATTTTTCCGCGTTTCATGGAATCGCGGAAAACTGGGATTTTTAATCATGCTAATTCCTTTTATCCCCGCAACCCTGCAACACTGCCACCTACTGAAATCACTAAGGAATAACTGAACGTTTAAATGTCACTGCAACTGCTAGTTCCCCAACAGACTTGTACTACATGCGGAAGAGATTTGTAAATAGACCAGTAGATTTTATACGCTTTACTCCGTTTTAAATGGATATTGGTGCGCACTGCTTGTGGTTTAACAGCAACAGGCTGTACGCACTGGCGATCACTAGCCGCTTGGTCCAAAGTATCCTTCATATCTGAGTGCTTGTTTTCCTCAGTGGTCGGATTTCCACTGCTGTTAAACAAACTTGGAACTTCTGGCTTTAATATCACTCGACTGATACGATTTTCCGATCACAATTAGCAAAACAGCATTTGTGTTTACAAAAGCATATTGTGTTGGGCGGAGCCTGGGATACTAGTCGGTAAGCAGTGACACGTAATACGTGTCAAATACGACAGTATAGAAGTCGGAGGCGGCTGAACCCAACGTATATTGTGCAGGCTACAAGAATAGGAAGCGAATCAGACCAAGCGAGAAACGTGCAGCGAGGTACTCACCAAAACGGTTTGTGTCAATGGATGTGCAGTCAGTAAAACAAATGGACGTTTCAAAAGTTAAAACAACCGTAAAATCCAATGTTACAAAATACTGAAAGAGCTTGTTTTCTGGTACACTGTAAAGGCCTCCCCCTAGAAGACTGAACGATGGAAGCCTTCGATGGAGCTGTTAGTGGGGGAAAACGGAAGGTGAGGGTGGATGCGAATATTTGCATGGGCTTGAGTAAGGGCTTCCAAGGTGTAGTGTGTAGCGGAGTTCGCTGGGTGATACGCTGTGGTATGAATGCGGCGACAGCCTAAAAATTTGCAGAACGTATCGAATTGTGAAGATTCGAAAGGCGTTCCATAGGTCACTGACCGCTTGTGCCAACATGCTCTTCATATCTGAGTGCTTGTTTCCTTCAGTGCTCGTATTTTCACTGCTGTTAAACAAATTTGGAACTCCCCGCTTTAATATTACTCGACTGATGCGATGTTCCGATCAAAAATAACAAAGCATCATTTGTGTTTACAAAAGCATACTAAGTGTCAACCACCTAGTGATCCGTGGGAACTTTCGTCGTTACACACATATTGTACAAGCTGGTGGGTAAATGTAGTGTTGAAGGCTTCAAAAGATACAAACTATCGTGTAATATGGGACGAGGTTTAGTGCGGTCTGAGTCATCTAACCACCGTGCTAATCAGTCTTCCATGGTTAAATTGTGTATGGATATAGAAGATGATAAGGAATGGTATCGTTAAATAGGGTGCAAAGTTGTGCACTTTGCTCTTAATACATCTGAAGCAGACGAACCAAGAGTATTTTCCGATCTGATTTGTAAGTTATGTTTGTAGCGTGCCATATTTGAAGCTTTCGATGTAAAGCTCTATTGCCTAATATTTTTGTTACCTACAACTCGTGTGCATTTATTTGGGTCTTAAGCGACATTTTCGACTAATGGGCGCCTAGAGTAGTCCCTGAAGTTTGACTGATGTAACCCATGCGTTTAACATCCAGATCTTTTGCGGGGGGATCTCATAACGTTTTACCAGATTCTGAAGAACCCAAACCACATTTGCCGTCGGCTGCTGGAATTGAACCACAACACTAGACTAAGAGGTCACCCTCTGAAACTGACAATTCATTATAGCCGGCTTGAATGCCATAGAAATTTCTTTTCAGTCCGCATGTGCCGGCCTTGGAACGCCCTCCCTAATTATATCTTCTCTGCTCCCAATCTGGCGATATTTAAAAAGCGTGTTGCCGATGCATTGTCTCACTTACATTTCATTTTATGACTTGTTAGCCAGGGGCTACAAAACGCAATCAAACGGTGTCTTGTCAAACCGCTGACCAATGGAGTGATGGATTTATACGTTTAATACGCGAACATCCCTGCTATTCCACATAAGTCTATGGTGAGTCCACCACAACGCTTTTCACCTAATTGTGCAATTGATTTTCGCAATAATTTCTATCACACGGGACTTGTTAAGCGATGCTTGTTTACCCGTAATAAACCATTGTTCCATTGTTCCATTTTTCCATTGAACCATTGTTCCATCTACTCAGCCAATCTCTCACTGCACATTATGGGCTGTCCGCTAACATCCATTAGTTTATACCTATCAATCACCCGGTTTTAGTATAACACTTCTGGGTGAATCCCATAGTTAGGAGCTCAATGAAGCTTTGTAAATTGTCACGTACATCAGTAAAAGCGCGAGCCGTCCATCCAGAATAAGCGGTATAATCAACATAGGTAACTACGTGAACTTGCAACACGTTTGGCCAGTGGAGCACTTCGATGTATACTGCTCGTGGATTCCCGTAAATTACGACGTATTGGGTCGGGCGGATACTCCCTTACCCGCAACTAACCAAAGTTGGAGAAACCCTATTTTAATTGCACAATGTAAAGTGAGGTAAATACTGGTTGGAGAATTCTGTACAGATAAACTCATCAGGCTAAGGCGTTTACGTAGGAAAATTAAACGCCAAATATGTCGAATTTGGCTGAAGGTTGATTTGTACGTTAATTCCAATGGCCAGTTGGTTAATTCCCGTTATCACGTAATGTGGCCTAATAGTTGCAAGGGAAGGGTACTTAGGTCATCAATTTCACAACCAAACAAATTTAACTGGGGTACTAATCCAACAGTTGTAAGCTACAGTAGAATTAAAGGGCGTACAAAGCTCTTTTATGCGCACAGGTCTGGTTTAAGGTAGCAAAAATATATATCTTTCGCAAAAGGATAAATTTTTTCGGAATCCCTACGAACATGGTTCAAGAATAGAGAGATTACACAGAATACGTTTGACTAGCCTGTGTGACCGTACTCTGAGAAATACGAAATGAAGGAGCCATTAGAATGCCGCTTGACCTCCGTAAAATCATTTTGGGTTGTGACCGAGAATTGTATGAGATGGCCACCTCGTGATACAACCCACTTATCGTGCACCATTTGAGTATGAACACTGCTAAACTGTCATTGACCAATTCAACGTGGCATCTAACTTTCAGAGGATTTGTAAGGGAAATCTAATTATAGCTCAACCACAATATAGTCCTCATTAGTGCCTTTTGAGCATTCGGATAGCGTAGCAGTCGTGCTATTCTCTTTAACAGGAAGAAGCATGAAAGGTCTCTTTGGGCACACAAATCCATTCGCCAACATTCATTCATACATTTTTCACACGCAACTACACACACGGTGCTAATAAGTTAGCGTGTTATAAAATCAAATTCCTGTGTTGGGCATTCAAGGTCACTTGGGCATCAATTCAGTATCTCCCTGTGGGGTTACGTGCACGCACTATCAGTGACACTCTCATTGGTCATTGGACATTAACCAATGGGACTCCCTGGATGTAAGCACAGGGCTAGATGTATGCGTCTATGGGGGCAGATATGCTCCCGAGTAGCTTGACACGTTGTTGTTAACGGAAGGCAGACAGGGATGAGTGTCAGTGCTAGAG
This sequence comes from Dicrocoelium dendriticum, assembly GCA_944474145.2. Lineage (NCBI taxonomy): Eukaryota > Metazoa > Platyhelminthes > Trematoda > Plagiorchiida > Dicrocoeliidae > Dicrocoelium > Dicrocoelium dendriticum. The sequence goes on along the minus strand of OX104067.1, from coordinate 83,550,881 downwards.
GTCACCAACAATACGCCTGACTGTAGCTGGTCAACCTAGGATGAGGTGTTTGCACGTTCTCCGTCAGTACCATTTTAACAGATCTTTTGTCGGTAAGAGTTACCATTTGCCAGTGGCCGGTGTTCCTGTGCCAAATTTCCAATGTTTGTCCTAGCAGTTAGAAGCGTATCGATCGCACACTTTGTGCTCGGTGCAAGGTGCACATACCAGTGGAACAATTAAGCTCCAAGTTAGTATTGCCTATGATTGCAATAATACACCACATGAAGATAATAATACTAATAATATTAACAATAATAATACTGGGCATCTTTCACCTCAAGTGAAAAGCTGTGGCAATATTTGGCACAGAACATACACTCATATGTGATGTCATGCCCTTGCAGGATCAATATCACTTTATCGCCTTATATTTGTCTGCATTGCTGGCTAGGTGTTTGCCTCTTATGTTCGGCTTATGTGATGTTAGGAGGTAAATTTGTGGTTTGAGTATGTCGTAGACACTGAGGACTAAGTACATTGATTGAATTGATGATATTACACTCATTAGGCATTATCTGGGCTTTTATTGAATAGCTGTTCAAATGACCTACCACAGATAAACGACATAATAGTGTCCAGGTAGAGGTAGCTTCCCAAATTACTGCGAAAGGACTGCACAGTCTCACATGACCTGCTGGTGAATGACAACCCATTCCACAGCGAAGCTTATATGGTGAGACGAAAGTTAAACCACAAATTTTGCTTGCTTCGTGGTATAATCAGGGTAAGGTCATTGTTACCTAGGTCCCGCGTGTAATTGTGCTCCAGTGATACGGAGGAATCGATTTCAATGGGGATCGCCATGATTCAGATTGTGCAGCAGTCCCCAGTTATGTTTTAATCTTCGCAGTCAAAGCGGATGGAGATGCAGTTGCTAGCATTGCTTCCAAGCATTTAGGATGTAATTTTTTCTCCACACATGCTTAGTAAACGACCGTTGAAGGCTTTCCATCCATGTCCTGTCTAATTTCCTCATATTGCCTCGGATTATGCTGCGATACTCCAGGATGGGACGATTAAGGATTTTTAATAGTTTAATGATAGTTGTGATTGTGTATATGTTATGAGACGTTAGCGTAGGATTGTCTAGCTCGTGCTATTTGGTAATCAATCTGTTCTAAAAATATAGGGGTACACGAATATCTGATTCCAAGGTCACGGGTAGACCGTTGTACACTGATGCGCTCGCTGATATGTGTGATAGATACTTCGGGTATCAAGCGACCGCAACATATGACACTTGACTGTTGTGCTTAAAACTTCATCATCCACCTGTCGCACCAAGTCTCAAGCGAATTAATGTATTCTTGAATGGTAGTACATTCGGAAGCTCAGCTCCTTGGTACTTGTGGGCAAATGTCCTATTACCAAGAGATAAATACTGCACGCCGTGTTTGTTAACCGAACTGCCATCATTGACAAAAAGAAGGGAATTAATGTACCGTGCGCACATGCTTGTGTAATCCCGCTGGTAATTGGACGCGGCGAAAAGCAATAGACGCCTAAGGTGACTATTTTAGAGAGAGCGTTCATGTGATGATAGTCAACCCATTAATGTGTTGCGGACTTCAAAGAAACCCATCTGATTCTGTGACCGTTTGTGAGGCACCCGATCGAATGTTTTCTGCATGTGTAAGCATAGAATTAATATGGCATCTTTGAGTCAATGGAGTCCGGTACGTAGTTCAGCTAATGCAGCTATCAGAATGTTGTAGTGTACCGGAAAACAAGCTATTTCAGTATTTTGTAACATTGGATTTTACGGTTGTTTAAACCTTCAAAACGTCCATTTGTTTTACTGACTGCACATCCATTGACACAAACCGTTTTGGTGAGTACCTCGCTGCACGTTTCTCGCTGTCGGATTCGCTTCCTATTCTTGTAGCCTGCATAATATACGCTGAGCTCAGTCGCCTCCGACTTCTATACTGTCGTATTTGACACGTATTACGTGTCATTGCTTACCGATTAGTATTCCAGACTCCACCCAACAATTGGTGACCCCCTGTCAGGAAAACGCCACCCGCCATTTTGCATTTCATACTGGTGAGCTCGTTCCAGTTATCTTGTGATTCATTACTTGTGATCATATTGTTTTCTCACCTACCACGTTTCTTATCTGCTTTTTGCAATGGATTATCTGGAGGATAAGCCGTCTCCATGCGTGGTTAACGCCGTTCAGCCTGTCATGGTCAATTCTGTTGCCTTAGCCTTTCCCCCTTTTGGAGGAATGATCCGTTATTATGGTTTTACATCTAGAATCGGTATTTCATATTCGTAAGATTTCTTTTGATTTAGACTTGTATAATCAGCTAATATCTTGCCTTCCTCAGAGTATATCCTAGCAGGTGAGAGACTTCATACTTCGCCCCCTTCCAGTAATGAAATATGAGACTATTAAACAGACTATTTTTCAGCGAATCACGCCTTCTGACAAGGTCCGTCTGCAGCAACTATTTAGCGATCTGCATCTAAGTGATAGGATGCCCTCAGCCTTGTTGCACGGAGTGCAACAGCTCATCGGCACGTCCAACATAGACGTAGGGATTCTCCGCGAGCTGTGAATGCAACGCCTTCCTGAAAGCACACAGACTATCCTTGCAGTAGCAAGTGACTTGCCTATCACAGCAATTGCAGATCTAGCAGACCACGTCATCGAACGGCACCAGTCAGAGACTGACACCAAAACACCCAAGCAGCTTTTTGCTGGCGCAACCGCAACGACAGGCGCGACTAGCCCACCGTCGGCAATAGAAGCATCAACATTGCGGATAGCGTCGCTTCAGCGCCAGATCGAGGAACTCACTTTAAACCGTAAGCACCGCAACCGCTCCGGATCATCGTCCCGTCGCACAAAACCTGATGCCATAGGTTACTGCTTTTACCACTCGCGTTTCTTTACTAAAGCCTGTAAGTGCGCACAGCCGTGTAGCTACTCCGCTATAGACGATCCGCCACGCCGGGCTGTAATGGCCACGAACATCGGCAAAGTCCAAAGTCTTCTCATCCACATTAGGGATTATGGCTCCGATACCCAGTTTTTCGCTGCTACCGGGCCGGAAGTCAGCGTCAATCCCCCTATGCCAGGTGACCCTACTGCATCTTTGTCGACATGCCTCAGTGCCGCCAATGACACGCCAATAGTCACCTATGGTCATCGGTCGCTTACCCTGGACCTAAGTCTTCGGCGCACTTTCCGCTAGGTATTCACTGTCGCTGCAGTCCCCTTTGCCATCATCGGCGTTGACTTTCTCAGACATTTCAACCTCTTGCTCGATGCGAAACGCCAGATGATAGTAGACGCTGCAACAAAACTCAGTGTACGTGTCATCACCGCCGATGCCACATCTATATCCCCGGTCTATGCATTTCCCCAGACCTCGACAGACTACGCTAATCTCTTTTCTCAGTATCCCAAGCTCGTACAGCCAATGAACGTAGCTTTGCCCGTGGCAGCTCAAGTCGCGCACCACATACGGACGAATGGCTCACCTGTGCCATGCCGTCCACGCCGACTATCGCCCGAGAAAATAAAGGTAGCTAGGGCGGAGTTTGAGCACGTGCTTGAACTTGGAATAATCCGCCCTTCCGACAGCCCTTGGTCCTCGCCCCTGCAGATGGTCCGCAAGAAATCTGGTGACTGGCTCTCTTGCGGTGATTACCGCGCACTCAATCGCTTAACCGTCCCAGATAGGTATCCCATCCCACACACGCAGGACCTTACCGCATGCCTCACAGGTAAGACGATTTTCAGCATGATCGATCTGGTTTGCGCCTATCACCAGATACCTGTGGAAGACAACAACATTCTCCAAACAGCCGTCATCACTCCTTTCGGTCTGTTTGAACTTTTAAGAATGCCATTTGGACTGTGCAACGCCGCACCAACCTTCCAACGCTTCATGCACGATGTCACTCTTGGCCTAGACTTCGCCTATTCCTACCTCGATGATATTTTAGTAGCCAGTTCATCGGAACAAGAGCACCTCGAGCATCTTCGAACTCTCATATAGCGCTTGACCCAACACGGTGTCACAGTCAACCCGACTAAGTGCGAACTCGGCAAATCAACAGTAGAATTCCTAGGCCACCTCGTTTCATCGTCTGTTATCGAAGTCCTTTCTGATAAGATCCAGGCAATCAAGGACTACCCAGCTCCGACTTCGTTCAAATACCTCCGTCGATTTTGTGGTTTGGTCAACTACTATCGACGCCTCATTCCGCGCTGCGCTCAGCTCATGTAGCCACTGACTGACTTACTCAGAGGAAGTGAACTTAGGTTCACATTCGCTGACACAACACAAGCAGCCTTCGCCGAGCTCAAGGATGCTATCTCCAACATAGCCCTCCTCGCTAATTCCAAATCCACTGCACCTCTTTCTATTACGAATGATGTCTCAGACGTCGCGGTAGGAGTGGTCCTCCAACAACATGATGGTGGGCAATGGCAACCCCTTGGGTTCTTCTCCAAGCGCCTGCAGCCAGCGGAATCCCGCTACAGCACGGTTGGCAGAGAACTGCTGGCCATTTACCTAGCGATACGTCACTTCCGGCAACCACTTGAAGGCCGCGCTTTCACGGTCTACACTGATCACAAGCCTCTTATATTTGCCTTCAACTCAGTTTGCGACAAATACTCACCACGGGAAACAAGACACCTAGATTTTGTCACGCAGTTTACTGCTGAAATACGCCATGTCTCAGGTGTCGATAATCCCGTCGCCGACGCTCTCTCACGCGTCAACCTCACTCTGCAGTCTTTGCCTACCGTCGACGTTGCCGCAATGGCATCGACTCAGGCTCAAGACGAAGATATACAGCGTACTCTGCAGTCCACTTCGCTGCATGTGCAACCTGTTCCTCTCCAAACCACGGAAGGAACCATCCTCTGTGACACTTCCACAGGTTGTCCAAGACCTCTCGTGCCCGTCTACTTCAGACGCACAGTCTTTGACGCACTGCACTCACTATCACATCCTGGTATCCGCGCATCTTTGAAACTGGTCACCGAACGTTTCGTTTGGCCACGCGCAAACAAAGATGTTCGTACCTGGGCTCACGCCTGTCTTCAATGCCAGCGCTCTATAGTACATCGTCACACCCGCAGTCCTCTTGGTTCATTTCCTGCCCCGGACTATCGGTTCTCGCAAGTACACTTAGACCTAGTAGATCCCTTGCCTCCTTCACGCGGATTCGTTTACATACGTACATGTGTCGACCGCTTCACCAGATGGCCAGAAGCCATTCCCGTAACAGATTGCATAGCGGAGACTGTTATCCGGGCCTTCTTGAACCGGTGGGTCTCGCAGTATGGATGCCCATCCACCATCACAACTGACCGAGGAACGCCCTACGAATCTTCACCATTCGATATTTTCTGCAAATTCTTAGGCTGTTGCCGCATTCATACCACAGCGTATCACCCAGCAGCCAACGGGTTAGTTAAACGTTTCCATAGACAGCTTAAATCCTCTCTCTTCGCCTCCTCCGACCCTAGCTGGAGCGAAAACATTTCGCTCGTACTCTTAGGCATTCGCAGCAGCATCAAAGCTGACTTGTAATGTGCACCAGCAGAGCTGGTTTACGGCACGACGCTCAAGTGACCAGGAGAATTCGTTTCACCTCACGCATTGTCGGGAATACCTCCGCTTAACTTTGCGTCCTCCCTAGCTCAACGCATGCGTTCACTACGCCCGATCCCACCCCGTGAACAGACTAGAGATGTGCAAATGCACAGCGGACTCTCTATCTGCACTCACGTCTTCCTCCGCACCGACGCAGTGCGGCGGCCACTCCAGCCTCCCTATCACTGGCCCTTTCAGAGTTCTGCAACGGACTCCGAAACATTTTACTTTAAACCAGAATGGTCACCGAACGACGGTGTCCATCAACCGCCTCAAAGTGTCTTTCTTTGAAGAGCCACTTGCGGCCCATTCTGATGCTCTCGCACAAGCACCCGCACCAGTAGTGAATTCCTGAGTGCCTGTTCATATCCAATACGTTAACGGACTCAAGAGACGTTGCCGTGCAACTGCTGGGGGTGTGTGTGAATTCTGTGCTCATTTGATTTCTGCTTTCTGTATTCTGGTTGCATCTGAATTCCTCAATAATGGATATTGCATACAGTACTTTGTCTTCTACCACTTACGGATGCTCGTTAGCTAAGCACTGTTAGTGCGAGACACTAAGAATACTGCATAAATTTATTATTAAGGATAGGTAGCCGGTGAGTGATCACAACGTTATGCCCTTAAGCATCATGTCAACTAATGCAGTGAGTAAGGCCTATTGTTGCCTTACGTCCAACTGGCCATAGCGCAGAAATGACTAGGAAGTATGCACACCACCGCTGAGGTGGGCTTATTTGGATACAAGGTGACATCCATGCGGCACGGGAATAGCAGTGAATTCGTTCCATGAGGATATAAATGAACGTCTATTCAGCATTATCCGTGTAACTCGACAAACAAGTCACATGCATGAAAAGGAACAGCATTCCTCCCGCTAGCAAATGATAGCAAAGCAACAGAATTGTCAGTGCCCTCCATAGCTCTCATGATTTGACCGCGCTGTATCTACTTCACAAGCACGATGACGGATCGTGAGCATGTCCGGTGGAACCATCGCGTTTCTGATGAACGCCAAACTCTCTCAGGTGCGCACAAACTGTCTTAGCTACTGCAGTATCCTAAAAAGACGAATAATTCGATGAACAAACAATTAGCACAGCGCTGCGGAATGTCGGCATTGCATCTATTGATCAGTCATCCTTCCTTCACAATCGCGAATTCCGGGAATGCCTGTTATAGATCTGATAGGTACGTGCGTCCATCAGCAATAATAATTATATTAACAATAATAGTAATATTGCTAATAATGGTAATGCTAATAATGGTAATGGTAAGTGCCGGGGGCTCTGGTTCGCTTACCGGTACAAGAAGCTGGACGCTCGTTAGGCGGAAGCCTGTATCGTCCACGGATTTTGACCTGACCTGACCTGACCTGCTAATAAGGTATATTTTCTCGGGGTACCGAGAAATCGAACCTGCAAAGCGACTGATATTACTTATATTGCAATGTGCGCAGGTGCGCATGCTGTCCATTGGTTGGGTTTTTACTGGGTTACAATCAGCATGTTTCTGCGAATCTGTTCAATCGGTAGTTTTTCTTTATAATACCAGTTCGCGGGCTTTCTCGTTTGGTTGTTTTCGGTGCAGCTTAGTAGTGTTATGATGGCGGCGGTTTGATGGGGAGGGAGGGAGTATGAAAAGGATGTAGCAGTTAGATGTACCAATCAACGTCAAATGAGTACTGCACTATCTTATTTAATAGACTGTACTAATACAGTTGGTACTAATCGTGAGTTGCAATTTAGAATTGCGAAAATAAGGTATCTCCAGTGGATTAACCTACTCAAGTTGGTTTATCGGAATTATTTAGGTATTATTCAGAGCATATGGTGTTAAGGCGTAGCGTAGTGTCAAGACATTAGTTGGTCTACTTATGGTGTTGAATTAAGCAAGTTGTGTTTTGGGCTGCCAGATGGTTTAGATGCTAGGTGAGTGCAGTTACATTCCTTGTAGCCTTACGTTGTAGGTGGATATTTATGGCATGCGTGACTATGCACGTAAAAGGTAATGTTGAAAAAGGAGAATTAAACAGAGAAGTAGACAAAAAATAACCGCTATTCACTGCAAAGTCAGGAATTATTCAATGCATCATAGTTTTGTAGAAGATGCCAAAGACAGAAGGATTATTAAAACGTGCAATAGTTATCCGATTTTCGGTGTAGAGGTATAGAAGGGATGCGCCACAACTAAAAGCGAGACTGTGGTCTAAGGTGTAAGTCAATGGGAAATATTGGTAAGACAGTAGGACGGTAGAGATGAAGTAGCTAGGAAGTAGAAGCACAACAGATTCATTGCGGAATGAAGTAGGGTAAGAACCAACGAGGGAAGTAATACGGGCGTTCCTGAAACCGTCTCACTGGGACCTGCTTCTATGCGGAGTAGTCAATCGAGAGTTTTCCCCCGCATATTCACGCCCCATCTGGTCATCTGTCGGTGTGGTTCAAAAGCCCGCTGGCCACTACCGATTATATTCATCGTTTGGGCGTTGGCTTTTTTGGTGAGATGGTTACTCAAGCCAGTCAGCCCTTTCGTTATCCCTTTCGTTTTTGCCTGCGTGATGGCTTGGATCACCGGTTGGTGTCATATACCATTATAGGTGAGTTCAGCAGTTCAGATTGGATTGTTGTTTAATGTTTGCACCCCTTTTAGAATTACCAGTGGGTCTTTGGGCGTGGGTATACATGTTGCTTAGATGCTTCAAACCATCACCTCTGGAGATCGGCCTAATCGTGATCAACAGAAAAACAGAAGAATAAGATCAAATAGTTAAATTAGAAGGTAGAAATATCGACGAAATTAGTAGTCAAAGCATGTCTCGCGACATTATGGGATGCCATATGATTGAATGTGCTAAAATATTGAAGAAGTTTAAGATAACAAATATCGTTATTAATGAGTTGGTTTATCCTTTCAATACGTACTAGGGGATTTAAAGTATCCGGAGGCCATAGGATAGTAGAATATTTACAATATACGAAGTAGAGATAAGACAAGCGATACACCTTTTTGTTTCTCTACCTACAAGTAGGATTTCCAAGGTGGCATTTTCGAGCATTAAATTAAGGTATGATGAAGTGTGGTGAACCTACATTATAGGTCAAATATTGTTTGAACCTGATGAAGTTAACACATTTGTAAACACTTGAAGACTGAATGTTTTCATTTTGTTCTGCCTGGTGAGAAAGGCTCCCAAGTTATTACTAACTTTGGTTAGATTCTCACTTGCTCGTACTTTCAATGCTTGCTTGTTCCATATGTGAGTATATTTTAGCAGGAAGCAGTTGAAGCAGGTCTTTTAGTTCCCATGTTTTACGGGTAGTGAGTAACCTCTTTCTTTTAGGATAGGTTAAGGAAGTTTGCAAATTAAGATCTATTTCGGTAGTGTACACCCCGCCATGTATAATGTTGTAAAAGCGAACTAGATTATTTCTCAGGCGGTGCAGGCCTAGAAGGTCTAGTACGCTGCGGAACATATTACTCCTGGGCCCCTAAATGAAGAGCAGTTTAGGATGTTTGTACCTGCTATGGTGATGGAGCCATCCGGTATGTAGCATCCATACTCAAGCACTTGCGGTTTTTCGGCGGATAATTTCATGGACCAAATTTACTCCAAGAGTTCAGAGCAGATAAGTCCTCATGTATGTTCTTTAGGCCCGACTCAAGGCTATCGGGTGGAAATGTGTATGGATGTTTAATATCGTCCGCAAAGAGGTGTGATCTTCAGTGTTTGTTGGAATCACGTATGTTATTTATATACATTAGGAGCAGTACTGGTCCAAGGACATTGCCTTGGATAATTCCGCTTGTAACTTCTCTCGCAGAGGAGATTTGCTGGCCTATTTAAACGCTCTGTGTCCGATATTCTAGGCAGGATTTTAACAAGCTTAGGAATGGGTTGCTGACTCAATAAATGCAGGACGGATAGCAAAGGTTTATGTGGCACACCATCGAAGCCTTGTGCATGTCTAGTATAATGATAAAACTGCCATGCCACTGTCAACAACCGATGTAATGCGGTCGAGGAATTGTATTTAATAAGTTATACATGATCGCGTCGGGAGAAAGCCTTGTTGTGCGTCGTTTATCAGGCTTAATCATGGTAAGACTTGAACAAGACAATGTTCGACAATTTGCTCCAGTGTGATTAATATGGCGATAATTCGTCTACGCAAATCGGGAGCCACTATTGTGTTCTGATGTTATTATCGAGGTTTTACACTGATGAGGAAAATATCTAGTTTAATGATAATGTGAAGACATTTAACATCAGCAAAGGAATGTTTTTGCTCCCATACTTGATGACAGCTGGAGGAATACCATTGGGTCCTAGTTAAAATGACGGTTTTATATAGGGTGTACTCATATGAACATCACTAAGGCTCACAGGAACACTCGAGAACTCTTCACCTGTCTTCCATTTTAGAAGAAGATGGGACATACTGTTATCTGTATTGAATGAGGTAGCATAATAATAGTTCATTGCTTCACACATGTAGCTAACGTCATCTATTGTTGAGTCATATTCTAATGTCAACGTTGGATTTGCTTGTCCTGCATTAGATTCCTCCTGTTGAGAAGTTCCCCTCAGTTTTGTAAATTTGTGGATTTTTTAGCGCTTTGTTTTCCTCGGTAATATTCGCTTTCAGTGACTGAAGCTTTCGTTTCAGCATAGTCTCATGAATTTGTAGTAAGGTTGTTAAGTTATTGTTTTCGCGGTATTGGGACTTCGGTTTCTTTAATTTAGTGATAAGTTAAAGCATGACTTGCGTTGACTACTACTGTTATGAGGGTTGTTTCACTGTGTGGGTGCTAATGGGTAAGTATAGGTGAGAATATTGTTTATAAATTCGTTCGTGGCTAAGGTCGGATCCTGTGTTAAGAAGAATTTATCCCAAATGGGGTACTGAGGAGATGGTCAAATATGATCCAGTCACTGAGATGGATGCAACGAGTAGGCTTGTCAGTCACTCGTATTTTGTTTGCTGTTTTAATATTCATGCTGCGTAGCACAGTATTGTGGTCGCAGCCCATTAGTGGTTTGTCAATAGTGACGAGCACTGACGGAAAGCTCGTGGAAAATATCAGATCTAAGGTGTTGGTTCTTCTTGTAGGTTGAGTAACTGATTGAATCTAATCATTGTTCTGAATGCTATGGATTGTTCCCATGAGGCTCCTTGACACTTTAAGTGTGGGGGTCGTTCAGTCAATATGCGGTAAATTGAAATCTTCACATGCAAGCTGATGTTTATAAGAAACATTTGAGGCAGCGTTGATAGTATCAACTACTTGTTCAGTATGGTGACTGGTAGCGCTAGGGGATTTATAGACACAACCCAGTAGAAGGTCACTGGAAGGGATTGCAAACCACAACGAATCTTCAAGATCATTGAGGGTCAGAAGATCAACAGGCATCACTGTGATCTCATTTCGAATATAGATAGCGCATCCTCCTTCTCGTTTTCTCGGACGATATTTTCGGAACAGGTGGTACCAAATTACTTGAAGCTGCGAGTCACTTATGTCTGAGTTGCATCATGTTTCAGTGATGAAAACAAAATAGAGTTAAAAGACCGACGAAATTTGCAAGAAGATGCAATATAAGTAGTAGTGAACGATTGTTTATAACAGCGCAATCCAGAAAATGTACTGAAAGAGGTGCTGAATGTTGGGTTAAGAAAGAACATTTCCTAGTATGGTTATTGTTGGTGTGTCACAATGAGGTATTTGTGATTTGAAAATCTCTAGGTTGTACTGACTCTGATGAAGACGATGTTGGGATGCAGAGAACATCGGTTGCTACATGGGGCCTATTGGTAGAAATCCCAGTTGTGGAGGGTAAAGTTGGGGAATATGGTGTCCTAAAAAGGATTTTGAGAGAGTTCCATGTCTAGGAATGGCGGCGGGGTATAGACTAGTTTTCTTGTTAACAAGCACATAGATTGCATATGACATCCCTCTATCACTTGTTGATTGCGTCACCACGCGGAGGAACAATGTGATAACGTAGCGGTAACACTTTGCGCTAATTGACAGATAAGGTCATTAACCAAATGTTGTAACGTTGCTTTCCCTCCACTCTCTGCCATGCAAAGCCATCTGGAGTCAAATCAAAAAGCGAGCATGCTAGACCGAAGTATTTTAGGAACAGAACACGATTAAGTTTACAAGTCTTATGCTCTTACTTCGGCAGTCTGTCACAAATGAATCGTTTCTCTTGTCCGAACAGGTTCGACCTTGGTATGGGCCTTGACTTTGGCTGTAGGTTGGATGACGCCCACATCATAGCAACCGTGTAATCATGTCGATTGGATTTCATCAGCTTCCGGCGAGAATCAGCCGTGATACCGTCCGTCGGGTAGCAAGCCGTGCCATGCCGTGCCGTGCCCCAGGCTTCTTGACATCGTGTGACGTCCGTAGGATGGGGCCTGCCAGAGTGCATGATGGTAGTCAGAGAGCTCGCCCCCATGACAATAACTTATCACGGGGCCTCATGCTTGACCCATTGGATAGCAATAAAATGGAAGGCGATTACATAGTTACACAGTTGAGGTTTGCAACTTCATTGCGCACACATAGAATGCTGAGACGAGGTCATTACGTGTACCACACTCAGGAAGTGAAGAAAGCATACTGAAGGCGCATGAGGAAGGGAAGGATTGGAGGATCGTCGCTTGCTGCAGGTAAACGTGTTCATCGGCCGCAGTTGGATAGGAACGTTGGAATCAGCGGAGGCGAGGGGCACCACGGGGGATCGTAGCCGATCTCTGACAGAAAGCCACGTGAATTCTCTCATTGAATGGATATCGAAAGATCCCACCGTCACCCCATCCACTCTTCGTCTGAGGCTAAAAGCAATATACGACGTGGTGGTGAGCGGTATCACAGTGTCCAGGTATCTGGACTGAAGAAGTTGCATAAAATCCCGAAATCAATGACTACTTTCGAGAACAAAAAGCGGAGCAATTTGTTCTTCTGGACACTGCTACAATTACAGGCGGTAGGAAAACAACACGTTTGGATATATGAGACAAAGTTCAAGCTCCTTTGCGCTCGTACTATTCGTCGCTCAAGGCGTGGGAGTCGAGCACAATGTACCGTGACGAAAGGAGGCGGCCAGATTCTGCAAGTGGTTTGCGCGATGACGATGGAAGCATTGATGGGTTTTGTGAGTTGGCATGACAGGTACAACAAGCGGCAGTGCGCGCAGTGGGTCCGAGAAATTCTGAATGCCCAGGGATAGCATTTCATTAATCAGTGCATTCTGACTTGCGACTATGCGCTGGCCAATCGGACCTGGAGAGCGTCTTTCAGAAAGCAAGGTAGCGAACAGGAAGACTGCTACGGCTAGCGCCATACTCTTTGTACTGAAGCCTATTGCTGAAGTATGGAGTGTTATTAAGACGCATATAAAGGAAGCAATGCGGACCGCAAATGATGAATTGCTGTGAGAGGATCCTAAATGCATTTTGAGCGACAGA
>OX104067.1:83490567-83537232 GCA_944474145.2 Dicrocoelium dendriticum | reverse complement strand
ACAGACTGTGAGTACCGAGGAGGTCAGTTCAAAAGTCACTTCCTGATAGATTACAAATCGAAGAACAATTCACCGCATTACATTTGACCAAGCAGCGCACTGAAGAAGTCACCTCGTTTGGTGATGAAACGTTTGCGTCCCACTTACGGAGCTCGGCAAACAAGTGAACTCAGAAACTTACGTAAGGTCTCTCATGCGAGGTGCACGGCTGACACCTCAGTAAGATCTGGATTAAATGTAGATGGGTAGTTGATTACATTTTCTGCATTAAGGACGGAAGCTGATGAGTAAAAGAGTAAACAGATTGTGTTAAGGCTGAAATCCACCGAGAATTGGTATAGACTTGTATCTATCCAGTTTAATTGCGATGTGCGAAATCTAGCATATGAACCTAATACGTCTGTGACTGAGTTTCATCCGTATGGTTGACATTAATCAAACTCATAAAAAACCAACTGCAAATCATCTGGAGTAGGGCTGGGTGGCTTTTTCACCGTCTTAGAATTTACCAGTAGCGCAACACCCTTAAATCTATAACGGATGTTGACATCATCGTTGATTTAATGCCTCAGGTCGCTGTCACGATTTATGAGAGCCGTGATCCAGACAACTATTAAACCCGAGATGAAGGAATGTCTACGTCATTTCAAAAAACGAGAAACCATCTACCCTATTATTTGCTCTGCGCGTTATGCTCACTGAAATTCTATATGTGGTGATTTAACTTCAGATTTGTGGAATTCTTCCTCCAGCTATGTAATTGTGCCGCCGTAAAAAATATAAATCGAAGCTGCGTAACATCCAAACGGTACGCAAAATCAACTTCTTTGCTGAGTCTGTTGTTTACCTGGTGAGACACCGTTAGGAGGAATGAACAGCACTAATTCCTGAGTTCAGCTAAACAATCTACTTTTATGCAGTTAGCTTTAATATCTTTGCTTGCGCGAACAATCTTAACCACCTGGTGTAATTTAGACACTGCTGAGATAACCAAATACTTCGACACGCACTACTTAATTAGTAGATTTTGGCATCAATACTAGTTTTTCGGTGCTTATTGAGCCAAAAATCGAACTATCTAGGTCTTTTGTTGGCATTACATGACGTGTTTGTCATCCTTAAGAAACACTCCTGAATGAGTGAGCCATTGATTGGATGCAATTCACATTAGAAGTTGGCATCACTGTCATCTAGGTAGCCTGCTCACTTTTAATATGTAACCGAGTAGGTTGAGGACGCGTGGCTTGATGTGCACAGCGTACTACTTTAGTGGTGAACAAAGTGATGAGAACAACCCTGGATATAATTGGGTTTACATGGCTCGGAAATCGACGGGCTCTATTTGTCTTCACCGTTCCCTGGTTATTACTCCCCATGGGCATTTTATTCTCTTCTGTAATTGCATCACCACGGTTCTAAAGCACACTTCTGAGCGCATAAATGATTGGTGTTATAGCTAATATGCGCACAATTGACATTAGTTCGGCGTACATTACGGACATCATCATCTGTGAATGAGGTACATCGATTCCGACGAACAAGAAGTCAGACAATTTTGGAATATCAAAAGCCTGCAAAAATGGTTGGTAGCCTTAGATTGCAAGCCCAAGTCTAAGTAAAGGGTAGAATTATATACTGCCAGTAAGTTCGGGCAAATGGACATAGGAAAGGTGGTCGCCTCTTCAGCGTCACTGTCGTGGTATCAAGAAATACAGACTTTAGGTTGGTGTAAATCAATGTGATTTATCCAACATCAACATACATCCATCATAATTAATTGACCGCATCTAAGGGGAAGTATTTACATATAGTTTACTGTTCTCATCAAACATACACGTAGTTCAGGTTCCGTTCAGTGCAGCGCAATTCAGCTCCCGAATGTAAGCAGATCAGATTACTGTGTCACTCAACTGCACACAATACTCGCAGGTCATATGCTGTGGACACTCATGAGTTCCAACTGTAAGATATCAGATTCCACTTGAGTTTGTTCTAGACAAACAAGACCATATGGGGGTGTTTGGGAAACTTTTTAGTGAGTTTCATGTCTCTGGACTGCGGAACTATACTTCGTTAAGTATCAGTTACAGATGCTTGGATGAGCTTGAAGGCACTAAGATGTTGTGTGCACCTGCTTTCACACAGGAATTAAGTTGTTGCGCTTTAATTTTGAATGTTAAAATAAATTGCGAAATTCGGGAGGTCAGAAGCTGTTCCTAGATTTAGGTCCGCATAGTTGCCTCATCAATTAGCTCTCAACTTCATCACATCATAATAGCTCGAATTTAGTATGAAGTCCAGAAAAATGCTCCCTTCCCCAAACTAAGCATGCACGCCTGGTATAGTCTTTGCACCTCCAGGTGAAATTTTAGTGCCACACAGTATTTCATTGGACGTGATACTCTGCTTTAGGTGGCCCTTGTCAATTCCCAATCAAATAGTGTCTATGGTAAACTCACTTGTTATGTTTGCATGTCTGTTAGTTTAAGCAGTAAGGATTTCAACTCTTTGCACTAGGGTTCGTGGTGTGGCTCTTAGTTGACATCAAACCAGCGGTCTCACGTAAACTTTAGCGACTCAGTAGGTAGAGAGAAGCGAAAGGAACGAGACTGTTGGGTTTGTCAATAACATATTTGCTCAACTAATACTCATTTGCTAATCAAAGAATTTTACTAAGCGAAGCAAATGAGCTGCGCCACAACGCAGACCCTTCCACACTGATAACATTTGACGAACAGTGCATATTCGCAGCAAATGAAATATCCCGTTAAATATGTGACGTGACTTGTATTGTTCAAAGTTAGTTAGAAGAACGTTGCGTCACTTGATAGGATGGCAGCTTATGTTCAAGTTGGGTTTCAACTCTGGTACACACATAGAATTACTGCTAACATAGTCGGGGGTTTTGGTAATGCGGACCAATATAACCACAAACCAGTGCATACTCCTAATCTACCCATTTGAATTACGTAAATGACAGAGAAGCTTTGTTATCAGATTCGCTTCCATCACGGTGTGACCGTTAGACGAAATTTGTCTTGTTCTACCGTTAAACACAGAGAAATTCGTACATGAGACATGGCGTGTTCGTGGAAAAGCACAAAAGGACCCTACAGTGATTATTATCTCGAAGTCTGAGGACTGACGATTACCTCAAAGCGAATAATTTTTTCAACAATTGCATGTAGGGCTGGAAAAGCTTTAGGATCTAAGTCAAAATTTACGGAGTGCTGAAATTATGTTGCCTGAGTACCTCATTCCGACTAACTGTCCTTCTATTCTTCATCTGTGTGAACTAATGTCATTTTAGTTTTGCCCTTATTATAGTTGATTAATCTTGGTTGGTTATTGCAGCCAAGTGTTTTGTGAATTCAACAACCTGCTTAAGCTACCATGTCTACCTGCTCAAAATGAGTTCGTCCCTAATTTTATTCTAAGCCCAGCTAAAGTTGTCTGAGAAATGTATATAAATGTTGTAACAAGAGACAAATGAAATTTGTTGCCCTTTCATCCTTTTGGTTGTGTTATCCATTCGGAGTAACTTTTGAGGTTAGCAGATTCATAATCCACTATGAAGCATTTATAATAGGACTGAAAAAAATCTTTTCGTTGTTTTAGAGTCCGTCTCCGTCAACTTCATCGCAACTGTTCTTAGTATCGATGACTTAAAGTATTGCCCCGCTTGATGAGATGCGTGAGCTCGAAGGCCATGTATTCCCACGGGAATTAACCTTTCTTCATACTTCCAAAATTATAGGCAGCTTTCTTGTGCTTTACAGTAGCCTGGGAACACCTGAAGGATTATTTGTGACACGGTTCATTCAAAGTCATTGGGTTATCAATCCTGCACTATACTCCGCATGTCCAGTACATATTGTCTTTGCCATATGCAAATGTGGTTTGAAACCAAGCAGCAAGAATGTTCGTGTAAGACAAGTGCACTTTGTACAGCTTTGCTCGCTGGTCGAGAAGCTGGTTCAATAGCGAGCTAGGTCGAAATCCTTTGAGTAGCTAAACAAAACAATGTTCGTGATTAGCACCGATGTTGATTGTGAACTTGAGCAATCCATACCACAAGGAGGAAATCTGATGCCAGAGAAACAGTCCCTCAATAGACATTTTTCATGAAATAATGCTTCTCATACTCCCGTTATTCCTGGTTAGAATTGCAGAGCAGAATAAAATAAGAATCCTTGCTGTTGAAGGTTTTATCGGTACCATCCTCACAATGATCGAACTCTGCGATGAATGCTACTGAGAAGAAAGTTTAGCACCAGCTTCTCGACACTGCATACATTCCCAAGTGAAATTAGCGACACAGATTTGGCTGTCATGACCGGGGTGAGGTCCATCTACTTTAAAGACAACTCAACCTTTGGCAACCAAGATTATCCAAGTACTCTATCAGCTGCCGTAAAACCAAAGGTTGAGAATGCTCGGAGTCTTTGAAGGACGATACGGGCGACTGTTTGAAAATCTTAATTTGACTTACCGTACATTTGGAGGGATCCGAACCACACTTGCAGTCATTTGCTACAGCACAGTCGCAACCACAATCATAGAGTCTATCATCTCACCTGGCAGAACAATACAGCAGTATATAATGCCGTCTGAATGTCTTTTCCCTACGTGCTTTCTAAACATGGAACGCTTTTCTGGGACATCTCATCCGTGCTTCCACGCTGAAGGAATTCAAAGCCCGAGCTGACCGTACACTAATTTCGCTGCAGCAGCTCGAAGCACAACATGTCTATTGTCATAGCCGAGTAGCTGCTAGAGCGTTCATTATCGATCTACCAAAAAATAAGTTCCAAATTTTTCACCTCGTACACCTGCTCACCTGGGGATAACATGGTCGCATTTGTCGTCATTCCTTACGGATTTACAGTGGACTTACAGTTTCAGTATGCATGCTTAGATGAGTTCACTGGTGTGAACTTACATTTTGGCAATTTTTCTATCTTTTGCGATATTCTCTCTGCTAATCATATGAGACTCAGTAAGTTTTTGCTTTCTTTACATATTAATTTATTGTTCTGTTGTTACCTAACGTCGTCCAGCTGAAAATGGATACGTTTCAATACCTAAAGGAGCATGAAAAGTGCAAAGTCCAAAAGGAAGTTTGATGTGTTCCCCAACCTGGATGGCTTATATTAGGACACGGTATCTCTATTCCTTAATTATGCTGCTCATTTTACACTGTTTTACTGTGTCTCACGATCAGTTACCATATGTATATTTATTTCTTTCACTCGATCACTGACATATCCTTGACCACTTAAGTTCGTTCATAGTATTATGTTACTGTGACACTGCCCAAATACTCGCAAGCTGCCGCACTCTGTGCAATTTCTACCCTCTTGCACTAGGATTGCAAAACCTATCCGTAAGTCATGTTCAATAGTTAATATGCCTTATAGGACCACAGTGACAGGACACTTCGTTTTATTCTTCTGCCCAGACGGTGCGTTAAGTCTAAGTTTATTTGTTCGTAATTGCTAGTTTCGTTTTCGTACGACGTACTTAATTTAGACTTCATATCGTTGGTACATGGAGGGCAGACCACTTGGTGACCAATAATTGCCGCTTTTCGTTCTACAGTTTGAGCGATCAGTCCCTCCGGATTAGGAATGCAACTCCAATAGTCCAAAAACTATATGGGGCCGTAGTTGATCGAGCATTTATACAAACGAATGAAGTCCTTAAAAAAGAAAGTATAAAGTAAAGAAAGATAGTTGGGCCAAGACTGCAGTACGACTCACTCGCATATTGTCCCGTCGCCATGAGTGAGGTTCAGAAAGTGGAACGTTCTTAGCATTTGGATACTAGGCGCATTCCCAGGTTAGGATGAATGTCGTACGAAGACCGATGCAGGAAACTCGGAATGTAGACCATATGTTATGGTTGGTTTTGAATGGATCTAATAATGACGCACCGAATATTACATAAGGTTGATCTCCCTATGTTGAAATAGCTTGTGCACATGCGCACGATTCGGTACCCATGGGCCTCCGGGTACAAGATCTCAGTTGTTGTGCATAATGCGTACACTCTGGTTGTGAACATCGATTGTTGAACGATTGGAGTAATATACCCGAGACAGTAGTCCGGCGAAATGGGTGTCGGAACACACAATTTCCTAGAAACTAACTCTACGGATGATGGACGTTTAGAACATATTTCACCTGAATAGGACATTACACAACAGTTGGTGCTGGAAATACGAGGAAATGCGCTGCGGGATTCCGCGCACCCGCTGTATGGAAATATGGAGTAACAGGTCTGTCTGAACTCCTTGTTTAAATTCTGTATTTAGCCTGAACATGGCTTTAATTATATACTGAATAGTTCATGGCTAATTTCTTCGCTAAAACATAGTGGAATTCACAAGCAGTGGGAATCGGCAAATCGGAACTATTTGTGTAATTCGGCGCCTACGTACTCCCATTAGCAGCCAAATTGTGACTCCGATGAGCTTAAACTTACACGTGAATGACGGGAGTTAATGTTTGTTTGCATACGATCAGCTCTAGATCGGTGTACGTTACAAGCATTCCTTGTCGCAGGCAGCGTGCCATATTGAATAAGGTAAAATACGCCTGACTACCAGCAGGCGAATGAAGCCACCTAAGATGAATGAGGTTACCGTACGACCTTGCCGCGTAAGGTTGAAACATTTCTCGGTAAAACTAAGTCGCAAGTGGAAGTCAAACACTTGGCCCTTCCACACAGAGGATCGGACAATGTACATCACCGGTAAACTCAAGCAAGTAGCCAGCACACCGGCTATCGCATTCCGGTAAGTACTTCTACTGGATCATGGTCGGTTAGGAGAACAGTGTCACAATCACAGTATAGATCGCTTTGTAAAACAGCAAGCAGCTTCAGAAACGGTTCCTTACACCCTAATTGCACTTGGTATGTTCTGCTAACAGACAACGTTTCCATCATTTAGCAAGCTCAAAATTGATGGTAAAAGAACACATTTTTTAGAGAATTCATATCAAACTTATACAAGCACATGCAATAAAACTCGGTAGACAGACTTTACAAATTGTTACTGCAAAAGCGAGTTAACTAGATGCAGACTATAATAGACCATTAGGTTATGACAATCGGCTGCCAGTGACCTCGCGGGTCAGAGGTCACCAGCCGTTTGGGCTAAGGCAGTCCAAATCCACTAATTAGTTCCTGCTGAACACACAGTTCGGGTTCGTACTACCGGACTGCAACTGCCACAATAGCTTCTAGCATTCATTTGCTCACCTAGTTTGATCGGTTTTTCGCGGAATGACAGATGGTTTTGAAAGACTCAACTGAGTTGGCGGTAAGCTTTTTGTCTGCTAGATGCGCAGCTATTCAGGAATTAGTTGTTGTCCTACTTTCAGTTCCTAACCAGAACGGATGGTGTTCTTTCATTCAGTCTGATAGATGCCTTGTAGTACACTCTGCGTATCTTGATTCACGGGAGCAGAACAAATGAATAGAGGTACATTAATTTGGCTTGGACAGGCCATTTATACTTTGCGGTTCGTCACCATCGGAGTGCTAGTGAAACTGGCTTTGCATATGCGCTGCTGGATAGGTGCATCAGTGTACAGGAGAAAGACAGCAAGATAGACATTCCGCCGTAACCTCGACTTTGTATGGCAGCTTTTGGAAGAACGGCTTGCGTTCTATTATCTACACCACAGGCTATTTCTTCTTCTGTTCATTGTTTACTTTAAGTAAACTCACCGGGTATTCATTTTCCCTCAGTACTAAGCATACTACTTTCCTGGAAAACATAGCTGCCTAGCAGATTCGTTCAGCTCAGATCACAAGGCTATGTATCAAGTTCCCTTTAAATCAGAATAGCACAACATTCTAGAAAACTGGTTAATGTCCAGTCCCCATAAATTTCCTTTGAGCATGACTTTGCAGTGCACCCTCATCAGCTCTTTTCATAGAGGCGCCTAGGAAAAGAAACTGACTGTTTTCTTACAGTACTTAAAAAATGCGTAATCCTGGGTAGCCATGGTCGCATAGGGTTTTTGTCTTCTGGATGCTTCAGGATGTTTGAAGCGATACAAAGATATCGTCCACGTACTGGCAATAGAAATTTAGACTCAGGTATGTTTTATTGCCATCTTTCAGAATACCTATAAAAGCATTGGGGAGGTATAGTTCAAATGGAGAGCCTATCGCCACCCCATCATCGCTATTGAAAACAATTAAACATTATCAGTGAACCTGAATGACAATCCCATTTGGAGCAAAGTAGGTAAAGCAACATTTATTTGAGTTGCATCAACCTACTCACAGTCATAAGTTATAATAACTAGCGGCACTTTGGTGAACAGTGAATTAATTCATGGTTAGACCGGTAACGTTTACAACACGTACGGTATAAACCAATACAAAAAGATCTATTAGGATAGCTATAGAATTGAAGACTGGTCACCATCGTCCTCATCATCAACAGCAGTACATCAGCCATTTGCACTGGTGCTTCGCTACCATACAACCAAGAGGATCTATGAAATAAGGAATAATAAGAGGGAGAGAAGGGGACTTACCTGAAAACCTTAATGCCCTAAGCAAATATGCCGGATCAAGGCGCCTTCACTTTGTGTTAACAACATACCGTCACAAACAGCTGGCTATCGTGCAAAGATAAGGCCACATCGGCGAGACAGCTTCCTTGCGGCCTTCACTGCCACGCGTCATAATCAACCATTACGCAGCAGATAACTCAGCACCAAACATACTTTAAACAGACAATCCGATTAGAAGACGGCAGCAGACGCGCCACTGGTGTCGGTTGCGAGACATGTCCTGTAAATTCCCAAGCCAAGCATGAGTCACGTGGACTCCAACCCAGAAGGCGAGACGGACCAACGGCACCCAGTTTAGTTGTCAGTGACTTCATTTCCCGCTGCGAAGTCAACTTCTGTCCACCTCGAGCCTTGCGCCACCCTACACCTGGCAGACTAAACAAGGCCCTCCTAGGTAAGCGGTGACCAGGCATACGTAGCATGTGCCCGAGCCAACGCAACTAATGCAATGTTATCTGTTGTTCTAGGGAGCTAACATGATTATCCTTACCTAGTACTCGTCTACGCAAATCAACGTTGCGGACACGCTAGTGCCATTCAACTCCAGCAATGCTTCGCAGACAACGATGATCGAAGACTTGAAGGCGCCTCAGATCTTCAGACCGAAGGGGCCAAGTCTCACTACCACAGAGCAGAACGGCTCTCACTGTGGTCTTGTTTACACGGCCTTTCAGACGGAGGGAAACTCCCTTCTGTCGCGAAAGATGCCGCAGGTTCAAGAAGGTAGCTCTGGCTTTTGCAATGCGTGAGCTCACTTCAGTTTCTATGCGCCCATCATTGCTGATGCAGCGGCCAAGGTAAGTGAAATGATCAACCACCTCTAGTTCCTCGTTAGCAAGTGTCAATTAGTCATCAAGTGGCTGGTGGTCCTGCAGCAACACTTTGCACTTTGAAGGTGCGAAGTGCATACCGAATAATGGGACCACTCTGGACAGCCTATTAAATGTTGTTTGGGCCGCCCCAGCATCATCGAAAATCAAGACGATATCGTCCGCATAATCTAGACCAACTAACGTTTCACCAGGCAGCACTTCAACACCTACATCGTGAGATTCCGCAAGGGAACACACCATGATAGAATCCACAAGGAAATTAAACAAAAGTGGGGAAATCGGACAAACCTGACGAACGCCACTTGTGGTCGGAAAGCTGTCCGATAGGCCACCCTAGACCCTGACGCGGCCTGTAGTGCTCGAGTATGGAGCACAAAGGATGTTCACCTATTTTGTCCATGGCTCGTTCTGCATCACCTGAGTAGGAAGAGGACCAGGAGCAGGGTGTCAGCTGAAACAATCTTGAAAGTGTTCCGCCCAACGGATTAGCTGGAAGAGCTTGCAGTAATTGCCTACTGCTCCTGCTTCCTGCATTTCATGAGCCCTACTGGTCTACCAGGCTTCCTTGTCAGCACGCAGGCTCTGCTTTGGTTCGCGCCTAACAGCCCGACTGGTCACATTGTGTTCAAAGCCAGTCGGGAGGTGCCTTCTAGATTCCAATAGGTTCACCGACCTCTCGGATATCCAGTGACTGGTTTGGTGAGGAAGGACAGTGCCACAAGCAGATGCTCCGGCGTCGCGCATGGCGGCCGAGATCCTATTCCACTGAAGCTCAGTGTCATTAGGACAAGACAGCAAAAGTTCGATATTCAGTGCTTCCTGATAGACTTGTCTGACCGAGGACTGAGACAATTTCTCAGTTGCCAGTCGGGGGAGACGCTTGGTGCGCCTCCCGGTAAAGTTCATGGAGAAACCAAAGCGTACCAAGGCATGATCAGAGTCGACGCAGGTACTCTAGTACGAGCGGTAATGCAGGACGGAACCACGCCATCTATAACTTATGGCTATGTGGTCAATTTGAGTCCATCGCTGGCCAACTACAGGAGGATGCCAAATAGCACTTTGGCACCTACTGTGTCTAAAAGCAGTGCTACTAAGTAACAACTGGTGCTCCGCACACAGTTGCAGCAGACGCTCACCGTTGTCAGTCCGTTTGGAGTTTAGCCCACAGTTACCCCCAGCTGAGCTTCTGAAGAGCTCAGATGCCCTACTTGTGTGTTCATATCCCCGAAAGTACTATAATATCTGAACTAGTAGCACTGCGTATTAGCACATTCAGCTTGTCATAGAATGTGTCCTTAGCAAAATCTGAACTGCAGTCGGTGGGAGCATAAGCGGAAATCACAAACCAACAGCGTTTTTTACTACTTCATGAATCAACCTTAGTTGATGTCGTCAAACGGGCTGCACATAAACGGCTGTTCACCGGAATCCAATCGACCAAATATGACTCAGTCTTGGAGCTTAGAATGATACCTACACCAGCTTGACCAGAGAATGCTGCATCGGCGTCTCCGGATGCGTGCAACCAATAACGAGAGGATAAGCCGGGTGCAGTTACTTCAATAACCCCGTTAGTGTCATTGATCCTAGTTTCGAATACGCAACACACATCAATACCCAGTGTGTCCAAGGTGTATGCGAGTGCAGCCTGTTGACCTGTTTGTTTTAGAGTGCGAATGTTGAACGTCGCCATGAAAATGGGACAGCGTGGCCTTATAAGGGACTTATGCCGATTTGCATCCGATAGGTGTTGTTGGATGGTGGCCGCAGATGCTTCTACTCCAGTGGCACGTCGGTAGTTGTCAATTAAGCTGGGAATTATAGAAGGAAGGTTCTCAGTGGGGATCGGGATGGGAATAAGAGAAAAAGGTGTAAAAAATAGAAGGGAGGCGCCAGCAGTAAGATGTTTTCGCTTATCCGCCCTGCTGTATGCAGCAGATAATGCGACCCTTGATAATCTGCGAGACGGCCGATTCAGGATGAAGTTTATGGTTGAAGAAAATATAATGGTTGTATGTGGGCTGAGATACTGCCAGGACGCCCAGATCTAGACAGGAGAACGATTAGGGTACGCATCCAAAACTTTTGGCCCAAATCCTACTCACAAGGAGGCGGGGAGATGGCAATGATTTAGTTTTACAGAAATGGACGTCATCCCATTTCAAACCCCCAATCTGGAGGACCCGGAGACTGAGTTTGTCTGACCTCTCACCATTGACCAAACTGGTAGGAGTAGCTCTCAAGATGCTCGGAGGCATCATCCAGCATAGCTCAATGGGTCAATGAGGTACGCAAACCGTCGCACCACGTTAAGTTCCAGTCTCGTTGCGGCGGACTGGTAGTTCAGGTAGCTCAGTTTGTTCCGGTGGCGGTAGAATTGTTCGCTGAGCTTGGCAATTTTCTTGCGAACCTTACGTCACTATTCCAGGTGACATCATCAGTGCGTGGTTGAGTGGCTTACAGTAGAGTAGAGTAGGGTAGCGGAGCCTCGGTGAGAGTGCGATGAGCGTGGTGTGCATGACAGTTTCCACCACCAACAGCTCTACTTCCTTCATGAATGCCTGAGAAGGAACTTGCCGCCAGCAACTAAAAACCATGGATCGGCGCTAAACCATCCAACAGCCTGGAACTTAGCAATACAATACGGGCGACGCATGGTCAAATTGATGATAACGCATATGCACAACCGCCTGCGCACATATGAGGTCATATTTGGCAATAGAACCAATTACTTCAGTACTCTTAACCCACAGCTACGAACAGCACTGAAATCCGCAATGGAACATCGATTCAAAAGCACAAAGAACCGACGCAAGGTTGCATTGAACACAAAGTTAGACAAACTAAATAAGAGAAATGACCGCACTAACAGTGAAGGATGTAGTAAAAACCTTTCACGTCGTCACCTCACTGAAGAGGATGTCTTGATCAAGGGGCTTAACTTCAACCTCAAATATGCTTGCCCCAAATACTACGTGGCTAGCTTGGAGCACACCTTGAAATCAAATGGACTGTCGGAGGAATCACAATAACTGATACGGCAGACAGTAGTCCCAGTGCTAAGTCGGAATAAAGTCACCCAGGCCTTAGCCAAGGAGGAACAAGATGTACTCAGACGTCTAGAGAAAGACGAAAACATCGTAATCTTACCAGCGGACAACGGGCACATGACAGTGATAATGGACAAGGTCAAAGAACTGCTATCCGAGACAACTATATATTGGCAGATCGACTAAGCTCCAACTTCATAACTGCCCAACCAGATCAACGCAACTCTGAAGAAACTACAAACAAAGTACGAGCTCACCGCCAAGGAGAGATGGTGAATAAAAGCTGATGATACAAATATTGCACTGTTCTATGGACTACCAAAAACACACAAGGATGGAGTCTCCCTACGACCAATCGTCTCCCTCTGCGGAACCCCAACATATAAACTAGCGAAGGATTTGTAGGGAAGGTTGAAACATTTGTTGGCTGGATCCGAACATAGCATCAACAATGCTGAACAATTCCTGAACAAACTGCGGAGTGTCAGAATATGAGAAGACGAAATAACGCTTTCATTCAATGTCACCTTACTCTGCATTTCATTCGGTAAGGAATTGGCCAAAGAAACCATGACGGAACTATTTGAGAAACAACTAAGCCTAAAGACAATCATACGACCCGAAAGTTTTTGGGTACTCCTGAACATCTGTATGCTCACTTATTTCCGCTTTGATGGACAAGTGTACCAGCAACTGAGATGAACACCCATGGGATCCCCAATTTCGGGGCTTATTGCACAAGCCGTAATGCAGAAATTGGAGCGCCTGGCACTGCAATGTATCAGCCCAAAACTCTGGATACGATACGTGGACGACACATTTGTCATCGCAAAACGGAACAGCGTACAGGTTACGCATGATTTGCTGAACGGCAATTCGAGGATATCAACTCGCCGCTTAACTTAGAGGAGGAGAACAAGTAACTAATTTTGGATGTACTGGTCACCAGAAATACCGAAGGATTTCTGCAAACTCTCGTATGTCGAAGGAAAACGCCTACGGACCGGATATTAAACTACCACAGCAACCATCCGATGAGTCACAAGAACCGCTGCATTCAAAACCTGTTCAAAAGAGAAGGAACGCACTGCAGCACAGCCAAAGTGCGGAAAACGGAAGAAAATTACCTATCGCGAGTGTTTAGAAACAACGGTTATCCAAGAAATTTCATCCGAAGAAGCTTACGGAAACGAATGTCTCAGAGACAGCAGCAGCAGCAGCAGCAGCAGCAGCAGCAGCAGCAGCAGCAGCAGCAGCAGCAGCAGCAGCAGCAGCAGCAGCAGCAGCAGCAGCAGCAGCAGCAGCAGCAGCAGCAGCAGCAGCAGCAGCAGCAGTCATCTGAGCGAGCAAACAAACCGACAGTGCTTTCCCCATCAAAAAGGTCTCCGAACTAACAGGAACATTGTTGCAGTCACATGGAATCTCGGTTTCTCACAAACCAAGTGCCATCCTGAGGAAATTGATCTCAAGACCCAAAGAAAAAGTTAAGCAAGCCGATAACTGCAATGTTATCTACCAGACAAAATTCAGCGACGGCGAGAAAAACTACGTGGGAAACACTGGAAGAAAGCTTGGTACACGAATCACCGAACACAAGGCGACCGTCAGATGACATAATCTGCATGCATTGGTTTCTGCTCACGCGGATCAAGAACGTTACCATTTCAAGCTTGAGTATGTAAAGATCTTGGCACATGGAAGTCCAAAACACGCGAGGGAGTTTATGGAAGCCTGGTACTCTACAACGCGTTTAATCAATCGACATATCGAACTGGACGTAGTATACGCAACACGCAACACGAACGACCGCCAACCCAACCAATAGGACTGCGTGTCTCTACAGATAACCAAGAAGGCATAAACACGCCCGTACACCACACTCAGTGCACTCTCATTGAGGCTCCTCTACGTCACTCTGCACGACGGTACGCCATTCAAATACGCACTGATGTTGTCACCTCGATTGGTGACGAAACGTTTGCAACAAAATTGTCAAGCTCAGCGAAAAGTTCAACCACCGATCTATTAGGATGCACAGAGAAATAGAAATTCAACTAGGCACCAGAATCGCACCCATCCAACTCGCAATCAAATGGTACGGGGGGTTTTTAAATCCAAGGCAGGCTGAAGGGCAACTTTGGGCTTGTGAGTTTTCGGTAGGCCATAGAGAGTTGGACTACTCGTGCCTACCGGACGAACATGTTACTAAGTCGACTTGTTAATAAAGCCATCGTTTCGATGTTTTTTATGGCCCTTGTTAACTTGACATATGCCCGTTTACCCTGAATTTTGAACTTGCTATGGGAGTTATCCAGCTGTAAAACACTGGTTTTTCGGAATCCTCTACCAGATTATGTTGAGTCACCCTCTAAAACGTCCTATACGTGGCAACCTGTTTACTTGGCAATAATTAGTGAAGCTTTTGGAAAAGCATTTTTCTGAAGACATAAGGAATAACTTTTGTCGACAATCTGTCCCATGTTTGCACTGAAAACTTGACTAATTTTTAAATCCAATTATTCTGAGCACAAATACTTACCGAATTTGGATTCCCTGCGTCTATTCACTTAACATGTACTCTATTTGGCACTAATCACCAGTGAACAGTCTAGTCACAGTGATTCGCTTTGCGAGCAGTTCACCCGGAAAAATAAGGTAAGTTTTATTCTTAACCCTACAGGTTACAATGCAATTACTCACAAATTCCACTCAACCCCATAGGTCGAAATGCAGGGGAAAAGGTGTTGATGAATATTGGTTGATGGTCATAGGAGTGCCCAGATTCGCTCAGTCTAGTAAGTCAGTAAGGAGAATATGCATAGCAAACACATGAAGATTCCAATATATGGTATGCTCTCAAAGGGGACTCTACTACTGCCCATATACATTGACCATACCGCTTCGCTTTTACTCTCGGTAGCTTATGTGGTCTAAAGACCTTTTGCTCATTTGTACACGGGTTGCTGAGCTTGTCAGGACATGCGAGAGTTAAAGGCCAAAGTCAGTCAATTTACAAACGAACAAGTCGACACGCTTTTCAACTACAGCCTTGTCACGGATTTGTCTTAATGTTTGTTGTACAAAGGGGAAATGCACGCAGCTCTGGATCTGGTCAGTCAAAGGCTTAGAATGTAGTATAATGGACTGTTTGGCAAAAGTATGTTATTACTAGACAGTCTGGACTGGTAAGAACAGTGTTTACTAGGGATCATTGCAAAAGTATGAAGAAACGGTTTTTGTTAAAAGAATTGGATGTCAAAGTAAAAATGATTGACAGTACGTTAGCAAATATGGTCACTAGAACTCAACGGTAGAGACCAGTGCGGAGTGTGGCAACCTTAGATATTCAGTACATGATTAGCCTCGTACGTACCACCCGAAAGCAACAACTTTTCGACTGTACTATAGACTTTCAGTTATAAAATCGTATACAAGTTAGTATATCATGTGGCTCGGATTGCATAACTTTTGCATGTCAGTAGGAGACCCCATGGCTTCCCGATGCACAGTTTGCTTTTGTCAAACTTTGGAAGATAGGTACGGTGGAGTATCGAAATCAAGCGGTTTGCAACCACCAATTCACTAGCTGTACTTAGTGCTATTTAGTTAAACGGTCTATGCTAAACGAACACTTGTTACTTGTCACTTGTTACTTATTTGCTCAAAGAAACCTGGCTGTGAAGTGCTTTGTTGCCTAGGTTTTGGTGGGCGAATCGTAAAACAACACTGGGCAAGATATTTTATCGGTTTCGGCTAATGTGGCAAGAAGTTCTACATTGTTCATTTGGTAAATGTTCCGTCTGATTGCTCACTCGTAACCTTTAACATCTAGCGGTTACACAAGTATTACACAACTGAATTGCGCTGTTACCTGCACTGTGACCAAATGCCTGTTCAAATGGAAGTGAGATGTTTCATGTAAATAAGCACAAGCCAGGTGGAAAAGGCCAGACACTTTGAAGAAATCTGGGGTTGTTTCTGCTCACAACTCAATGTCAACTTCGATAGTTAAGTGAAACACCCGAGGTTGCTGGGTAAGCGCAACCGGAGGGCAACATCGGTCTCAATGCTCATTTTGACTTAAAATTAGGGCTATCATTTTTTCTTGTTAAAACAATGAAACCCTCAAATTTATATTTTGATCTTCAACATTGTGAAGTCTCCCGCATTATACAAGTATACGCTTGACACTCACCAAAATCCTGAATGGCAAGAACGTCACGAATTGCCGTCATACGTGTTCTCATATATATACTGCAACTACTATAATCATCTCGCTACCTTAGGTTGAGCCAGTGGAATCACTTTCCATGTGGTTTGTGGCAAGTGTAACAGAAAGATGTGCGACAAAATGGCGTCACACTAACACGTCTCTAACAGTGGCGTTGCTTAAACGAAGATCATTGACTCGCTGATTTAATTGTGTTCAACTAGTTTGTTGAATTCATACCCTCTAATACATACATAAAATGTACCCAGATGAGATAAACTGATGGTTAAGCAGAATGAAAAGGTTCCTTACCATTTGTTTGCGTAACAGCCTATTGCAAATGATGCCAGTTTATATTTCAAAGTGGAACGGCGACTGTTGAACGAACTAATGTAGCGTACTCAG
This sequence comes from Dicrocoelium dendriticum, assembly GCA_944474145.2. Taxonomy (NCBI): domain Eukaryota; kingdom Metazoa; phylum Platyhelminthes; class Trematoda; order Plagiorchiida; family Dicrocoeliidae; genus Dicrocoelium; species Dicrocoelium dendriticum. Next base: position 83,520,134 of record OX104067.1, on the reverse strand, counting down.
CTGGCAAAGTAAAGCGAGTTCTCTTTCTCAACACTACTTGTGTGGATTGTGACAGCACAGTTGTGTGTAGAAGAGAGGGAAAAACCTACAAGGGTACACAAATAAACATGCAATTGAATTGCGTTGTAATTTTACTGTGAAAATATTTTTAGGATGCACAAATCATTGACTCCGTCCAGGTTAAAATTCCTGACATAAGACATCTAGTTCGCTGTATGAACACATTTAGTTATTAGGTAAAAAATTTACAGTATCCAGCATGCTAGCTTTCAGTGTGTATATTCATGAAAGTTACCGTGTATTTCACCACGGAGCAGCCGCTGTCATCTGCTTGTTCCAAGTCGACCGCTTTGCAGGTGACGTCCGAATATATCGTGTGTCTGTTTAGCGGTGTTAATTGTTACCTAGTCATAGATTGACATCTTATGTGCATACTAGGATGACTGGAACACTGCCGAAACGATCATTGCTTTTCAGTAGGATAACCTAGTACTGGCAATGCACTGGGGTTTAGCGCCATACAGTATGAATGTATCCGCCTTTGTTACAGACTCTGACTAACCTTATTATTTACTATTCGAACTGGCTGCATTAATCAGGTGTCCACAGTTTTGCGGTTGCAAAGTTTGGCCGGGCAACGTACTGCTCCCCATGACATACTCTGTGTAGTATTGCTTCATCCTAAACTAGTTACTTGTAACAATCCATGACTCATGTACGATACCGTGACAGCTCATTGCTCGTGTCTGCAAAATTGGATCTTTACACACTATCGTAACTGATCCGGTGAGGTGTCTAATAAAGTGAGGTAGACGGATAAAGTGTTGGTGAAAAATTGCGTAATGTGGCCACATTTTTGTTGCGCGGAACGAAATTGCTGCTCCAGATGGACTACAGCGAATGACATTGAGATCTCCTGTAGGAACCCAACTCCACCAATTTAACTAACGCAGCATAAGATCAGGGCATTATGGACATATGTCACTGTGGTGTCTCTGTGGTGTGAGGATGCTGCGTTGGCCTATGTCCTGGAGCAAGCGATCTATGGTTTGGTCCCCTCATATACCGATGCTTGCTCGCTAGCGGTCGCAGCGTACACGCAGACATCATTCAGCTGATACAGATGGCAGGGCCGTGAGAGGATACGTGTCAGCACTTGGTTGGTACAATGACAGACACGCTAGTGATTTAGTATTAAGTGGCGTCCGGGATACTAGTCGGTAATCAATGATACGTAAGAGACGTGTCAAATACGGGGCAGTATAGAAGTTGGAGGCGACTGAACGCAACGTGTATTGTGCAAGCTACAAAAATAGGAAGCGAATCAACCGGAGCGAGAACCGGTGCTGCAAGATACTCAACAAAATCATTTGTGTCCACGGAGTGCCGCCAGTAAAACAAGTGGACCTTTTGGAAGTTAAAACAACGGTAAAATCCAGTGTTGCAAAATACTGAAATAGCGTGCTTCCCGGTACACTACAAGCGCATCCGCTTAGAAGACTGAAAAACGGAAACCTTCAATAGAGTTGTTAGTGGGAGCAAACGGGTTGGTGAGGATGGTTGTGAATAGTTTCATGGGTTTGAAGATGGGCTTCCAAGATCGGGTGGGTAGCAGAGTTCGCTGGGTTCAGACTTTTGTTATTACTTATTTATGATGACGGTGTGGACCAGAGTGCATCGTTGGTGGGCCGTCGGGGTGGGCTCGTCGGAATGGAAAACACTGGCTAGTTCCGAAAAAAGGCCGACACGACATTCCCTCCGTTGAAGACCCGACGGTGCACTTGGGAGGTGTCACTCAACCCACCGCACTTCATTCCACGGTCCTCGTCCCACGAAGAAATTCGGTCGTCCGCGTCGGCAACGCGTAGCCAGGCTTTTAGGGACCAATCCGTTCGTGGCCGTCGCGGTCCAGGCCGACTGACACTTTCTTGGGTCAGAAAGGGGCCTTGAGCCGGGTGATAAGTCACTAGGGCTTGTCTTGGGCCGGTTGGTGTGTCACTCGAGGGCCGCCTTCGTAGTTAAGATGGTTGAGTTTCTGGAAGGTAGAACCCAGAGGGTGTGAGCAAGGGTCGGTGGTAGTGACTTGCCGCCGGAGACGGAACATGGCATGCATGATAAAAGCGAATACGCTTTTTACGTTTCCAATATGTCGATGTTGCAAAACGTTTGTTGGTGAGACGCACGATTACCACTAAAGACGAAACAAGCGTGTTAATGGAAAGAGCAAACGTTTATAAACTCTGTAAAACGGACCGGACATTTGACCTGTCTACTGCGTCGGTCGGTTACCTAGGGTTGAGGCGGTCTAGGTTGGGGGTCAAGGGAAAGTGAGTGTTTCGGGATATCCAGTGCTCTGGAAGTCGCCGCAGGTGCTGGTGCTTGTGTGATATTATCGGGATGGCTTGCAAGTGGTTCGTCAAAGCAAGTCACTTTGAGGCGGTCCATGGACATCGTTGTTCGGTGACCATTTTAGTCTAATGGTGAAATGTTTCGGAGTTTGTTGCAGGACTCTGAAAGGGTCTGTGTAGTGCGGCTGGAGAGGGCGCCGCACTGCGTCGGTACAGAGGAACACGTGAGTGCAGGTAGTGGGTTTTCTGTGCATATGCATATCTCTAGTCCGCTCACGGGAAGAAGTCGGGCGTAGTGGACGCATGTGTTGAGCTAGGGAGGACGCAAAGTTAGGCGAAGGAACATCCAACGACGCTGGGGCGAAACGAAATCTCCTGGCAACTTTAGCACTTTGCCGTAAACCGGCTCTGCTGGCATACATTGCAACTCAGCTTTGATGCTGTTACGAATGCCTAAGCGTACGAGCAATACGTTTTCGCTCCAGTTAGGGTAGGAAGAGGCGCAGAGCGAGGCATTTAGCTGTCTATGGTAGCGTTCAACTTAACTGTTGGCTGCTGGGTGATACGCTGTGGTATGAATTCGGGTGGCAGCCTAAAAAGTTGTGGAACGTATCTAGTTGGGAAGATTCGAAGTGTGTTCCTTTGTCAGTGTTAATGGTGGATGGGCATCCATAGTGCAAACCCCACCCTCTGAGTACGTCAGAGGGAATGAAAGTAATTTCGCTTTACCTGACATAACACAGGCAGACTTCACCGAGTTCAAGGATGCTATCACCAACATAGCTCTCCTCGCTCATTCCGAATGCACTGCACTCCATTCTATCACGACTGACGCCTCAGACGTCGTGGTAATGCCCGTCCTCTAAGAAGACGTTGGTGGGTAATGGTAACCCGTTTGCTTCCTCTCCAAACGCCTGCAGCTAGCCGAATCCCGCTACAACACGGTTGGCAAAAAACTACTGGCCATTTACCTAACTATTCGGCACTTCCGGCCCACGATCAAACGCCACGGTTTCACGGTCTACACTGACCACAAGCTTCTCATCTTCGCCTTCTATTGCCTGCGACAAATATTCACCAAAGAAAACAAGACACCTAGAGTTTGTCACGCAGTTCACTGCCGACATACGTTATGTCTCAGCTGTCGACAATTCCGTCGCTGCATGAGCTGAGTGCAGCGCGGAATGAAGCGTCGATAGTAGTTGCCTAAACCAGAAAATCGACGGAGGCGCTTGAACGAAGTCCGAGCTTGGAAGTCCTTGACTGCCTGAATCTTATCAAGAAGGACTTCGATACCTGACGATGAAACGACATGGACTAGGAATTCTACTGTTGATTTGCCGAGATCACAATTGGTCGGGTTGACGGTGACACCGTGTTGGGTTAAGCGCTAGAAGAGAGTTCGAAGGTGGTCGAGGTGCATTTGTCTCGAGAAACTGGCTACTAAAATATCGTTGAAATAGGAATAAGCGAAGTCTAGACGACGAATGACGTCGTGGATAAAGTGTTGCAAGGTTTGTGCAGTGTTGCACAGTTCACATGGTATTCTTAAAAATTCAAAAAAGTTGAAAGAAGTGATAACGGCTGTTTTAGTAGTGTCCTTTTTTTCTACATGTATCTGGTGATATGCGCCAACCAAATCGATCTTAGTGAAGATCGTCTTACCTGTGAGGCATGCACTAAGGTCATGATGTGTTGGATGGCATACCTATCTGGAACTGTTTGCCGATTGAGCGCCCGTTAACTACCGCAAGTATGCCAGTCACCAGCTTTATTGGGGACTATCTGCAGGGGCGAGGACCAAAGGTTGTCTGAAGTACGGATTATTCCCAGTTCGAGCATATGCTCAAAATCCGCCATAGTTCCTTTAACTTTCTTGGATGATAGTCGGCGTGGACGGCATGAGACTGGTGGGTCATTCGTCCGTATTTGGTGCGTGAATTGTGATGCCATGGGAAAAATCACGTTCATTAGCTAAACGAGCTTGGAATATTGGGAAAAGAGGTTGGCGTTGTCTGGCGTAGTCTGGGGAATGGCGTAGACCGGTGGTATAGATGCGATATCGGCGGTGATGCCACGTACACTGAGCTTCGTTGCAGTGTCAACTATCATCTGACGTTTTGCATCGACAAAGAGGTCGAAATGCCTTAGAAAGTCAATGCCGATGATGGCGAAGGAGACTGAAGCAGTGGCGAATACCCAGCGGAACGTGCGCCGAAGAACTAGGTCAAGGGCAAGCGACCGGTGACAACAGGTGGCTATTGGTGTACCAATGGCAGCACTTGTACATGTCCACAAAGAAGCAATAGCCTCACCTTACATAGGGGGCATGACGTTGGTCCCCACCCCGATATCGACTAAGAACTGGGTCTTGGAATCAGAATCCCTAATGTAGACGAGACGGCTTTGAATGCTGCCGAATTCGTTCGTGGCCATTACAGGCCGGCGTGACGGATCATCTGTAGCGGAGTATCTAGATGGCTGTATGAACTTACGCGAGTGGTGAAATCAGTAACCTGGAGCAGCAGGTTTTGTGCGACGGGGCAATGATCCAGAGTGGCTGCGGTGCGTACGGTTAGAGTTGAGCTCATCAATCTGGTGCTGAAGTGACGCTAGCTGCGATGATAATGCGTCTATTTCTGACAGCTGGCTAGTCGCGGGTGTCGGTTGGGTTGCGCCAGCACAAAGCTGCTTGGGTGCTTTGGTTTCAGTCTCTGACTAGTGCCGTTCGATGAGGTGTTCTGCTAGATCTGCAATTGCTGTGATTGGCAGGTCACTTGGTACTGCAAGCCTGGCCTATGTGTTTTCCGAAAGACGTTGCATCCACCTTTCCCGGAGAATCCTAGCGTCCATACTAGATGTGCCTATGAGCTGTTGCATCTGTCGTAATATGGCTGAAGATATACTGTCCCCTAGTTGCAGATCCCTAAACAGTTGTTGTAGTCGGACCTTGTCGGAGGACGTGACTCGCTGGATGATCGCCTGCTTTAAAGTTTCATATTTCGCATCGGGAGAGGCAAGATATCATGCTTCTCAGCTGGGAGGGTACACTTTACGGAAGCCGAGACATAAGTTGGTGCTATTTAGCATTCTCAGAAGAAATTCTAAGATTGCACAAAGTGGATTATAAATGCGCAAACCATAACAACGGGTCATTCTCCCAAAAAGCGGGGGCTAGCTGTACGGCATTAACCACGTTCGTTGATGGTTTATCATCAGAACTATTCATCGTGAGAAACAGATGAGTATATGCGGCAGGCGAGAAGACAAAATGATGGCGAATAAGGAATCAAAAAGTCACTGGAACCATCACAAAAGAATGAAAATTCCAAATGGCGGGCGGCGTATTCTGGACCGTGGTCACCAGTTGTTGTGTGGCGCCTGGGATTCTAGTCAGTAATCAATGAAACTTAAGAGACGTGTCAACTATGGGACAGAATAAAAGTTGGAAGCGACTGAAACTAATGTGTATTGTGCAGGTTACAAAAATGGGAAGCGAAGCAACTAGAGCGTGAAACGGTGCTGCAAGGTATTCACCAAAACAATTTTTGTGCATGGAGTGCCATCAGTAAAACAAGTGGACCTTTTGATGTTAGAACAACGGTAAAATCCAAGGTTGCAAAATACTGGAACGGCGTGTTTTCCGGTACACTACGGTGGAAATGGTTGCTTTTAAGCTGATGACGGATTCTACAGTCCGGTCTGCTGACTCCAACCCTTCTCAATGGATGTGCTCTCCCGTTGTTTGCCGACTGCTCCATGGTAGATAGTACGTTCTAATGGGAGCAATATTTGTCATCGAATAAAAAGTTTAATGTGGCTGGATTAACTGCGCCTTTGAACTTACCGCGTGGTTCATATATTGCGTTAATTTCCGTGAGCGAAAGAAAAATTGAAGTCCGTTTATTACTTTCCTTTTTTCATCCACTGCGGTAGGCAAAATTGTGAGCAGTCATAAATGTTTTGGGTAACCACAGATGATAAATAGTGCAGTACGTTGCGACTGACACGGATGGGAAATGTGGCTGTGGTCTCTAAGCTGCTACACTGTATAAGCTAGGGCGTGAAACTTGTTTTCCAGTCCCGTTGGCATTTACTGTAATCACTTTGCAATGCAGCCTGTATGATCCATGTAATTTGATTATTCTCCTGATAGCTAAACTAGTGTCTGTGCCTAGAACACCATGAAAGTCGAAAAGCGAAATGGTTATTGACCTCACCGCGCTGCAGATAACATGGCAGTTAACGGAATAAATGGATTCGTCGCTTATTTGTAATAACTATCTTACCCTTAAAAACGCTCAGTAAACTAGCCAGATTGTGATACGTCACGTAGAAACCCGAACGGGCTCGTTACGCGTATAATGGATCCTGCATGTTTGTTTCGGTTAGTCTTGCTACAGGAAAGTCGACTACCAAATTCATTTTCTTGGTTCCAAGCACCTCTTAAGTAATGCTTGGATGTGCGGTATATGTGGCTTTGACAAGAGTGCTAATTGCTTCCGTGGGTCGAATTACATTATCACTGTGTGATCTTAGAAATTCCCTGTTTTTTGGGCCTATCGCAGTGTTTTTAAATGAGGATGCATTGGTTAAATATCATAGATAATAATTGCCATTTGTTTCGAGACTAGCCCCTAGAGCCACCTCACAGGGATGCGTCATCAAACTTCTTTGACTAATCCGCCATCCACCAGATGCGCATTCATTCCCTACGAACATGTTGGTCGCATCTCATAGTACCGTTGCCATTTTGCCTTTGAATCTCTCATTCTGTATAAACAGACAGCGTATTTGTCTGGTAAGGCCAAAAGAAGACAACACATTTTAACCAATCTCATGAAACCTCCGGTTGGTTTAGTCTACGCGGTGCAAATCACTACGCTTTATCTTACGACTTGGAATGTAGCGGTTTGTTCTGAATAACCAAAAGAGACAGAACTATATTGATAGTGGAAATTATAAAACCATCAGTTTTCAACCATCAACCTCAGGAAATTTCTAACATATACTTGCAGCTAGATCACATTGTATAGACCGCTACATCGCTGCAATGACACCAAATGCCAAATACAAGGTTCATGCACTAGGTAACATTTGAATGATGAATCAAGTTCGAGTTCAAGTGGGGCTGGAACGATAGGATGAATCCGTAAGTGTTCCTTCTTGAGAGAGTCGTCGATCCAGGAGTTGATAGGGTTGCTCCGACATCTTGATGGGTCTAAAATAAAAAGACCCGAAAAACTCACCCTGGTCCACCAATTTACTGCCCACTTTCCTTGCATTAGCTGTCCCTGCCATATCGCTTACGTGAAGTAAGTAAGAGATGAAAAAATTGAAGGTAAAGTGTAAGGGAAATCAGTTCAAAGAAGAGAATAATACCAATGGTGAGGCAAAGTGCAGAAAATAGAATCGAAATATGAAGATGGGAATTAGTCAGGAAAAAGGAAAGGTTTCGTGTTGCCACCCAAGAGCATCTAGTTGACACTCAAACCCACTAACCGTAGCTTCCTTGACAACTTTTTCTAGAAGCAAGTCCCAGCGCTCGATGTCTCGACGCGATAACCGTGTCTCCGCTCTAACTCCATCGGACCGCGGTTTGTCCAGCTTCATACAATGCCCACGGAGGCCAGATAATCTAGCAGGACTAAATAGTCAGGACTAGGCTGTACTATGTAGCTTGTGAGCAGCTGGGACGAAAATATTATAATTACAATTGTTGAAGAATTTAATAGAAAGAAGCTGAATGTTGTGTAAATTCCGTTTCACTAGAGATACGCGTCTTGTATCACTTACAACATTACATCCAACAAAGGCTATTTTCAATGAACAACGGACAATGAATTTATAGGGGTCAAGAAACGTTGCTTTACAAGTCGCGTTGGATAGTTGGTGGGGATATCGACATAATAATAATGACAGTAAAATAGCTAGTACTTCAAATATAAAAATAAGGACTTATCGTTTGCTGCGCCGTAGTCCTGCAATCCGCTTAGATTCATAGCGCCCACTGTTAACGTCAAATAATTCCATGGTAAACTCCAGATGTAGGTTGGAGACGCAGCGCTAAGTGACAAAGTGAAAGTGGTTGAGTGCATCGTCCAACCGTCTTTTAAATACTATTAGTGTCAGTGCAGAGCCGACAGATTCTGGGAGAGCCTTCCACGGGTGACAGGCACGAATGAAAAAGAAATTTCTGCTGCACTTCAGATGGCTATACCGCGCAGCGAGTTCTATTGATACTGAGTCGCGGTAAAGGGCGTCACACATGATGTGGGTTTCGCAGAATCAAGTATGCCATAAACGGGTCGCCTCCTAGTGTGCGATAGCTACCACAGCTTTTCCCCAAACGTTGCAGCCTCCATTGGTATGAAAGATTGCTCAATCCAATTACGTTCTTAGATGCCCGATGTTGTGGTTGCTTCAGTGCATTATCATCGTGTTTCTGCCATGGATGCCAGGCTTGGATTGCGTATTCGACATGGCAGCGACCATACGCACTGAACATTCGTCGAAATATGGAGCTGTTTATTTGTCTAAACGCCCGTCGCAACAACCCGATGTGTCGGTTCTTAGCCTTTGAGGACTTTTCGGATAGCCTGTAGCAACCAAAGTCATCTTGAACCAAGACACCCAAGTCACGTTCGAGAGTGGATCCTTGTAGTATATTCGTTCCGAGCCGGCATGTGTAGTTGCGCTGATGTCTGATGAAAGTACCTTGCATCTACTAACGTTGAAATGCAGTAAGTTTACGTTGACCATAGATACGCCGTAGCTAGGTCATTCTGAAGTAGATGCTGGTCGGCTTTCGCTTAGAACCTGCATCAGATCTTGCTATCGTCGACAAACATTAGGATGTTTGAAGCGATTCCCTGTGCAAGGTCATTAATAAACATCAAAAACAAACGTGGATCTAGAACTGAGCCTTGCGGCGCACCACACTCGAATAGTATTTGGTCAGATAAAGAGCTCCAAACTCTGACGATTAATTGCTGTTGAAGTAGAAAGTTTGCAATCCAGCTTAAAAGAGGGTCGACGATCCCGTAATGCTAGAGCTTGGAGAGTAGTAACCGATGGTCTTGATGATCGGAAGCCTTGGAAAAATCCAGGTAGATCACAACAACACCTACTCCAGCGTCAGCTGCCTCGGTCCAACTAATGCGTGCAATTAGTAAATTCGTTGTACATGACCACTGTCGGCGCAAACCGTGCTGCTCTGGAGTGATGATATTACAGTTTTCCAGATAGCACATCAGTGCATCGGCAACCATAGATTCCATGATCTTGGAGGGTATAGGAAGAAGTGATACTGGGCGATAGTTGGAGGGATCAATACAGCTTCCAACTTTGTGAATCGAAGTTTTTATTTCACGCTTCCTCATTGCTGGAACTTGGTTCTTGTCTAAGCAGCGCTGGAAAAAGTAAGCTAAAGGTCCTACCAGTTGGCTTGCTGATGCTTCAAGTGCCTCTTAACGAATAGGGTCGACACCCGGCGAGCTGTGTTTGCGTAGAGACGTCAACTTTTGCAATACATCCTCCGCGGTAAAAGTGTTATGGATTAGTCCTGGGGCGGAGAAGACAAAGGATGGAAGATCGCTTGGTGTCGTGATCCTCTGAAACCTGGGAGCATATTGCATCCGCAGCGCATATGCTGCTTCCACAGCCGTCCTTGTTTGACCATCAGCCGTGTACCAACGATACTAAGCCTAAACTAAGTACGTCGTACGAAACTAAACTAGACACTACGAACAGATAAACCTAGACTTGACGCACGGTCTGGGCAGAAGAATAAAACGAATAATCCTGTAACCGTGGTTCTATAAGGCATAATAAATACGGTACATGACTTATGAATAGGTTTCGCAATCGTAATGCAAGTGGGCAGAAACTGTCCAGCGTGGGGCGGATCGAGTATTGGGGCAGTGTCACAGTAACATAATAATAAGAATGACCTTGAAACCTCAAGGATGTGTCAGTGATGGAGTATAAGAAATAAATACACACACAGTAAAGCAGTGTACATGTGCAAGATAATCAGGGAAAAGTGATACCGTGTCCTCATGTAAGCAATCCAGTTTGGGGGATACATCGAAGTTCCTTTTGAACTTTACAAGCCGTCCTGGAGGATATCCTTGCCTCACGTTCCGTAGGCTATTGACGTGCTTGTACAGCAGTTCTTGGGTAGCACTGAAGATTTTTGCTATGTTCTGCCTTCTCTCAGCAGTCGAGTGCAGTGGTTATTTTGGGCTACGTATTTGTCCCAAGTTTCTGGTGCTGCAGCTTCTCTGTGCATTCACCGTTCTGCGTTGCGTACTGTCATTCATTTTCGAATTCTGCTCCTAATGAAAGAAACTGAAGTGCACTTGTTGCAAGCTCTTATCTCTGAGGCCTCTGCTATCAGCTGACTAAACTAGTTGACGAGCTAGAGTCAGGTGACTTCTGGGGATTCTTCGTCAAGGAAGGACCAAGTTGTAGCGCTGACGAGCTGGGCTAATCGATCGTAGGTTGTGATGGTTCACACAGTCTCATCGTTCTCATTCCGATATTCTACTTAGCAGACAACGTTGAAACTGATCACTGCGATGCAGCGGGCAGACTAAAACCAACACATCAATCATATGCTCCTCGTTGGTAAGCACAAAATTCAGAACAGATGGCCTGTTACCTGTTCTGAACGGAGTGGGCAAAGTTATACGACTGTAAAGTGGAAACTTCAGCATCCGTCATTTTCGTGTGCAACCACGTCTCGGTGATACCAATGACATAATATGACGCGGAAGATTAGGGATCTTTCAGTTCTGCCAGTTTATTTAATAGGACGTGAGCGTTTGTATACAAGCAGTGCAGTTTCTCGGTCTCTAGGAGCCCTCAGAGTGGTGAAGTGGTCGAATGTGGGAGAATGTCGACCGATGGCAGGTTGGCAGTTACTCCTATTTTGATGGAGCAATGATACCTGCAATCCGGTCTGGATTTGGCGGAACTGGATATAATGTGGAGACCGACAGCAGTTAAATATGCAGACATGAATACCGATATAAAATCAACGTTTTACTTCCTATAAATGCACGGGTTAATCAGAAAACAGCAAAGAAGACCATATATATTTCAGCGTTTTATACAGACCATAAAAACTGTAGCACATGGATTGCTTGCAATTTCAACACACCAGAGCTGAAGACAAAATGATCGACTGAACCGGCACACACAGTAAATGTATCCGGCTCTTTAGTCAAAGTACAGCGAGTAAGTTCTCAATGGTGCTTTCCTAAGATGGCTGGATGCTGTAACCTACGCAGTTGGAATCCTCATAGCCTTGCGGAGACAAACAGACTGCGTGCTTCTGCGATTCCAAATCAACAAATAAAATTGTGAAATTCTAAAGTAGTTTTCCTATATTTTATCCTAAGTGCTCTGCATGTACACTGTATGCATGGTTAAGCAGAAGACAACACATGGTTGGCGGCATCCGCTTCCGGATTTGTCTGTCACTGAAGCCTCCATAGAACACTGTGCCTGCAAAGGGATCATGGGTGGCTTGCGCTGCATCACCCACAGATCCATCCACACACCCCATATCCAGTGTAAAACCGAAGGAATAAGACCGGGAGGCATGCGGATGGGAGCCCAATTTCACCAACGCAGCCAGCCCACAATCCTTAACAAGCAAATGCAAGCACGATGTATTTGGGGAATCAACCGCACTCAAGGCGGTGATTAAGCCGCAGCCCACTCCACACATAAACCATGTGCACAGAAGCACTCTTCGAGCCTAGCACGGCCACAAGGACGGTGCTCCCTTTCCCCTCCGGCAACGATCAACTGTCGCCTGGAGCCAGTATAGACGAGGTGGTGGGTAATAGGCAGGTAGGCACCTTGTCAACATGCACATCAAGCCCAACTACACCAGGAATATCAAGCAACATGCAATCACTTGGAATGACGGTATCAAATGACGGTATCAGATAAGGCATACGGATTTGTCAACTTAACTCTTCGCTATGTTAGCACACGTACTAAATTAGCTGTCAAAGAAATCCTCGCTAAGTTCAAGATGTCATAATATATATTTTTCAAAAATGACCCTAACGCGAATTTGTTAGTCTAGTTAACCGCAAGTAGCTTAAGCGACTTGTGCTAGTTAAGGCGACAATACTCAATTAGACGTTAAAATAAGGTAAAAAAAGCATTAGGACATGATAGCAAACCCACCAACTGGAATAAAGAAACTCAACCCGCAAGCACTCCGTTAGTACATCGAATGCAGTGCACCTACCAATGCTACGCCGGTTCTGCTTACCTTCTCTGCAGGACCCGTCGATTTTTAGACGTTAGTCCCATGTGGCCTTGGTCGTGACTCACTAAGTTTGCCTGACTCATTTACTCGCGACCGCGTATGCCACAACACCATGCGCTCGACGTCGATGGAGTACAGTCCAAAGGTGCCTTTGGCTACCACAACTGCCGCTACTTTTCCGCAAGCACGACGGATTACTCTTGCATCACGGCAACTGACTTCATGATCAGATCACTCCATGCGCACCAGTCAACTGCCTTCGATTCCCTTGACCTGCAATCAGGATTGGAACTTGAGAGGCTCACTTGGATCATGTTCTGGTAACGATGTTTCGGTTTCTCCACATGCCACTTCCCTACACTCAGCTGCCCACTTAAAAGCTGTTTAGGTATCCGCGCCAAATCGATACTTCACGCCTGACCAAGCCACCTCAAGTGTCTCAGCAAATGTAGGCAGTCAGGAGCACACATTGCACTTTGGTGCAACCCTTCCGTGTCCGCAACTTTGTCACACCAACCGATGCGCAGAATCCGTCGCAGACACATTTGATGAAACCGCTCGAGATATCTCACGGTATATCGTCCAGTTTCGCCGCCGTATAGAGGAATGGACAGCACGATGGATGTGTATTCCATCAGGTTCATGCCGACGATAAGCTGGGGGTATTCCGCATTCGGTACTCTGGCTTGCTGAATGTTGCCGCCGCATCCGATACGCGGATACGCAGCTCACTGGGTAGTTGCTTGCCCGTCGAAACCACACACCCAAGGTAGCAGAAGCGGGAGGTGGTTTCTAATACCTCATCAACAATGTTGATTTCCGGCACCATTGCAGACTGCACCTCCAGCAATGGCTGTTAGAGACAGACAGTTTTGCTTGTGTTGATGGTGAGCCCGAATTTGGCCGCTGTCGAAGCCACAGCACCAATCACATGCTGCAACTCATCCGCGTTGTGTGCAAACAACGCACAGTCATCAGCAAACAGCAACATACGGAGAGTTGTCGCACAGACTAGGGTTCTCGCAACCAAATGACGAATGTTCAACAACCCACCATCAAAATGGTGCTCTAAACGAACACCGTAAGCAGAAGCCGCATCAAACGCACAAGACAACATTGCATGAAGATAGATATTAAACAGGACAAGAGCTAAGACACAGCCTTGCTTCACCCCAGAGACAACTGCATAGTCATCCGAGGTCTGTCCACTCACCTGCACCATCGCCCGTATACCACTGTGCAGACATTCAATTAAACTTATAAACTTATTCGTACAGACAAACTTACCCAACAGCAGTCATAATGTCGCTCGGTTCACCGTGTCAAATACCTTGGGGAAATCAACAGTGAGTACAACGCTCAGTGTCATTCTCTGCATTTCTCCTGCAACTGACGGGCCGCAAACGCCATATCCATGGTTCTGCGATCCAAAAAATCCCCATCGCTCTTCCGTCAGGTAGCTTTCCACAACCTGACTGATGAGGCGGTTGAGCAGAATTTAAGCCATCAGCTTGCTCACAAAGTCAGCAAGTTCATACCACGATACTTCGTGTAACATTGTTTGCTTCCTTTGCCTTTGTATACTGGTGGCACAAGCGCATCATTCAGCTCAGGCGGCACCTCCTCCTCAATCCACACGCGTTGCATCAACTGATTTAGCGCAGTCATCAACGCAAGTCCACCGTGTTTCAATACTTTAGGCGGGATTTCCTCGACACCGGCACACTTGCCATTTTGCAGCTGAGTAAGTGCTCTCTGCATCTCATCCACTGTCGGCGTGTCCGCCAAACTCACCGTCGAGTGCTGCCTCAGGCCGTTCAAAGTAGGCCAGTCAATCTCTGAAAGGTTGTTGAAGTGACGGTCAGAGTAATTTCGCCAGATCCGCATTGTCTTCAGTCTATGTACAGGTAGCGCCTGAAGTACCATCGTCAATACTATCCCACCGTTGCCGTACGGCCGCACTTTATCTCGAATCTTGCTCCACTCGCTGTGGTCACTCCAGTTCTCCACACACCTTCTTGTGCGTGTGCTCGTTCGAACCAGTTCGACAAGCGCTACTCAGTACTCTTGGATTTAACTTGTGTGAATCAGACTGTTTCTCCCGTTCTCAGATTCCGCACATTCTTCGTTGAGTTCTGCTTATGAAATCACACAGCTCCCTAGCTCTTCGAGAATAATTTTGGTCTCATTTATTAGAAGAATCTGAGGACTCTCAAACGACCTGCAACCATCCCACAGTCGGGATCATAACAAACTTACGAGAAATTTTGCGACATTCACCTACTAAACCTCGCACTTAGGGTAGTTTACCAACGCCCGCGTACGTCGTGTAACGCGACCCCATCAATACACGCTACGCCTTCGTGTGTCTGTGCGCAACGCTGAATCCCATTATCTGCGCGCGGCCCCAATAGAAAAACATTGTGACAGCCTTTGTCTCGGCGCGCTGACCTTGATGCCGGATCATTCAATCCAGGGTCCTGGATAGAACTAACCTCTTTCGTTCGCGTGCCCTACTGAGTGCTACTAACCGAGCCGCGATGCCTAAATGTGCCTGTGGAACCTGCAATAAGATGGTCAAAATAGGATTTTTCTGTGGAGATTGCCAAAGCTATTTCCATGCGAACTGCGGGAAAATCACACCAAGCGAGTATAGGGTGATCAGCAGCGGGCCTGCCTGATTTTGGTTCCTTGCGAAGTGTAATTTTGCCCACTAGTTAAAATCGTCATTACACTGTCCCAAAACTATGAAAGGCTTACAGAGGTATTTGAGAAGATGCTGGGCACCAGAATGGCTTCGGTAGGAACAAGCATAGCAGCATGTCTGACACAGGCCCCTCCACCGAACTACACTGCATCCCAAATCAACAACGCTAAATGCCACACTAATTAAGTTGTTACTGCAAACACTGCCATAATCCAAATCGCTTAAGCGTTTCCGAACAGTTTAATCCCAGCCCATTTACAGCAATTTCCCACATATCCACTTCCTCCCACCAGACTTCGCCGAAACCCAGGAAACATTCAAATACCAATGGCAGCTGGGCCGTTGTTGCATCAAAGTGCATTCCATAATCAGACGCTGCTCTTGCTATAAGCACACCCATAACTAATATGAAAGGCAACGCTACACGGATGCACCGAAAATCGCTAGGTCTCCCAACTACGGTTCACACTTACAAGCTAAACGCTTAGAAACAACTGGATGCCCTATCTAAAATATGTACCAACGTTCCTGAGTCAACGTAGAATAATTTAAAGGGAGAAAGATGGATAACCTGAACCAATGGAATGCCATTACTAACGTCCTCGGTATTCTGACTAAACCCACCAACTTGACAAGGATCACCCGACACCTGCATTTCAAGCATTATAGCGATGCCAAGCTTCTTCGGGTGTTGATCAACTATATTGATGAGGTGGAGGCAGTGTTGCTTTCGACTGCTGTTCACCAGAAAGAAATCGGCTTGCTTCGCTTCATTCCAGAAGTTTCATGGAGCCATCGCAAGCGAGCGAGGCACAGTTTCGATGTGTTGCGGCTTAACGCCACAGCCAGAACCGATTTTGTCCACGGCGTCTCCCAGTCTCACGAGCATGATAAAGGCGAAGCATAGACACACGACCAGCAGCAGTCGTGATATATTCGTGAGACACTGCTCTTGAATGAGGTTGTTGCTACTTCTCTCTCGAAGCTGCGAAGAACGGAAAACCCCAAAGGTTGCGGTCCAAGGATAATTAAGGTTGTGTTACAAACTAGGCCGATGGTACTCAAGCTTTTGGAACGCTGACATTCACTTCGGAACAGACTGCCAACCGAACTTCGGTTCAAAGCGGCGAGTGCAACTGTCGTCCGACTTAAAGCACCACAACAGCAAGCAAACGAATTAGAAGCCTTATCCTAAATTCACCCTGGAAACATGTCTGAAAGACGTGAGGATCTTCCTGTGCAATCCTGTAGCCACTCCTCATGCATTGTGCAAACTGAGTTGTCAAGGGGGCAAAGCAGAATTCCACCGAACCTAACTCCGAGCGACTCGCCGATAAAAACAACACTAAAAACGGCCAGCGGCCGAGCATAAAACGGTCGGCACAACCTTTCATCTTAGCCACAAGCGCCTGGGTTCTTTGCTGAGAAACGAAACATTTTTCTTTATGTACACGAATGTCCAAGACCTCCACAGGGAAAGCACCGAGCTTCGGTTGCGCCAGGCAACTAAAGCTTGGGATCCCATCTCCATAACCGAGACTTGGTTGCACTCTGTGATTACGAACGCCGAGATCGCGATTCAGGGTATATCCTTGTTCCGACACGATCGTCCCAGCAGGGGAGGTGGAGATATCCTATACAACCGTAACCACTTACAATGCGAACCACTGGCTCATCCGGAGAAGCAGATAACCGAGTTGCTCTGGTGCCGTTTGCGTCGTAGACACGACGACAACTGCTTGGTGGCAGTCGTATTTCGCTCCCCATCATCCACTCCAGAGATGGATTCTCACCTAATATCATCACTGACGAAATGCTTACTCCGAACTTACAGCGACGTTTTTATGTTGGCCATTTCAAGGCGCATGACATGGAAAGTTTGGCATTCCCCAGCAAAACATACAAGGCTGAACTGTAAGTCGTTTTCGGAAATAGCTCGCCATACCATCACATCAGCTCAGCTAGTAGGTACAGATCTACTAACAAATCATCGGTAGCTGAACTCGTCTTTACAAATGTGGAAGTCATGATCGACCAGCCATTCACAGAGACACCCCACTAGGGTTAAGCCATCACGTCATCATACTTTATAACTATGTGTGTAACACGGAATATCCTGAGGAACACACGGAAATAACACGTACTATTACACATTACAACATCTTAAGGAACCTAGTTGGGACGAACGATTGGGAGTTTTTGAAACGGAGCTCACCTGACAGCGCCTGGATCCAGCTTGTTGGATGCTCCAGTAATGTAACCGCAACTGCTTCGGAAACAAAGTGGGGTTGACCCATCAATCCCTTGTCTTTTATCAGCAGTAGAACTCGCAAGCGCATGTCAATAAAATATGCTGCTTGGCACACTTACAGAGCTCGTCCTTGTCCCGAAACCTGGAGTGATTACTTGACCCAGCGCAATCACTGTATTATGCTTGTCCGTGAGAACAAATTGACTCTCCAACAACACTTGGTGCATAAATTTGCAAGCCACCAAAAGCCCCTATGCAAGCAGGTTAACATTATTCGGAAAGTGAAGCTCGGTATCCCCACACTTCACACGTCAGTCGGAGTGGCACAGAGTGCCGAAGAGGCAGCCAATGCCCTACAAATGTAGTATGCCCCAACCTTCCAAAGAGACGTCCGCCAGTGTTACATACCCACATCCCTATCCCCAACTTCAACACTCAATAACATCGATTTTACTGCCACATGTGTGTTGAAGAAACTGCTCTCACTACGCACCTACAGCTCTCCCGGAATGGACTGCATTCACCCAAGGGCGCTGAACGTAGCAGCCACAACGCTGGTCGGGCCATCATCGCATTTCTTCCAAACCATTTTGGAAAAACAAATTGTGTCTACCATTTAGAAACACGTCATAATCACTTCAATTTTCGAAAGCAGTAATCGCTCAGGACCTGCCATCTATCGCCCAGTGGTTCTCCTCCCTGTGCTGTCAAAGTTGATGGAGGCAATCATCGCTAAGGCTCTAGCCGACAACCTAGTATGCCACAACATCATAGCGCCCAAGCAACACTGTTTCCGCCAGCACGGTACATGCACTACCAACCTACTGATTGCACGCAGTAGTCGGACGGAAGTGGCCGATACAGGCAGAGGGATAGACGTCATTTAACTCGACTTCGCCAAACCCTTCGACCGACTGGACCACTGCATTCTGCTTCACAGGCTCGAAAGCTATGGAGTTGGTGATCCAGCCCTTAGGTGAATCAGGAATTTCCTGCAAGTCAGCGTTCGAATTGTGCTGTCGCATTCGATTTATGTCGAATGTGGAGTTCCACAAGGAGCAGTTCTTGAAGCTGCGTCTGTTTTTCGTGTTCATTAAAGAGCTTACGTGTTTGTTTGCTTCAGATTTCTTGCTGATTGCTGACGATGTTAAGATGTGGCGGACGATCGCCGACCCAGCAGATTACGATGCACTGCAGCGAGACCTGGACAGAGGGTATGGGTATCATTCCAAAATCTGCTCCAGCTCAATTCGGGGAAAGGTAAGGTGGTTCACATTCGTCACCAGCCGAACATCACATACAAGGTTGGAGATCAAATACTGCAAGCAGTCACCCAGGAGTACGACCTTGGGGTACTAGTTCAGGCTGATCTGTGCTGCTCAGGAAAATATGAGAAGGCATCTAAGACGGGAAACCAACAAGCTGGCATGCTGCGGAAGGCATTTGGGCTGTTTGATCCCTCTGTCTTTTCGCAGTTGCTTAACACCTACGTGTGGTCTCATGTGGAATACGTAACGCAGGTGTGGCACAAGCAAGACTTTGCACCGCTCAAGTCTCCACAGCGACGAGTCTCGAAGCAAGTCAAAGAGTTGTTCAATCTTCCTTATCAACTTAGACTGAGGAGCGTAAAATTATACAGTGGCCGGTTTTGACACCAAAGTGGCGATTTTATTATGACCTACTAGGTTCTAAGGAACCCTAACTACGTCTACCGTCGCCAAATACAAATGAGCCACAACACGAATTTAAGAGGCTACCAGTTCACGTTAGCCACGCAATACAATCGGCTAGAACGTCGACGGAACTTTTACTTTCTTCGTGTGTGTCAGCCTCGGAACGCCCTTCCAAATCACTTTGTTTCCGCCCCCACTTTACCTGTGTTCAAAGAGCGCCTTGATGTTGCCCTAACCCACCTACGAGATATAGCCCGTGTGCCTCGAAAGACTAGATAATGCGACGACATTTGGACAACCAGAATTAACGTACACAACTGTGGTTGGCTCTTTCTGCGTGCCTATGTGTTAGCATTGTGGTGAGTCCATCAAAACGATTTTCATTGTATCCCTTTGTTTTATATTCACCAAGTTGTGGTTCTCTTTTTGGCCATCGTACGGGATTTGCTAAGCATACGCTTTTTGCCCGTATTATACCATTGTTCCATTGTTCCATTGATGAGTGTCCTCAGCCTCTCCAATCTCGGTCCATGCACCACCTTCAAGAAGTCAACTAATTCCTTGTGTTGGCGACGTTCGACATAGCATTCCATCTGCTTCGCCTTCCCCGTCCACTATGCATTTTTAATGCGACGGAGCTCTTGAGTCAGTAGCAGACGAACACGGCGAAACTTACATTTCTTCCACAGGTCACTGGGGTCAGCCACATGTACAACTAATGCAGTATTTTTTTCAGACCCCCATGCGCCATTGGTCACCCTGTTCTCATCAAACCAAGCGGGTCGTTTATAGTATGTGCGCCCGATGGTCTCTTTGGTAGCAGCCGTCACCTGGTCGCGAATGTGGTGCCACAAGTCGCCTACAGTGGCTTTGAATTCCACATGATACAGGCGTGAAGCCATCGTCTTCTCCAGCTCAATACGCTTCTCCAAATGACCAAGGGAGTTCAAGATTATGCCGGTTCATGGCAGAAGTGCAATATATAGAATTCCGAAAGTATATGTACATTTTGGTCCGCACCAATTTGTGATCAGTGCCACACTCAGCTCCACGCAGTACACGTGTCATGCGCACTTCACACACAACACACTGACGTACGATGACCTAGTCGAGCAGGTGAGCTTGACCACTCCGTGGGTGCTATATCACTCGCACCCAGTGCAAACCGAGTGTTCGTGTTCGTCAGGTCGTGAGTGGCACACAGTTAGAGCAGCCTGTCACCGTTCGCATTCGCTGAACCAATGCCATGCGGACCGATGATATCTGTCCACACTGATGCATCACGCCCAAAGCGCACGTTGAAATCACCCAGCAGAAATAGTCGGTCGTTTCTCTGCACAGACCGTATCGTGAAGAATAGTTGAGTGTAGACTGGGTTACGCGTGATAGCAGGGTTATATATATATATATATATATATATATATATATATATATATATTGATGAAACGTGGCTGCCATCCACATGCCTCCCGGTCTTATTCCTTCTGTTTTACACCGGATATGGGGTATGTGGGTAGAACTATGGGTGGTGCAGCGCAAGCCACCTATGGTCCCCTTTGTAGGCGCAGGCGTCCTGTGACTGTCCCATGGACGTCACAGTGACAGGTAAATCCGCCAAATCATATATATATATATATATATATATATATATATATATATATATATATATATATATATATATATACTTAGACAAGGTCTTTTTAATGTGGATAAAATTCATTACATTTTACTTTTTTCTTGGTCTGCATACTTGATAATCTTCTCCCAACTTACACACTTCGCTCATGCAAATTGTGGTAAACTTGCGTAATTTTATCGCATGGTACTTTTAATAAATAACGTTCGGACATTTTGTACTTAGCGCGTATTCATATTTAACCATTTTCTTCCATATACTCATTTGGCGAGTATTTATGTCGTCATATGCGTTTACTTTCTTCAGTATCGACATTTCGAATGATTGGCTGTTGTTCGACATCCAAGGTGTGGCTGCGCTTGATGTGCATGTTGACAAGGTGCCTACCTGTCTATTACCCACTACCTCGTCCATACTGGCTCCAGGAGACAGTTGGTCGTTGCTGGAGGGGACGGGGTGCACGGTCCTTGTGGTCGTGCTAGGCTCGAACAGTGGTTCCATGCACTCAGTGTGGAGCGGACTACGGTCCAACCACCGCCTTGTGTGCACTTGATTCCCCAAATACAGCGTGCTTGTGTTTGCCTGTGAAGGAGTGTGGGCCGGCTCCGTTGATGAAATGCAGCTCCCATCCACATACCTCCCGGTCTTATTCCTTCGGGTTTACACTGGATATGGGTTGTGTGGTTGGAGCTGTGGGTGGTGCAGTGCAAGCCATCCACGGTCCCACTGTAGGAGGAGGCGTCCTGTGGCTGGCCACAGTGACAGGCAAATCCGAAACCGGATGCCGCCAACCATACGAAATTATATATAACAGCAAGCAGTAAATCGCTTGGAAGGCTTGAGCAAAGCTTTTCAACCCCAGTCAAATCAAAAACAGCGACTGAACTGTAAACGCGTAGGCGTAGTAAGGAAGGGCCGGGACTGTCCGCCCCCTGGCGACATGTAACCGGGGGGTGGTATTTTTAATACCGTTGATTGTTCGATACCAAATCTAAAGGGCCTAAATTCCTGAAAGCTAGGGGTTAACGATTTTAATATTACTTTGTTTGACCAACGAAACCTTTCTGTCATGCGGCACTCCTGTGCAAACGTTCTTCCCAGCGATTCCCTTGTTGGTGTCGTTGTAGTAACTTCACCACATTTACCTCAGTGTCCCAAACGACCATCATTTTAATCGAAAACTAATGTGCATTTTATTCTCAGCCGATTGTGTGGTCTTCACGCGCCTATTCTGCTCTCATTCAATGCAAAATTGTACCAGTGACCTAGGCGGCAATAGTGGTTGCTAAACCACTGGGACAAAGACACCACATAGATGAATTTAGCAATTTCCAAGATGTATGTACGGCAACAATTTGTGTTTGCAACACCGCATGCTGTATTAATAACTTGCCATTCGCTCCATATAGTGAGCAAATATCGCTTCAAAAACACACGTACTATCTAACTGCGTCCTAATACGCCGAGTTTTATATGGCACTGCATCAGAAGAGCTGAAAAACCGAAAATGCGGTGCAGAGATATGAAGTACAGAGGGAGACAACAGGTTGCACGAATTGGTGAATTGTATGTGTGATCGCTCACAGCGACATTGTGAAGATGTGATGTCAATGGTAGTGTGTTGTCACATGCAATAGCTATGAGACAGCTCACGATAGTTTGCAAACACTATGAAGTCACCAACAACACGACACCTAATGTCCTGCGTATCTTGAGTAACAACGCGTTGGGTTCTATACACTTTATCAAGCAAACTGGGATACAGTCTGCGGGCCGGATGGGTTGACATCGTGAATCGGATGAATTGACATCGCAGACCGTATTTTGGTGACCCCGTTCGAATCCATTCGAATTGGTGGGATAGATTTGGTGAGCTACTGCACTGGCATTGAACTTGTTGCTCGAGTCGGAGGATTTACCCTGCGTCTTCCGGCACGGCTGTTTGCACGGACGTCTGCCAGAACCATTGGGTTATTCCTGGTTGTTTTGTATTGGATAACTCCGCTCTTTCCATTATTTGCAACCAACTTTTATTTCGGCGATTCCCACTAGCTCAGCTATTAAAACTCGAGGTTTTACTTGCAATCTCCACCGAGCTAACTTGCTACTTTGTAAGTACGCTTCATTCCTTCTTCATGTGCGCGTCTGTCCTTCACTGGACCGTGACTTGTTTCGCTATGGTCTCGTTGCTTCCCGGGTCCCCTGGGTCTAGTGCACTCTACCGTGTCCACAGATTCAACAAATATTTTTGGACGCATTTAGTCCTGCGGACTATCAGAAGTGACTTTCAATCCGTGCATATATGCACTGCAAACGCCGTCTTTCTTTCGAGAAAATCCGGTCATAATTTGCGCCTTTCTACCCAACTCATTGTACAAACGTCTTTACCACATTTAATAACAATGTTGATTACTTAGGCAAAAGCTTAGTAAGCGAATCAAAGCATGCGCAGTTGACTTTCTAGCTGTTTAAAGTCTTCTGATATCCTAAAATGTTATCCGATGTATCTTTATCTCAGTGCTTCAGATGCAGCATCCACAAATGCACCGAGGACTGGCCAAGAGGTATTACATGTGTTTAAACACCTACTTTTTAAAAAATGCCATGTAATAGCCCACTTTAAACTAGTTAGCCCTAATCTGCTGGTTGGAAACGAACTTATCATCGGATTTAAAGCTTTTCAGAAGAAACTAAAACTTTTTAGACTAGTTCTTTTGAATATTCCTTCAAACAAACTCATGAAACTTGGTTAAACAATTTCCCAGTGCTTTCATGGCGTAATATCAAGGTTACCATGATATATCTTTCGGTTACAATGCATCAGAAACCTGCATAATGTGATGCGCGTGCATTAGGATGGATTCAGTCCTGGAGCAGTGTACTTGGCTAACAGCCCTTTACTCACAATACTGTGATAAGATGATCAATCCGCAACCCCTTTGGCAACTGATGAGCAGATGTGTAGAAAACTGCTCGCGCTTTGACTGAGCATGTCTAGTAAGATGTACGATCAGGTCTAATTCTGAGATATGGAGACCTTATTAATCAATTACTTATATATCTGTTGATCATATAAATGGTGTGCGCTTTAAGGCTGTGTGCAGTTAAAAACTGAGTTGAGTCAGTGCTAAGTTCTGATAAATTTGGTCACCAACGGCACTTTTAAGAACACGGCTCTCTAAGTAATGAGGCAAGGAGAAATCAAATTAATATAAACTTCCCATGTGACCCGCTCTTAGTAGATTCGCCTCGACTGGCTTTTCTCCTTCTGAGATTTGCCGAGTGCATATAACGAACACACCCAGTGGTCACCTAATACTTATTCTCAAATTACACAATCTCACTGCTCTTCATTCCCAAAACAAAAGTTAGAATGATCCTGAGTAGTGCATAAACGGTTAACTCCAGCTGTAATTAGGGCCAGTGCGAGACCTTCCTCCTTAAATGTTAGTAGTTTGGTAGACTTTCCTTTGAAACTAAAACTTTCTGATCCGTTGTTACTCTCGCTTACAACGTGCGTCACTGTCGACACTCATTGGCGAAATCGGAAGAACTAATGGCGACTTGTACGTTTGGCAGAGGCCTTACTTAGTAGAAACTAGCCTATGCAAGTGGATATGGTCGTGATAGGATGAGTGTTGCCATGAGGTTGCAACTTCACAACAAATGTTCGAAAACAAGTCTAGTATTCACCTCACCTCCTTCACTTATATCAGACGCCGACATTTGTCAATGCGAGCATGAGTAACAATACTACTACTATTGCTTAATTTTACCAAAGCTGGTTACCAATCGTTTGTATTCTTACGTACCTACAATATAAACGGTTGTGTCCATTGTCGTGGTCTGATTGCATGTTCGGACCAACTACGCTCACACTGGCTGTTTTGTGCCGTTGAGTCATTGTCATATAGCAAACAAAGACGGGTGTAAAGACAGAGGGACCAATCCACTCTGGTCATCAGTTAGCATTCATCAGTTTGTTATGGTCATAGAGCAGTTCCTGTTATTTATGGGAAGGGTAATTTTAGGATCTTTTCAAAGATTACTCTTTTCGGTTCACCTAAGGATGAGAGTTTAAGCGTTTTGCTTCCATGGCTCCGACTTTTGTCCCGTTCTCATGCCATCACTGCGTATTGCCAACCGCTCTGGAATGCGAACCTCAGGCAGTGTAGTGGGCTAATATCGTAACACTTACAGTCATCTTCGGAGCTGGATATTCACGTGTTGTATAATCTCGTCGAATGGATGAAAAAGTCAAGCGCTAACCACTCCTTTAGCTGAATAGCTGGTTATAAGCGGGATAGTGGTTAGATACAAGTTTTGAACTTACCCCACAGCGCCACTACAAGCGTAGGCAAATTAGACTTTAGATCTACAGTGCAAGTCAAGGCGATCAGGTAGATAATATAAGTGTTTTACAGAGTGAATAAGTTAAAAACTGCTTTCGATCACGTCTTGGTGACAACCGGGTTTTTATCATGTATGCCCTAAAATATCACCATGAGAAACAATAATCGCGGTCAATAGTTATGGTTTTGCAACAAGATAGAGTTATCTGTGACTACAGAGTCTCGGACCGTAATAGTTCAGTCACCGGTTGATATGTACAGTTGTTCTTATGTTTTGTTCAACCTATCATAAAGCGCATTCTGTCCCAACAAAGCCTACTTGAAATTTTGCAGAACGCGGATATATTTTTTATTTGCAATGGTAATAGAAAAAGGATTATCTTGCTTAAGTAAACTTTGCGTCAATTAAACGACACATTTTAGTATCCGAAAGCATTTCATTGCGCTGGGCATGATATAAGAAACGTTACGATGGTGTGTGAACATTCATCAGATTGCAACGGTTTTATGACCAATGGTAATTCGTGAGAGCACATGTTCGCTGTTGGCAGCCTAGGAAGAGTTTTGTGCGCAGTAGTTACCTAAGAACTATATTTCCCCTGTAGATGTCAAGTGATAAACACGGAAGACGTTCGCCCCATACCAGTTCTCATTAGCACTACTTCAGTAATCAATGCTCCAAAGAGTTCCCCATTGCTAGTCGATGAGGTCGTTAAAACAAACGCCGCAGTACAAGTTCGAACACTGAATTTTATTCGGCGTTATTGCACCAAAAGTGTGCGCAATTAAAAATCTCTTTGTGTCCTCATTAATCTTACATATATAAATAAATGGTCTATTTCTAGACGGTGGGTGACATGAAACAATTACGGGGCCTGATCATTACATACAATAAAATCGGATGGAAGAAAACAAGTTTTGGTTTTTACAAAGTAGTTCCCAGATAAAATTTACGGTGTTCGGTTAATCAAATGTAATAAAAATACGGAAAGTAGAGAATAGGAATAAAAGTAATCATAGCCAGCAGTTCAGGCAAGGTAATACGACCATTCGTGGAATCGTATCCACTGCGGTTGGTGGTTGTGATCTTTAAAACTGCGGATAACTAGAGGGGTTTCAGTGCGTGTGCATAGACGGATTCCAAATAACTGTTGCCGCAACAGTTGTTTCTCGCTGTTTCTCGCATTCAACATATAATCCAATATTTACGATGATTGTTTATACTTCGCTCCAGATACCTGCTTTTTGTTGGCAAATGCGCGAATTCTTGAATTTCCGATAGTCTACGCCAGCTCTGCTTTCTCCAAATTGTTCGGATTCAGTCGCATCGAGGTTTTGCTAAAGCCAGCCAGCCTTCCTTTCCTGCATGGCCCTCAAACCAATCGAGATCATATTAGTTCGATCGAGGTATCGCTAAGGGAGCAAACTGCGGAGCATGTGGAGTTGATTTTGTACACAAAAACACGTGAGTGACCATAATTTATATGGCGCTTTACTCCTTTGAGTCTGAGGTCGTTTGACAGATTACCAAGTGAATAACGCCTCACTTTGTTTTCCGCATTCTGAAGTTGTGTGCATTCTCATGGCCATGATTCATCTCTCACCGACTGGCAACATTTAGCAACAAGCTATCAAGTTACTTTGATCTGAATACAATAAGGACTATAAACGCATAGGAAAAATCCTTTGATGAGCTGTTCCAAACACAAATAAACATGCATCATATGGTGTGCCTTGATGAATACGAGAATGAAATATTTGTTTCTTTATATAGTTAATGTTTCCAGAACTTGGTTTTCGCCTCACCCATTAACCAAAACGTTAGTGCATGAATCACATGCCTCAATATTCCACTTATGCATACCGCCCGTGCAAGCATATGGTTCCGTTTGTACAACTTGCTCTGTGCCGCTACAGACACACATTCTCGGATCAGGAGCAATATACGTAATAATAATATTATTTTTATTGTTATTTTTATGGTTATTATTATTTTATTGCTCGTGTCCTCGTGTCGGGGACGAAACGTTACCAAACTATTATACCAACCGATTGTTTCCAAACCTCTCTGAACTCATGACTACTCGATCGGTTCCAAATATCTTCCAAGAATTTGAAAGCTCTAGAGTCTCTTATCAGCGCTTCACCTGCATCGTCGCTTAAGGCAGCCCGATCAACACACGCTGCCGCTTTGTGTGGGTGTGTGTGTTCATATGCGCGTCGACTGATCGCTGAAACAGACAGTTTGCGCGTTGCGACCTCCATCTGTATCGATCGCCTGACCTTGGTGCTGTTGAACAACTCCGAATTCGTGTGCGTGTTTTGACGTGTTTGTGCGTTACGCCTGACGCAAAGAACACTCATCAAGGTGAGCGCTCATACAGGTCTTGCTGCAAAAGATAAGAAGCCGACTAGCATTCCAATGGTTCAGAGTCGCCCATGTTGCGCAGACAGTTGCAGTAAAGTCCTTAAGATCGGACTAACCAGGTCTAGCTGCATTAGATTGTACTGCACGCAATGTGTAGACAAATCCTTCCCAGAAATGAGACAGACAAACAAAGTTGCTGACACAATTTGGTTTTGTCCAACATGTCAAGTCTTCGAGTTGTCAAATGTTTGACTTTGTTCATGAAAAAGTGTGACATGATAACTGCGATAATCGCGCAGTTCATAAATACTAAGCTCGCTCCCACGGAGATAAATGTGGCCACGATAATACCTCGACCAGCCAAAGTAAGCTATGAATATAAGCCGAAGAAGAGAGCTAGACTCTCCAACCGTACTGCGGCGTCTGTGCCTCTAAATCCACTGGGCCACCTCACTCCCATAAGTGGACAAGCTTCAAACGTGCCTGCTTTCACTTCTCCAATCATAGAGGCTTCACCTGGAGATTCCACCATGACACCGACAGCTCAGAGCCGTAGGCAATCCGGTGCAGATAACAAGCAGGTAACGTACGCATTGATTGCCTCGACAAACACACCGAGATCGATACACGTAAGTCCATCTTCTGTACCGAGCACACATGGAGCAAAGCAGCTTTCACCGTCAACCCCAGTGGTGCATTCTAAACAGCCCTAATTGCCGGCAAAACTATAAAGCCGACACTGGCTAGAGAAAACCACGCTGTTTTGACTCTCGTGTATACCAATGTTCCCGAGTCCACATGTGGCACAATAAAAGGCAAGTTGCAAGACGATCGCAACCAGGGTAGTTCCATCTGCGATGCGATTGGTGTTCGGGTTGAGCCTTAAATGCTGTAACCCCTAGCGCGTCACGCAACCTTAATGTACTCTAGTGAATCTCGAATTTTTCGAGTAACGCTGGACTCAGCAGAAAAGACAGAGGCTCTCATGCTCTCAGCAGTTCGTCTTCGCAACTCACCGAGCGGAGTGTGCATCCTACCCGATCTCCCAAAAGAAGCAAGTGCCCAACGCGGCGTTCCTAATAGGGATAGGAAGAAAACAATATTTCTTCATGGTGTTCCCGAATTTCCGCATTCTTCTGATCATGATGCGCAAACACATGACCGAGAGCAGTGATGCTAAATCCGCGAGGCACTCTGTGTTGACAATCTTATTGTCAAGTCCTTGACAAATGTTCCGTCATCACCTAACTACAAGGGCTGCTGTTCAAGACTAATGAAAGTAATACTACACTCCGAGGGAATGACGCAAGTTCTGTTGGATATTTGGTTAAAGTTTCGAGCTAGGTTGCCAACAGAGATCCGCCTAAAGGCATCAGACGAACGGCCAAGAGTCGTAAGTAATTCGATGGAATTTGCAAACGCTGCAAATTCTCTATCTACACAGTCGTGCGCCGAGATTGACACAACAGGACCCACGACACACAACCAGACAGAGCACAGCACGAGTGGAACATCTGTTCAGGAAAGCTCAATAATGCCATGCAACACGACTGAAATACATAAACCAAAAGCGATTAATGGCCGGCCACCTAACGGCCGGCTTAAAAACTAACGCAAATTAGACATCCATCAATGCACTCCTAAGAACAAAAACCCTATCTTGTATGTACAAACGCCCAAGGCCTTCTAAGTAACTTGGCCGAACTTAGAGAACTCCACGACTCACAACCGCAGGACCTAGTCAGGATTACAGAGACCTTGTTAAACTTTGAGATAACCGATCCTGGGATCCATTTACCCGGTATGTCGCTACCTCGAAACGATAGAAGCGGTAGGGGTGGTGGTGTGATTCTGTATTATAATACAAGCGTTTGATGTATAGTTATCCATCACCCAGAAATCCGAGCTCCTGATTCGCTTTGGTGCCGCCTATGGTTG